>OX463762.1:1418986-2071082 GCA_949825005.1 Gasteruption jaculator | reverse complement strand
TTATTTTTTGTTTTTATTGTTATTAATATTATTTAATTTACTACAATTTATTCCACTTAAGGCGTTTTAATGTTTCAACAACTACAATGCTAAATTTTCAAAGGTGCAGAGGATTTCGATTTGTCACATCCAATGTTCATCATAAGTTCCTATCATTAAAATGAGAATATTACACTATGTTCGTGGATGCCGTAACGGATAACGTGGGTACACGAAATTATTTTAATTTATTTTTTTGAAGTAATTGACGAATCGTCCGTTTGAATTATTAATCATAAGTATGAATCATGAAATGTTTAGTATCAAAGTTCAAGAATAATCAAAGCTAAGGAAGATCAGTTCAGTTTGGAGTATTATAGAGAGAACAAAACCGAACGTTTGTCCATCACATTCTGCCTCTAGTAAACCGAATCTGCAGCTCGATCGTACTTAAGCCAGCATTTGGCAAAAGCTTCGACGGCACAGGGCCGATAATGATTTAGCATAGACAGCTTTCTTTGCCCAGATTCTCTAATTGAAACATCCTCAAGACTATGGCAAAGTTGGTACAGTCTTCGCCCAATTCTTGGCAAAGAAGTGTTACCATTTAATTGCCAGCATTCGGAAAAAGCTTCACCAGCGTAGGGCCAACGATGATTTTGTATAGATAGCTTTCTTTGCGCGGAGTAGATTCTCAAATTGAAACAAGGCTCAAACAAAGTCGAATATTTTTCTTCAGGTAGGGCATCCCCAAGCCTGTAGCAAATTTGGGACAGTGTTCCCTCAATTCTTCCAATTGGAAATTCAGCCAATTGGATCCAACTGCAATTTGTTTATTCTACAAATTATAACAGTTGGTCAAAACTATTAAATCTTGGATTATAAAAACTTGGAATATAAAAACACAATTGAAAAAAAATTTGAAATATAAAAACACAATTACTAACGGATTGAAAGTTAACCAATTGAATCCTAATGCAATTTCTTTATTTTAATGATTATTAGAAGCCGTTCCTTTATTTTGAAAATTGTAGAAATCGCTCGGATTTGAATTCAGCGACCCAAGCAACTCGTATTCTCAAATTTTGGTAAATTTTTGAAAAACAATGTCCGACGCATTATTGTCATGGAACTCTATTTTTCGTCCCGCTGCGAAGGGGTTAATGTTATCCCCATTGTTCCTCCGGTGTCTGAAATTCTAAAGGCCTCAATTTAGGTTGAGGCTAAAAGGAAAACGTTCGGAGTTCATTGGCACTGTGGATACGACCTATTCCTAAGCTTGATTGTGAGTTAGGTGGATACATCTAATATATATACAGTGGACATGACACGAGTCTTCTCGAGCGGATGATTCACGAAAAGGCCTCTAAGCGCCGACGGACAGGCAGACAAACAGACGCACACGCGGCTCCCGGATAATTGATAGCGGAATGCTAATAACCCGAACGAGCTAGGAATTGTAATAGGTTTCTTCTGCCTCCCTTGCCTTCCCAAACCGGTGACTCTTGATCTCTCGCGTTTATGTCACACTCATCTCACCCACTTACGACTCCTCTGATTTGTTAATCTAATTAATTATTTTCCCTTTCACCTTTTTTTTCCATCCCAGTCTCTGGCTTTTGCAAGCAGGCTTTGCCTTTTCTTTTTCTTGCAAAAGGTCCCAGTTTCTTCCACGAGATTGAGACTCGCGATAACGCGAACGTGGCGAATTTGCACTTTTCTTTTTTAAATCTCGGACTCTTCCTTTGGGCATCAAGTCCCAGCTCCGAGAGACTCAAGTTTCCGGTTCGGAACCAGAACTTGCGGAAATCAACTCCAGGGGGTGCTAAAGTCGTAGTAGAGACGATCGGGATCGATTTCTACGTCAAGAAGTTCTATGGTCTTACAATTAGTCACGTGACCCATTACTGCGTGTCCTATTGGAGAATTTTTGCTTTTTATAACTTAATACCGAGTGGAGAGAGAGAGAGAAGTCGCTACATTGAAAGCAGCGCCTCTATAGGGAGTAATGAGAATCTTCTATTGGCACTGCCACAATAGACGAATTGGAACTCGAATATTTTGGAGCAAAATGCCAGGACCCGCTTTAATTGAACCGCGACGTGTCTAAAATTTTCTCCATGCGGGGCTTTACATGCGAGAGCCCAACGAGTGGCTCCGGGACCCGTGGAGTTTATGAATCAAAGCTGATTTGTTGCTTCGAAAACAGTAAACACCAGCGTCTGACGATAAATTCATTTTAATTTGTTTCGAAAGTGTCGACGACGTGAAATACGAGGCGAGTGTATAAAAGTATCAAGTTTTACATCGGTCCTATGCCTCTCAAAAGTTAAACACTCGTTTAACGTCGTCGTAGCGCGTGAACTTGAACTGCCCGTGTATGTAATACGGCCAGCCGTGGACCGTGGACAAAGTCGTCTTGTTTTGACCCTAAAGTGTTGACTTGTAAGTGTAACTTGTTCCACCGCCGTGAGACTCGTAACTCCACTTTTGTTATCTGGTAAACTTCCGTTTTGAAATACTAGCGCGAGACTTTATCGACTTGGCCCAGAGTTGGCCGAACGGGCCGTCGCAAACCTCCGGTGGAGGTTTTGCTGATTCGTTCCCCGCCCAATGCCTGAACATCACAGTATGGCGATAGTAAATCATTTGTCGAGGATTTCTTCCAAAAGACGTCCAACCCAAATTGGCGATACACAAACTTTGAGCCCAAATTGCGTAAGAAGTTAATGTTAAAAGTCGAGCAAGGAAGGAGGGGTTTATCGTTAGTACCGGTAATCAACTCCAGGGGATGCTACAGTCGGAGTAGAGAAGATCGAGATCGATTTCTATGTCAAGACATTCCATGGTTTTGGTCACGTGACACGTATCTGCGCGTCCTATTGGAGAACTTTGTGTTATAACCTAGTAACGAGTGGAGGAGATGTCGCTCTGTTGATAGCAGCGCCTCTGTGGGAGGAAAAGTACATTTTCTATTGGTACTCCGGTGATGGATGACTTTGAACTTGAATATTTTTAAGCCCTTTCATTGCGATTACTGTGGATTTTATTTATGCTAACAAATGAATTTTAGTCGCTCGAATGTATTACGTTTCATGTAGGAATATTATTAAATAACATTTTTATTAATATTAATAAGGATTTTGATAGTATCTATAATTAAATTCTGATGAATTATTGTTTATACAAACCAGGAGGCTAAATTATTTCGAATTCCGTAAAAGGTCCGTCACGGAATGGTAATTTATTTTTAACAGCATTGGAATTGGACCCATTAGACCTAATTAAAATTAGACTAATTTTTAGTTTAGATCCAACTGCAATTTCCTTCTTTTTTAATTCTAGAAGCTCCTGAATTTATGAATTCAACGATTGAGTTAAAAATTCACTCATTGAAGGAATTGAAATTTAGGCGGTCGGATTCAATTGCAATTCGTTTACTTCATTATTATTATTATTATTATCGGGTCAAGTGCACCTAATTAAAATTGAGCTGTTTTTTATGGAGCTAATTAAACATAAAACTTAATTAGAAACTCAATCAATAAAAGAATTGAAAATCAGGTAATTGGATTCCATTGAAACTCCTTTATTTGAAGAATTGCTGAAATTTTTCAGTTTTTTGTATTGATTTTAGTTGATTAATACTATTTCTACCGCGCCAATTATACGTAATCAAAAATCTAAAAAGAAAAATATAGAATTCTAATTAAAATAGATTTTCATAATTAATACCAAATTTTTTATAGATGCAAAATTGCTCTACTGAGCACTTCCCGTTTGTGGATTTCAAAAAAAATATTAAATTAAGCCTCGAAAATAATTCTAAAAATTCTAAAAGCTGTCTTTCGACACTTTTGGTAAAAATGGTGTTAAATTTCAATGAATTGAAATTTAGGCAATTGGATCCAATTGCAATTCGTTTACTTCATTATTATTATTATTATTATTATTATTATTATTATTATTATTATCGGGTCAGTTGCACCTAATTTAAATTGAGCTGTTTTTTATAGAGCTAATTAAATATAAAATTTAATTAGAAACTCAATCAATAAAAGAATTGAAATTCAGGTAATTGGATTCCATGGAAATTCCTTTATTTGAAGAATTGCTGAAATTTTTCAGTTTTTTGTATTGATTTTAGTTGATTAATACTGTTTCTACCGCGCTAATTATACGTAAACAAAAATCCAAAAAGAAAAATATAGAATTATAATTAAAATAGATTTTCATAATTAACACCAAATTTTTTATAGGCGCAAAATTGCTCTACTGAGCACTTCCCGTTTGTGGATTAAAAAAAAAAGATTAAATTAAACCTCGAAAATAATTCTAAAAAATTCTATTTCTAATTCTAAAAATTCTAAAACCTGATTTTTGACACTTTTGGTAAAAATGGTGTTAAATTTCAATGAATTATTGTTTACATAAACCAGGTGATTCCAAATTATTTCGAATTTGAAAACTTTTGCAATGCAAAATTGCAGATTCTTGATCCCACTGAGAAACTTGTTTCTGAATTTGACAGAAAGAAGTAGCTATCGGATAAACAATTTTCGAGTAACACCTGTTGGCGTGAATTTATTCAGGTGTGTTTAGGCTACATAATAATTCTTGTTTATATCGTATCGCTGTGTGTTTATATTAATTAAGATTACAGGTTGGGAGATACTGAAAGTCAGCGACGCATACTGTTGCCATTACCGATCATCGACTTCTCATAATCATCGAGACTGTTTAGAGGGAATCGAAGAACTTACTTGCAGCGATGGAAAGAAAAATGAAAATTAAACGAAGAAGAAAAAGGGGCAGCGATTTGAAACTGAGAAGTCTAATTGTGACAAACTAATTAATTAATGGTATACATATTACAGGAAATAATGATGACCAAAAAAATGAGTTATTCAGCAGATTAAGAATTGGGTCCACTGGACCCAATTAAAATGGAACTAATTAAATGTAGAGTTGAGTGAAAAGACTCAATCATTAAAAGAATCGAAATTTTGTCCATTGAATCCAATTGCAATTCCTTCATTTTAAGAATTGTAGAAATTTCTCAGTTTTTGTCTTAATTTTAGTTTTAGTTGATAATTTTTAAATTGGTTGAGCCCAATTAAAATTGAACTATTTTTTATGAAAATAAAGTAATAACTAAGTTAAAAAGTCAATCACTAAAAGAATTGAAATTTAGCCTATTGGACCCAACTGCCATTTCTTCATTTTGAGAGTTGTAATAAAAGTTGCTCAATTTTTGGATTAATTTCAGGCGAATTTAATAGTTTACAAGAACAAAACTTATAAAAATTGGGAAAAATGTTACTTTCTTGTTTGACTGAAAATTCAGTTTCTAGCAAAGTCCTATAGAATTAATAGTAAAAATTGAAAGAATTGAATTGGATTAATTGGGTCCACTCTCTCTTTCTTGTTAGATTCAAGCAAAAATAATTTAGCAATCGAGCAATTTCCAAATTGCTAGAAATAAATAAATCCTACCCCTTAGTCTTTAAATAAAAATCCTTAATCATTAACTTGCAATTAGTAAAATTTAGAAGTTTTTGAAGAATGAAATCTGAAAAACAATTTCATAAGGATTAAGCATTTTATTCTAAATAATTCGAAAACTGAGTTATTCTACAAGTAATTAACAAAATGGTTCGATTGGTCATAATCTAATTTTCATTACAGGCGAGTCAAAGGGGAATCAGGTCCATTGGGCCCTATTTTAACTCAATCCTTACTCCAAACTAGATATTGGGTCCGATTAAAATTAATTAGAAAATTATTTAAATAAGTGATTTAAAAATCGAATAACTCTACAATGACTCAATTGAGTCCAACTAATATTAAATCAAGCTTCATTGAATTACGTTTTAATTTAATTTCTATCAACCTATTGTCAGGGACTGATTCAAAAGTCCAAAATTACAACAGATAGCTCGTCATAGAAATACATAAAAAATGAAACCCTAACAAGAAGTACAGTAGCTCGACTTCAAATCTCAGAAAATTTTAGTGTTTTTCTAATCCGTATAAGAATCCAAAAATGGTCCGGTATTGGGTGTTCGAATAAACCCTGAGCCAGTACCGGACCCATCTAAATTCCCACTGGCAATTATTTTACTTAATTCTGTTAATAGTTGGACGAATATTATTAACTAACTGTCAATTATACATTTTTTTCCTTCATCGGCTCAGTAAGGAATGAATAATACAGAACGGCTATCATTAGTGATGTAAAAACAAATTTATGAAATAGCAATCAAGTGTTTCATGAATAACGTATGTGCAGTTCGCAGTGAAAAGCATAGAATTATTAGCCCATGTGGGAAAAATTCGAAAAAGATAAATTGTACATAATTACACTGTGCATTTGTTGAATTGAAATCAATGAAATTCTGTTAATTTCAGACAATTCTTTAATTGCTGTAAATTCTACTAAATTTATAACACTTTGCAACAAATTCATATGTTTTGTAAAGGACATTGTTCAATACCTTTATCTTTCTGTGCTAAAATGTGTCAAATGTTTGTCATAGATTTTAATTGTATTTTTTGTGTATCACATTTTATTCCAACAACTAAATTTTTCTATAACGTAAATTAATTAAAAATTTGTGTCAACAAAGTTTTCGGGTAACGAGTACCGTGCAATTTCTTCGATGCTTTTGCACACATCTAATCTACGCATATTGGATGTAATGCGCAGTCCGAGTATAGAATGACTGCACTGAGATTAATGTGTTGTTTTTAGTTGTTATCACGATATCTGCAACTATATAACAGCAGTTACTGGAATGATAATAGTGATAAGTGCTTACGAGGTGGAATAATACAATTACTTGCAAGAAACAACGAAAAACAGAGAATCCACAGTTACACAAGTACCAAAGATTTTTCAATAATGGGATACCTTTTATGTTTATAATATAATGCTGGAGAATTAAATGTTATAGAATTTTTACCTCAATTAACGAATAAAATCCGAACTTTCTGGTATAAGCGTTAAATTTAAAATTTCGGGCTTATCAATTTGTGGTAAAAAGGAGAAATTTTTAAAATCGCGGATATTAATTTTGTTTTTGGATATTGAGTTTTCAAAAAGTAGAATAATATCTGGAACATTAATTGATTTATATTTCAGGAAAAGAAATTTGTATAATTTTCCGTACGTTAATAAAAAAATTAATATTTAATTAAAAATTGATTGATTAATAATATGTCTTTTAATTCTTAGTTGGTCTACAGTGTAATATATGTAATAATTACTTGGTTTTAAATTAGATCATATATATACTTTGGTACACTTTATTTCAACCACAATGAATAAATAAAAATTCAGAGTTTTTCGTAAAAAAATTATATAATAATATAATTTTAAAAAAATCATAAATAGTTTTCATTCCATGTTATTAAAACATTTGGTATTAACTTCTGAACTAATACTAAGTTTTATAACACCCGACAGAAGATGGATTTTATAAATTTCATTATATTAATTATTATATATTGGGTTGGCAAATAAGTTCGTTCGGTTTTTAACAGTGGAATAAATCGAAAAAACCGAACGAACTTATTTGCCAACCCAATACACACTGAAGGGGGTCCTCAACTAATTGTAAGAACCGAAACGTATGAACTAAACGTATAAAATAAAATATACCAAAAGAATATATGCTCTAATTTACAACCAAGTACTTATTACACATAACTAATTAATATAATTAAATAATTAATAGATGATATAAATTAATCATTCCACTAACTCTTCGTTGTTACCACAAGGAACAGTTTTGGTAATTGCCATTGTAAGGTTAACTGGTGCCCATTGATCCCAACTTGAAACTTCAAAATTATAATTGGACCATTATAAAAATGTATAAAAATTTAAACAGTAACTAGAAATAACTTGTCTTGAAATCTCAAGAGATTCTAATCCTTTTCGAATCCACATAGGAATTTCAAAATGGCTCTCGAGTATTGGCCCCAGTGAATAAAGTATGGGCCCGTGTCGATTCCCACTGGGAGGTATTTTACTAATCCCATTTTCAGGATTTTAAAATTCTATTTCAAATCCAATCCTGAGATTCAAAAAAGTCCAAAGCAAAACGTAACTCTGGGGAATAATTAGCACTCGATAGCAACAATAATTAGCATTCACCGATGATTTTCAGTCGCAATTGGTAACATTTTAACAATATTTAGCGAGTAGTTGCTCCTCAGCTGGGGTGGGACCCCTACCGTCCCAGAGTCACGACAGTCCCATAGAACCACCACAAATTTATAATTCCACCGCATCCAATTCTTCATCGTTACCACGAGGAACCAATTTCCTCACTGCCAGTGCAAGGGGTTTCGCCAGGGTTTTGGGACCCTCGACGCTAATTCCTGCACGCGCTTCCTACAAGGCTCGAGTGGGCAAACGCGCTAATCTAGCTGGTTCACAGCCAGTAGGCCACGCTGTCCCGATAAAAGGACTTCTCCGGGTTACCTGTAGTACGGGAATCCTTGGTGAACGTGCAGATCCATCGGCATGGCGGGATGAGCGGCGCCATGATGAGCAGGTGTGGGGTTGTACTCGGTCCCCGGGGCGGCAAGAGCCGGCTGCATCATGCCAGCGGCAGCGGCGGCGTGGTGCCCTGCAAGCATAGCTCCCCACAGGCCGGGGGGTCCGGCGGCCATATGTGTGCTATGGTGGTGATCCAATTCAAAACCTCTGGCGCTGGGGATCGAATTGGGGTTGGTGTGACCGGCGCCGCCGCTAGTGCCGCCGGCGACGCCGCCGCCGCGGTGCATCAGCCACCCCTCCACCGCCTTTCGGAATCTCCCCGGGAAACGGACGCACTTTTGAGCCTTCTCCTCGGCCCGGGGGGGGAGGTGTCGGTGATCGCACTGAACAACTGCAGCCGCTTAACACTCGCGCCTCGGAGGGAGGACAAACGAAAAATGCACTTTGGGACCCACTGTAACGGCTGCCAAGGCCACACACTATTCGCCACCGGGCGCACCAGGTGAATCACAACAAGAACACAACAACCGCCCTGCGGCAGGACCATGCGACCGAAGCACCCGCTTGTTATCTGCAGTTTTGGAGCAAGGATTCAAACGCGGCCAACAACCGGACCGAGCCGGAGAGTGCCGCAGCCTTTCGCTCTCGCTCCCATGAATGACGCCGCGGATCAGACGGCCAATCGCGGGGGCGGAGCCTCTCTGATACTCCCGATCCCTTCTACCGGCTCCAGAACCAGATTCTGGAGTCTGGAGGGGCTTCTAGAGGTGATACCGGCGACCGACGACGTCACCGCCACCGGAGGCTCCGAAGGATACGCCTCTCCACCTACATGCGATACATCGAAACCCCACGCAAACGCAGCGCAAACCCAGCGGATTATGGAACACTTGTTGAATCCTTCCATCTCGTGCCATCTGGTCCCTCTTTGCTCTTTCTCTCGCTGGAAGTCACTTCCCCACTTCGTGTACGTACCTACTCGTGAAGCAGCCACGCAAGCGTCAGCACCGTCCAGGTGCTGATCTCAGGAGACCAGACCCTACGCTCCGAGTTTAAGGCACAGAGTGTGAGGAAGGTCAGGTATACGTGCGTCTTTTCCCACCAGATTGGGAATCTCCTTTTCTCAGGGGGTGCATTTTTGTTATGTGCACCGCTTTTGGTGAAACCGAAGGGTTGCTTAATTGATTAATTGAGCGGTGACGGTGTGCGATTGTAGGATTCCCACAACACCTTGCAGCGAATCGGGCTTGAGCTGAAGGTAACAATTGGAGTTTTGGCTGAGACTTTTCATGGGTTATCGGGATTTCGAGATTCCTATGTCGATATTTGAAATTGGGCGTTGGGTTTTCGAGCGATTGTTTCGAGGGAAAGGACTCGAAAGTTAGGTGCAGGCTTTGCAAATGGTTTTGAGTGTGTTTAACACTTTTTGTTATCGCTGCTTACACGTAATCAATAATCAGGAAGCATAAATTTGGCGTTTTAAATAAAATAGACTTTTTTTATTGAATACCAAATTTTTGACATTTTTTTTGTCGATGTCAAAAAGTCAATTGATGATAAATAATTAAATTCAACTCGGAAAGTAAATCTAAAATGAAATGATAAAAGGTGTTAACACCTTCGGTAGAAATAGTGTTAAATTGTATTGGAAGTGTCCTAATATTTTCCCTATTTTGATTGTAATTTCTATATTTTTGGTTTTTGATTTTTGATTACGTATAATTGGACCCTATTTTTCAAAAATTTGTCTAATCCATTAAAAAAAATAAGATATCAAGCAACTTATGTTTAATTTGGTCTAAACTTTTTATTTCTAACTAGATGGTATTTAGTTTCCTAAAAAATGCCCATATAGTGTCCCATTGAAAATTGGCCGTCAAAAGAAATTGCGAAACCATTTATTTTGAAAGTGGTGTGAGTCCATTCGCAGCCCGTAAATATACATTGTGTTAGTTAAATTCGCCTAAAACAAATTTATATTATGAAAATGACATATTTGAGATTCTAAAAATATTGCCAAACTACAATACAATTGACCTATATTTTTTCACTGACCGATATACTAACTTTTAATTTTCTCGAAACAAGAGTAAATGGACTTACGCCGCTTTCAAAATTAACGGTCCAATTAGCGCGGTAGAATTAGTGTTAAAATGTAGGAATAAATTGCAGCTCACTGTAATAGGACAATATGGCTATTATTTAAGATTGATATTTTATAATAATTTTTAATAATGTTTTTAATTATAATAAATTGAAATAATTTATAAATAAATACCGAATCCAATAAGTTTGATAGTATTTTACGAGTTTATTGGAAAAAATGTTTCTTCTTCTTGATTCTTTTTCTAATTAAATCGATATTCTTCCTTTTTTTTTTTTAATTAACAACCCCATTTCCGGGGTAACCAGTACAACACAAAAATAATAGAAATAATAACATGTATGGGTTTGTTCATAATACAACCTGGTATAAAATGAAATATACAAATAATTAATAAAAAAATATATGTATATATATTTTAATATACTCTAATATTCAAAATGTAATAAACCTTCAGAGTTAGGTTAATTATATATATTTAATGTATAAATAATAATTCGGAGCACACATATGTTTTTGATCACAGAGCACATTGTGGGTCCCTGACACCTTGTGTAGTTTTTTACGGGCTATAATTTCAAAATTACTCATCCGGTGAACTCAAAAAAATTCTCGGATATTCTCCAGATATTGCAAAAATTACATAAATTACAAAAAAAGGCAAAATATTCTTTAAAAAAGGAATTATATAAATATTATTTTTTTAAAAATTCCAATGTTTTTTTTTAAATTTCATTTAAGGACGTTTGCCAGAAAGTTTTAATATGTCAAAAAATTCTGAAAAAATTGTATCTTATTCTTAATATAAAAAAATATTCTATGAATTTGTTCAGAATTTTTTACCGTTTTGTTATTGACAAAATCGAATAAAAATATAAGGTAATTTAACATGTGCTCTTATGGCGAGTAAAGTTTGATATGAAAAATAATTACTTTTAGAATGTTCAAAAACGATAAAATTTCTTATCGGATAAATCAAAGCTTGCTAATTATTTCAGAGAAAGATAGACGAGATTTACCGTTTATTTATAGTCTAAATTAAATGATTCAATCGTAATATACAGATTTTACATCAGCTGAACGTTAGACTTGGCAACACCGCTTTTTAAATACGCGGTAAATTTGAACTGCTGTGTGAAACTGAATATGTAACAAAAACATAGGGAATGTGTTATCCTGTTTCTTGTTTATAGATTGTATCTTTTTATTCTTTTTCCTCATTTCTGAGCATTGCCGAAAACGTTTTAATTGCTTCTTGCACGAGAATTTTCCTTTTAACCTCACTTGTAAATTTTGTGATTCAGCCGACATTTTGAGGTTAAGATATGCTCTATTGTGCTCTGTAGTTAAGTTGGCAGTCAAACTGAGCCGAACTATTACCACGTTAAACACTTATATTGCGCTGTTGCCAAGTTTCGCTAGAATTTTTATGTACTTGAATATGAATATTATTAGCAAATTCGTAATTACAAAAAGTTACATTTAATAAAAAAATCGATTTTGTATATTTTATTACCTACTTACATTATTTATTTATATTTACGATAATTTGAAATAATTAATATTTTAGATAATTGAGGTTGGCAGTACTCAATCGCCAGAATGTATAAGCATAGGAAACCTCCCCGTACCGCTCACCCCTCTAAGACTCTGGCGAACGTCCTTAAAGAAAAAATTGTATTTCAGGAATTTTTCTTATGTTTTCGTATTTTTAACAAATAACTAAAACTACGATATTGCGAATCCTGGTGGTTCAAATGCCTGGTTAGGAACATGAAAACATTTTAAAAAAAGAAGTTTTAGAAAAAAAGCAATGCTATTTTTCAAATGTTTATATAATACATTTTTGTAATATTATTTTGTAATTTCCCAAATGTCTTTAATATCTTCTTCGAGGGTCAAATTGTGTAAGCTACTGGGCTAACCTGTACAATTGACCAAAAATTGGACCTTGTTGAAAAAAAATAATAAAAAAATACAGCCATCAAAAGGCATGTGATTTCGAAACCATGTCATTGAGGAAAAGGGAATAAACGAATCATTCATTCCTAATCAGGAATTCCACGGAAGAAGTAAAGTAATATAAAAAAAATGAAGGCAGTACAAAAAAAAATAGAAGGTAGACGTTAAATCACCCGAGCAAGGGGGTTGGTTGTAGCAATAAAAAATTTAATCAAAATGCCCTCTCGGTAATTTACAGCTCCTACTTCTCAACCCTTTCGCTCTTTGGCCGGGTATGAAGTAAGAATGAGAATACATGAATGAGGAGCCGGGAGGCTTGAGAAGGACAAAAGCGCGAACTCGCTTATTTAAGAAGGAAAATAGTGGCAGGTTGTAAAGAGAAGGAGAGTTTAAGAACTCATCCCCTTGCTAACAATATTTTTACCGAGGGTTGAAAGCAACCCCGTAGGAGTCGTAGAAAGAACGGCTTATACGATGCGGCTCATTTACTCGGCAGCCTTTCCCGAGCGTCAACTGGCCTCCGTAAAAATAATACCTCTTGTCTTCACTCATTTGCTCAAACTCAAGTTGGGAGTTTTACAAATTTTACTGCCACCGAAGGATAGCTTCCCTGCGGCTTCCCTAATGAGTTATTTTAGTTTTATCTTGTTTTTATGCATACATCAAATAAAAGGGACCTTCCCCCGAATTCGGATGAAAGCTGTTCCGTTTTTGGAATTTTCTAACTTTTTTTTAATAAATATATTCGTCCTTCGAAAAAATGTCTTTCCAAGAATTTAAAAAAAAAATGTCAAAGGAATATATTTTGTTATTATTATAATAAAATATATTACCAATTACAATAATATTTTAATTACATTTTTCACGTAATTTTTACGTGAAAAATGTAAACAACACTTTGACTGCCATGTTGGTCACCGGTGACCGAAACTAAACATTCCGTACAGGCCGCGCTCGTTATGACAAATGCAATAGCGTATAGCATTACAACCCACGCGGCCGGAATAGGGAATCACGTAAATTTTACGTGGCGGTCAAAGGGTTAAGGGGTTAGGGCACTCTAGAGGCCGAAAAAATAGACCTTTTTCGGGAATTTTTTTAGACAAACTATAAAATAAATCGCAATTACGAAAAAGGGTGTTTATTATACATACCATCGACTGTATACACAATTTTTTTGAAGCGATTATGTTCAAAATGGCGGCTGTGCAGCGTTTTTGCGAAGACGCCTCCGTTTTCCCAGGCCAAACTGGCGGAAACGCACAGCCTGTAATTTTTTAATTATAATAATAGTCAGTTACTCTTTTTCGATTATATATTAGAGCAGCCATAAAAGTACATATCACTTTTTCGATATATTGATTTTTGACAAAATGGCGCACTTCTGAAAAAAATTGCCAAAAAGATCGCCAGAAAATTATTAATAACAAATGAACCATGCAATATGAAAAAAAGGGATATGTACTTTTAAGGATAATGTAATTTTATAAATATATTTAAAATTTCAAGTTAAGGATGTTCTTGCGTTTGCAAAAATCAAAGATGAAATTATGAAAAAATTTTGTGTAATAAATCTAAAATTATAGATTTTAAGTTATTTTTTTGAAAATTTTTCACCGTTTAGTTTGTGAGTAATCGATTTTCGAAAAATAGCAATTTTACATGTTAAGTATAGGGAAAATAGAAGTCCACATGTTCTACTCAAGGATTCTAATTTACTAAAAAAGATTTTTCAACCAAACAAATTTTTATTAAATTTTAACCAAAAAAATTGCATTATATTATTCTGTACTTAACAAAAAAAATGAAAATAATTGACCGTTTAGATAATTGTTTATTTAGATTTGAACGTGATTAAAACGATGAAGTAATAAACAGGCGTAAGCAGCGTGGCAACATCGTATCGATAAGAGCGACATCTAGCGGTATAAATTCAAACTTTTTCACCGGAAAGTGTGAAATTTGCGTACTTGCATAAAGTACGATAAGACAAGATTTGCACCACAACTCTTTAGCGATTTGGCTGATATTCACTATTTTTCGTCCTTCCACTACACATTCATTTTCCGAAAGACATTTTTTTCTTCTTTTAACAGCAACACTCACGTTATTTCGCCATTCAGTTTTCTTTTTTCTTTCGAAACGACCTTTGTGACGATGTTGATCCATCTTTGCAGGTTACGTACGAATACGAAAAATATAGGTAACAGCCTTGCCAACTGGTAAGAAATGAAAGTTATATGGACAACGTTGCCAAATGTAAAGCGATTGAAATAATATAAACAAATAATTTATATAAAGATAATTTAGAGGACTATATCACGGTGCTCTTCTCAAATATATTTTTAATAACTAAAACATGTGTTGCATTATATTTACGATTGAACGTTAAAATGTTTCCGATTATAAGATTTACTTTTAGAAGATGGTACTTTAGTCAAATCAGTGACTGTAGCTTATTATATTTTACCTATATTGGATATATTAATTGTAAAATTAATTGTTATTGATAAATTACGTTGTTTAATTATATTATCTTATAGATATGCTCCTTAATTTTTTAAAATTTCCTATAAAAGAGAACCATTGTACGGATATTCATTTGACTAGATTGTCCCGCAAGAACATCTTTAATCGGTTGAAAATTGTCTGAGTTCTGTTTCCGGCAATTTTGAAAAATGTAGTTTCGAGATAAATGCGTTTGAAGTTTTGAGTAGTAACTCGCTGCGGACCGGGCTTCTGTGTACTAAAATTCGAAAATCGAGTACTTTGAGATTTGTCCCGGCCATGATCTTTTGAGACATCATTTTTGGGATACCAAGGGACCATTTAAGACCGAAAAAAAAATCGATTTTTCGAAAATCCTAGAGTGGCCTAACCCTTTAACACTTTGACTGCCATGTTGGTCACCGGTGACCGAGACTAAACTTTCCATATAGGCCGCGCTGGTTATGACAAATGCAATAGCGTATAGCATTACGACCCACGCGGCCGGAATAGGAAGTCACGTAAATTTTACGTGCTAGTCAAAGGTTTAAATCAACAATGATCCATATTTTCATTTTTTATCATGAAAACAAATCATGTACTAGATTTATGACTTCAAAACTTCTGTTATGTATAATTACATAAAAATAATAATTAATTAATAACTGATAGTCATTAAACTTTCAGTTATTTATATTGTGTATATTATTACAATTTCATTGGACGAAATTCTAAGAATTGATTTACGATCTAATCTTCTTATTTTCCTTATATTGATTATGTTGATGGATTTGTAATTTACAATTAAATCAAATTAAGCCGCAATTCCTAGTGAAAAAAAAAACACTAGGAAATGGTAAAAAATCACTATTCCATTTTTCTTTACTGGAAGCTGCAATACAGAACCATCGGTACCTCCAAAACAGAGAAATCTTTCGAAATTCAATATATTTTGGGAAAAAGATACCCCAGCACAGTGGATGTACCGCCGCTGAAGGTTCCGTTCGCTCTTACCCCATTATCCTGTAGCTGAAAATCGATGTAATTTTTTATTGCAGGGAAGATGCGTAAAATTTATTGAAATTTTAATACCCACTAGCAATTGTTCTGACAAGGTAATAAAAATTTATGTGAGATATGTTAAGATGCAATACATATACATACATATATGTATACATATACACAGCCATGGAGGTAAATTGCGGAAAGTGAAGGGGATGCATAAAGGAAGAGAGGGAGATTATGTTTCTTGCAGGAAATAATTCGGCTGCAGCAGTGCGATTTACTCGTAAGATTCAAGACGAGGCTACAGGTGTGAGCCGTAATGATATAGCGGTTGTGACCTTTGACCGGGAATACACGCTTCACTATCAAGCCGCCCTTTGTTGAAGAAGGGGAGAGACACCCCTTTTAGTCAAGGATCTAAGCTGCAATCATCCTTACCTATGTATCAATCCAACGAGAATCATTACATGGCATGAGAAATGTTCAGTAATATCTATTTTATGTCCTCATCCGAAGTCGTAAAAGTACCATTAGTTTGTTATTAAAAATACAGAAGAGCCACCACTATCGGTATATTATATTACTTTTTTAAAATTGAGTCTTCAATTGCTTCCTTTCTCCAGCCTCTGGGACCAGAAGTGGATCCTGGAACCACAGGAGAGATCAATGCCTCCGATTCCAATTAAAGGAGCTATTATTATGGGTATTTAACAAAATAGGGATGGTATTAAGTTGAAGAGATGATAATTGGTTGTTGTAACTCGCTCAGCATTTTTGAAAAATATAAATACAGTTTTGGAAGAATTTATAAGAATTCTTTATTTTCCCGTTTATTATTTTTTAATTTGCTCCAGTGTCGAATTATTAATAATTTTCAATTAGTCTGTTGTCAGCCTTCTTTAATTAATAATATGGATATTTAAATAAAATAGGGGTAGTATTAAAGTTGAAGGGATGAAAGTTGGTTGTTGTATCTCATTCAGAATTTTTTAAATACTTTTATGTAAAAAAAATATAAATATAGCTTTGCAAGAATTTTTAAGAATTCTTTATTATCCCGTTTATTATTTTTTAATTTGCTCCAGTGTCGAATTATTAATAATTTTCAATTAGCCTGTTATTAGCCTTTTTTTAATGACTAATATGGATATTTAAATAAAATAGGGGTGGTATTAAGTCAAAGGGAAACGATAATTAATTGGCCATTGTACCTCAGTCAACATTTTTAAATATTTTTATGTTGGATAAATATGAATAAAATTTTGTAGAAATTTTTATGAAACCCTTTATTAGCAATTTCTCAACAATTAATGTAAATACGTGAATACAACAGTGGGGTGAGGGTATTAAGTCTTGGGATATTAAGTTAATTTTAAATTTTCATGTTAAAAAATATCAACATAATTTTGTAGGAATTTTTGACAACCCTTTATTTTTAATAATTAATATTTTGTTAATAATTAATAAAATAGGGGTGGTACTGTTCAACAAAATTGAATGTTCTATTGCTTCCACTCTCCAGTCTGTGGGCTCAGGGTGAATCCTGGAATCACAGGAGAGATCAATGCCTCGGATTTCGATCAAAGGAACTATTATTGTGGATATTTGACAAACTAGGGGTGGTTTTGAGTTGAAGGGATGATAATTGGTTGTCGTATCTCATTCAGTATTTTTTACATATTTCTATGTAATAAAAATATAAATATAGTTTTGCAAGAATTTTTAACAACCCCTTATTATCCCGTTATTAATATTTTTAAATTTGCAACCACTTGTTGGGATTTAAAGGACGAGGTGGAAATAAAAGAAAAATTCAAACAATTGACGAATTGAATTCTGTCGAAATTTATCAATTTATTTGTCTCCAAAAAAGTCAGCATACAAACCGCGAAGTTCTTCGTGTGACGGATTTCTTCTTAGTATGCAATAATATTTCCATAAACGTAATGATTTCATGAATGATTCAGAGCAATTTCACAAGAACATTTTTTTTTTCTTATTTTATTGTTTATCGTGAAGAGGAAAGATTTGTCTGAAATTAATGTTTTTCTCGCAAGTGGAAGTTTTCCTCACAGAGGTTCTTGAAATTTTCTTCTATTTTATGCAACATTTTTTTCCAAACTCTGAGAAGATCTCAATCCATAAAACAGCAAAAATTACACTGCTCTGGCAAGTTTTATTAATTAACAAAAAAATTTACGCAATATTTCTAAAAAAAAACGCTCTTGTAAAATAGACCTTTACAAAAATGAAGTAAATTCTCGATGAACGTCGTCTAAAATCTATGGCAATGCACATTTTCAATGGCAGTAATCTTAAAGACAATTTTTTAATAATTATATAATTTTCCTTGTATCTTTATTTTTTTACCGAAATTCGTTTCATTTGTTTTTTTCACGTATAAAAATGACATTGAGAGAAAATAGGAAATATTTACACGAAGTTGCAAAATCCTAAAAATACTTTACCACTATTTTCTTTTTCCTATTTTTTTTTCTTCATTTTTCTGCATCTCCTTTTTGCAATTATTTTATTTCCTTCCCTTTTTTTCCCTTTTTCCTTTTCTTTGTTTAAGATAAATACGAGAAATTCGCTATATATATATTTTTTTTTCTATACGAAACCAAGTACTGAGGAAACGAAAGAAAATGCATGCATGCAATACGTCAGCAATATTCATGCCTATAAAGCTATGAAAACGTTATTCTCGTTTATTCTATATTTTTTGTTACATCAAACGTGGGATAATATAACAAAATAAATACGCGAGGTTGCAGGATATATTAATACATTTCCACCTTAATTTCCATATTTTTGGATTTTTATTAAATTTTATATTTCGACGTATTTTAAAGTAAAGTAACTCTTTGCTGATTTTCAAATTATAATAAATATTACAAATTCCTTTAAATTCAAATAAAAATGGAAAAATGGAAATTTTCCATTAATATATTTTTCTATTATTCCGTGGAAATCATATATTAATATATTAATATCATATATTAATATATCCTAACGTCTCGCATTAATTGACTATGCGATATATGTTTCAAAAATGATATTACGATTAACACGACAATTAATCACCTAAAAAAAACTGCCTGAATATAATAATGGACGTGTAATTCCATTCTTATTCCATTTCTGATCCATAATATATTTAATATATTTATTATCGTAATATAATTATACTCGAATATAATATTGAAGGTATATAGTTTCTTGTTCAGGTACTTTATACACATTATCATGATTATTATATTAATTATTAGAAGAGAAAATCCGAAAAACTACCCATTTTTTTTAACACCATCGAGAATGAGAAGGGGAGAGAATACGTGAATGTACCATTATTGGTCCCCCGAATATATACCACATACGTACCATTAAATTTCAAAAAAATTTGTAAAGGAAAAAAATGGAACAATAATTGTCAATTCCAAGGGTTTTAGTTAATTTATGAATCTGTCTTTGTTAATTGACGAGACCAATAATTTGTCATTTAATTAGTTTTTCGAAATTTTGGTTTCAGTTTTTTTAATAATTCAAGGAACTCCATCCTCGAATTATTCATCCTCTAATTTATTTTTAATAATTCATGGGAAATCCATCCTCTAATTATTCGGAAATTGCAATTCTAATTTGGAAAAATCTAAATTTTTAATCCAAGGGATCTTTAAAAAAAAAAATATAGAAGAAAAATTCAAATTTTGGTGAAAAGTCTGTGCAATTCCAGGGGTTAATAATGACCCCGATATTCGGGAATGGGGTTAAAATTTTTGGGGAATCTCTTCAGTCAGAAATTCTCCTTTAATGAGTAGCTTTTCAAAAGATTATTCTCAAAAGAGGAATTTCCTCAACATATGTTCCTATAAAAAGGTTTATACATATATCCTCTCTTTTTCTTCGCATGAATGCACTTTACTGAAAGTTGCAATTATAATCTCGAAAATTGCTTCCTGGGAATTCTGAAAAAAAAAAAGAAAAAAAACCCCAAAATTTCCATTTTTTTCGGGGTGCGAAAGCGGTACAATTTTTGTGCCTCGATTATTTTCGTCAGGTCCCTAAAGAAAAATCACTTTTTTACAATAAAAAAAAATTGTGATTGGATTAATATTGTGTTTAAGGACCAAACGAAACAAAAATACCCCGGATCCGAGCCCCGAAATGAATGGAAATTTTGCGATTCACTGAAATTCCCCCCAAAAAAGCAATTTTCGATTTTCAGCGTTGTGGATTTTTTTTTTAACGACGTATTCGATGGATACACAATTTTCGTTACATTGTAATATAATATTTTACATGATAATGCTATTGATTTATGCTGCTTGTTCGGAACCACAAAAGTTGCCTATGGACCCATTTTTTAAAATGTTATTAAATTTTTTTAAAATAACAAAGTTTTTCAATGAAGTGTCCACCGGACAACGTCTGCGACCCCAATGCTGTCTTTTTTCTTCATTAACTAGGGAAAAGTATACGATTGTATTTGCGATATATCGAACTTACTTGCATTTTTATAACTCACAATATTTTAAATATTATTTTTTTCGCCCTTTCATTATTTTTTTTCTTCTTAAGAAAAAGACAAATTTGAATTATATGAATTACGTGATTCGATACATTTTTGATGTTACACAAATTACTGCAAAAGTTTTTTATTTTAGGAATTTGATAAAATATCAATATTAATTAATGTTTTCTTTAAGCCAATTATGACTTTAAAAGCAAATACAATTTATCTTTTTCGTTATTAATGAAATTTATTTAGGAGCACAATTTTTTACAAGTATTTTCAGTTTTTCAAACCTTCGTTTTCAATTATTATTTACAATTCAAATTTGTAATTAATAATATCATTTATTTATGCTAGATTTTATTCGAATTAAAAATATTTTACATGTTTGATTAATATCAAGCAAATTTTATTATTTTACTCATTTTAATTTATGTATCAATCGCTCAAAAATATATTATTGTTTCTCGTATTCTCAATTTTTAATACTCTAAACGTCCGATTTTCTTAAGGCACTTTAAAATTGTCAATTTTGGTGTCAAAATATTTTTTATTTTTTTGGGGCGAAAAACGAATTTTAATTGAACGAATTCTATTACAACTTAATTGCATGTTTTTTTTATATGATTAAAACTCGAAAATGGGTTACTCTCAATAACAACAAAAAAAAGGAACCTTCCAATTTCTCAAAATTGCGATTTTTTTAATAGAAGCTTACAAAACTTTAGGCCCTTGGATAAAACAAACAAATTTTGAAGGTAATAATAGAAAATTCCTCTGCCCCAAAATTTCAATAATATGTCAAACATCCCAAACAGACTTAATCTGATTCTTAGGCGTATTTTAAGATCTATCCCAGACTTTTCCCATACATTCGTTCCCACTATGAAATCTACAAAACCTGTATACTTTTTTCTCCGTTGAGAAACGGATGGACATTAAAAAATCCACATTTTCTACGTTTGTATAAAAACAGAGGCAAGATCACTTACTTTACAAGTTATAAAATTATAACATTTGTTTAATATATCGCAAATATATCAGTATACCGTCGATAAGAGTGTGGGTCTAATAATACAACCATAAAGTTTATTCGATGGTCACATATGTCGAATGTCAAAAGAAAAAATGAGAATTCTTTGTTTAACAATTCCTTTTGTTGAACAATCCTTTGTTTTACATTGATCCACTACAGTAAAATCTCCAGATGGTGGTTCGAATCAATATATCTAGGACTTTTTAAAAATTATATTCATTTTATGCAATGTAATAAATTTTATATTTGTATTTAATTTTTAATTTTTGAAGAATTTTAAATAAAATACAATTTTATAAAAAGCTATTATATAAATTATATTTTATATTTTATATTTTTATACAAAATGGTTCGGTGAACATGAATTTGTTTTTTTTTTATGGACTTATTAAACTGCAATTACTGAATTATTTTTAAACAACAGAGTTCTTCCCAATTCGCAGATATCGGTTTATCGATCCTGGATTCAAAATCGATATACAGGGTGAAGCACTTTAAATATCCCCGTTATCAATAATCCGTACAAAAAAAATGAAACAATTAATTGCTTCACCCGGTACATTTTCACCAGTAGTTCTTTCAACATTCGACACAAGTGGAAATTGTTATCAAGGTCGATATGAATATTGTTGGACGTATCAACTAACGATATAAGTTCTTTATATATTTATCAAATACAAAACCCATATGTTAAAATCGAATATTCATGCACACATATGGTAAATATATCGCAAAACTTCGGACGTTATATCCAAGCAATAGTAACGTAACAACAGAACTTTGTATATAATTATATTTCTTTGCCAGGAGCAACAAGGACCTACCTCCAGGGTCGACGTATCAAAGACATACGTCCTTCTGACTCTCGGCAGTCGCAATTAATCATAGATATATAGCGAATATATCGAATATATGGCGTCCAATGAGAGAATGCAGAAACACAGAAGGCAGGAAAACTCGGAACCACGCCCTTAGGAAATATTGCTTCAAGGGTTCGACCTCTTCCGGCGATCCAGCCTGTATTTTTTCTTCTCGTATTCATCTCGACGCTCTTACTCTTCAATTTCATGAAAATCGTAGACAGATATTTCGATATATTCGACATATATATAGAAAATAGTCCAAGTGTGAATTTACCACGGCTTGAGCCAATACCTGACCGTTGTAAATTCATACAGGGAGTATCTGGTAAGTAACGTAATTGCATATACTTAATCTCCCTTAATCTCCGCTCATCGGGAGCCGAGAAGCGGAAAGAATAAAATTTTATTTAATAAAATTTATAGAAATCCGATTCTCGGTTTCCGATGTTACATAAATATATATATACATCGTATATAATAATATATAAAATTTCACTCTATATATCGAACGTATATATGTTTGAAAAAAAAAATGCACTGTAGTTTAGTAATAGTGACCTATGACATTGCTCTTTTGCAAAAATACTGAATATCATATTCACTGGTTATACCGTTACTTATATATCTATATATATTTATCCCTTTAGAATAATGATATATATTATGTATTGTTATATCGTTAAATTAATAAACGTTGTATCTCGTTCGATAAAAATATAATATTTGTATACGCATATATTTTAATTTGTTTCGTTAAATATATATTTCTAAGTACTTCTTCAACGATGGATCGCATAAGATCCAGCAGTTTTATATCGTCGTCAATATATATAATATTCGTTATTGTTATTAAAAAAGGACAAACAATCAAAGCTTGTTTTTTTTTGTGCTGATTTTCTTCATTATTTTGTATTTGCCGCCTTTGCCTCCCGTTTAAAAAAAGAAAATTGTTGCAAGGGTAGTTTTAGCGCTTAGAAAAAATGCAATTTGGAATTTTCTAATTTTTTAATTCATTAATTAATTAATTTGTTTCCCACTTTTCAATGAATTTATTCGAATTTCTAAATAATATTTTAATTACAAATTTATTGTAATAGAAGCTTCTAGAATTCTCAAAATCCCGAAGAATCTTCAGTTTTTCGGGTTTAAATAAATAAAATCCTTAAAATTTTTATTTTTCAATAAAAAATGAACAATGTAGAATAAAATTTGGGAAATTACATATTTTGTTTGAATGAGACAAAAATTAACGAGCTAGAATTATTCTGAAGAAATTGCAAAATTTCGCAATTTAATGAAAGAGAATTCGAATTTGGGGAAATTTGGATTAAAATTAAAATTAAAAATTGATTTTACAGAAAAAATAAATTTTGTCTAGGTTTTTTGAACGATACAAGGAATATCTTTTTTTTCATTTGTCGCCTATTTCTTCAATATATTGTAAATAGTTGCAATAATTTTTTTATTAAACGGGACCATTAGCATTATTTCTTTTAATTCTCATTTTACGACAATCCGATAAAAAGAATGAAGAAAATTCGTTGTCTATGTTTTTGGTCTACTGTACTTTTAAATATTTTACATAAATTTATAAAAACTGTATCAAAACATCGGGATTAAAAAGATATTGAAAAATTGTATTCAGGAATCTTTTATCAGGGAATTTCCGAATGCAAACAATGGAAGTGGAAAGGTTTATGGAATATAGGAAAGAAAAAGTCATATTTTTGTTTTCGCATTGTTTACATCCGGTGGTAGATTATTCTTTACTTTTCCCGTAGTGGAACAAAAATTGTCTTACCCTGTTTTTGCGTAAAAAAGAAGTAGCAGAAATATCACCTACAACTTTTTTTACTAATTTTTAAATGGATTCATAAAAAAATTAATTGCCTATTTTTGAAAACTTCAATAAATATTGTTTAGCAAGAGCTACTTTGAAGTTTTTAAAACAATTTCTGAATTTTCGAGAAATCGTTTGTTGACTTTTTTTTATTATTATTTTATTTTCTGTAGGCTTTAAAAGTTAAAGAAAAAAATGTGAATATGAAAAAAAAACGTCACAAATTGGAGACAATGCGAATTCGCAATTTTTTCTTCTTTGTGGCAAAAACAGGGTAAAATTTTGTATTCTGAGAGGAAATATTTGAGCATAAGATAAATTACTAGATTTGTAAAAGCTACAAAAGTTACGCTATTTCTCTTTTTTCTTTTTACGAGAATACTAGAATTTGTGTAATCATGATTTCTTTCATGTACTCTGACAATCGTAATTGCGATTACGATTCAATGCTGTTGGAATATATGGTATTAAAATGCCGAATAAAATATATTCGTACAAATGCAAATTAACATTAAAACGTAGATTATAAGATACAAATCATAAAAATCCATAAAAAATGTTCTTGGCACTCAAAAAGCTACTTTTCTTTTTTTATATATATATATATTTTTTTTTATATATATAAATATATGTACCTTGCGCACACTTACTCTCTAACTTCAAAGCGTCGATTATTGATATATTGACATTATTGTTAATGGTTTTGATTATATTTACTAACAAACCATTTCCTCGATTCGATATTTGTTGTTTGGATAAAAAAAAGGCAACAATACATATTTTTTTTGCATTCGAGCAAATCTCCAAACCGTTATTCCACATTTTCAATATTTTCTGGTCTTTAGGGGTATATATTACTGTATTGAAAATCGAGAAATTTTAGAGCAATTTAAGTATAATTTAGAAGAAAAAAATATATATTAGTGTAATCGACGCGAATAAATGTGATTTAATTCGAAATAGCATTTTTACTTAAATTGAAGAAATTTTTTGATTTTTTGGACTTTTAAAGGGAACTCAGAATTCTAGAAACGCAGAGAAAACCAACTTTTTCTAAAAAATCTCTCATCTCGAGTGAAAAATTAGCTTCAGGATTAAACAAAAAACCCAAAAACAAGTAAATCAATGAATAATTCAATACAATAATATATCCTTTAAACGACTTCGATGAATTCTATTCTACTTTGATACGTCTCGAATAATAATGTGCCCCAAATTACAAATGCTTTGAATACTTTTTTAAAAAATTATTAATAAGAATTTACGTGGAAGCTTCATACATAAAAAAAATAGTTTAAAAGAAAACATTCGCGAGTTTGAATATAAAAAATAAGTTTGCAGTAAATTTTTAACCAGTCATTTCTCCTTTTTTTTCAATTTTGCGTTAATTAAAGGTAACCAAATTATGGAAAATTGGTTTCCAGTACCGATCAATAATTTTTTTAGCAAAAATGGGATTTATATTTTTGCAACAACAAAAATGCCTGTACTGATTTTCAAAAACACATTTCTTTAGAGAAAAAAAAGCTCTTTTAATTAGATTTAAAAAAATGGAGTATTATTTTTAAATACTCACTCCATGTAAAATAAAAAATATCATTATTTTGTAAAAAAAAAGAGTTAGGAGATATTTTGTGATTAACTTTTGTAGGAAACAGTCAAATAATTAATTAAACAAAGGAATACTCAGGACGTATCAAAATAGTACAGAAAGCGAAGCAGGAAAGCAGAACTTCAATATAATTAAAGCTCCCGAGCAAACACGTATTGTAACAATATTAATGTAAATATTACTCAGATTCCCGAGGGATTTCTAAGTGTTACAGAAATGCCACAATTGTGTTTGCTGGGTCGACACGTATTTCGGATACTTCGCTCGTGAATAGCACAGTCAATATATTCACCAGATCTTCTACTTTACTGTCTCTCACTCTAACTTTCAGGGTGTGACGAAAGGGTCTTTCGTTCTACGATGTAACGAAAATTCTTACGCTACTTTTTTACAATTCCGTTTTCTTCCAAAAATAAACCATTTTTTTTCCATCTCGCGTATCTTGACTTCCAGCAAAAACGTAAGTGAAAACAGCCAGATTTTACTTTACCGGGCGAAAGATCTGATTTTTTTTTTCGAGATTCAAGAACAAAAGTCAAACTGAAAATATGAGAGTATATATATTAACACTATGCCGGCCGGTGGCACCATGTTGGTGCCATGCGAAAACTTTCGGACAAGCTCCGGTGGCACCACGTTGGTGTCGTACATAAAGATTTATACCGGCGCCAAACGAAAGAACGGCAAAGTCTTAACAATAACAATAGTAATAATAAAAAATAAATACAAAATAAATTTCTGGTGTGGTTTTTTTAACGCTCATGAATTTTCAGCGATCCAATTTTGGGGAATTTTCCCAGTAAAGGTGGACTTTCGGTAGAATTTAATGATTTACGTATTAATGGAAGTAAAATATGACAATTTTCACATTTTTTTTTCTTTTTGTGAAAGTTGAAAAGACGTAGAAGAGTTGTTACAATAAAGAAGTAGATTTTCGCAGTTTCTTCATCACGAAATTTCAATTTTTGACAATTTCCACGTCACAGGATTGCATATTTAAAAAAAAAAACTGTTACGGTGCCATGAAATTTATTAGGCCCTGCGATCTTATAAATTTAAAAAAAAGGCTTTGTTCAATATTTATCAGATCTGATTTACTTCCAGAATTAATTAAAATTTAGTAAAACCGTAGCAATTACTGTAGTTTGCCAAAAAAAATTTGAGATTTAAAATATGGTATAATTCGGAATTTCTGGACCTCTATAAATGAAAATTCCAATTTTCAGCAGCTTAGGTTTGAAAATTTTAATCTTACTCGTATTTTTGGGTTGGTGCATAATTATCAGGCGTTTTTAAACGATATTATCAGGCAAGAAACGCCTGCTAATTATGCACCAACCCAATATAACGACAATCGTCTAATTAAGGGGGGATTACGGTGTAACAGCTTTAAAAATAGGTGATTTTCATGAATTTTTTTTTGGAAAACTATTAATAATTCCCAAATAATCTCTTTTTGATATGAAGAAGCATTCATGAAAAATCGAAAAAAAAATTTTCTAGCCATTTTCTGTATTATTTATTTAGTATTTATAATCCTGCCAAACACTTCCGGATTGTTGGTGTCTAGTATAGCACCTGTTACAAGCATCCGATAACTAAAAATGAAAAATTTTCTTAAAGGTAGATAGTTTATGCTGGGGTTATACCACTTGTTAAAAGAAAACATGAAGAATAAAAAAAGTCCTAGAGTTTTGAAGAAAAAATGAATTTTTTGACACAAAAATTGATTACATATTGCCACTAAAAATGTCGTTAAATAATATTAAATTAAATAATTCTATTTAAATTGTTGGTATAACCCCAGGAGAAATGCATATCGATTGGATTAAGCCTTCTGTGAAGTTGATCGATTGATTAGTTATTGCGCTATCCTAGACACCGATTTGAAAAACGTAGTTTCGAGATAATTGCGTTTAAACTTTTTGGCGAAGTTTTACGATACTCACAGCTGCTACTTAAGTGCGATACTACTTTTGGAACGCTTTCTTGAAACATTGTACTTTTGATTTATGCAAAGAAAAAAGATTCGATTTTTTGAACCTGTTACACCGCAATCCTCCCTTAATATTACCGCAGATTTTAGAACTAAAAAATGGTAAGAGAAAATATTTTGTTTCTGGAAAAACTAAATTTGTGGTATTTAAAAAAATCATTCTTCTCAAAACAAATCTGAAATTGTGTCTGTTATTATTCGTTTTTTTTGTTCAAGCAACTAAAATGGTTCAAGATCCAGGTTTCATCCCATTTTAATCATTCAATTTCAAAATATTTGAAAATCGATTCCGAAATTTGGAATTTCTGAGTTAAAGCTCCACCAAAAAATATTTTGAATGAATTTCAATTTAATAATCCCTTATTTCAAATTTTCAAAATTTCAAAACAAAAGTTTGGATTTCAGAGTCTCTCAGTTCGAGTTTTCGCATCGATTTTGAGCGTTTGAGAGCAAAAGAATCAAAACGAGGCTCTTCTGATCCTTTTGCTCTCGAAATACACCCAAAAATCTGCTAAATTTCAGAATTTTTTTTTCTACTAAACGATTCTTAAGAAAATTTCAAATTACTCATATTACATATATTTTTTTTACGAGTTTCCTGGACACCCATGGAATTATTCACGGCGAGTTTCCCGCTGCAACCTTATCGGGAATGCAGTAAAACTGCAGCGGGTCTTTTCCAGCCGACTTTGTAACAACATCTCCGACGTCGTCGAGTTGAAAGTTCGATAAGGCATCGATCGGACCTGCAACGGTCCTTTAAGACCCTACAACCTACGTCCTCGTCTCAAGTGTAAAAATACTTTGTTGCACAAATGCACTTTTGCATTATTTTTACCTTCATGGTAAAAAAAAAGAATCTCGTCAGAGTCATTAAAAGTGTGACGTCACTTATTTTCAACAAAATGTGTTGCTCTTTAATTAATAACAAATATTCATTTTTAGAGCATCGCTCGTTTCTCTCTCTCTCTCTTCTTTCTCCAAGAGAGTCTTTACGTACTCACTCGTATCTCCCTTCTTCGATTTTTTTGTTGCTACCTTCCCTTTGCAAAGGCAGTGACTCGCAAATATTCGTCGTAAGGCATCAGTCTTAAGGCTTTATTTCAGGACTTACACCGGCGGTGGTCCTCGCACGTAACGCAATTGAGGCGTTAAACTCAAGTTCAGGGTGTTCGCGGCTTCGCAGCAATGGGGTTCCAGAAGACACGCTGCGCAAAATAGAGCAACGATCGCCAACTGGAAAGGTAAGGCCGCGCGCAAAATTCGCCAGATCCAACTGTCCGGTAAATCTGGTTCGCTGTCGGGATCCCCAGCATCCGTCACGGCAGTTTTCATTATCTTCGAAGAGCCGCTGCTTTCCGTGTCTATCGTTTGCTTTAGTTTCCTGCGTTTCCTGCAACAGAAAGCGAAAATTTCGTTTTTATCATTATTGCAACCTTTTTAAAGTATTTGTTTCCCAAAATCAATTGATTCGACAAATTTCTTAAACTTTGTATAAATATAGTATTGCTATAAATAAACACTCATGCTAAATTTTTGGAAGATTTACCGTTTAGTTTCCGAGATATACGTAATTGAATTCGTGATTTTTCAATATGACTCCAATCAAGGAAATAACAACAAAAATGAGTAAATTTATCTTTTTTTCGTTAAATCACACGAATTAGACGTATTTTTAACAAAGTTATGATTTTACAGTTTTTGTTTTTTAAATTTTTACACAATTTTATTACTTTTTTAGTATGCACCCTTATGAAACAATTTGTTAACACAACTTTTATCAGAAAACGCGATTCGAGAGAGGTTCAAAATTTTGTATGTACAAAGTATTTACATTGACTAATTACATATTTTAATTGGGGATCGATTTACCGTTTGCAACCAAAGTTATACCTGTCGAAAGTTGGAGTTATACTCAGAATTTGTAATCGTTGAAAGTACAGTGTGAGATTTGGCAACATTGTAAGATTTGTACAGGAGTGTATATATGTATAGATATATTTTTGAATAACTTCGGGACATGTCAACCTATTGTTTCTCGCGCGGGTAGAAACATGGAAAAATATATATGAAGCTAATTTATTATAATATTGTTAAATTACAAAAAGTTTATAACTGGTTCGCTGTCGAAAGGTAGGTTACGTTGTTCTTCGCGTTTCTTTGCCAAACCCTCACTACACTTTTTCTTCTGCACCAATACCTTATTTTTGATAAATCGACCTTTATATCGAGTTTTTGATGACATTTTTGATTTCTCGTTTTGATTTTCGTTAATTAAATTAATGGTAAATGTCACGAATGAGAAATCGAAACATTGTTGTGAATATTGACACTGATATAGAATTGATCGTTAAACAGCATTGCCAAATCTCAAGACTACGTAAAACAACCAAGCGACTGTTATCGCTTGACCTACGTAGTTGGGAAACAAATACCTTAAGGTAATAATTGTACTTTTTTTTAAACTAGTTCCTCAAAAAGTGTCGAATATTGTACAAAGAGAAGAGAAAATGGAGTTTCTTTTATATTATTACAATTTTTTAACATGATTTCTCCCGATTAAAATATACATAAGATACATAATTCTATTTTAATTAAATTAAATTTCATAATGTAATATATAAATCTTTTTTATTTAAATACAATTTTTTATCACATTAAATTAAATTTGAACGTAAATAATTTGTATAATACGTAAATAAGAAAAAAAGAAAAACAAAAAATCAAGGTTATTTTATATAACTTTTTTCATATAAACAATTTAAACCATTTTATTTATTTAAAAGTTAATTAAATCTCATCTATTAATTATATTCTAATTATTAAATTATTATAATAACTTTTTTCATAATTTGAATTTCGAATCACTTTCGAGGTTTAATTTAATCTTTTTTTGAAATTCACAAACGGGAGGTGCTTTGCAGAGCGATTTTGCGTCTGTACAAAATTTGGTATTAATTGAGAAAATGTATCTTAATTATAATTCTATATTTTTGCTTTTGGATTTTCGATTACGTATAATTAGCGCGGTAGAAATAGTGTTAAGGCGATAATCGAAACAAATTAAGAACTTTTTTTAACTAGTTCCTTGAAATATTTATTAATTATTGTCGAAAATTCGAGAAAAAGTGAAAAGAAAAAAAAATTTGATTCTATTTTTTCGAATTAATTTTGGAAATTATTTAGGGAATTAATTTTGGGAATTATTACTAACAATGAGATTTGAAAACATGAAGATGGAATTTAGTAATTTTGTTTCATAGTGAAATTATGAATTTCTAGGTTTTGGAGAAAATTTGCAAAGAAGTTTTGTGACAAAACATAAGGAAAATAATGAATAAAAACAGAAGATAAGATTTTTTTGTAAACATTCTTTTTTAACTAATAATATGTAAAAGACTGTAAAATATGATTACACTTTTTACAATTGATTCCCCCAGAAAATATAAAATTGTATTAAAAAAAAACAAAAAATATTTCAAAAACTGAAATTATGCTTTTGAGAAATATTTTTGAAGATTATTAATGAGATAAAAAAATGCGAAGATCGAATTCAGAAATTTTGTTTCATAGTTAAATTATGTATTTCTAGATTTTTGAGAAAATTAATGAAAAAGTTTTGTGTCAAGACGTAAGGGAAATTCTGAATAAAAACAAGAGATGAGTTCTTTTCTGACAGCATCTTTAAATAATTATCTGCAAAAAAGTAAAATGTAATTGCACTTTTCTCTATTCGTCCTCCCAAAACAAGTACAAACTTTTCCCCAGAAAGGGCTCAGAAAGACGAAACAAACAAATTTTATATCCCAGGAATCTTACTACTTATCAGGAAATAAAATTTGATATTACTGTAGGAATAAAAAAAGGGTGAAGATGGAATTCGGCAGTTACGTCTAATCGTCGGATTACGAATTTATGGGGTTTTGAGAAAACAAACATGACAGGCTTTTGCCTAAAAATATGGAAAATTATTAATAGGGTATTTGAGTACAAATTAAGAACTCGTCTTGGGGAGTCTTAATAATCACCCAATAAAATTCTAACAGGGCTGAGAATTCGTTTTGGGATGGGAGAGAAGAAAGGCAGGAGGAAAACGAGGTGCTTATGAAAGGCTATAATTCATTCTCAGCATTGCAGCATCTTGAGAGAGTTCCGCAACGACGAGAAGAAAAGAAAAAAAAAAGAAAAAGAAAGGAGGGAAAAAAGGAAGAAATAAGAAGTTGCTCAGATGCCAATTTTAGATTCTACTTCAACTCGTATATTAAAATTGAATATAAGGATTCCGTAAAAAAGAACACCCCCCTCGCCTTTTTTTTAATTTTTCCACAAATTAAGCGACTAGAAAACCTAGTGGCCAAGTATCGGTGCGTCTAATTATCACATCATGATCAGAGAGTTCTCAGTCAAAAGAAAATATCAATGTCAGCTTTTATAATTTTGAGGAAACAGTCGAAATCTACAAAAATTAGAATTTCAAAGAAGGAAATATATTGGTTTCTTAGATTCTATAAAAAAAGTTTTATTGAAAGTAAGTTTGGTTACCAGAAGAAATTAATATTTTATTATTTCTTGTCTGAATTAAATTTATATTATTAATTTATTGACTATTGACTATTTATATTATTAATTAATTGAATATTAATGGAAATTAATATTATTAATTGACTGAAAATAAAAATTGTAAATACAAAAAAATTACATATAATCAGAGTTAGCTAATTAAAAATTGTCAATTTGAAAATATGATTTTTATAGAAAATACTAATTCTGAATGTAATAGAAAAATATGATTTTTAATAAAAATATTTTTTAGTAATAACATTAATTGCTTCTGGTAACCAAACTTACATTCAATAAAATTTTTCTTTATAATTTTAAAAATTCTAATTAATTCTAACATTTAAAAAATGTATTTATTTTTATTCAAATAACCTTTGGATAAGATCCAACTATAATTAACACCTACCCACTGTAAAAAGGAAAATACTAAAATTCGGGGAAATTATTGTTTCTTAAAGAAACTTTAATTATAAGCACATGGATAACAAGTTTCTAAAAATGTGTTTGTTGATCTATCATTATTATTCATTTATTTCTTGAATTGAATTTTTATAATTTTGAGGAAACAGTCGAAATATACAGAAATTAGAATTTCCAAGAAGGAAATATCTTAGTTTCTTAGATTATATAAAAAAAGTTTTATTGAAAGTAAGTTCGGTTACCAGAAGAAATTAATATTGTATTATTTCTTGTTTGAATTAAATTTATATTATTGATTAATTGAATATTAATGGAAATTAATATTATTAATTGACTGAAAATAAAAATTGTAAATACAAAAATTATTACATATAATCAAGGTTAGCTAATTAAAAATTGTCAATCTGAAAATAACATTTTTATAAAAAATACTAATTTTGTATGTAATAGAAAAATATGGATTTTAATAATTAATTCTAATATTTTAAAAACGTGTTTAATGATCTATCATTATTATTCATTTATTTCATAAAAATTGTATTATCTCGATATCCAACCTTAAATATTAATCTCATTTTTTATCTACATCTACACAAAAATTTAAATTTAGAAAACAAGTAACTTGACATTAGAGAATCTAAGAGGAACAAAATTATTATAAGTTCCCTCATCAAAATCCGAAATTACTCTTGTAATAGAATTTTTTGCATTTCAAATTCAATTAATTTCACTGCGAAGCCAATTTGGCTGCAGCTAAATTGCTATCCCGAATTTCCCAAATTTCTATAATCGTAATATCCATTTAAAATCGATTAAAACTACAAATCTTGGTGGATTTTCATTCGTGGAAAGGACCCGGGGGAAGAGTTTTTAGGAGATTTTTGAATAACGACTGGTGTAATCAAGAACACATCGATTGTAACGTAATGCCCTGCTCTGTCTTTGTCGCACACCTTATTTAACTTTGTTTTGAGGATGTTTTCTTTTTTTTTATAGTTACGTTGTTTAATCACCAGCTGGTGGAAGTGGTAATAGGTTTAGTTCTACCGAGTCGCGGGAAAATGTCTGTTATATTGGGTCGTAAAAAAAGTTGTAAAAACTCCTCACGTTTCTCTTCCCTTCATCTTTCTGCTTTCTTTTTGCCCATTCTTTCTCTCTTCATCCCCATCCCTCGAGCTTTTCCCTTTTTTTAGCATTTTTATACGCGTTATTCTTTATACTACTCCCTGTATACAAATTTCGCGTACACGCGGAAGTCGAACTTTTTCATATGGAACTGTAAATTTTTCTATGATATAGAAAATCTCCTGCATCATTGATATTCGTGTTGAAATAAAATTGCCATGAAAAATTGAAAAAAAAAAATAAATAAATAAATAAATAAATGAAAATAAAAATGAATCTCTGCATATTTATAAAAAAAATTGTCAATTCTATTCTTTTCGAAACAGTAATTTTTTATAAGAATAATTAAAACTCCTAAACTTTTTGAACCGTAAAATTTGTAATTTTTGAGAAAAAGTTGAACTTTGGTAAATTAAAAAAATTATTATATAAATTGTAAGAATTCCAAAAATAAATTGAATAAACGAAAAAGCCAGAAATAATTACAATTATAGTAAATTTGTAATTAAAATTCTAATAACTTAGAAATTCATTAGATTCGAAAGTACATACAGAAATAATTATAATTATTTAATTCGACTTGTTACTCAATAAGAAAACGATATTCTGATGAAACTTAACAATAAGTAGAGGCATCAACTTGTGATTAATGAAAGAAAAAAGGATTTGTATTAAACAAAGAAAATAAATTTCCACTAATTCCCAAAATTTGCATTTTTCCAGGAACCAGTACTTTTCTAAATTTATAATTGTCATGTTTCATGAATATTCCATTTCATGAAATATGACAATATAACATTTATATATATAAATATTCGTGTTGAAATAAAATTTCCATGAAAAATTGAAAAAAAAAATAAAAATAAATTTTGCATATTTATAAAAAAAATTGTCAATTCTTTTCGAATCAGTAATTTTTTATGAGAATAATTAAAACTCTTAAACTTTTTGAACCGTAAAATTTGTCATTTTTGGAAAAAGGTTGAACTTTGGTAAATTAAAAAAATGATTATATAAATTATAAAAATTCAAAAAATAAATTAAATAAACGAAATAGCCAGAAATAATTACAATTATAATAAATTTATAATTAAAATTAATTATAAATTAATTATAGATTCGAAAGTACATACAGAAATAATTATAATTATTTAATTCGGCTTGTTACTCAATAAAAAAAAGATGAAACTTAACAATATGTAGAGGCATCAATTTGTGGTTGATGAAAGAAAAAAAAAAGAATTTGTATTAAACAAAGAAAATAAATTTCCACCAATCCCCAAAATTTGATTATTTCCAGAAACCAGCACTTTTCAAAATTAATAATTGTCATATTTCATGAATATTTCATTTCGTGAAATATGACAATACAACATTTATGTATATATATATCATACGACACAATAACAATCTATTATATAACAGTTCACGAAAATCCCAAAAATAAAAATAATTTCCTAAAATAAAAATTCTTCAAATAAAAAATAAATTTTTTTTAGCACTTTTGACTTACCCAATACTAGATCCGAGGGGATTAGGACTGTAATTAGCGGACCGCGATTCGACGCTAGCTGCAGTTCTGACGATAAGCTCGCGGCATTGCCTCTGCAAGCTCCTGAGCTCGATTTCCGCGTCTTCGACTCGTTTCCACAATTGAATCAAAGCGTCGCTACCGGGTTCAAATTGTGTCTCCAAACTTCGAGTCAATCGGCGTAAAGCTGCCAAGCGTTTTTCGCGTTCGCTTAATTCCTGCTCGCTCCCGCTATCCGAAATTCCGCTGTCCGACAAGGATCCACCTTCCTGAGTCGTCAGGTTGCTCGCATCTCCATTTTTGTCCCCGAAGTTCGACGTGTCCGACGTTACCACGATCTCTGTCTCCGTGGTGCAGATGTTCATGACGCTGCCGGTCTGAAAACAAAAGAAAATTTTCCTCATTTTCAAAAAAGAAAAAAGGAACAAAGGTTTTTGGCCCCAATAATTGTCAAATTTATAATACCTCGGATTTATAATATAACAATAATATAACAACAATTTTTTGGAAGCTTTATTATTTTTCTACGCAATTTTATTATTTTTCCCCGTGAGTCCCCCTTTTCTATTTTTTTTTTTAGCGAATTTTATAAAATTTCATAAAATCGTGGAGATTTTCGTACAATGGGATAGAATTTAACACTATTTCTACCAAAGGTGTTAAAAGACACCTTTTAGAATTTGAATTTCGAATATTTTTCGAAATTTTACTTCAACTTCTTTTTCGAAATCCACAAATTGGAGTTGCTTATATTATTTTTAAAAAATCCATTTTAATTACAACAGTAAACTTTGGTTTTTGATTTTTGATTACGTAAAATAGTGTTAACCAAAAGCTCCCAACTTCAAATTGGCATTTCTCGCGAACCAGTTTGAGCTTAGGGCTGAAATTTTCGTTCATAGAAACGATTCGATTAAAGTTCGAACGACTTTCCGTGATTTTATGGTGTTTAAAATAGAAGGTTGTAATTTATATTGCAACTTGTTGTAGGGAAAGAAGAGGAAAGATACTCTTTGGAAAGATACACGCGGGAGAGGATTGAGAATTGGGAATTGGTAGTAGATTTGATCGATGACACTTGTCGATAAGAAGTCTCGACTAAACGGGCTCAAGAGCCCTTCTATTGCCACTAAGGAAGGAACCGTATCCTTCTTGGATTAGCATATAAAGTAAACCCCTTGGCAAAGTGACTTTGCACCGATGCTGAACCAACATCAGCGTAAGAAGCCAAGAAGCTAAGCTTTCGACGTACGATTGGTCGCTACGCTTATTACTTCTGTCGAGAAGACGTATGATTTCAAGTTACACGCTTTAACAGACTGCTTTTAGACTTTAATTTTGTTTAAGAACTTGCTCTCCACGTACATTTGACGTTTGTTGCATTTCAAGGATGGCCAGGATTCGAGAAATTGTAATCTTGCCGGCGATGTAGGGATTAATTGGAAATTTGGAAATCTCAGAATGTTGGCGATCATTAAAATTGATCTGCAGATATTTAGGTTGGAAGGAAAATAAATGGAGAAAAGAAATAAAAAATGAGATCGTTCGATGCAGTTTTTGTAACTTAAGGATGTTCTTGCGGGACAATCTAGTCAAATGAATATCCGTACAATGGTTCTCTTTTATAGGAAATTTAAAAAAATTAAGGAGCATATCTATAAGATAATACAATTAAACAACGTAATTTATCAATAACAATTAATTTTACGATTAATATATGCAATATAAGTAAAATAAAATAAGCTACAGTCACTGATTTGACTAAAGTACCATCTTCTAAAAGTAAATCTTATAATCGAAAACATTTTAACGTTCAATCGTAAATATAATGCAACACATGTTTTTAGTTATTAAAAATATATTTGAGAAGAGCACCGTGATATAGTCCTCTAAATTATCTTTAAATAAATTATTTGTCTCTATCATTTCAATCGCTTTACATTTGGCAACGTTGTCCATAAAACTTTCATTTCTTACCAGTTGGCAAGGCTGTTACCTATATTTTTCGTATTCGTACATAACCTGCAAAGATGAATCAACATCGTCACAAAGGTCGTTTCGAAAGAAAAAAGAAAACTGAATGGCGAAATAACGTGTGTGTTGCTGTTAAAAGAAGAAAAAAATGTCTTTCGGAAAATGAATGTGTAGTGGAAGGACGAAGAATAGTGAATATCAGCCAAATCGCCAAAGAGTTGTGGTGCAAATCTTGTCTTATCGTACTTTATACAAGTACGCAAATTTCAAACTACCCGGTGAAAAGGTTTGAATTTATACCGCTAGATGTCGCTCTTATCGATACGATGTTGCCACGCTGCTTACGCCTGTTTATTACTTCATCGTTTGTAACAGGGAATATCGATTCCCTGATACAAAGGTCCCGAACCTCCTACGCACTTTCCCCATGACTATTCGCGCCGCGAAATCCAATCGATACGACCGATCGGCATGGATCGATCTTATACACGTCCACCGTAGAAGTCGACAAATACTTAGGTTAAGTATTCCGCGGTGTAAGAGCGACCATATGATTGTTAGAATTAAGGCGGCCGAAATATATATTACCATAGATTCGCATTAGAGATCGTAGAGTCGATAAGAGTAGGTTCGGAACGGGCCGAGGCGAGGCGCGATAACCAAACACGAGGCGCCATCTGTCGAAGACGACGGGGACCAGACTTTCAACCACGTGGAGATTCGTCGCGGAGACGAACCGGCACTGACGTCATCAGAACGACGTCAGTCGAAGCAGCCGTTGGTGGAAGGAGCAAAGTCGACCCCGGAACACTCCAGGAAGGATTTTCGACGTCGTCCCAGCGGGGAAAAATCGAGAGACGTTTTCTCCGAAGCAATGGGGATCGTCTCTACCGCAAAGTCGAGGCCAACGCGGAGTCCCGTCCACCAGAAGGCTCGTAGATGACTCGAGGGGTACGAGTCGTCACTTGCAGCCAATGAGGAGGCACGTAGCCCCGAGATCGAGAAGAAGACGCCGGAAGTGAAGCCGACTTCTTCACTTCTACGTTGGACGTAAGCGAGGATAAACGTACGCCACGAGAGCCTCAATAGAGAACGTGAGAGAGAAAGACGACCCAATCAAGGGGCAAATACTCGATTTTACGACGCCGTCGACGGAGCAGAGGACGCCACCCGGGACCCCGAACGGAGAAAGCGTGAGTCCCGTATTCGTTATCGCCGAAAAGGAAACGAGCGAGCTCAGGAGGCCGAGCCACCTGATTCGACAGGTGGCCATCTTGAGTGAGCTCGTCGCGCCGTTCGCGACACCTCGCCCCGTTTCTTTGATTTTTCGTTATTTCTTAGTATTCATTTTGTAGGATCTTCTTTTGTTTTATTTCGACTATTTTGTTATCGGCAAATATATTTATTTTCATTTTATTTTGTTTGTCGAACGTGTCGTTTATACGAACCCTCCCCTCTACCATTTTCGTTTCCTGAGTTAGATCGCGGTGCATAGCACCTGGCGCCCACGATCGAGCCCTTTTTCCGACGGTTTCTTTTCAGGATTTCAGGGCGATTGTGACGTGTGGGGTGTGTCGACACCCCCCAACGAAGGGATTGCGAGATCCACGTCACACGTTTTTATCACGTTCAAATCTAAATAAACAATTAACTAAACGGTCAATTATTTTCATTTTTTTTTGTTAAGTATAGAATAATATAATGCAATTTTTAAAATTTGTTTGGTTGAAAAATCTTTTTTAGTAAATTAGAATTCTTGAGTAGAACATGTGGACTTCTATTTTCCCTATACTTAACATGTAAAATTGCTATTTTTCGAAAATCGAATACTCACAAACTAAACGGTGAAAAATTTTTTAAAAAATAATTTAAAGTCTATAATTTTAGATTTATTAGTCAACATTTTTTCAGAATTTAATCTTTGATTTTTGCAAACGCAAGAACATCCTTAAGTTGGATTTAGTAGCAGGGTGCGGTATTTTGTCACTCATGAAATATTACGTCAAAAAAATTAACATTTTTGTTCCAACTAAAAACCAATAATGGTATGATTTGTTATGGGAAAATAGTGCAAAATTCCAGCATCTTCTAAACATTGTATACAAGGAAGAAAACGGTGGATATCAAAAGTTCGATGAAAGTAAGCAGAAGGTTGTAAGGTCATAGGATAGCCACTGCGTCTCTAGGGAACAGGGATCGTTAATCGCCTGGACGATTCCCTTTCGTGTCACGTACGGGAATAGCCCGTGGAATCAGCGTAAAAATACAAATTTAATATCACCCGAGCAACGATCAGAAGAAAGATCGAAGTTAAAGCCCGACTTCTCCACGTTTCTTAACGGAAAATAACATTTCACTTTTTTTTGTTCTTCCTCAAAAGGGTTGCTGCCCTCCCTCTTCCATTTGAATTGTAGGATGATACAAAGGAAAGGATTCGACAAAATTTTTCGCATGGGATTGTGCGAATTCGCATAAATTTTTCCCATAAAAACAATTTCGTCCCCGAGAAGCTGAAGTTTCGAATTTCTCATATTTTTCCCATCGGTTGCTTGGGTTCCAATTCTCGAACTTCGTGATTTCAAAGAAATTTTACGGCTTCGCACAAAATTTTCCCATAAAAACAATTTCGTCCCCGAGAAGCTGAAGTTTCGAATTTCCCATACTTTTCCCATCGGTTGCTTGGGTTCCAATTCTCGAATTTCGTGGTTTCAAAGAAATTTCGGGGCTAAAATACCGCAGACCTGGAGGAAAATGGAAAGAAGGGCAGAAAGAAGGAGGCAGTTAACTAAATTATGGAATGTTGAGGAAATTATGCCCAAGTGTCTCGTAAAATTCAAAGAAAGTTTCCTCGACGTACGTTGTTAGTCCTGCTCCTGCTTTAGACAGTGGAGTTTTTGAGTTTTATGGTTTTGATATTTTAAGGAGATTAATGACGTTCCGCAGGAGTGATGGTGTCCGACAGATTTTTCGGTTTAAGTTATTATTTTTGTAGCAAATTTTGCTAAAAATTTCAAAATTTGTTATGGGGAATTTCCCATACTGTGGAATTCTATACCCAAAGGGTTCAGATCCCCTGGAACTCTTACGGAATTTTTTGAATTATATAATTTTTTAAATATTTGTTATAAATTATAATCAGCTTGAATAATGGTATGCCTGCTGATAAAATCAGATTAAGGAAATTGAAATTTAATACCAAAAACTGACAAAATATTAAAAAATGTAAATCATAAAAATTATAAAGATTTTTATAAATTTTCTACACACTTCTCATGATTTCATTACAAACTTTTACAAAAATAGAAACTTTGTTACTAAATTCGGCAGATATTGTGTCGTATATTACATGTCAGAAATTTAACATATAATTAAGTCCAAACGAATGATCCATTAAGGTATTTGTTTCTTAACTACGTAGATCAAGCGATAACAGTCGCTTGGTTGTTTTACGTAGTCTTGAGATTTGGCAATGTTGTTTAACGATCAATTCTATATCAGTGTCAATATTCACATCAATGTTTCGATTTCTCATTCGTGACATTTACTATTAATTTAATTAACGAAAATCAAAACGAGAAATCAAAAATGTCATTACAAACTCGATATAAAGGTCGATTTATCAAAAATAAGGTATTGGTGCAGAAGAAAAAGTGTAGTGAGGGTTTGGCAAAGAAACGTGAAGAACAACATAACCTACCTTTCGATAGCGAATCAGTTATAAATTTTTTGTAATTTAACAATATTATAATAAATTAGCTTCATATATATTTTTCCATGTTTCTACCCGCGCGAGAAACAATAGGTTGACATGTCGCGAAGTTATTCAGAAATATATCTATACATATATACACTCATGTACAAAACATACAATGCTGCCAAATCTCACAATGTACTTTCAACGATTACAAATTCTGAGTATAACTCCAACTTTCGACAAGTATAACTTTGGTTACAAACGGTAAATCGATCTTCAATTAAAATATGTAATTAGTCAATGTAAATACTTTGTACATACAAATTTTGGAACCTCTCTCAAATCGCGTTTTCTGATAAAAGTTGTGTTAACGAATTGCTTCATAAGAGTGCATACTAAAAAAGTAATAAAATTGTGTAAAAATTTAAAAAACAGAAACTGTAAAATCATAACTTTGTTAAAAATACGTCTAATTCATTTGATTTAACGAAAAAAAGATAAATTTACTTATTTTTGTTCTTATTTCCTTGATTGGAGTCATATCGAAAAATCACGAATTCAATTACGTATATCTCGGAAGCTAAACGGTAAATCTTCCAGAAAATTTAACATGAGTGTTTATTTATAGCAATACTATATTTATGCAAAGTTTAAGAATTTTGTCGAATCAATTGATTTTGGGAAACAAATACCTTAAGGGGGGATTGCGGTGTAACAGGTTCAAAAAATCGAATTTTTTTTCTTTGCATAAATCAAAAGTACAATGTTTCAAGAATGTGTTCCAAAAGTAGTATCGCAATTAAGTAGCAGCTGTAAGTATTGCAAAACTTCGCCAAAAAGTTCAATTCGCCAATCAATATACATTTCTCCTGGGGTTATACCAACAATTTCAATAGAATTATTTAATTTAATATTATTTAACGACATTTTTAGTGGCAATATGTAATCAATTTTTGTGTCAAAAAAATCATTTTTTTCTTCAAAACCCTAGGACTTTTTTCATTCTTCGTGTTTTCTTTTAACAAGTGGTATAACCCCAGCATAAACTATCTACCTTTAAGAAAATTTTTCATTTTTAGTTATCGCATGCTTGTAACAGGTGCTATACTAGACACCAACAATCCGGAAGTGTTTGGCAGGATTATGAATACTAAATAAATAATACAGAAAATGGCAAGAAAAAATGTTTTTCAATATTTCATGGATGCTTCTTCATATCCCAAAAGAGATTATTTGGGAATTATTGATAGTTTTAAAAAAAAAAATGCATGAAAATCACCTATTTTTAAAGCTGTTACACCGCAACCCCCCCTTAAAGTGATTGAAATTTCAAGTAGAAAAGCATGGAGAACCAATACCGGATGGAACTAGGAACGAAATCTGGCGAATACTTCTTCTCAAATGTTAAAATTTCGCAGAAAAAAAAATTGTATCTGTTCCTGTAGATGCTTCTCCCATTTGTTGCCCAGTTGCTGGATAAAACCCCAGATAGAAAATGACACAATTGATATACAAAGGCTAAGACAAAGTATCGTCTTTTGACATTTTCTACGTGACTCAAAAGTACGTCTTGAGGATCATGTCTTGGTTCACACTTCGTACTTCCTTCATATCCGTTATACAACTTCTACGTATATATGTATATACATATAACTATATATATATTTATAGTAGATACGAGAGCCTGAGCCTGAGCCTTCTACTATGGTATAGTAAGAAGAAACTACTTGGTATGCGGATCGCGCTTTTCATTACCGGAGGCTCGTTCCCTACGTCTCTGCGCTGCCGTAGCAAACAGCCTAAATTTACCCTCTCCTTCCTTCTCGTTCTATGCTTTTTCCATTTCTCTTTCGAATTTTTACGGAAATTATTTAAATTTACTTTTCCATAGCGAGCAAAAATGTAAGAAATAAGTTTGTATATTTATCGAACTTCACACCTCCCAATCCTTCTTATCTTCTCATTGCGAAATCCAGTAGCCAAACCCAATTTCCAACTCGAAATATCACCCGAAGCGAATTTCCATTCCCATAACGTACGACTGAAACCACTTTCATGAGTCAAAAACACGACTCTTCTTTTATATTGCCTCTATTAAATTTATCACGATTTTTTACAGTCAAAAATTTAATATCAAGTAAATAGAATCGGTTAAAAAATTTAAAAGAAAAACATGTTTCTATTTTTATGTTCAAATTTACTTCAAATCTGGGGTTTAATCTCGCCTGGAATCCATTTAACACCGAGAGGGAGTCTAAAAATACCGTTTCTATTTTCCATGGTGTTAAAACAATCTGTATAATATTGGAAAAATATTCAATAAGTGTTAAAAATATTAAGTCTAGTGTTAAATAAATATCCTATGGGGTTTGACTCGTTTATTACCCGAAACGAATTTCAATTCCCATAATGTATGTCTAAAACCACTTTCATGAGTCAAAAACACGACTCTTCTTTTATCAAATGTATCACGATTTTTTACCGTCCAAAATTTAATCTCAAGTAAATAGAATCGGATAAAAATTTAAAAGAAAAACATGTTTCTATTTTTATGTTCAAATTTACTTCAAATCTGGGGTTTAATCTCGCCTGGAATCCATTTAACACCAAGAGGGAGTCTAAAAATACCGTTTCTATTTTCCATGGTGTTAAAACAATCTGTATAATATTGGAAAAATATTCAATAAGTGTTAAAAATATTAAGTCTAGTGTTAAATAAATATCCTATGGGGTTTGACTCGTTTATTACCCGAAACAAATTTCAATTCCCATAATGTATGTCTAAAACCACTTTCATGAGTCAAAAACGCGACTCTTCTTTTATCAAATGTATCACGATTTTTTACCGTCCAAAATTTAATCTCAAGTAAATAGAATCGGATAAAAATTTAAAAGAAAAACATGTTTCTATTTTTATGTTCAAATTTACTTCAAATCTGGGGTTTAATCTCGTCTGGAATCCATTTAACACCAAGAGGGAGTCTAAAAATACCGTTTCTATTTTCCATGGTGTTAAAACAATCTGTATAATATTGGAAAAATATTCAATGAGTGTTAAAAATACTGAACCTGGTGTTAAATAAATATGGTATGGGATTTCACTCGTTTAACACCATCAATTTTTTTTAGTTTAATTTTGACCTAATTGTTGCCAACACTTTTGATTATTTTTATTATTCTTTTGATTAATTATCAATTAATATTTATTAACAGGTACTATCACTAATTTCGTTAAAACAGAAAAGTTCCTTGTTACACCCTTTCGCTATAACTCGAATATGAAAATTCATAAAGTTGCAAATTAGCACCAAAACCACTCATTACGTTCTTCCAAAATCTCGTTTTGTACCGGCTGGCAGCCGTTTTATTCAAAGAACCGACGAGAAATATGCTGGAAGAAAAAAATGGAGCATCTCTAAATCACAAAACCCTTCGTACCTAAACCGTCTCTTCCCTAAAGCACATATCTATCTCTCTTCTTCCTTGATTTTCAATCGGTGAGATAGCTACGAGCAATTATTCAAGATTGCTGGGTGGTCTAACGGTACCCATGGGTATCACTTGTGTGCATAAAACCATTTTGCCCAAAAACTAAGGGGATATCAATGAGTAAGATGTTTTTTTTTGCGATCTTATATGTAGTAATGCTCATCGATTTATCTCACAAATAGTATTGGTATCATCCTTGTTCCTCGGGTTTTTTTTTATCAATCTGATATGGTTCAGTTTTTATAGGGGTTAAGAACGGGGTTGTGAAAATACGAGACTGTAGATTTTAGGAGGAATGGGACATTTTTGGAAAAAAGTTTCAACCCCTTGAAATATTTTTTAGAAATTGATTGGATTCAAAAGTGGACGTTTAGGGTAGGTACTGCAAAGTGTCAACTACTGGCACATTGTTTTAGAATTAATTAGTCTCCTGAATTTTTTTTTAGGGTGTGAGCTTTTCTCAGGTGATTCCTTCAGTGTTAATTCACGAAATTCTGTTTCTTTTTTGTTATTAATAATTCATTTGACCAATTAGTAAAATTTCCAAATTACTAAAATTTACGAATTTTTAAAATTGACAATCTGCCAAAATTTCAAAATTATTAGAATTTCCAATTTGCTAGAATTTCCAAATTACTTGAGTTTCCAAATCACTAATATCCCCAAATTAATGGAGTTCCACAATTACCGAAAACAGCCAATTGCTGTAATTTACAAATTGTTAAAATATTTTTTTTGGAATGGGAGGATGGACCTTCACAGCTAATTTGTTTAGTGTTAATCTACGAAATTCTATTTTTCTTTTGTTATTAATAATTAATTTATTAATTATTAATAACTGTATAATTAATTTAAATATAATAATTAATTTATCAATTAATTTAAATAGAATTATTAATTTATCAATTACTAAAAATCCCAAATTACTAAAGTTTCCGATTTTCTAAAATTTACAAGCTGCTGCTAAAGTTTCCAAATCACTAGGATTTCCAATTTGTTCAAATTTCCAAATTATTTGAATTCCCAAATCACTAAAATCCCCTAATTACTGAAAATGGCTAATTGCTAGAGTTCTCCCAGATTGTCAAAAAATTTTTCTCAGGATGGAAGGAGGGACTTTCTTGGTTAATATGTTTAGTGTTAATTTACGAAATTCTTTTTTGTTATTAATAATCAATTTGGCCCGAACGTCCCTGTCCGCTGGTGTTACAATTCTATAACACCAGGAAACAGGGACAAATTAATCATTAATAATAAATAAAGGTGTTATAGAAAAATGGTGTTACAGAATTGTAACATCCAGGGGACAATCACTAAAATTTGCAAAATTCGATGACTTACTGGACCAGTAACAACATCCTGTTTCTCCGATAACAGTCGTGCAACGTCCCGGACGGAAGACGCCACCTCTGACGTAGCGCCAGCTTTCAAAGCTGCGTCCAGAACTGCAAGGGTATCCTTGTCCCTTCGTAGAGCCAGTTGGAGCTCAGTGAGTCTGATGCTGAACTGCTGGAGAGCTTGTAAGGCACATAATTGCTGATTTCCTCTGAAACAAATTGAAGAGAGACAACATTTTCTCGTGAGACAGAGAGTAAATTCCTTGAGAGCTGTAGAAATTCTACAGACAAAATAAATGTGGTTTGAACATCTCGCTTGTGCGTCTGATATCGTCTATTGATCCTGGGCCAGATCTGTCCTAAGTCAAGCCTGTTCAACTTGAGCTCGAACTGGATCCAGATTGTCAACATGAGTCCATACAAGGACAGAGCTATGAAACCTTGGTCAATATTGAATGAGGATTGCCAAATATTGATAAGTACTGGGTCAAAACTCTAAATTCTGTGTCAGTATTGGGCCCAAGCTGTCAAACCTGAGTCAATACTGGATCAGGGAATTGAATTTAAACCACGATTTGATTAAAAAAAACGTAAAATCTTTGCCAGTATTGAGCCACAGTTATTAACCCTAGGGCAGTATTTTGTTATACAATTAACCCCGAAAGAGTATTGCTTTAACACTTTCAATACTGGGTCAGTATTGAGTGAAAGCTATGAAACCTAAATTAATATGAGGTCAAAGTCGACAAAATGAAGCAAGAATGTGGATGGAAAGTGTAAAATCTGGACCAGAATTGCTTCAAATATTATCGATTCTGTACCAGTATTGAGTCAAGAATGTCAAAGTTGGATCAGTATTAATTCAAAACCATCAAACCTGAGCTACTATTCGGTCAAAATTGTCAAAATTAAGTCAGATATGGATCCAGAATTCCAAATCTGGACCAATGCTATTTTTAGATCACCGTCTCTGGATCAGGATTATGTCAAGAGTACCAACCCTGCAACTTTATTGTGTAAAGAATGTCAAAGTTGGATCAGTATTAATTCAAAACCATCAAACCTGAGCTACTATTCGGTCAAAATTGTCAAAATTAAGTCAGATATGGATCAAGAATTCCAAATTTGGACCAATGCTATTTTCAGATCACCGTCTCTGGATCAGGATTATGTTAAGAGTACCAACCCTGCAACTTTATTGTGTCAAGAATGTCAAAGTTGGATCAGTAATAATTCAAAACCATCAAACCTGAGCTACTATTCGGTCAAAATTGTCCAAATTAAGTCAGATATGGATCCAGAATTCCAAATCTGGACCAATGCTATTTTCAGATCACTGTCTCTGGATCAGGATCATGTTAAGAGTACCAACCCTGCAAGGTTATTGTGTCAAGAATGTCAAAGTTAGTATGATATGAGATCTCAGTTATATCCATTTTTTTAGAGGAATCACAAATACCAAAACCCAGTCTTCTAAAGGTTAAAGCTAGACTGCTACAAATAGTTACAGGCTATTTTACAGGTCCGTGGTTGGCTTTGTCTCGTACCTATGCAAACACCCTGATTTTTGGCCATGATGAAAAGAAAAATCAATATGCAAGAAGAAAAAAAATAAATATACAGGGAAGTAAAAGCTCTTAAGCAAACACTAAGGTCCTCGGAATTATTGGAAGATCCTCATCCCAAGCGGCAAATAAAAACATTTTACCCGAAACCAATCTGAACACCCCAATTCCACGTACGAATAAATCGACAAAACGCCAAGGCATTGGCGTAAAGAGGAATCACTTTTATACCTCATCCTATATTTCTCGATGTTTCTTATTTTTCTAGTAAAATAGGGATTGTACTAACAAATAGCCAATACCTTGCTAAGCGATTCCAGCCGTGTGAAAGCAGTACCTACTGGAAGAACAAATCTCCTTCATCATACACTTTATTGAAACGCGATCGTAAAACTTTTTACTTCTATATCAAATTGGATTCACTAAAATCTGATAAAATTATCGCAAGCTTTGGAATTTACGGCAAACCGCACGAGTTTTATTAAAAGTTTATAGGAGATTTGGAGAGAAAAAAATTCACGAAAACAGAATATATTTTTTGTTTAGTGAATATTGATAAAATTAAAAAATTGCTAATATCTACAAATTACTAGAACTTTAAAAATTGTCAAATTTCTAAAATTTTCTGTTTGCTACAATTTACAAGCTGCTCAAATTTTCAAATTACTAAGACTTCCAATTTGCTCAAATTTCCAAATTAATGAAATTCCCCAATTACTAAAATTAGTCGATTGCTAAGTTCTCAAATTGCTAAAATTTCCAAATTACTGAGATTTCCAATTTGCTAAAATTCCTAAATAAATGAAATTTGCTAATTACTAAAATTAGTCAATCACTAGTTTTCAAATTGCTCAAATTTCCAAATTACTTAATTTCCCAAATCAATGACATTCCCCAATTGCTAAAGTTCCCAAATTTTTAAATTCTCAAATTAAAAAAAATCTCAAGTTGCTAAAATCCTCAAATTACAAAAACGTCCAAGTAACTAAAATTCCGAAATTACTAATGTTTCAAAATTCCTAAGATTTCCAAATTACCTAAATTTTCAAATCACCAAAATTCCTCAACCAAAGAAATTCCCCAATTCCTAGAATTTCCAAATTACTGAAATTCCCCAATTGGCGAAATTCTCAAATTTTGAAAATCCTCAAATTACAAGAACTCCCAAATTACTAAAATTTCAAAATTATTAAATCCTCAAATTACAAGAACTCCCAAATTACTAAAATTCCAAAATTACTAAAATCCCCAAATTAGTTCAACGCTGAACCATAAATTCCAATTTTAAAACTACACTTCGAGTGATCCCAGATCAACTTAAATCCTTAGATTCACCAGAAATCTCCCCATTTCTGCTACAGAAAACCCCAAATTATTCTGAAATTGCGGAAATGATGAGAATCCTTCCCCCGGAGGAAGAAAAAAATTATTGGAGAATTCCAGAATGAATAAAATTAGAGATTCAAGGGATCACTGACTGGACCGACTGATCATAGTTGTTTTTGGCTGGTTGACGTTTGGTCAATATTGTGAGAGGTAATGAAGCCTCGAAGGCAAACATGCGAAGCCAAAGCAGCCCATTGGCATCGAGATCAAGGGATCAGAATGTTCTACCCTACTCTCCAAGGTGTCAAGGGATTATTACCAGCTTTACTACGTTACATTTAGTCATTCAGTCCCTCTCTACTGAAATAAGCTATCTAGGAACTTCGAAGTAACAACGCATCCTTGACGACCCACGCCTTTTCCTCCCTTAATGAGTGGACGAACTTCGCTGAATGGTTTTCAAATTCTTCAAAAACTATAATTTACTGAAATCTTTCATTCCAACTGTTCCAAAATAATTCTGGAATTCGAAATATTTGAACTAGAAAAAAAATTAATTTTAAAGCGAATTCTCCTGCAAATTGATGAAAATGTAACTAATATTTGAGATTTTTTATGCAATTAATTTAATTAATGGTACAATTAATTTGTAATATGACAAAAGCTGCTGCAGAGCAACAAAATTTACTTTTTCTTGACATTCTCTTGGGGTAAGTTTCAAAAATTGTAAAATACTAATTATTAGTCATTAATATATAATAATAGTTATTGATATTCCAGAAAAAAAAGTGTAATTACCGAAGAATTGAATTTAGCCAATAAGGTTGCCAACGAAATGGAATAAAGAATTCCAGAATCAATTTTAAGTAATTTATTCCACAAACAAGCCCCCTTTTAATTTTTCCATAAGTCCTGTTGATCCCCATTCTTGATAAGGATTTTCGTTCATGCAGAAGGGTTGACCCATAACTGACCCAGTGGTCGGATATGGGGTTGTCCGGAAGGTCAATGCTTGCTTCCATTTCCTTTTATCTAATATTTGAAAATCCTCCAGCTTTTGCGTGGTATCTTGTTTGGGCAAATTTAACCTTTTTTTTTAAATTTACCTCTGTCATAGTGTAGAAAGCAAATTGTTGGTGTTTAAGGTATTTGTTTCCCAACTACGTAGGTCAAGCGATAACAGTCGCGTGGTTGTTTTACGTAGTCTTGAGATTTGGCAATGCTGTTTAACGATCAATTCTATATCAGTGTCGATATTCACATCAATGTTTCGATTTCTCATTCGTGACATTTACTATTAATTTAATTAACGAAAATCAAAACGAGAAATTAAAAATGTCATCACAAACGCGATATAAAGGTCGATTTATCAAAAATAAGGTATTGGCGCAGAAGAAAAAGTGTAGTGAGGGTTTGGCAAAGAAACGCGAAGAACAACGTAACCTACCTTTCGACAGCGAACCAGTTGTAAATTTTTTGTAATTTAACAATATTATAAAAAATTAGCTTCATATATGTTTTTCCATGTTTCTACCCGCGCGAGAAACAATAGGTTGACATGTCGCGAAGTTATTCAAAAATATATCTATACATCTATACACTCATGTACAAATCTTACAATGTTGCCAAATCTCACACTGTACTTTCAACGATTACAAATTCTGAGTATAACCCCAACTTTTGACAAGTATAACTTTGGTTACAAACGGTAAATCGATCCTCAATTAAAATATGTAATTAGTCAATGTAAATACTTTGTACATACAAAATTGTGAACCTCTCTCGAATCGCGTTTTCTGATAAAAGTTGTGTTAACGAATTGTTTCATAAGAGTGCATACTACAAAAGTAATAAAATTGTGTACAAATTTAAAAATCAAAAACTGTAAAATCATAACTTTGTTAACAATACGTCTAATTCATATGATTTAACGAAAAAAAGATAAATTTACTCACTTTTGTTGTTATTCCCTTGATTGGAGTCATATCGAAAAATCACGAATTCAATTACGTATATCTCGGAAACTAGACGGTAAATCTTCCAAAAATTTAGCATGAGTGTTTATTTATAGCAATACTATATTTATGCAAAGTTTAAGAATTTTGTCGAATCAATTGATTTTGGGAAACAAATACCTTAATGGAAAACCTTATTATACTTTGAAATAAAAGTTAATAAAATGTAATTTAAATTGGATTTTTGTTGTAATATAGATAAAAATTGCTATGTTGTACTAGTTTGGAAAAAAAAAATCCGGAGTACCTTTTTGCACATGTGCTCATCTGGTAAACCTCACATATTTTCAAAATACTTAGATTTACATATTTTCAAAAAAATTTTTAAACCTGGTTTGAAAAGTGAAATTTCATACCAGGTTTTAAACATATTTTGGAACCAGAAACTAAATATCAGGGGCTTGATGACGTTCCAGACTCGAAATCGTATCATTTCCCCCTTTTTTAATTACCGGTACCCTTCTTTTTTGCACTACGGCTCGGGCTTGGCTGTTCCCCTTTTTCAGGGATTTTAAAAACGTGTATAGGCTTTGATATACTTACTTTTGGAAAGTTTCATCCCAAAGACGGTACAATTCCGCCACGCCGTCTTTGAGAGCCGTAAAGATAGGCGACATAGAAGATGATGCTCCAATATCCGTAATAAGGCGATGCGTGGAGACGTTAAGTGTGAGCATTGCGGGTTTGCGTTCACGAAGCGTAGCCAGTTCGTTCTGTAACATCAAATATACATTTTTACTGCCTTCCTCCTCCTGCCCCTTTTTGCCTTAACTCAAACAAATCACCCGCCCTTAACTTAACTTAACTTTTACTTCATGTGGGAAGCGAGAGAAGAAAGAAAAAGGAAATGGAGTTAATCTCTTCGAAGGATCTTCAATCCTACCAAAACATATTTCGCTTGGGATGAATCTTTCGAGAGTAGTTATTTGTAAACAATTTTAAAAAAATAATTCCAACCCTTAACAATATTAACTTTGTGTGCAATTTAAATTTTTCCAACGTTTTTGTCTCGAGTCTTTATTTAGTTTATGTAAACTTAAAACTGTTTCAAATATTCGCGCCAAATATGAAACTACTAAAGCGCTCTCTATTGGTAGGCACGAAAAATTCTATTTTTCCATTTTAGTGCATCAAAAATTCCATTTTTAGTAAAATTCTTAGGAAATTCGTATTTGCAATTTTGATTTATAAGAGGCAACTATTTCAAATTTTGGCGCCAAATAAAAAACTACCAAAGCGCTTCGCATTGGTAAAAACTACATTCTTCCAAAAAAACAACTTTACAAAACATTCAATTTGAATCCTTATTTACAAGGTGTCAACTTAAGGAGGTTCTACCGCTAATAGATTAAAAATTGAGAAATTGATGAAAATTTACACACTGGTCAATAATATCTTTTAAAAGCTGTAACTAAATTTTTGTGAGGCTACACAGCCCCAGAACTGAGAAATAAATAATTTTATTTTACCAATTTTTACATTGAATCTTATGGAAACTCACGTTATTGTCGGGATATCAAATGAACAAAAATTGAAATTATTTTTACAAAATTTGTAGTGATAAAAGAATAAATAAAGAAAACATTACACCTTGAAAAAGTATAATTCACAGCTTGTAAAAGTTATTGAAAATAAATAACTACGTATGGTTTTCATCAACGATCAGAGCTTGGAAGATTTGACAACGTTGCATTCGATATACATGCGCGCACATGCGCTATCTCTCTCACTCAGTAGTCACTGTCCTTCGTCTGCTATAATGTTTATGTTTTACAGGTGCCAAAATATTTACATTTATTTTAAATAAAAACATTTTAAATCAAGACCGTCTTAAATCATAACCTCTTTTATTTCCTTTAATGATCATCTATAATCACAAACTTACAAAAACATAACATTTTAAATTATAAAACTAACCTCTTTTACTTTCTTTGATTTGATAATCACAGCTATAATATTGAAGCCTGGCCAATTTTCGTTTCTTTTACAAAGTCCTCATGGGAAAGAATAGAATTGCAGTTTTTGCAAATTAGTTGCTTCGCGAGTGTTTGGATATGAACTATTCTGCGGCCTTCAATAACTTTAAAGTTTGTTGCATTTTTGAGGTTATTCGCGTCAAGCTTTTCTTTAAATATTTGTTGTATATTTTTCCCAATTTGTTGCTGCTGACACCGCTTTTTATAAACTTTATAAGTAACTCTTTTTCCTTTCAAAAAAAAGTTTTGCTGTTTTTGACTCATTTTGTTATAACCGAATTTCACATGGAAAGTAAAAAAAATAAAATGTGATAAAATAGTGCCGCATTGCCAGATCCATGAGTCAGAATACGGAAGTCAAGCAAAAGCTGACAGCTAGCAGACAGCTACACTGTTTTGACTAGTTATGTACCGGTAGAACCTCCTTAAAACAATTTCAAATCTTCGCGCCAAATGAAAAACTACCGAAGCGCTTCCTATTGGCGGAAGGCACATTCTTCCACGAGACAAAAGGGGAAGTCCCGTGTTGAAGGAAAATGTACTAAAAATTCCATTGTCATAGAAAGACGTATAAAGACGTAAAAGTCGCATAACTGTCAGGAGAGAAAATAATAATAAAATTCCAAAAATTATTTGGAAGCACGTCGAAGGCATAAAAGTAGTATTTAGAAAAAAAGAGCGAGGTAACAGAGCAGAAAAAGAGCCGAGGGTCAAAAGATGAAGGGAAAAGCCGGGGTACGTTGCCGGTTACGTTGTCACGTCTTCATCGTCGTAGAGTCAGTCTCCTTCTTCTGGAGCCACGAAGCCCAAACGAGAATCGCATAAATAACCCTCAAGTTTACGATGGCTAAGGAAAACCCGTCGAGGAAGCAAAAAAGCCTTTCCGACTCCCCGTTTCTTTGCGTGACCGGGAGTTCTGCCACAGGTATACGTACTTCACTCGTAAAAGGACGAGCGTGTCTTTCTCTCGAACAGTTACACTCCTTCCTGCCCATCACTCGACCCTTCAAAATTATTTAAACTCTATGTACCGCGGATGGTAGAGGAAAAACGTGAAATTATTATTAAGAATGAATTTCCAAAAATGCGAAAAACCTGCAGAGGTCGATTGGTCGTTTTTTTTTCGAAATTTAAAAATTGAGAAAGTGGTGGAATGGGAAATTCAAAGAAACTGAAAATTCTCTCAAAAAATTGAATGCGAATATTCCGAATTCGTTAGCGATTCAAAAAAATACTCTATTTTTGTAGAAGAAATTTTGAAAATCCAGCAAATTTAGAAAAATTTCATCACAAGAGAAAAATTAGCTTCCAATTTTGCTTTTGGGACAATTTAAGACCAAAATTGGATAGAATTTGTATTAAAGGAATAATAGCATTTTTACAAGACTGCTGCTTTCCCTATATTTTGCCCCAAATGGGAGTGCCAATTTCGGGAAAATTGACCTTTAGGAAGAAAAGGTGTCCCGAAAAACATGGACCAAGGCGGTACCAGTTGCCAAGAGGTGACTTCCACACGGTAGCGATTAATACCACTTTCATAAACTACATAATAGCTGATTCGAGCATAACGTTTAGTGCTGGCAGTATCGTAAAATCATAAGATACATAAAAAAAAGTCAATATCCCGGCAGTTGTCGCGCTACGAGCAGCTTTCAAGTGGGGAACTTGCTGAACGCAGGCAGTCGGGCAGGCAGGGAGCGCAGTCGAGGAGAGACAAAGACCCAGAGCCGCATGCTCATAGACATGCAGACCCCGAACTCAACGTTCTGTATACCGAATTCGAATCAATTGATTGGCTGTTGATTGGAAATTGAATTAGATCGGAATGCGCGTGTCTCTAAGAGCGAGGGGTGACGGAGGAAGGATGCTTCTGCCTTTCCAATGTGACCCGAATATCAATGGGCTTTCACATTCAGTCATTCCAATCTCAACCCCTTACCAGCATCAGCATATTTACACAAATTTTTTAAACACCTTCCAGCAACATTCCTATTGCGCTCTCTAAGACTTTTAATGGCTCATGTGCCGTTTGTCGTCCCGAAAAACATTACCCCGCGCTAATTAATTAGCAAATGGTATTTTCAAGCGGTTCGATGCTCGGATGCGTGGCTCGATGGGCATTGTACCTGCAGGGAATGTAATGAGTTTGGGCCAACGCATGAAAGCCGGGTCAGTTTTTCGGCTCGTCCGAGTTTCAGCCAATTTGGGGACTTTTTTTTTAAAAAGTCTCTGCAGGATGGTTAGCGGAAAGGCAAAGTGCGAAATCCGCGTGGGAACGAACTCTTGTGAAGCTGAAGGGTAACGTGTCCAGAAATTTTTGCACCTTGTATCGAATTTTTTATGAGAATTGGGTTCCAATAAAAGTAAGTGTTCTGTAATCAACTATTATTTGCACATCAGCGGCAACTCCTGCAATTCCTTGCAAGCCAATAGCAATCCCCCAATTTGCCTCAACCGCGATTTTGTGAAGTACAAATTTCCTCAGGAACGTTGCCATCTCCGACCCAGCGCTGCCGGCAAGAGGAACCCAAACGGATCCGTCCCGTGTTCGCAAATTATAAAAAGCAAGTTATCTCCTTAGCAAATCACAAGAATATCCATGGGGATCCGATAAGCTGTGTTTGGCATGCCGAAACATGGAAAGACGAAACAAAAAGGAGGAAGGGGTTGTTCCAGCATGGAGAAGAAAAGAACACACGCACACACTCCAGCTTGCTCCACCCGCACCACCCCTTGACTGTGTCCTGCATAATGCAGCAAAAGACAGGAAGAAAAAGGAGAGAAGACGAGTTCAGCCGGCAAACGTTGGACGCTAATACATCTTGATGATAGATAGGGAGCATGTGTTTGGTCTTCGCAATGAGCTTGCGAGCGAGAGGGAAGCTTGCCGATGGTATATCGCGGCGAGAGGAGGAAGTAGCAACACAAAACGGGGGTGGGTTTCCAAAGTGGGAGGCTGGAGGATGGGAACCAGCGGAGGGATTCTTCCTGTAGGGAGAACGGCAGCGGAGGAAACCCAGGGGGTTGGTTTTGCCGTTCGCCACCAGCGAGTTGCAATGCCGAGCACGTCGCCGTCAGACGAGCGTACGTGCGACACGACTACGCTTTTACGTCCCTTTCTCTCTCGCTCTTTTTCGCGGTATTTTCTCTTTCGTTCGCTCTCTGCCTTTCCTTCTTTCTCTTACGGTGTTTTTATCGCTCTCTCTTTTCTAGTAATCTTACTTCCCTTTCCACGGAGCTCATACAACTTGAGGTAATACGAAAGATGTGAAATTGTAAGAAATAAAATTGTACCGAATAGTGCTCCGAATTATTTGGTACCGTGTTTCTTGCCATTTCGTCGTAAACGAGCGACTCCGACAATTCTATTCGCCGAACACCCGGAGGTGAAACCCGAGCCACTTGTAATTGCATCCGGATGCTGCATTTGCACACCGGTGACCGACAGAGTGCGCCTTGCGTGATTTACCCGTTTACCTGCTTGCCTTGCCAGGGTCTTGCTGGGGGGATTTTTCAAATTTATACTTTTTCGGGTCCCTGAAATTGAGGTTAACCCTTTGACTGCGGCGCGCCCTAGAAGGAATCCATCAATACGGACGGCGCGTTATTTGCATGCGAGTCGCTGCGACTGATCATCCCCTGACTAGTGCAAAGAAAAGAAATGCAGGGGGCGTGAATTTACGCCTTTCATGTGTATTAACACTTTGACTGCCATGACGGTCACCGGTGACCCACACTAAACTCTTCGTTCACGCCACGTTGGTTATGACAAATGCAATAGTGTATACCACTGCGACCCACGCGGCGTGAATAGGTAGTCACGTAAATTTGACGTAGCGTTCAAAATGTTAATGGACTTGTGAAAGCGCATATACACGTCTTTAGCGGTCAAAGGGTTAAAGCCGAATTGGAGCTAGAATATGTAAATCTGAAATTGGAAATCTGATATGACGAGCTACAAGACTGAGCTTTCTTTGAATTGTCCAATTGGGTCAGTAACCAGTGACCTCGACGTCCCAAGAATACAGAGTTTCGTTTAACCCTGTTAGGTTTTCTTTGTAAAACCAAATACAAAAATTAATCTTTGGTCCATTAGTCTCTTATTCTGGTGAAGAGAAATGCTGTATTTATCCACTCATATATTTCCTCGAATTCGGCTGTTTGTTCATATAAAGAAGCGATAAGGCTTCGAATACTTAGAAAAGAGTAATTAGTCACCTATACTCAGATTATCAACAACCGTGTCCCTTTTGACCATTGCGTTAGTTAGTTCTGTTGTAAAAGTCATAACGAAAGGTGTTCTGTTGCTGAAAGGTGTTCTCTTCTGTTGCGTAGAATAATAAAGTATTATTATTCAAAAGTATAAACCTGAGCATTTTATTTAAATGAACCCATTTCCAACAAACCCATTAACGCCCGAAAGGCCGCTATGTAAACCACTGCTTTTGAGCTTCTCGTACCGATTCAATTCGATAAAAAAAAGAAAAGCTTTTAAAAGCGATTTAATTTATAGCTTTTTTAGAACTCTTGCTGATGATGCAATTGGAAATTAAAACAAAATTTTTGACTACTGTAATTTGGAGCCATAACGTAAAAAATCTTGAAAAAACCAAAAAACGGAAAAATAATTCAATTGAACTTTTCGGTAGCTTGAAAACTTTTTTGAAATCTGTTTACACGGGCGACGCGATGTCTCAACTTTAAAAATATGGGGTTGAAAGTTGTTTTTGCTCACCTGAGTACGCCAAATTGGCGTCCAAAGTGAACATTTTTACTTAATATCTTTCGAACGCTTTAACTAAAAAAACTATCGACTTTTGAAGAAAAAATGCAAATTCCACAAAAAATCTTAGAATTATCAAAGGAATGTACTAGAATTTTTTTAGAATTTTCCCTGAACTTTTTGAAATTTATAAAAACTTCAAGCTAAAAAATTTTGTAAAAAGTCTGAAAGAAATTTTTAAAAATTCTGGAGTATTATTTGACAAATTCTAAGCATTTTTTACATTTATTATAAAAGTTGATAGTTGACTGGAAAGATTCACTCTAAAATTTTGGTGTAATTTGAACAACAAAAAATGTGTAATACATTTTTGTCGGTCTGGGAAAAGTCCTTTAAAACGCGAATTTCATGTGAATAGAACAAAATTAGTCCCGAATAAATTAATTTTTAGTTGATTTAATGATAAGTTTAATGTCCCGAATATTTTGAATAATTGTAAATATCATAATTCCGAAAATAATAGCAGGTGGTGTAACTCATAGTTTTTGAAAACAATAAATAAAAATTGTAAATTCAGGCTTCTTTCAAAATCATAATATGAAAGCACTGCCCGAATTATAATGCATAAGTTGATATTCCTCATTTCGTCCATTTGCGCTTCATGTCCCGTCGTCGTTCTGATGCTTCTACTTTGCACTTGCAATAGTACCTTATTTTCAGATATCCCTAATTTTGTTTGCCTTCTATATCTCGTTCTCTATGTTACCATACCAGTTACATTAGAACGCAAGAAGTTCTAAGTTTGCAAATTAATAAAATTTTGAAAAATTAAAAATCTTAATGGAATTCCAAACTTGTGTGACATAACAGGCACTCATTATTTACTGGATTTTTGTGGTAATTACTTTCCGCATTAAAACAGAAAACCGTTCCTCAATTTTTGCACATGCGCCAAATTTCCTCGTTTTCATAAAAACGGTCGTTAAAATATTCTACAACTGTCGAATTAGTATCGAGTATCTACTCCAGAGGTTGCTCTCGTTACAATAGACACAATAGACAAAGATTTACGTCTATGTCATCAAATTCTATGGTTTTGGTCAGGTGGACCCTAAGAACGTCTCCTATTGGCTCGGCTCTAAATATACAACCTAACCTGACCTCTGGCGGGCAGGTTCTCTTACGGACAAAGTTCTCATCATTATCAGCGTCTTGATTATGAAATACTCTGCGCAGATATGCAAGTTTTTTTTAATTTTAAATAGAGACTCGTCATCACCACTTTAAGTCCGCGGCGCTAGCGTCGAAAATAAAAACATGGCTGAAACCTGTGTGCTTATGAAGTGTCTGAACGTGTAAACATTTTATTTTTCCGAAATTTTCAATATTATGCTTGAAAATGCCCACATTATTATTGGAAACAATTTTTTTTTATAAAACCTCGTATCACAACGACGTAAACAAGACACAGGTTTCAGCCATTTTTTTTGTTTCCGATATCGGCCGCTTGTTTAGTTGAGGGCGCCTTTAGAACAACTGGTCTCTATACAGTTGATTTTCGATAACAATTACATTGAGTATATAGTAAAATTATCCAGGAAAATTTTGGGAAAAACTGGAATTGTCGATGTTAGTTTTTAGTAAAATAGAAAGGGGGGGATAGTGGGAGTTAGGAAAAATAAAGAGAAGAGGGAAGCAGGAATGCAAGTTATAGTGTGAATTGTGTAGCCCTCTACAGGGAATCCATAGACCTAAAGTCTAATTTCACGAAACATGAAATAGAAATGGTGTTCCTTCCGAAAGAAAATCCGGTTACCGTCTAAGAAACAGGGGGATTTCCCGCGAAATGTAAGAGAAAAGTCAGAGATCCAGTCAAATGGAAGTTGGTAACGAAGAAATCTCTGTTGGAACCGAAGTGAAAGGGAACTATCGCATCCTCGCGCGGATGTTGAAGAAAACTGTATAATCGTTCAAAGCTACCGGCAACCTCGAGAAGGAACAGTAGAAATCTTCGTTATCCTCAAACTATAAATTCGAGGCGCGTGTATTCAAAACTCACTATTCAAAAAACAATAGCTTCCAAATTAATGAGTTGCTAATGAGTTTTTTTTTTAACCTAAATTAATAGTATCTCGATTCTGCGCCTCACTTCCATAATAAGTAACTGAAAAAATATCTATCAGAAGGTTTTGATCAGCGCGATGACAAAATTTTGTCCAATTAATAATTTTGCTTCTCCTTCTGAATATGTAGAAGTGTAATTCATGAAAATCCACTGAAACTAATCCAAGAAACTAGAAGTGACCTTAAACATCCGCTCAAAAGGTCCTGATTTGCCCGAATGCCCGTCAAGGTATAGCGTGACCTGAATCGTACTTCTATTAATTAGGTTTTTAATGATATAGAGACAAGATTTACATAAAAAGTTTACACAGGCAGATAGTTTATTTAACGATAGACATTAATAGTTAATTTAGTTGAATAGTTTCATAAATGTTTTTGTTTATTTAACGATAGACATTAATAGTTAATTTAGTTGAATGGTTTCATAAATGTTTTTCCAGTGAAATTTTGAATATTAAATCATAACTTTAACTGAATTATTTTTATTTTTTCACTCCGCTTTTAAATATCAATTTTAATAAAAATACTTTCCAATACTAATTATTTTAGTAATAGTCATTAAATAGTTAATATGGCTAAATAGTCACATAAATATTTTCCAAGTGGAAGCTTGAACATTAATTCTTGAGTTTTCTGGGGATTATTTTCTGAGTGAATTTTATTTTTTCACTCTGTCTTCAAATACTAATTTAAATAAAATTAGTTTTAAATATTAATTTTAATATCATTTTGGAATATTTAATTATTTATCAGCCTTTAAATAAACGTTTACATTACTGTAAATAAGGAGAAAAACTATCCTGATAAAATGTAATCCAGGATGAAAAATTCTATTGGGAACTTTATCCAAATTCAAACAAATTTGTAATTGCAAATATTAATAGTTTGAAGACTGAATTTTAAGTTAATTGGTCATTTTTGCAGATTTTTTCATTTTTATTCTACGATTTCGAATTTTTGGATTCTCACTTTAACGTTAACTTTATTAATTTAATCGTATTTCTGTGGATTCAAAAATCGAAAATCTATAAATCAGGCATTTATTTGATACAATTACGATTTTTATAAACAATTTATGCAAATAGACCAAAGTTACTAGTTCGTTGAATAATTTTCAAGTAAAATGTGACCCCATTTCTATATTTTTATCTTTCTTTTGCTCTATTTTATATTTTTACTTTAATTCTCGCCAATATCGACCAAAATTTACTTCTGATTATTTTATCAAAAAACAAATAATTTGAAAAACAAAGGCTGAAGTGAAAGTGACGCCAACGAAGAAAACTTAGATTAGATCTTAATACATTTGTTGTTCACAAGAAGAGCCTGAGGGTTTCTCAGTGTGATACTATTGTAGAGAAATGCGTCATAAAAAGTAATTGGATTCTAAAAACAGAGATAAATGACTCTACAAAACTAGTTGTCCAAATTTGAAAATGAAACCATGGTTGTTATCGCAATTTAAAGATCTTCAAAATCATGTACAAGGTCTTGACGAAACTCTATTTCTGCAATATTTAATCTTACAGATCAATAATTAATCTTACAGAAGATTGTTCCAAATCAACCCGACAATAAAATCCTTGGAATATTAATTTTCGAATCAATCGAACCAGTTTTTTTTTTAGCGACAAATTTTGTAATTTTATTCCTTCTTTAATCCGCTATATTTTATTATACTAATTTTACTAATACTACTATACTAATTGATTAGATACTAATAAATAATAATTTTGAAGTCTCACTAGTTTCAATAGATTTTACGTTTTAATTTTATCATTTAGTGCGTGCTTTACAAATTTTCGTAATTTCTCTACAAAAACAAATCGTGTGAACTTTAACCCTTCGAGGAAGCACTTTTTTTATAGAAAATTCGAGTCTTTTTGCATTAAATCTTTCATACAAATATGGAAATGAATTAACTGATGCAGTCTTTTGTAAAAGTTGCATCAATTGAATCTCCAAAAACCAGGAAGTGCTTGAATGCACTTAAGGATGTTCTTGCGTTTGTAAAAATCAAAGATTAAATTCTGAAAAAATGTTGACTAATAAATCTAAAATTATAGACTTTAAATTATTTTTTTGAAAATTTGTTCACCGTTTAGTTTGTGAGTAATCGATTTTCGAAAAATAGCAATTTTACATGTTAAGTATAGGGAAAATAGAAGTCCACATGTTCTACTCAAGAATTCTAATTTACTAAAAAAGATTTTTCAACCAAAGAAATTTTAAAAATTGCATTATATTATTCTGTACTTGACAAAAAAAAATTAATATAATTGACCGTTTAGTTAATTGTTTATTTAGATTTGAAAGTGAAAAAAACGATGAAGTAATAAACAGGCGTAAGCAGCGTGGCAACATCGTGTCGATAAGAGCGACATCTAGCGGTATAAATTCTAACCTTTTCATCGGTAAGTTTGAAATTTGCGTACTTGCATAAAGTACGATAAGACAAGATTTGCACTACAACTCTTTGGCGATTTGGCTGATATTCACTATTCTTCGTCCTTCCACTACACATTCATTTTCCGAAAGACATTTTTTTCTTCTTTTAACAGCAACACTCACGTTATTTCGCCATTCAGTTTTCTTTTTTCTTTCGAAACGACCTTTGTGACGATGTTGATCCATCTTTGCAGGTTATGTACGAATACGAAAAATATAGGTAACAGCCTTGCCAACTGGTAAGAAATGAAAGTTTTATGGACAACGTTGCCAAATGTAAAACGATTGAAATGATAGAAACAAATAATTTATTTAAAGATAATTTAGAGGACTATATCACTGTGCTTTTCTCAAATATATTTTTAATAACTAAAAACATGTGTTGCATTATATTTACGATTGAACGTTAAAATGTTTTCGATTATAAGATTTACTTTTAGAATGTGGTACTTTAGTCAAATCAGTGACTGTAGCTTATTTTATTTTACCTGTATTGCATATATTAATCGTAAAATTAATTGTTATTAATAAATTACGTTGTTTAATTGTATTATCTTATAGATATGCTCTTTAATTTTTTTTAATTGACTATAAAAGATAACCATTATACGGATATTCATTTGATTAGATTGTCCCGCAAGGACATCCCTAAAAACTAGAACGCAGATCAGAAACGAAACAAGAAAATTTTTTTAATCAAAAAATTTTTTAAATATAATATAATAATTAGGTTGGACATTGCGAAATGAAATATAAAAAAATTGAAAATAACTAAGTGGGATATTAGACACTGCTCCTGAAAGATTTAATTTCCTAAACACCAAACGGATTTAAGGTATATGATTTATATAAAAAAAAATCATCCAAAATTATACAAAAATCCCATAAAAATCCTAACAAATAACAAAGACTATGTATAATACTTTAAGTCAGGACACCCAAAAATTCCATTCTACAGCTCAGAATTTTAAAATTGCACCCTACGTTGCACTCAATTGCTTCCTAATGTCATATCGCACCTAACAAATATCCCGCAGGGAATATCAATACTGCACTTGAAATTCATACACTCTCACGAATTCGAGAAGCCACCTGACCCTTTCTCCGTTACATTAACTAGTTAATACAACAGTTATGTCAGCTGGTCGTGTTATTGCTTTTTAAATGGCATTAAGTACACCTATATGCTCAACAAGGACAGTTATTTATGTTCTAGAAAGTAAGCCTGCGGAATTATATCTGAATTAGTCATAAATATCGCAAAGACAAGTTCAGTGGTATATACCTGCATGCTGCAGCTGGTAATGGATATGAGGCTACTGTGGAAGATAAATATGATAGATGGATAAATCTCGACTGGAATACTCGTCAGCTGCTCGAGAGAAACTGGACACTATGACTTTATTATCATCCACGATGACTTTCATGTGTGAAACACTGATGCCAGTGTCATCGTCTACTTACCAGTCACGGACATGGACAACAAAGGAAATTCATTTCGAATGGGGAAAATTTAATTTTAGCACACGTGGGGTCTCATAGGGAAAACTCGAGCCGATCATTTCTTAACCCATTCGGGACGGCGATTTTTTTTTTCGAACACGGTCCCCAAGAGCGAAATTTTGTCTTTTTCTTGGCGGGGCTATAAGACCGGTTGCACACCGCATTTCAATAGTTTCGTAATTCCAAGTTGACACCATTTCCTTCCTTCTTTTTCTTTCCTCCCTTCCCAAAATATCAGTTTCCAATGAGGGCAAACCATAAATAGAAGCAAAATGAAAAATACTCACGTTAATTTGATTGATGCGTTCATCAAGAACGTGCGATTGCTCGAGCGCTACCTGATGCGAAAGAAGCCGTTCCTGCGCTGCTTTGAATTCCAGGTGCATGGATGTTATTTCACGGTGAAGGGCGCCGACCCTTTCGGCTTCTTCTGCTCGCAATTGCAGCGATTCCCACCTTTCTATTAAACCTAAACGCAAACAAGAAAAAAGAGGCGCTGTAAAAAAATCAATTCAATCTTCTCAAGAAAGACTTTGCAAATTGCTTCTTTTCTTAGATTTTTCTAATGGTACTGCCACCTTTGAGAAATCGCTCTGGTCAGATTTATTTTGTATATCAGAGAATCGGGCAAGCACCGGTGGCACCAGGTGGGTGTCGTACATACAAATTTATACCAGCGCCAAACGAAAGAATCCCAATCAGACGTGCGGACGGCAAAGTGTTAAGGAGGTTCTACCGCTAATAGATTAGAAATTGAGAAGTTGATGAAAATTTACACACTGGTCAATAATATCTTTTAAAAGCTGTAACTAAATTTTTGTGAGGCTACACAGCCCCAGAACTGAGAAATAAATAATTTTATTTTACCAATTTTTACATTGAATCTTATGGAAACTCACGTTATTGTCGGGATATCAAATGAACAAAAATTGAAATTATTTTGACAAAATTTGCAGTGATAGAAGAATAAATAAAGAAAAAATTGCACCTTGAAAAAGTATAATTCACAGCTTGTAAAAGTTACTGAAAATAAATAACTACGTATGATTTTCATCGACGATCAGAGCTTAGAAGATTTGACAACGTTGCATTCGATATACATGCGCGCACATGCGCTATCTCTCTCACTCAGTAGTCACTGTCCTTCGTCTGCTATAATGTTTATGTTTTACAGGTGCCAAAATATTTACGTTTATTTTAAATAAAAACATTTTAAATCAAGACCGTCTTAAATCATAACCTCTTTTATTTCCTTTAATGATCATCTATAATCACAAACTTACAAAAACATAACATTTTAAATTATAAAACTAACCTCTTTTATTTTCTTTGATTTGATAATCACAGCTATAACATCGAAGCCAGGCCAATTTTCGTTTCTTTTACAATGTCCTCAAGGGAAAGAATAGAATTGCAGTTTTTGCAAATTAGTTGCTTCGCGAGTGTTTGGATATGAACTATTCTGCGGCCTTCAATAACTTTAAAGTTTGTTGCATTTTTGAGGTTATTCACGTCAAGCTTTTCTTTAAATTTTTTTTGTATATTTTTCCCAATTCGTTGCTGCTGGCACCGCTTTTTATAAACTTTATAAGTAACTCTTTTTCCTTTCCAAAAAAAGTTTTGCTGTTTTTGACACATTTTGTTATAACCAAATTTCACATGGAAAGTAAACAAAAATAAAATGTGATAAAATAGCGCCGCGTTGCCAGATCAATGAGTCGGAATACGAAAGTCAAGCAAAAACTGACAGCTAGCAGACAGCTACACTGTTTTGACTAGTTATGTACCGGTAGAATCCCCTTAATTATCCCAAAAAAGATCATCGAAAAGAAGTTGGCCCACGTTCCATGAATTGGGAGTGGATTTCTTTCTTTAATTACACCCAAGGATGCTCAGGATCCATTTGGATTAAAATTTTCATCGACGAGACCAGCCACGAGGCGAGAAGTATATGGAGGAGATTACATTTTTATTTATTTGCCGACAACATAGTGTCCCTAGACAAAAAAACAAGGAATTTCTTCCTTGGCGTAACTATTAGAAAACTCAGGTGGCATGGAACGGTACCGGCCGATTTCTTCGGTCGCTTTTTCATGAGTGCAGGCAAAAACTGACTCAGTCAGACAAAGTCTGACTCCGAATTCTCTCGATTTCAAAAAAGACCTTCAAAGTCCCGTTTTTGACTCAACTTGAAAGAAAAAAAAGTCTGCGGTGCCGGACTCTGATGAATTAAAAAGAGTAAAAGGAAACGCAGACGAAGGATACTTCGAGTATTGATTGATGTACTGATAAATGCGAGGATTTCATGGAACGAAATGAACATTTCATGGGAGAAAGTAGTAGTCGATCTTCCTCCTTTCATTTTTTCCCTTTCTTTTCTAGCACGATGCTCCGGTCTCGCAGAATCTGCCTGCGGTATATCGCTGCAACTGGATTATCATTGCTTTTGGAAACCCAAGAGTCCTATATAGAATGTCCACGCGAAAAACTTGATCCTATCGGTTCCGATCAGGTTTTCGAGCGATCCAAGATTGAATTCTTTTCTATAGAAATTTTTTTCCAGGGATAGTCGCTGGAAAATTGATAGTAGAGAAAATCCCCATAATAGATGGATCTGCGTGTGATCGGGATTCTTTCGTTTGGCGCCGGTATAAATCTTTATGTACGACACCAACGTGGTGCCACCGGCGCTTGCCCGATAATTTTCGCATGGCACCAACGTGGTGCCACCGAACGGCAAGTGTTAACACGTTGAGCGTGGCGCTCTGAACTTTCCATTCAGGCCGCGCCGATTATGACAAATGCAATGGCGTATACCATTGCGACCCACGCGGCGTGAACAGGGAATCATATAAATTTGTCGCCGTGCTCAACGTCTTAATATACAAAGGGACACACTGACGAAGGATTCTATATAGTATTTACCATAACCCTGCATAGTAATTTTACTGTAGTGATTTCAAATGTAATACGAAATCAAAAAAATGTAGAAATTCCGCAAAGTTGCAACATTTAATTAAAAACATGGGAAGTATTGAGCAATCGACGAAATTAGAAAATTTATTTGTTCGTTTATTTAGTCACAGGCTGGTATTGCGGTGAGACAAAGAAATTTGTAAATGCAACAGAATTCAAGTTTTTATTTATTCGTTTATTTTGTTTATCCGCTTTTGGTACTACGAGAAGCAAAAAAGTGTATAAATTTCATGAAATTTGCGGTGTTTATTTAAAAACGTGGAAAATACTGAGCAATCTACGAAATTTACAAGTTTATTTGTTTATTTATTTATAGACCACAATATTACCATGTCGGAACAAACAAAAATTTGCATATTCCATAAAATTCGAATTTCTAAATATTTATCGATTTGATTTATATCTTCTTCTTGCCAGGAGAAGCAAAACACTTTATAAATTCTGCAAAATTCGCAATGTTTATTTTAAAATTTGCAAAATATTAAACAATCTGCGAAATTTCCAAATTTATTTATTTATTTACAGGTTATTACTACGACGGGGCAAAAAACATTTGTATATTCCATAAAATTCCAATTTTTACTTATTTATTGATTTAAAAAAATATAGAAACTCCACAAAATCTACAATCTTTATTTAAAAGCGTGGAAAATATTAAGTAATCTATGAAATTCTCAACATTATTTATTTACTTATGGATTTTTACTACGATGGGACAAAGAAGATTTAGAAATTCCACAAAATTCTAGATTCTATTTATTTCTGTTTATTTTATTTATATGTATACTGTTGTTATCAGGAGCAAAAAGTGTAGAAACTTCACAAAATTTGTAAAATCTTTTCCAAAATGTGCAAAATAGTAACCACTTGAGAATTAATTGTAGATGCATGCACCCCCATAGGTGCCCAAAATATATTGCATCTCTTGTAACTGCATTTGAATAGTTTTTTGATTCCACATCACTTTTTCCTTGCTTCTTTCCCTTTTTACATAATTTTGAAATCTTTCAAAAATTTAAATCTATCAACGCTTCTTTTTATTTAAATTTTTAAATAGACTGTTTCCCCTTTGCAATGTAATACTGACAAATGTTGAAATCGTTAATTAGGAGGAATCCACAAATTTTGAAAAATAATTGCCTTTGAGTTTCTTAATGAAACTGTAATAAACAATTTGTTGATTTCGAATTTTCTTGCATCTTTAATTTAAAATCCATCATAAAAAAATTATTCGAAATTAAAAAAACCTAAAAACATACTTTTACCTAATTGTTCATGACAATTTTTAAAAATCTGTATTTAAAAATTTCTTCTTGTTAAAAAATATCAACATTCCAATAGGAGGAACAGATGATGTTTCAAATTTGCGAAAATTCCTAAATTGTTATTTAAAAAAAAAAGAGTTCCTGAAAGTTACAAAATTGTAAATAGAGTAGATCCTCACATTGAAACAATTCAAAAATTCTATAATATAATGGAAATTCCTTCTTAAAAATTATAAAAATTCCAATGGAGAAAAATTTAAATCTATCAACGCCACTTCTTATTTAAAATTTTAAGAAAGCTGTTTCCCCTTTGCAATACTATATATCGTTAATTAAAAGGAATCCACAAATTTTGCAAATAATTTCCTTTGAGTTTCTTAACGAAACTGTAATAAACAATTTGTGATTTCGAATTTTCTAGCATCTTTAATTTAAAATCCATCATAAAAAAAATTATTCGAAATTAAAAGAACCTAAAAACATACTTTTAGCTAATTCTTCATGACAATTTTTGAAATTGTGTATTTAAACATTTTTTCTTGTTAAAAAATATCAACATTCCAATAGGAACAGATCATGTTTCAAAGTTACAAAAATCCGTAAATCGTTATTTAAAAAAAAAAGAGTTCCTGAAAGTTACAAAAATGTAAATAGAGTAGATCCTCACATTGAAACAATTCAAAAATTCTATAATGGAAATTCCTTCTTAAAAATTATGAAAATTCCAATGGAGAAAAATTTAAATCTATCAATGCCACTTTTTATTTAAAATTTTAAGAAAGCTCTTTCCCCTTTGCAATATAATGCTGACAAATAATAATCATTAAATACAAAAAAAGTCCTTCTTCAAGCTTCAGCGATTTTCTGGTAGTAAAATGAATTTTCCGGTAGTACCATACTATAAACTTGTTAGTTTTAACGAGAACATCCTGTAGATGTAACGTTTTAAGATTCCACGTAAAAAAGGAAAGTTCCAACTGCAGCTGTTAATTGAACGTTTGCCAGCTTAACAAATAATAAATATTTATTCGAGGAGATGTGTTCTATTAATTCCGCTAATTGTTAATTTGTTAGCACAAACTTTCTTGCAATTAACTTTGGAATACTGGTCTGCATGCGCTGGAATTCTTTTGCAGCGATACCGTAGAAAGCTGGTATCAGAAAAACCATATTATGGGGGAAAAAGCGGTTGGAGAAGAGAATTATGAATGCGGTTATCAGGAAAATCATTGGCTGTGCGATGAAAGGAAATTATGATTGAAGCCACCAGCATGCAGAAAAGAAGGCGGTGGAAAAAAAATGGAAATTACTATTTTATACCATAGGAAGAACATCTTATTGGGTCGCTACGAAGCGAATTTTTTATAAACATTCTTTGAAGAAAAGAAAACCCATGGTTTTAATTTAACCAGGCACCAATCGTATACGTTTGTGGTAATGCTAACCGCATTTGTTGTTATTCCAACTATTTTAATTGCCAAGTCAGCCATAAATGACATAATTCCGGCCTTTATTTAATGCCAATCGTGTTACGGTAACTTTTAATTCAAATAGAATTTAAGCCAAACTCAAACAAAATTAAGACTTGCTCCGGGAACTTGATTTTTGGAAACTCAAAAAATGCCAGCCGTCAAATTTTCTTTGAAATGCTGGTAATTCTATGGAATTTACAATTTTATTTATTTATAGGCTATTATTAAGATGCGACAAAGAAGCAAATGTAAATTCCACAAAGTTACAATTCCTACTTATTTCTTTTCACAAAATTTGCAAGGTTCGTTTAAAAACTTTGAAAATATTAAACAATCTATGAAATCCTCAACTTTATTGACCTATTATTAATATTTATTTTCTACTTAATTATTTATTTTATTTATATTGTACTCTTGTTACCAAGAGAAGCAAGAAAATTGTAAATATTACAAAATTTTAATTTCTACTTAATTAATGATTTTATTGAAATGCTCTTATTCCCATAAAAAACAAAAAATTTAGAGGTTCCATAAAATTCACAAGATTCATTTAAAAATGTAGAAAATATTAAACAATCGATGAAATTCTCAACTTTATTTATTTACTTCCTGTTTATTTATTTATTTTATTTATATTACACTCTTGTTACTACAAGAAGCAAGAAAATTGTAAATTTCACAAAACTCCAATTTCTACTTAATTAATGATTTTATCTGAATGCCCTTATTTCCATAAAAAAACAATAAATTTAGAAATCCCATAAAGTTCACAAGATTCATTTAAAAATGTAGAAAATATTAAACAATCTATGAAATTCTCAACTTTATTTATTTTCTACTTATTTACCAACACTTATTTATTTATTTTATTTATATTATACTCTTGTTACTACGAGAAGCATGAAAATTATAAATTTCGCAAAATTCCAATTTCAACTTATTTTCAATTTTCAATTTCATTTATTTACTTATAGAACGTTGCTACGGTCAGACAAACGGATTTGTAAATTTCATAAGTTTCCAACTTCTACTTATTTATTTAATTTGTTTATGTGCTTTTGGCACCATGAGAAATAAACAATGTATAAATTCCACAAAATTTGCAATGTTAATTTAAAAACGTGGGAAACATTAAACAGTAACGATGGAAGAAAGTAGAAATTCGTCTTCCCATTCCATTTTTAGATTTAATGGACTCTTATAAAAAGGCCAATTTGGTAAGAAGGAAATTGCATGGAAATAAAAAACGGTGTCATATAAAAAGGTTGCAACTTTCATTAAGAAATTTTTCCTTACAAATCTTACGGTTTCCAAGAAAAAAGTTTCAACGGTTTCTAAAGACGTCTTGCACAATTATTGATAATGACATTTTCATACTTATCATAAATTTCAAGAGTTTAGAATTAATTATACCATCAATTAAATGACCCATGGTTCATTTCCACAGATGCTCGAAGTAGCATAACTAGGAACACCTAGCGAGTGAGTAGTTGGAATGAACGTACGGTTGTTCGAAAACTTGTTTTATATGACGATGAGCATTCTAATGTAACTGAATTAATTAATTACAACACAACAAACTGTTAAACGCGATTGTAAGTGGGAGTAGCTGCCGATCTAGCAGCAATTTCTGCTTGTAATTGCTTATAATTTGTTCTAACTTTCACTCCAATCAGGTACCAGTCAAATCGAGACCTTAGGAAAAAAGTTACATTAACCCTTAGTTGCCCTAATTCAGCAGAATGACATGGTTGGCACACTGGGCCCTTTCAGACCGCCGATAAAAATTTATGTTACGCTTCTTCTTAATGAAACTGTTATAAACAATTTGTGATTTCGAATTTTCTTGCATCTTTAATTTAAAATCCATCATATAAAAAATTATTCGAAATTAAAAAAACGTTAAAAGATACTTTTAAGCTAATTGTCCATGACAATTTTTGAAAATTGGTATTTAAAAATTTCTTCTTGTTAAAAAATATCAAAGTTCTAATAGGAAAAGATCATATTTCAAAGTGACGAAAATCCCTAAGTCGTTATTTAAAAAAAGAAAGAGTTCCTGAAAGTTACAAAAATGTAAATAGAGAAGATCCTCACATTGAAACAATTCAAAAATTATAAAATGGAAATTCCTTCCTTGAAATTATGACAACCCCAATGGAGAAAATTACCATTTTTGAAAATCTCAAAAATTTGTAAATTCGTGGTGCCCAAAGTTTCTTAAAATTCGCAAAAAAATTCATTTAAGTACATTTTTCGTAATTCTACAAATCCAAAATTGTGATTTACTTATTGTTAGTGTACACGAAAATGAAAATTCTGATAAGAAAAATAACCATTTCCTAAAATCCCAAAAATCTAAACTGTATCCATGATTCATCCATGTCTAAATTTATTTCTAAAAACATGTTACAGAAAAATGTTCAAATTTGTTCATAATGATAACTTGAAATTTCGAATTTAGAAATTTCTTCTACTGAAAAATCAGATCCAGGCAGAAAATTGTATGTTTTTTCAAAACCTCCAAAACCTTCAGTCTTGCATCAAAAAATTCCAAAAATTCTAATTAAAAAGAAATAATATCTACTCAGACCCGTTCAATGTCACTAAATCCCTTCTAACTCAATTTGTCGTCACTAAAAATTACGAACATTTTCAACCACTCTCTCTTCTTCTATTTTTTTTTTGTTTGAAACAAAAACGAAGAAATTCGACCCAGGCTCTATCACCTTGACCTACTGGTACCTGCTTAGACAGCCTTACTAACTCCACCCAGTACTGGATCCAAGTCCCCAGATTCCAACTTGACTTTCCAAATATTTTGGAAATTACAAATAATACAAATACAAGCAAAAAAAAATTATTTTAATATTATTCAATAAACAATAATGAATATATTACGTTATTTATACAAAAATTTGTTTACGACCCAGTACTGGACCTCTTACCAATATCTCCAGAAATTCAAATCGACCCAATATCGGACCATTCCTACTTCAAACGTTAAAAGAAAAAAATAAGTCTTGCTCAGACTGACCCGACTCCTGACCCAGAATATCCAATCAAAAATTCCCCATTTATAAATTCTCATTCCAGTTGAAATTCAGGATTGTCCAGTACAGGACCAAGCCGGTACTCCCACAGGAGCGTCGACTTTACCCAATTTCCTCAGGGATATTCCCCAAAAAGGCTCCGAATAATGACTAAAAAGCAATTTTTGGGCCCCGATGGGAACCCGTGGGACCAGAAACATACATACAACAGCTACACCGGGAAATATTCCGAGCGGTGATGTCAGTTTGCACAAACATTTTATTCCGCACTTGTCGCATATGAAACTGGTGTCCCATTACACGGCCTGGGCTCAGGTTTCCAAGGTTCTTTGCTACACGTTCACGGCAATTTCGGGAAAACCCGGCAGCCGATGGTTCACGGGAGCCTCATGATCACAGGTTTCACTTCTGGAGCAAGTGCAAAACACCTCCGTGTAACACCGAAAGTAAACACCGAACGCGAGAAGGCTGAAAGTCTCAGAATGAGTGTTCAGAAACGTACGAACGGAGAGACCCGAGGCTACTAATGTAACTAGTAAACTGGCTTCGTGTTCATCCGACCGCAAGTCTTAATAAGGAGAGCGTTTGCCCTCCTACACATTTATCTTCGGAAAGTGTTATTATTCCTCGCATTTCCAATAATTACGTGGTGGTTTATTATATCCAAGGAGTTTCAGTCGTAGCAGCAGAAGGGGAAGTTCTCTTCTCGACGGTTTTCTTCAATCTGGGCAAGATCGGGCTGAAAATGTGGCAATTAAGGGGTGACACCACTCTAGAGGTCCGAAAAAAGGCCAAACTTTGAGAATTAATTTAAAAAGTACGGAAAAAGGAATCGAAATTTTTTTCAGACAATTAATCGAACGTGTATTCAAGTGTAAAAGAAAAATTTTTGTATTGACATTTTGTTGCGAAATGGTGGTGCCACAGTCGTTTTTCGAAACCGCCTTTTTTTTAAGGGCCTCCACGGGAGGACGGATTTCTCCGAAAGTTGAAGACCAGGAACAAAAAACCACAAAATTTCTTAATCTATATGACATTGTCCATAAAAGTACGTTGGGATTTTTTTAAAGGAGGTTCAGGAGTTATATAAAAATGTAAAGATCAGATTGAAATGGTGAAATATGTTTCTTTAGGGTACGACAAAGAGCCCTGATTTTTTTCGATAATTTTCACCGTTAGTTTTCATGAGAAATAAAGCATTGAAAAGTGCGTTTATTACCATTGTCTCAATGGAAGTCAAGCATATTGACTTCGATATATCGAGAATACTCTATCAAAAATGCAGAAAAGTAAATGAAACAACTATATTTTAATAATTGATTAGTTGCAGAATAGTTTTGTGTTTTCTCGAACAGACCTCACCACCCATTTCTAAGAGTAATTCGTCATTAACCGTAAGTTTTCCACGCGGTTATTTGAATGACGAGCGGCTAGCAAGGAAGTCTGGCAATGGCGCAGTATATGTAGATTTACTTACAGGTTAAGCTTTGAGTGTGTTAAGTTTTTGAATTCTCGTAACTAATATAAACATAATTTGATCATAGGTTCTATTTTATTTAATAATTTAGTGTTTTCATTAATTTAGATAATAATTGGAGACACACGATTGGCCGACATCGTGCAATGTTTCTTTTAGCCTAGAGATTTTAGGTTAGGTTATATCGATGATACTGGCGCTAAATGACCCACTATAAGTATACGCACACTGCTGCCAACACAAGATGTAACGTACAATAATTTGCGGTGTTGCCAGACTTCATACATTATTTCGCGCACACACACAGTCAAAAAAGTATATAATAAATTATAAAATAAACGTTTCAGAAATATGTCATTCAATAATTAGTAAGGCCCAAAACTATTTTTTAAATAAAAATTTGTATGATATTTTTATATACGACGCTTTTAACAAAATTCAAATTTAACTATTTGAAGTTGGCATTATAATTATTTTACCATGTTAAAAGATAGGAAGTGCCCCCGTCCTTCACCCCCTCGCATGATACCCCTAAACCTCCTTAAATTGATTTTTGTAAAAATAGCATACTATAAGGAATTTACGTGAAAAATAGTGGAAGCTAATAATTAACTTTGCATTTTTTAAAACTATTTTATTTATTATTTTTGTGGAGAGAGTTTTGATGTTTTTTTAAATTTTCTTGTAACTTCTGATAGTTTTGTTTTAAAATTTTGTCTTCGATGAAAAGCGTAGAATTAAAATCTGTAACCGTTCAAAAATTACATGGACAGAGAAAAATCTAAATGGTAAAGTAAAACCAATGGGATTTTTACTATTTTTATTATCAAAATTATTGTTTATTAAGACTCGGAAAGGATGTGGGTCCCTAAGACACGATTTTGGCCCTAACAATTGTTAAAAATGATAATATCTCGGATTTATATAACAATAATCTTTTTAATAATTTCAATATTTTGTTGCAGCAATATTGAGTCTTTTTTAATTAACTTAAGCTCTTTTTTATTGAAACTAACCCAAGTCTTTTTATCATTTGCAATGACAATAAATTTAAAACATTTTAATTTGCAAAACCACCTTTTTTAAATTTTTATGTTAATTGCAATACCCTTAAAAAATATTTCAGCAATTCGATTATTAATCACAATCCATAGAATATCTTTAAATCTATTTCATTTTTCCCTATCAATAGAAATTTCAGTAAATTAAATTTTTTTAATTTCACGTTATAATTAAAATCAATTTTATAAATTTTATTTTCAATATTCTTTTAATATAATTAGAGGTTGTTTTATTTGTAATGCATTTGTTAATTTAAATAGCGCAGTCTGTTTCAAGAGTTTATACATTGTTATTGAATTATACATTTGGCCCGAATCGTTAAATAAATAACTCTAACTTTAACTGTAGAAACACACAAACATCAGCAACAAATGCACGAACCTAACGAAGTAAAAGTAGTGGATTTCACGTTTTACCGCTTTTTATAAACGAGTTTGTCCAGAAACTTTTTCAACCAAGTGATATACCAAGAAGTCAGATGTTGTCATTAATATATCCACCAACAATACAGTAACCTCCTACTTTGTATAGTAATTTTGTACTTGGTAGTAGTAGCAGCCGAATCATCAATTTGCTAATTTTTGTTTTTCACAATTTTAAATATCCACATTTCATCAACTCATTGATGCAAAATCGCATATTCCTTTTTTGTTCATTGTTTCTTATCACTTTTTTTAATATGAAAGAATTCTAGTATTCCAGACCATTCCAATAATTTTTTTTACTTTTTTTTGTATTGAAAATCATCAATTTGCTCATCTTCTATTTCGCCGATTTTAAATATCCTCATTTTATCAACTCATTAATGCAAAATTAATTGTATATTCCTTTTTCCCCCATTGTTTCCTATCAATTTTTTTAATATGAAAGAATTCCAGTATTCCAGACCATATCAATAATTTTTTTTTCACTTTTTTTTCTATTGAAAATCATCATTTTACTCATTTTTTAATTCCCTAATTCTAATTTTCCTTATTTCATCTACTCATTAATGCAAAATTGCATATTCCTTTTTTTTTCCATTGTTTCCTATCCACTTTTTCTAACCTAAGAGAATTGTAACACTACAGAACATCCCAATATTTTTTTGCACTATTTTTACCGTTAAAAATAGAAACAGGGTATTTTTGCTTACTTGCAACGCACATTTCTTATCACAATTTTTTGTCTCCCCTCAGTCTTGGAAAACTGGAAAGAATTATCATTTCCACTTATTATTAGTGTTCCTATTTCCCTGCAAAGCCACGACTGGAGAAAAAAAAAATGGGATAATTTGCGACGTTAATGGGTTAAAGGTCGTACAAACAGGTTTGCGAACTCGGATAAAAGAGAAAGAAAAAAAAGGGAAGCCTGCATTCAGTGCACTTTTCTTTTTTGCAGTGCATCCCAGTATGTACTGCAACTTTCCTCGGTCCTTGGTGAAGAATGCAATTAATTTTCAGGAGGATATTTTTCAATTCCTTTCAATTGCATCTCCAGGCTTCCCCTGCTACCGTAAACTTTTATTTCCTATGCATCGTTATTATTTTATTTATTGTATCAATTTACTCCTTTTTCCTAAAAGTCATTTCCTGTTACACTCGACACCTTATTTAAAAAAAAAAGGGTAAATAAATATGTGCACGAATACTTGCACATATATTTGTAATTTATATAATTTATATGCATACATGCATATATATTTTTTAAGGGGGGAAATGCATTTAGCAGCTTTAAAAAATCAATTTTTTTTTCCATAAAATGTTAGTTAAGGAGGTTCTACCGGTACATAACTAGTCAAAACAGTGTAGCTGTCTGCTAGCTGTCAGCTTTTGCTTGACTTCCGTATTCTGACTCATGGATCTGGCAACGCGGCACTATTTTATCACACTTTATTTTTGTTTACTTTCCATGTGAAATTTGGTTATAACAAAATGTGTCAAAAACAGCAAAACTTTTTTTGGAAAGGAAAAAGAGTTACTTATAAAGTTTATAAAAAGCGGTGTCAGCAGCAACCAATTGGGAAAAATATACAAAAAATATTTAAAGAAAAGCTGGACGTGAATAACCTCAAAAATGCAACTAACTTTAAAGTTATTGAAGGCCGCAGAATAGTTCATATCCAAACACTTGCGAAGCAACTAATTTGCAAAAACTGCAATTCTATTCTTTCCCTTGAGGACATTGTAAAAAAAAACGAAAATTGGCCTGGCTTCAATATTATAGCTGTGATTATCAAATCAAAGAAGATAAAAGAGGTTAGTTTTATAATTTAAAATGTTATGTTTTTGTAAGTTTGTGATTATAGATGATCATTAAAGGAAATAAAAGAGGTTATGATTTAAGACGGTCTTGATTTAAAATGTTTTTATTTAAAATAAACGTAAATATTTTGGCACCTGAAAAACATAAACATTATAGCAGACGAAGGACAGTGACTACTGAGTGAGAGAGATAGCGCATGTTCGCGCATGTATATCGAATGCAACGTTGCCAAATCTTCTAAGCTCTGATCGTCGATGAAAATCATACGTAGTTATTTATTTTTAATAACTTTTACAAGCTGTGAATTATACTTTTTCAAGGTGCAATGTTTTCTTTATTTATTCTTCTATCACTACAAATTTTGTCAAAATAATTTCAATTTTTGTTCATTTGATATCCCGACAATAACGTGAGTTTCCATAAGATTCAATGTAAAAATTGGTAAAATAAAATTATTTATTTCTCAGTTCTGGGGCTGTGTAGCCTCACAAAAATTTAATTACAACTTTTAAAAGATATTATTGACCAGTGTGTAAATTTTCATCAACTTCTCAATTTTTAATCTATTAGCGGTAGAACGTCCTTAAATAATGTGTGCATGTGTGGGTTTCACATAACCAACATTTCTCAGTCGACAGAATTTGCTAGGAAAAAATCCCAGCGGATAGAATAAATATCCATGATTATAAAAGCATCAATAAAAGACTTCCTTCTCGCAAGAAAGTTTTGTCGACTGGTTTATACTGAATATCTCAATCGGAGTGCATCAGGTGCATCGAAGCGGTACCTTTAGTGTCATGTTTTAATAGACATCAACAGTTTATTCGACACATATCTCAATCTCTTTTTTTGTTCTTCCCCTGGAAACGTGCATATGACTTGCATATGCACTTTGCATTTATATTTAATATACATGCACTACGTATTCGGATACACGCGTATTTACAAGCGATGGAACATGCAATGCAGCCTTTCGAAAAATCAAAAAATACGTATGAATGTAAATCCGACGTTCGTTTTCCTTTTTTCCACCGTTTAAACAGTTATATGTTAAAGGATACGTTTCTTCTTATCGCGAGGTGAAAGCAAAATGAGTTCATACACGTTCTCCTGAAACAAACGCTTTTTCTCATACGTATTTCAACGAATTTCCGTAAGCCTTGTATGAAACAGCCGGAACCACGAAGAAATTGGGGCTTGAGAACCGTTTAATAAGAATTTGAGATTTGTTCCTTTATTTGGAAACAGCTAAGTCGCTCGGTATTTGCATAATAATTATCGTTGTTGACTTCGACAATTTAGCAACGTCTTTCTCTTCACGAGAAAGTTTCGAAATGGATGTAAAACCTTACAGGGTTTCTGTTTACACTGGAATTAACGGGTTTCGTTGATATATTGAGTAAACGAGAGTAAATTAAAAATGGTATGAAAATTAAAAATTAAAAAAAAATTATTAATAATTAAATGTCCTGGTATGGGCCTTTTTGAAAAATGAAAATTTCCACTGTGTCGCAATTGATTATTATTATTATTATTATTATTATTATTATTATTATTATTATTATTATTATTATTATTATTATTATTATTATTATTATTATTATTATTATTTTGAACGAATAATAATTATAATATTGATGGTAGAAATTATTTTCACCCCTGTTCTGCTCAATTCCCCTCTTTTAAAAACCAATAAATTTCATAATTTAGAAAAATTTAAGTTAATAAATATTACAATAAATATCGATTATTTTTCAAATCAACAGAAATGTATTGATTTTAGATTAGGGACGTTTGCCAGAAAGTTTCAATATGTCAAAAAATTCTGAAAAAATTGTATCTTATTCTTAATATAAAAAAAATATTCTATGAATTTTTTCAAAATTTTTTACCGTTTTGTTATTGACAAAATCGAATAAAAATAAAAGGTAATTTAACATGCGCTCTTATGGCGAGTAAAGTTTGATATGAAAAATAATTACTTTTAAAATGTTCAAAAACCAAATAAAATTTCTTATCGGATAAATCAAAGCTTGCTAATCATTTCAGAGAAAGATAGACGAGATTTACCGTTTACTTATAGACAAAATTAATTGATTAAATCGTAATATACAGATTTTACATCAGCTGAACGTTACACTTGGCAACACCGCTTTTCAATTACGCGGTAAATTTGAACAGCTGTGTGAAACTGAATATGTAACAAAAACATAGGGAATGTGTTATCCTGTTTCTTGTTTATAGATTTTATCTTTCTATTCTTTTTCCCCATTTCTGAGCATTGCCGAAAACGTTTTAATTGCTTCTTGCACGAGAATTTTCCTTTTAACCTCACTTGTAAATTTTGTGATTCAGCCGACATTTTGAGATTAAGATATGCTCTATTGTGCTCTGTCGTTACGTTGGCAGTCAAACTGAGCTGAACTATTACCATCCGTTAAACACTTGTATTGCGCTGTTGCCAAGTTTCGCTAGAATTTTTATGTACTTGAATATGAATATTATTAGCAAATTCGTAATTACAAAAAATTACATTTAATAAAAAAATCGATTTTAAATATTTTATTACCTACTTATATTATTTATTTATATTTGCGATAATTTTAAATAATTTATATTTTAGATAATTGAGGTTGGCAGTTCTCAATCGCCACAATGTATAAGCATAGGAAATCTCCCCGCACCGCTCACCCCTCTAAGACTCTGGCGAACGTCCTTAAACAACGGATTTTCTATCCAATTTGCGTAATGTTGTATTCTATTGTTTTAGAGAATCTCAATAATTTTTTAGTGAACTTTTTTTTCTATCAAAAATAGAAACGGAATACGTACTATTTTCGCGATTATTTAATTGACACAATCAGCCGAGAAAGAACAAAAATTTTTTATTTTTTCATGTATAGGAATAATTTGCAATTACTTAGAATTGCTAATTGCCACGAGTAATACTAAAATTATGATAAAAAGAAATCCTCGGTGGCTTGGGTAAGGTCAGAAACTGTTGCAATATGTTCCAAATTATTATTCGCTTAGAAAATATATAACTTCCCAGCAAATGAACTCTAATGAATTAATTCCAGACGGTGCAATTAATTAATATAATTACTTTGACACCATTAATCATAAGAAGAATTAATTTGGCAATTAATGAATGATAATTAGCCTTCATTCATTAATTATAATTCATCAATTGTTCAAATCATGATAATTATAATTTAAATAATGTTTGTTCTCGTATAAATGCTATATTTTATATAAGAGATACAATGAAATAAAAAATTAAGATCAATAATAAATGTAAATAAAATTATTAGCTTGTCCCATAAGTTTCTTCCTTTCCGGCTCGTGGTCATACATAGCGTGGCGCGGAAGAAACTTATGGGACAACCTAATACATTACTTTCATTCTCAACTTCAGCCCGAAAGTAGCTTTTGCGTGCTTGGTGTCTTTAATAAATGTTTGTAGTTGGGTCAAGGTCTGGAAAAATACCCACGAATAAGTAATTAAAAAGGCCCTGGTGAAAATACAAATAAAAATAAAAGTACACGCAATTTCATTATTGTGTGTACCGTTTATATCCTGTAATACAAAAAAGTATTGCAAGTTTCATGCATTTTACGAATACAATGAAAATCGTGCAAATTACATGCAGAACAAAAACCAAAGAAACATTATTACAAATTTTTGCAATTCTGTAAATAGATACTTGAATTTTTAAGTACCAAATATTTCACTCAAAACACATCTGTATTTATATTCGATTTTAATTAATGCTTCATTTTTTATCAGATCCTGTTCAATTTTACTACCAATAAAAAATTGAATAGAAACAACACTACCTAAATTATTATTGAATAACAAAAAATATTCAATTTCATATAAAATAATGTTTTTTTTTTAGTACTAAATTTTATTTCCATCAGGAGTATTGCTTTCAAAAAATTAAATGTATACATATATTTATTTTAAATTACATATTTAATACTCGAAAACTTCAATTTGAAGTTTATTTCAGAAATAACAAGGAAAGTGGTAATTTCTAAAATAAACATTACAGAATCGCCGGTACAGAAGGTATGAATGCAACAATAACTCACAGATTCTTTTTGAAAAAGTACGATAAGAAAGAACGAGAATAAGAAAAAAAGATTAAAGCAAAAAAAACTGTTTTATTAATAGCATAAACATTTGTAAATACATTGGCAACATATATCTATATATACTATATGTGAATAAAAATCTGTGTCACAAAAATCGAAACCAGTTCGTTTCATTTCTTATGATAATATATTTACAAAAATCGGTAATTGTTGTAATCATTAGTTTTGTGAAAAACCACAGAACCTGGCGAATTTTTGTTTTTTTTCTTTATGCAAGTCAAACGAAAGGAAAATCAACACAAACTGGCAGCATTCGTCAAATAGATGCAGGTTTTATGCAAGTCCAGGAAAAACAATTGAATGGAAAATTGAACAGAAAAATTTTTTTCGGACTGATTCTTTTTTTTTAATAAAACGAATTCTATTGTTTTCCATCAATTGCTTTTTATAGGAAGTAGGAACGGAGTGATTGCGAAAATTCCAACTAAATTTCTTACGAAACTCAGGACGGAATGTGGGAAACAATAGGCTGGGAAAAAATCCGGAAGAGACTCGGAATAACGGTTCTCAAAATATCATTCCTTTTTGCTTTTCTATCGTTACACAACAGAAGTTGTTGCATCAATGAACTGCATAACAAGATTTCAAATCCACCAGCACCAAAAATTCGACGGAAATTTCAACACTACAAAATAATGCAAACGCTTTCAGGGATTTTTCGAAAATTCGGTTTTTCCATTTTGCATTTTGAATTTTTACAATTAAATTAAAAAACATATTTAAATTAAATTAAATTAAATTAGTTCGAATTAAATTAAATGCTACAGAAACTCGTATAAAAAATATTACAATTAAAAAATATGTAACTGAGTATCGAAATTCCAGGAACGAAGAGACAATTTGAAACTCATAATATTCAAATTTAATATTATTAAAATTTTTGTCCCAGGATTTTTAAGATTTCTAATAATTTATTTTAGGTTTATTGGACACGAAGATTTTAGAAAGTTGGGAGAATAATTTAAATATGATCAATTTTGTATTATACTGGAGTAAAAATTCTTATAAATTGAGCAAAAAAAAGTGGGTCTGTAAAAATATTTATTTTATATTTAAAGTAATTGAGTTTAGAATTTTCTTATCATTATACAGGGAAATTCACCTTTCTTATTTAACCTAAACCTATTTTCATATATCAAGTCCCTGTTCAAAAATCAACAAAATTTATTATTAATTAAATTTCATAATTATTTTATGAATTAAATATGGCAGAAAGTACTACGTAATTTTCCGTGATGGGAAATGTTCCCAAATCAAAGAACTGGATTCTAGTAAATTTTACATAGAAACGACGAAACTTCTGGTCGAATTAAACATACAAGGTGTCCCCCTTTTTTAAAAGGGAGGTAATTCTCCAAAAGTTCGGTTCCACTACCAACCAGAGACTTCAGTTTTCACAAAAAAATAGTAGCATTAACCCCTTCCGGTACGATTTAATAACGACAAACTGTGCATGAAATAACCATTTAATTTTTATGTTAAAAAAAAACTTGTTTCATTTTATAATTCTTACACATACTCAATTAATATCCATTTTTACATATTGTTAAATAATATCAAAAACGGTAAAATTAAGAAAAAATCAAAGCTCGTCATTTTAGCGGAAGGGGTTAACGGGGTAAAGTTTAAAAAAAAAAGCTTCACTTTTACCCTTCGAAAACTCTCAAATCCCAAAACACAAATGTTGGGATAATCAGAATAAAAATTATGAATAAATTCTGTTTTAATTGACACGGCAGGAAATTACTTCTTGTGTATAAAAATACCCAGTACACATTTGGTCGAAAATCAGCGAAACCAAATGGAAAGTATAATAAAATAAAAAATTGATCGAATCACTGTTTTGCAAAAAAAAACGATACTTCCATTAATTTTCAATTAATTGTAATATCGTTTTTTTTTGTAAAACAGTATACGACCCACTTGGCGTGAACGGAATCACTGAAAATCAGTCTATGGAATGTGTTGAAGAATAGAATATTGTTTTTGTGGAAAGGAGGAATTTTTTTGTTCAATTCTACCGTTACAAAATGACATTTTTTGACGGTCGGGAATCGGCGCTGTATGGACTTCTTCTCATTTTCAAAACAGAAGAAGAGGGAAGAAAAAGAAACCAAGGAGTGAAAATTTAAAAAAAAAGAATCCCAACACCCCCCCTTTTTTGAGATCAAAGTTACGAGAAAAGTAGGAAAACAATGCCGCTGAGGGTAGTTATCAGAACAGCGCTAATGTACGAAACAAAGGTGTTTCTACGACGACGATAACGTTCGATTGCATTATCAGTGTTTTGTGCATCATTGGCTTTGTACTCACCACGTATTTGTTTTATGAACTTTTCCTTCCGCATCGGGGAATCCCCGGGACACACCAACAATCCGTTAAGGCACTTCAAATTCTCCCTGCAGGTTGCTTTAAATTCGGCCTGCAATAATAAAAATCGCAGATTAATGACAAATTAGTAAATTATTATTAATTAGAAATTATTATTCATTTGTAACTACAATTTTAGTTTTAATTTCAATTTTTAAAAATGATATATTCTGTAACTTTTACTTGCTCTAAAAATTTTCAAGATCAAGGTCACGAATAATAATTCTTGTCTTTTTTCTTTTTAATCGTAATAATAATAATGATTAATAAATTAGACAATTAGTTAATTAGTATGTTTAGTATATTTACAATTAGTGTATTCATATTCAGTCATCCAATTGATGAACAAATCAGGATAGTTATTGAATGAAATTTGGTGATTTTTTTTTATTTAGCAATGTACAACAACAATGCAAAAACAATAACAATAAGCGATTAATGATAGATAAATAAAATAATTAATTATTTAATTAACCAGTATATTTATTTGTCCATTTAACAGTTTGCCGCCCGCGCGAGTGATCAGGATTCTTTCGTTTGGCGCCGGTATAAGTCTTTATGTACGACACCAACGTGGTGCCACCGGCGTTTGCCCGATAGTTTTCGCATGGCACCAACGTGGTACCACCGGACGGCATAGTGTTAATAAGAAAACAGGGACAGGTAATAAACAAAACTTTCTGACTTTTGTTGATATACGACAATAAAAATAATCAATTAATGATAAATTAATTAATTAATCGGTATATTTGTTTATCCATTTAATGGGGAATTTAGAGTAACGACTAAATGCAATTTTATTTTTTATTTGGATATGTAACAGTAAAAATCGACGATTCGTAATAAATCAATTAATTAGTCGGTGTTTCTGTTTATCTATTTAATACAAAAATTAATGTAGATACTAAAAAAAATTCTATGATATTATTTCAAGGGTTTTCAGAAACGAAATCACGATTTTTGTCTGAAATGGGAAAATTTTGAAAAATTCAATACAAGTGGACATTACTTATACGCGTTAACTGCTACGTCAAATTTACGTGAGTCCCTATTCACGCCGCGTGGGTCGCAAGGGTATAAGGTTATTGCATTTGTCATAACCAGCGCGGCCTGAACTTTAAGTTTAGTGTCGGTCACCGGTATATGAAGGAAAGCGAGGATCAGGATTAGTAACATGCACTGAAAGGTAAAAAACATTTAGCTTAAAAACCGTCGATGAATGGAATGGTTAGTTTTCGACGGAATTGTTAGTTTTGGCAAAGCGATGTTGAAGAATACGACCGAATACACACACGTACATACACCAAGGCTCTATTTCTTTTCTACCACCTTTTCTAGTAATATTTCCAACACTCTATCCCCAATCCCAAAACATTCCTTCGGATTTCCAATAAATGAGAATTATTCATTTATACCTACAATTTTAGTTTTAATTTCAATTTGAACAAATTTTATATTCTGTAACTCTTATTTGCTCTGAAAATTTTCAAGATCAAGGTCACGAATAATAATTTTTGTCTTTTTCTTTTTTAACAACAACAACAACAACAACAACAACAACAACAACAACAACAACAACAACAACAACAACAACAACAACAACAATAATAATTTTCACGAAAATCAATAAACTAAATAAAAAAATTGATTCTTTCATTTTATCCGAAAATAAAAGTAATAAAAATAAAAATCAACGTAGAAATAGAATGTAAAAATAAATAGAACATAAAAACGAAATGTTAGAAATTTGGGAAAATTTATGTTTCAAGTGCAAATGGAATCAGGATCAGGGTCACTGCGGGTCGTTTTCCGATCCCCACATTTCTCAAGATCACTTTCCCTTTTCGTCTATGACTAATTCCCGAAAAAACCTGATTTACGCGAAATACCACTTTGTCATTAGGTATCATAAATCTATAAAATTAATTACAGAAACCACTAATTGAAAAATTTCATTAATTTATTTCCCTCTCAATCTATGACTCGGTGCTGAAGCTAACACTCAAATAAAACCAAAACCCTGTCCCACTTTGATCCTTCTTTTCCGTATTCCGGTGAAAAAAAGAAAAACAAAATACCTAAATCAAAATTTACCGGTATCCTGAAATTTACGACATTCGACATGGAAATTACTCGGTTACGTGTGGATGTAAATCCCATATTTTAGCGGCCTATAAAACACGATGATTTATAGTTTTCAGTCCGTCTCTTTCTACACCTATTGTAGGTACGTGCATAATTTATTGCCTACCAGTTTATCATCGAATAACTTATCGCCAGCAACAATTATACCGCAACTCTCTTGGTTATCACTGATAACGTAATAGTTCGAGATAGGCGTGGTTAGAATCTACACTACCGCTCAAAAGTATGTGGACACTTCCTCAATTCTTGTAACTACCTGAAGAAAATTATGAACTTTGGTAATTTTGATTATTTTGTACGAATTCAATTGCGTATATTGTTAATTTAGTACGTACTATTAGAATACATTAAATACATATTTGTAATAGAATTTAGCAACAAATGTTGTTTAATAATAAAAATACACTACCCCTCAAAAGTATGTGAATACTTGCCAGGTTCATAAAATTTGTGATATATTATACGTATTTTTATTATTAAAGAACGTTTGTTGCTAAATTCTATTACAAATATGTATTTAATGTATTGTAATAGTATGTACTAAATTAACAATATACGCAATTGAATTCGTACAAAATAATCAAAATTACTAAAGTTCATAACTTTTTTCAGGTAGTTACAAAAATTGAGGAACTGTTCGCACTTTTGAGCGGTAGTGTATGTATAATATATCACAAATTTCATGAACCTGGCAAGTATGCACATACTTTTGAGCGGTAGTGTATCTATACATAAATACTTAGTTGCTCGCACAGATACATATTTATGAGGAATAAATTTGTTCATAAATTTGATTAATTAGTTTATAATTTTTGTCAGTTCGTAAAGATTATCCGGCAGGTGAAGAAACAGGGGAAGGAAAAATGGATAAACAAGGAATGAAATCAACGATAAGGGAAAAACGAGGTACGGGGTCTAATTAAAAATCTACGACTTTTTTTACTACCACGTGGATGTGAAAACTGTAATAAATATGTAATTACACTTGAGTAATTATAAAACCGGGAATTAATTATTATCTCCTACATCTGGAATCTAATTCATAAACGAGAGGAGTCATTTTTTGCACAGCATCAGTTGGTTGTGGAATAATATAGTTTCCGTTCCAGTTGCAATGGCAATTTAAATCGATTTAACCCTTTTTTTCCAAATTATGAGATGACTCTAAATTTGTTTTTCCAAGGAACATAATTATAAAGCGAATTTGTTAATAGCGGAAACGAAAATTCTTAATTTTATAAATATCACTAAATCACTAAATGCGAAAAATTTTTGCGATATATGTATTATATGAAAAACTTTTGAGCTGAGAGATATTGCATATAAAAAAACTCCAAGAAATTTCAAAAATAAATACTAGAAACGGTGTTACTTTTGCAACACTCTATCCCCAATCCCAAAACATTCCTTTGGATTTCCAATAAATGAGAATTATTCATTTATACCTACATTTTTAGTTTTCATTTCATTTTTTAAACATTATGTACTCTGTAACTCTTACTTGCTTTGAAAATTTTCAAAATCAAAGTCACGAATAATAATTCTCGTCTTTTTCCTTTTTACTTTTTAATAATAATAATAATAATAATAATAATAATAATAATAATAATAATAATTTTTCACGAAAATCAATTAACTAAATGATAAAATTGGTGCTTTCATTTTATCCGAAAATAAAAGTAATAAAAATGAACGTAGAAATAGAATTTTTCAAATGTAAGAAATTTGGGAAAATTTCTATTGCAAATGTGAATGGAATCAGGATCAGGGTGACATATTTGATAATGAATAAATATAACTTTTTTTAAAACAAAGTATAATACTGTTACAAAAGTAAAAGAAACACAAAATTTTGTTAAAAGGTTATATTGCACAGGTGTATCAAGCGTGACGACGCTTTTATAAAAATACTAAAAGAACATAAAAGAGAAAGTTAATGTTGTTATCATGAGATTACAAAACAGGTCACTTTAAACAAGTAAGAAATGTGAAGATAAGCGATACAGGTACAAGTGAACAATTCAATTTTTTCATCATCATCTGAACACCAGTAACACCAGTTTCACCCTGGTTGAGATGACCCAATTCAAAGGAGTAACATAATTGGTACACTGGGGCTCTTCAAGCCGCAGTGATAAAAATTTGTATCGAGGGTAAGTTATTTTAACATTAAAAAATTGTATGACAATTGTCAATTGTCGTTTTACCAGATACTTTAGGTTATTTCAGGAAGATATAAATAGTATATAGAGAAAATTATAAAATTTTCGTACTATAAAGGCTCTTAATTTGAAACTGAACTAGGCTGGGGCTTCCCAGACCCCATAGGTCAGCTAAGTGTTAAACGTACTCTAAGGAGAAGGTAATAAAATTGCTGATTCTTCAAGTGGAAAAATGATTAAACATTATACTCTGTAATATTTATAAAATTAATGTTCATAAAATATTAATTTTTATTGCCGATACAAATTTCTGAATATTCCATTTACATTATTCATATTAATATTGGCTCTTTATTATTTCTCTCGAAATAAGAGTACTGGTAACTTCTAAATCGGATAATTGCCATGAAAATTGGAATTGAACGTTTAAACAAAAATTAATTCATTATTTTTCGAACCAAAAGTAATGAAAAGATTTTACAAGTGGGGAAATGAGCACCGGTTAATTAATATTTTTTTATGAAAAACTATATCCAAGGAAATATGAGGGAGAAAATCATTTGGTGACGTTCAAAGAGCGGACATCGACTTCATTACTGATATCTGATTTGATGTTTATTTATTATTAATTGGCTATTGGAAAACACAATGATGTAAAAAATTGTTGCGTCAAACTTAAAGTAATAATTACTACCGCTAATTAAGTGTTAGTAATTTATTATAATAATAATAATAATAATAATAATAATAATAATAATAATAATAATAATAATAATAATAACAATAATAATAATAATAATAATAATGATGATAACGATAATGATAATAATAATAATAAGACAAGTAGGTACCAGAAACAACAGTTAAAATAATTAGCACAAACTATTATAAAATGGTAAAAGCAGAAAGTACATTAAAGAAAAGAAAAATATGAAAAAACAGAAGAAAAAAAATATTTCGAAAAGTTCTTCAGTAGCTACCTATTTTCCTTACCAAAATTATTTACATTAAGAAGAAATAGTGGAAATAGTGTTATTCCAGTGCGTGAAAATCTTCCGTTTTTTTTTTCTTTTGCTTTTCATTTCGAGAAAATGTTATATGTTAATTCCAATGAATGCCAAACATTTAAACGCATAACGAGAGAGTTCACGAGTCACGATGGAAGCATAGTCAAATACAACACGTTTTGTTTTTTGAAACAAAGAAAAAATCCATTTGCAACAGTTTGCGAGAAAGCGATATAGTTCCTCAATAAATCGAACATTACGTACGTAATCTTCCGCGATTATTGTTCCTAAGGCACCGTTTGGTCTCATCAATACGCTCTCGGAGTTCATGAGTTGGTTGTGCGAGTTCTCCATGACTTTGTGCCACTCCTCCATCTCGCTGTCACTGTCCTCGACGATTCCGGAGATACTCTGTTCGCAAAATCGAAATTCTCATTAAAAACTATACAAATTATATGGAACAATTTTTGAAATTTTGTGTAAAAAAAGAATTTTTTTAAATATTACCGAAAACAAGAATCTTATGTGCAACTTTAATAATTCTTGAGTATATAAAATTTTTAGAAAGTGTTCCTTTTTTTCTTATTTTATTCGAAATTGTAGGAAAGTAATAAAAATTCTGAAAAACTCACATGATGTATTCGATTTCTCGGAGAAGGAAGAGGGGAAGTTCCACGAACTGCACTCATACAGGAAGAAGCGCAATCCGATTGACTGTCCAAAAAGTTTCTATAATCGTCTCCGAAATCCAAAAGTCTTCTCGCTGTTTCGACATCTGCCGCTTCACTGTACGGTTCGCTCATATATTTTTCCTGGAAAAAAATGATTTCACTTAAAATCATATTTAACTTTTTTTTTTTGGACGGTAAATAATTTTCAAATATCCCTAGATTTCTATTTTTTATACATCAAATACATTTTTTTATATTCATTCTTCATAAAATATTTAATTTTTTAATTTGATATTATTTTTATAACAACACAAGGTTGGATAAATTTATTATAAATTTGCCTTCATTCATTACGACAAGAAATTTAATTTAATTAAAAACAATTTTTTTTTTGTAATTCGATTTTGATACAAAATTGTATAATTAAACAAATATTTATTAATCAATTTCAAATTACAGTCAATATTAACACTTTGCACGTCCGATCGGGAATCTTTCGTTTGGCGCTGATACAAATCTTTAGGTACGACACCAACGTGGTGCCACCGGCGCTTGCCCGATAGTTTTCGCATGGCACCAACGTGGTGCCACCGGACGGCACAGTGTTAACTAACAAAAATTAATATTGATTATAAATAATAAAAATTATTAACAAAATCTCGAAATACCTGATAATTATCCCACGCCTGCTCGGAAAATGAATTATTTCCGAGACTGTTCATCTCCACGTCGCTGTCGAAGTTATTGGAAGATTGTCGCTTGCATAATTCTTTGTTTTTCAACACCGTGTCCAAAAGATTGTCCTGAAAATCGTTGCAACCGTTTCTGATAACGTAAATGCGTTGTTCGTCTTCGGTTTCGGACGTCGATGTTATCGAATTGCAACAAGTCAAGCGAAACTGTGGCGATGGATCGCTGACTATCGTGCGTTCGTTGGATAGAATCTTCTGATGCGCCGTGCAACCGGAAAATGAACCAGATTTTACCAATGATACCGATGCTCTCAGCGATCTTCCACTTTTGCGTGCCGAGGATGAAGACGATGTTTTTTGATGATGATTGTTATGATTATTTGTACTTCCATCGCTACCAGCTGAATGGTGACTAGATTCACTTTTACGATTCTGAAAAAGAAAAAAAAAATAGTAAAAAGAATTACATTAACGCAATTTTTTAAGTAACAAAAACAAAATTCTCGAAAAAAAATGTGTTAACTCAGGAGGCTCTTGCGAGTACAACTGAACCCAAATGTTACAAAAAATGAATGCAAATATTTAAGTATTTATTTTATGTTTCAAAATTGACAATGATTTTCAATAAATAATTCTAGTGTAAACATTACATTTGTTGTGCGCATTGTCTACTTTTTATTAAAATAAATAGACTATAACTTGATTAACCCGTGAGTAACCGAAAGGTATATTTCCGGCCCAGGTTTACGAGAATGCCCAGTCATAGACGCATAAACGTGCGCGCTTCTCTCGCGCAGGCGCGCTATATGAAAAACATGGCTTCCCTACAGATAACCGGATGTAATCAAAGTTTACTCACTTTAACATATAATATCTCAAAATTTTCCACGGTTGCAAGTTATTTACAGAATGTAATCTGAAAGAGGAAGCTTTTATCTTTAAATTCATATATTTTATATTGTTCAAAAATTTGTTCACGCTTCGAAAATATAATTTTTTCATGCAGTCCCATAAGAGTACATGTAAAAAAGTAACAATTTCAAGATTTTGTTTCATCAAATTTTGCACGGTAACACCATAAAGTAAAAATACCATAAGAGTGGGCATGGCTTGAACAATTGAAAATATTACAGCTGAGTTCATAAATATTTGTGCAAGAACCTCCTTGAATTAAATCAATTTCTTGATTAAGGGGGGATTGCGGTGTAACAGCTTTAAAAATAGGTGATTTTCATGAATTTTTTTGTGGAAAACTATTAATAATTCCCAAATAATCTCTTTTGAGATATGAAAAAGCATCCATGAAATATTGAAAAAAAATTTTTCTTGCCATTTTCTGTATTATTTATTTAGTATTCGTAATCCTGCCAAACACTTCCGGATTGTTGGTGTCTAATATAGCACCTGTTACAAGCATCCGATAACTAAAAATGAAACATTTTCTTAAAGGTAGATAGTTTATGCTGGGGTTATACCACTTGTTAAAAGAAAACAGGAAGAATCAAAAAAGTCCTAGGGTTTTGATGAAAAAATGAATTTTTTGACACAAAAATTGATTACATATTGCCACTAAAAATGTCGTTAAATAATATTAAATTAAATAATTCTATTTAAATTGTTGGTATAACCCCAGGAGAAATGGATATTGATTGGATTAAGCCTTCTGTGAAGTTGATCGATTGATTAGTTTTTGCGCTATCCCAGACACCGATTTGAAAAACGTAGTTTCGGAATAATTGCGTTTAAACTTTTTGGCGAAGTTTGACGATACTTACAGCTGCTACTTAATTGCGATACTACTTTTGGAACACTTTCTTGAAACATTGTACTTTTGATTTATGCAAAGACAAAAAATTCGATTTTTTGAACCTGTTACACCGCAATCCCCCCTTAAGAGTCTATTATTCTTCTTCGTTTTGTAGTTCGACCTTATTATATTGCTGATTTCGAGATTTTTAAATTTTTAACACTATGCCGTCCGGTGGTACCACGTTGGTGCCATGCGAAAACTATCGGGCAAGCACCGGTGGCACCACGTTGGTGTCGTATATAAAGATTTATACCGGCGCCAAACGAAGGGACGGCAAAGTGTTAATATATAAATTTGCATAATTTTTGTTTAGTACAAAAAAGTCCTATATATATAACAATGACAATGAAAAATGTATAATTTTTTTTCTACAACTTAGTTTAATTTTTGTAAATAGTAAAGTGTGATATGAGAAACCCTTTATTTTAATTTCCTTTCTTTTCCATGCATAGAACTCATAAAAATTAGGTAACTCAGAAACTTTGCAAATATATGAAATTTTTTTAACACTTGGGTATTAATTTTGTAGATTCTAGAATTTTTCTTACCAAATTCTTCTTCCGGAGACGATTTTTTCTTCTACGCAGAGAACTGTTGCGAACGACACGACCATCCTTTCCAATAATAGTTTCTTCCAATAGAGTTGACGCCGAATTATTGAATGGAACACTGGAGCCACTGGAAAAGAAATTATTAAAAACGATATTTAAAAACAAGAATTGTATAAATTTTTTAGAATCCGATTTTAAAAGCGAAGAATTTTAAGTTTTTGTTTCAACAAAAAATCACATCGAGTTTCTAATTAACAAATTAAAAAATGAATCCAATTAAAAAAATACTTTCAAATCAATTCGGTTCAAAGGGGTTTTAAATCAAATTCAAGCTGGATACGAGCTCGAATTTTCTGAAATATTCCATAAGTTTCAGAAAGATCGTATGACTCAAAAAAAATTTTTTTAAATACAAATAAAGTAACATTTAAATAAGAATAATGACGATAACTCACGTTGCATCCAAAGACACGGATTTCGTAGGTGGAGCAGTAACAAGCTGGTGAAGGGCTGTTTCGGAAATTGAAAAATTATTGGTGTCATCAATTAAACTCGACTGTTTGACAATCTGAGAAATACATGAAACACTCCAAGGCCTTGTATCACTGTTGGTCTTTCTTTTGCTTCGCATCACAACTTTTGGTGTACTTTGTGAATAATCCTGCGTTGTGTGACCTTCTTCTATATTGTCTTCTATAATTTCTTGTGAAACCGATTGCGAAGCACATCCTAACAATCCTCCTTCGAACCGCCGATATGTCGCAACGCTACTTTGCAAATCGTCGGAGGAAACCGATTGTTTCTCGCCATCATCAGAATCTTCGGTCGTATATTCGCCACTTGCATCACAACTGTCCATGGGTTGCAGCCAATACTGGAATACAAAATATTGAGAAAAATGAGTAAAAAATTAAATTCTTTGAAAAATTGTAGAATTCTAAGTTGGTCTTGATTGTTGATTAGGATTTTCGAAAAATCGATTTTTTTTGGTCTTAAATGGCCATTGCTATCTCAAAAATGATGTCCCAAAAGATTATGACCGCAACAGATCTCAAAGTACTCGATTTTCGAATTTTAGTACACGGCCTCCTGGTCCGCAGCGAGCTACTACTCAAAACTTCAAACGCGTTTATCTCGAGACTACATTTTTCAAAATTGCCGGAAACAGAACTCAGACAATTTTCAACCGATTAACTTGAAATTTTAAATATGTTTATAAAATTACATTACCCATAAAAGTACACATCACTTTTTTTTATATTGCATAGTTCATTTGTTATTAATAATTTTCTGACGATTTTTTTGGCAATTTTTTTCAGAAGTGCGCCATTTTGTCAAAAATCAATATACCGAAAAAATGATATGTACTTTTTTGGCTGCTCTAATATATAATCGAAAAAAAGTAACTGACTTATTATAATTAAAAAATTACGGGCGCTGCACAGCCGTAATTTTGAACACAATCGCTTCAAAAAAATTAGTGTATACAGTCGATGACATGTATAATAAACACCTTTTTTCGTAATTGCGATTTATTTTATAGTTTGTCTAAAAAAATTCCTAAAAAAGGCCTATTTTTTCGGCCTCTAGAGTGGCCTAACCCCTTAAGGACGTTTGCCAGAAAGTTGTAATATGTAAAAAAATTCTGAAAAAATTGTATCTTATTCTTAAGGTAAAAAAAAGATTCTATGAATTTTTTCAAAATTTTTTACAGTTTTGTTATTGACAAAATCGAATAAAAATAAAAGGTAATTTAACATGTGCTCTTATGGCGGGTAAAGTTTGATATGAAAAATAATTACTTTTAGAATGTTCAAAAACGAAATAAAATTTCTTATCGGATAAATCAAAGCTTGCTAATTATTTCAGAGAAAGATAGACGAGATTTACCGTTTATTTATAGTCTAAATTAATTGATTAAATCGTAATATACAGATTTTACATCAGCTGAACGTTAGACTTGGCAACACCGCTTTTCAATTACGCGGTAAATTTGAACTACTGTGTGAAACTGAATATGTAACAAAAATATAGGGAATGTGTTATCCTGTTTCTTGTTTATAGATTGTATCTTTTTATTCTTTTTCCCCATTTCTGAGCATTGCCGAAAACGTTTTAATTGTTTCTTGCACGAGAATTTTCCTTTTAACCTCACTTGTAAATTTTGTGATTCAGCCGACATTTTGAGGTTAAGATATGCTCTATTGTGCTCTGTAGTTATTGGCAGTCAAACTGAGCCGAACTATTACCATCCGTTAAACACTTATAATGCGCTGTTGCCAAGTTTCGCTAGAATTTTTATGTACTTGAATATGAATATTATTAGCGAATTCGTAATTACAAAAAATTACATTTAATAAAAAAAATTGATTTTAAATATTTTATTACCTAGTTATATTATTTATTTATATTTACGATAGTTTTAAATAATTAATATTTTAGATAATTCAGGTTGGCAGTACTCAATCGCCACAATGTATAAGCATAGGAAACCTCCCCGCACCGCTCACCCCTCTAAGATTCTGGCGAACGTCCTTAAGTCATTTTCTTCACGTCATAAAAAAATCATCCCTGAAGAGGTTAAATGAAAAACCATAAAAATGAAAACAAATGACAGAAAAGTCTCACCTGTGACGTCGATTTTCCCTCGTGAATGTTGCGGGTCGAATTGAGTTTAAGCCATTCCTTGATTCTCGCGTATTTGGCTCTGTTACTCGTATTTAAACCACCATTTTTGTCTTCAAAAATAAACGGCGAAACTTTACGATGATTTCCAGGTTTGTTGCCTTCTTCTCTCACCAGTTTTTCGACTTCTCTTATAAGTTTCTGAATACTATTTTTGTCACCCTTCGATTCATCATCGCTATCTTTAACTTTATTGAAATTACTATCGTCATTCGAGTTTGTGTTTTCCTCAACGACATTTCCATTTGCGTTTTTCATCCCGTTCACATTATTTTTTACTGGCGAATTTGAAATACTTTTTGGTAAATCCATCGTTTCAGCCTTTTCGTAATTCTGCGTAGTTTCATTTTCGCCGAAATCTAAACGTACAACGACGTTTGTCTTACGCTTTTCATCAGAAAATGCATATTTTCCCGATGGGCTCGACGTGAAAATCCATTCCTCCTCCGAGGAGTCGTCGACTCCTATTTGAGTCTCATCGTTTTGACAGTCAGCTTCAGAATCCGTATCCAAATGTTTGAAATAAAACGTTGCGCAATTCTTGGATTTTCTGTCGGATCTGAAAAGAATTCAAAAATATTTTTTATTAATATTTCATCCGCGGATAATTGATTTAAACTATTTTTTTTTTACACTTTCGTCCAGTTTTTAAAATTCTAGCAGTTTACATAATTTGTTATCGATTATTATTGTTGCGAAAAAGATAAGGGTATCAAAATAATATATCAATAAAGATTATTTGTAATTACAAACGATCAGTGACTAATTAATAATAATGAAATATGAATTATCAAATGTTGATTACAGTTTATCTCTTATCAAATAAGCGTTTGATTACCCATTACAAATTATCCATCAATCGCTCATTAATAATTACAAACAATTCATTATTCGATATCAGAACCCCCTTAGTGTTTATAATTAATTATCAAATATCCATGGTTACTTATTAAATGTTAGATCCTGATTAATAATTTGCGAATTGCTCATTTTTTCCTGGCAATTATCAATTACCTACAATTAATAAATTGTAAACTATCTACTATTGTTTACAATCAGGGGACCATCATTAATTATAAGTAACGAATTAACAGTAACTAATTATCAAATCATTAATCAATAAGAATCGATTACGAATCATTAACGATTATTTATCAATAGAATGGGTCACCTCAAAAACGTTGTAAGGTACAAATTGCAAATAGTTCAAAAACCCCCGAAAATGAAAAAAATAACCTGATGGATTTTTTTTAAACAATTTAAAAAAAAAATGAATGGAGTTTTTTTAAATCCATCAGGTTATTTTTTTTTAATTTTCGTGGGTTTTTGAACAATTTGCAATTTGTGCCTTACAACGTTTCTGAGGTGACCCATTCAATTGATATTTATTAATCACGTATAACGAATTCATAATTAATAATTACAATCGAAAACAAAATACATATCCTTCACTTCTCGCTCCTTATGTATTATTTATACTTTCTTTCGAATAATAAATTAATTACCGAATGGAAACGCTAACAGAAATTATTTAAATAATAATTTTGAATAACAAAATTCAAGAGTTAAAGGGATATTCAACTGTAATTACATTTTCATTATTTAATCGTGGCTAATTACTGGATTTCAATTCCATTCGAAATTAAATGCCTTCTGGCCAAAATTTATGAAAAATATGAGTACAAAAAAATATTCTTACGAATTAAACGAAGCCGATGTCTCTTCAACAGTCTTGCGACGTTTCGGACTGTTTTTAATATCAGTCCTATTCATATTATTTACTTGTGTTGAATTATTTTCGGTTAAAGTTGTACTATTTCCATCGATTTCGTCGCAAGAACGATTCATGGTTTTCGTTGACGTCGAAGAACAGCCGATTGGTACGGTTTCCGGCGTTGGTGGCATTTCTTCTTCCTCTTCAACGTCACCCTCTTCACCCTGATCTCCCCCTAATCCTGTTAATAATCGACTAGTTTTTGTTACCTCGTTATCTTCGAACTTTTCCAGTTTCGTGTCCATTACACAGAGTTGGCACAGTTCATCCTGGACAAACAAAATAAAGATGATCAGATTTTAATATTCGAAGGAAGTGGTTAAGGAGGTTCTACCGCTAATAGATCTAAAATTACGAATTTGACGAAAATTTAGAGAGTTATAAATGAAAGCCTAATAAAGCTGTAGTTAAATTTTTGTGGGGCTTCATGGGTTTTGAAGCGAGAAAAAAATATTTTAATTTTTCCAATTTTAACATTGTGTCTTATGGAGAATGACTTATTTATCGTAATATAAAACGAACTAAAATTACGATTCGTTTGAAAAAAATTTGTAGAGGTTGGAAAATGAATAACGAATGGATTGCAACTTTAAAAATGATCATTCATGGGATATAAGAATCACAAAAAATTAATAATCTTGTAAAAGTATTCATTATATTTTCTCCGGCGGACATATGGCAACGTCGTACTCGACCAACCGCTTCTCTCTCTCTCTCTTTCTCTCTCTCTGTCTCACTCTGTCTCCCGTGCGTCGTCCGCTATTATTCTGTCATCAATCGTGCGCACAGTGAGGTTAGGAATCGCATAAAAAGTGAAAAGTTGAAGATATTTTTAATATTGTAACATTCTTTTGAATGAATAAAAAAGGCTTATAACTGATGAACTGTTTGAAGGAAGTGTTTGAACGTGAATTATCCTGCGGCCTTCAATAGGATTGACGATTTTGCAATTCCAGTTATTTTTAAGGTTATCAGGTCCGCTTTTTTCTTTCCGTAACCTTTGGATGTTTTTTCTAATTCGCTGCAGTTCACGCCGCCTTTTGAATACTCTAGCTGACACTAGTTTATCTTTCCAATAAAATCTTGGCTGCTTTTCGCTCATTTTTTAATCGTATTCTGTTCAGTCAAAAGGTAAACAAGACTATGCAAGAAGCGACGTTGACAAATCTACAAAAGACACTGCGCTAATCAAGCGCAAGCTGCGACGTACGCTGTTTTGACTACTTATGTACCGGTAGAACCTCCTTAACATTATTTCTACCGCGATAACTATAATTTTATAAGAATTTTGATTAAAATTGATTTTCTTAATTAACACTTTGCCGGCCGCGCGTCTGACTGGGATTCTTTCGTTTGGCGCCGGTATGGCGCCAAACGTTTCGTTTGGCGCCTTTATGTACGACACCAACGTGGTACCACCGGCGCTCGCCCGATAGTTTTCGCGTGGCACCAACGTGGTGCCACCGGACGGCATAGTGTTAACTAATAAAAATTAATATTGATTATAAATAAACAAAATTTAACAACGAAATGTCGGGTTTCTCGTATCAAAAAAATCGTTCCAAAACCTTCCTCTCACGAAAACACTTCCACCTTGCCTCTAACCACTTATCCCGGCGTGGATTTGAAAGGAGCTTTAACGCACCGAACTCTTGAGACGTAGAATTTCACGGTACCCATTTTTCTTACCTCAAAATACGATCCATCATCGGTGAATCGATTCTCCGAGGAGACACAATCGCTGTCAGACTGATGATGATGGCGTTGATCACCTTTGACCCAACTTCTCGGTATTTTCTTCAGACGTTTGGACCGTGCGGAACCGCTAGAAGAAGAGTTTCTTCTCGCCCCCGAATCCCGTGACTGACGGCGACTCAAACGTGGCTGTTTCGTTACTGGTTCCTCGTCATCACTATCACTGCTGCATCGTGAAGCATTTGGTACAATCTATCGGAACATGTCAATCAGACCAAAAAGAGAGAGCGTTAGTTGAGCCAGTCGGAATATCTCGACGAGCGAAGTAACGAATAACACATGTTTCAAGATATTTGCCAATGAATGGAGGAACGAGTTCTATCGTTGCACGCCTTTATCGCTTTGATAAGGGAAATATGTATATGTACCCAAAGATTAAGAGCAAGGTTTCGAAGGAAGTTGCATCCGGATTATGCGATTACCAGATAAAAATAATCGAAGGAAATGAAACAACGCATCTGGCCCTTTTCCTAACCTATTCAAGACCGGTTGCACACCTGGTGTGCAACTCGCCAAGGAACACGAAATTTAAATTAAGGGGTTAGGTCACTCTAGAGGCCGAAAACATAGGCCTTTTTTGGGACTTTTTTTTGGACAAACTATAAAATAAATCGCAATTACGAAAATGGGTGTTTATTATGCATATCATCGACTGTATAAACTAATTTTTCTGAAACGATTATGTTCAAAATGGCGGCTGTGCAGCGCTTTTGCGAAGACGCCTCCGTTTTTCCAGGTCAAACTGCCGGAACCGCACCGCCCGTAATTTTTTAATTATAATAAGTCAGTTACTTTTTTTCGATTATATATTAGAGCAGCCATAAAAGTACACACCGCTTTTTCGATATATTGATTTTTGACAAAATGGCGCACTTCTGAAAAAAATTGTCAAAAAAATCGTCAGAAAATTATTAATAACAAATGAACTATGCAATATAAAAAAAGTGATATGTACTTTTATGGGTAATGTAATTTTATAAATATATTTAAAATTTCAAGTTAATCGGTTGAAAATTGTCCGAGTTCTGTTTCCGGCAATTTTGAAAAATGTAGTCTCGAGATAAACGCGTTTGAAGTTTTGAGTAGTAGCTCGCTGCGGACCAGGAGGCCGTGTACTAAAATTCGAAAATCGAGTACTTTGAGATTTGTTCCGGCCATAATCTTTTGGGACATCGTTTTTGAGATACCAAGGGACCATTGAAGACCAAAAACAAAAATCGATTTTTCGAAAATCCTAGAGTGGCCTAACCCCGTAATTACAACAAATTCCCACCCACACGTAAGTCATTAATTTAAACCGATTAAGGGGGGATTGCGGTATAACAGGTTCATAAAATCGAATTTTTTTTTCTTTGCATAAATTAAAAGTACAATGTTTCAAGAATGTGTTCCAAAAGTAGTATCGCAATTAAGTAGCAGCTGTAAGTATCGTAAAACTTCGCCAAAAAGTTTAAACGCAATTAACTCGAAACTACGTTTTTCAAATCGGTGTCTAGGATAGCGCAAAAACTAATCAATCGATCAACTTCACAGAAGGCTTAATTCAACCAATATACATTTCCCCTGGGGTTATACCAACAATTTAAATAGAATTATTTAATTTAATATTATTTGATGACATTTTTAGTGGCAGTATGTAATCAATTTTTGTGTCAAAAAATTCATTTTTTCTTCAAAACCCTAGGACTTTTTTGATTCTTCATGTTTTCTTTTAACAAGTGGTATAACCTCAGCATAAACTATCTACCTTTAAGAAAATTTTTCATTTTTAGTTATCGGATGCTTGTAACAGGTGCTATACTAGACACCAACAATCCGAAAGTGTTTGGCAGGATTATGAATACTAAATAAATAATACAGAAAATGGCAACAAAAAATTTTTTTTCAATATTTCATGGATGCTTCTTCATATCCCAAAAGAGATTATTTGGGAATTATTAATAGTTTTCAAAAAAAAAAAAATTCATGAAAATCACTTATTTTTAAAGCTGTTACACCGCAACCCCCCCCCCCCCCCCCTTAAATCATTAAACAAAATTTGTCAATTAAATATATAGTAAATGATTGTACAAAATGTATCAGGTAATATCGGGTAATTAATTACAGGATAAAATGAATCTCAATAGTACCTTCAAGACCATTCCACCTCCTTGGAATAATTCAAGCATTATTGCAGATTCTCCAAAGTTACCTATGCAAGGAAACTCTCGCAAATCGACTTTGTCGACCGAAAAAGTTTATAAAGTTCTACACTTTCGACTTAAGAATAAACATTCCGAAGTATTTCCAACACGTCACAATTAAAGTCATGGATAGTTCCTTTAATTTTTTCAATGTTCGTTAGTAAAATATATTTATGTTCACACTAAATATCGTTTGGGGAATAAAAATATAGGATACGAATCTTCGTAGGACGTGCATTGGCGAGAAATGTGAAAAAAAAAGTGCGAAACTTCTACGGGTTCGAAAATTCAATCGACTTGACTTGAAAATCACTCATTTCACTAACACGAACTGAAAAGGTATGAAATTACCGGGTGTTCATTGAACTGCGAAATATTGCAAACTGACCTGCGAAGTAAGTTTTCGAGAGAAAATAATAAGACGCTCGGTAAGGATCGAATGAGTGGGGGAAATTCGAGAGGGGATGTATTATGTTATAAGGCCTTTTGTCTGATGGTTTATATATTATTAAAAGAAAGTGTATGTTGTTGTATGTACCTTCCCATATAAAAATATATGTGTATGTGCATATATATATATACATTTGTGTGTGTGTGTGTGTGTGGAATTATGAAATACCTGCAGGCAAATTTTACTAAAACATTGAAATTTAGAAAATTTTGCATATTTTCTACAGCAGCAAGAACAATGTCAAATTAACTTTCTACATTATATGTAAAGGATAATTTTAATTTTTATCTTATCAATTTTTACAATGTAACAACAATCTAAATTATATTGTAGAGTAAAAATTATTGTGTCATTGGAAAGTTCTATCAGAAAAGTATAGAAATATTTTTAAAATGTTTATTTACAATAAGTTTCTCTACTGCAGGCTATAGAAGTTGATGCGTATTTAGGAAAATAAATACATACCAACAATAAATAATCTAATCCCTTCTGGGAAATAGCGAAAAATATATAATTGAATGCAAACAAAATTTTTTTTAATTTTGGAAAATTATGAAAATATGAAATAATCAAAAAATCTGATTACAAAGATCTCAGTTATTTAGTTCCTAGACTTTGTATAATGATTTTTGCTACAAAATTTATTTTATACACGAATTTTTAGACAAAATATTGAAGTATAAATATTTATGTTTTGTATTTCTTTCAGTGTACGTATACAGATTCACTTAAGGGGTAAAACCACTCTAGAGGCAGAAAAAAAAGACCTGAATTTGACAATTTATTTTGGGAGTATGACAAACTGAATAGAATTCATTTTCTGAGGGTTTATTTAGCACATATTGAATTGGGAAAAACAATTTTAGTATTGTCATTTTCGTATAAAATGACGGCGACAGAGCCCGTCGTCGAAAACAGCTTTTTTGAAAACACCGCCACGGGAGGACGGATTTCTCGGCATATATGAGTCATGGAACAAAAAACAAAAAAAATTTATAATCTATATACAATTGGCTTTGAAAGTACGTAGGGGTTTTTTTTTAATCATATTTTGTGGAAGTGGTGCACTTTTTAAGAAACGAATCGATTTTTTGCCCTAAAAATGAGCATTAAATTGTTTATAAAAAAAAAGTTTACATTCAATCCAAAAACGGCTACGTACTTCCAAAGAGAACATTGTTGTGAAGCTACTGTAAAAATTTCAAATCGATCCGTGCAATAGTCTCCGAGAAATCCGTCCTCCCAATTTGGAAAAAGTGCTTTCGAGAAAAACGCGTTTCAAGTTTTATGAATATTTTAATCCTTGAAATTTTTGTTTACCTCTAACCTTTTAACATGTGTTTTCCACTACAAATCAAATGGCATATTGTTTTTATGACCCTAAAGTTCATTTAAGCGAAAAAAAACATTGATTTCAATTGTGACTGTTCAGTTGCAATTGCCCAAATGACTAAAAATGCCCCAAAGAAGAAGTTACGCTCAAGCGTTCGAGCGTAGAGTAAACTTGAATCGAAGAAAATTGATGCTGAGTTACAGAATATATCAGGGAGTCAAATTTTTTTGCGGTTACTTAAAACTGAAGGTCAGAGGAATATTTGGCGCCCAAAATCAAAAAAATCAAAGCATGAGAACATTATTAAAAATTCAATTGTTTATTAACTTGTTATAAATAAATAGGTAAATAAATAAATTTATAAATGCTGTTTATTTTATTTAAAAATATGAACTTTAATGAACCTCTCATCAAATTTTCATAACGTTTCGTTAAAAATTGTCCGAGTAATTAATTTTTTAATTAAAAGTGATTAAAATATTTAAACGTACGTATCAATAATAAAAATTGAAATTTTGCGAAATCCTTTGAGGGTATGTTTAGTAATGGTATAAGCATTCATTTGATTCATGTTTCGTAAAAATCGACGACCTAGTGGTTTTTGGGGGTGCTCACTTGACGTGTTTTGTCTCTATATAGTCCAATAAATATTTACGGTTACTCTAATGTAAAAATATAATTATGTCACATATGGTTAATGTACACTACCGCTCAAAAGCATGTGGACACTTGACAGGTTCATGAAATTTGTAATATATTATACATATTTTTATTATTAAACAACGTTTGTTGCTAAATTCTATTACAAATATATATTTAATGTATTCTAATAGTATGTACTAAATTAAAAATATACGCAATTGAATTCGTACAAAATAATCAAAATTACCAAAGTTCATAACTTTTTTCAGGTAGTTACAAGAATTGAAAAAGTGTTCACACTTTTGAGTGGTAGGGTATGTATAATATATCACAAATTTCATGAACCTGGCAAGTATTCACATACATTTGAGCGGTAGTGTATTTTTATTATTAAACAACATTTTTGCTAAATTCTATTACTAATATGTATTTCATGTATTCTAATGGTATATACTAAATTAACAATATACGCAATTGAATTCGTACAAAATAATCAAAATTACCAAAGTTCATAACTTTTTTTAGGTAGTTACAAGAATTGAGGAAGCGTCCACATACTTTTGAGCGGTAGTGTAGCTGAGTATAATATAAAAATATTGTATACTATATATTGTATCGTATATAATATAAAAATATATAATTGTTTAAATTACATTAACATTACAATAACAAAAAGTGCATAAGCAAATTTCAGCAATAACTTTTGCAAGAAAATTGAAATGAATTTCGACAATTGATTGCTACAAATAATTCTCCTCTGCTTATATTTATTCCTTAAAATACAAAATAAATAAAATACTATTTAATAAATCATAGGTTTGGTAAAAAACATAAATTTATTGTTGAATATTTCTAAAACCACAAAAAAAACATATATTTATGACACTATAGACTAAATTATGGTTTTGTGTAATTTCTCAAAATTACTCTTTAACCCGTTTTAGGCTCTATTCCAGCTTTGACAATTAATCAAAATCTACTTAACTCGTGTACATAATTTCTTTCTGATTGTATGGATACGTGACGACAATCCACAATTAATCAAGACATCCATGGAAAAGCAAGGATAATTATACGATTGAAGATAACAGTACAACCATTTGCAACAATGCATATGGTATGGGAAAAATGTAAAATAAGAAAAAAATTAAAGGGGGTGAGGAGGGGGGAGGGGGTATGTATTTTAAATAGCACGTTTCAACGTAGGAAAATGATTATGTAAATTGCGGGGCACGTGCAAGAGATCTCCTTGTACTTAAAGGTGACAGAGAAATGAGTTATTAAGGGGATTTAATGGCAGCCTCCCAGCTACTATCATTAAGTCCCTCATGAGAGAAAGACGGAGATGATTGATTTGAGTCGTAGGCTTTCGCTTCAGGGAAAACAAGGTTAAATAGTCACTTTAACCACTCGTTCGTACCCCATTACTGCGTTACTTAAAAAAAAAAAAACATATTTTCTCCAGTGGAGTGCGGCGGTTGTATACACGGGTGCTGGAAAATGAGGCAGTGACTACTCGCTTGTTTTAAAAAAAATAGGAGAATTTTCACTTTTCCAAGAATTTTTTTTTGTAAATCTCGCGTTAGGAAATGGAAACGAGGGTCAAAGTGGGAGAAAATGGGGAGGGTTTTTACTGCCCAACCCTTAGGCAGGCTTACGTAACCTTTAAATTAGGTATCAAAAAATTTTGCAGGTCTGAACTGGGCTATATCATCATTATTATTATTAATGATGATGATAATAATAATAATAATAATAATAATAATAATAATAATAATAATAGTAGTAGTAGTCGTGGTGGCGGTGGCGGTGGCGGTGGCGGTGGCGGTGGCGGTGGCGGTGGCGGTGGCGGTGGTGGTGGTGGTGGTGGTGGTGGTGGTAGTGGTAGTGGTAGTAGTAGTAGTAGTAATAATAATAATAATAATAATAATAATAATAATAATTATTATTATTATTATTATTATTATTATTATATAGGATTTCCTTGGATTTGAAAAAATACTTTGAAGAATTGCTAAAATTATTCCATTTTCAAATTCCCGTGAAACAATTATTTCCATTTCAATAATAATTCAGGAGCAAAAATCTTTGGAATGCTCGTCGAGGTTGAAATTCCATGATTTTCAGAAACTTGATGACACGAACCCGTTTGTAACCACTTTCGTCGAAAAGTCAGGGTATCGCATTTCAAATCGACCCGCAGAAGCAACGGAAGCCTGAAAACGACAGATTCTCTCGACCTTCTCTTAAGAGATACGTTTTCCACCTTTTACTCGTGAAGGAACGCAACCGAGAAAAGGAGCGAAAAAAATGCACGAAATATTTCAGGTGAATCAAATGTCGTATCAAGTTTTTCAAGCCATAAAAGTACGTACTTTTGGAAACAGGATATTTAAAAATATTTCGACTCCCGTATTTTCCAAGTTTCTTATTGATTTAGAAACAGTATATCAATAATAATTAATAGCGATGCGTAATTGGAATTTAAATAATTCGGAATTTCAAATTGTGGCGAAAAATTTGCATTTTGATAATTTTACATTTTTTAGATATTTTGGATATTTTGAATTTTCATAAATTGTAGAATTGTCCGACTGTTCAGTTTTGAAAATTACGATTTTTTTTATATTCCGTATATTTTTGGATTCATGAATTTTGGAAGTTGCAAGTTCGCTAATATTTTGATCTTTTTCTTTTTCGAATTTTACATCGTAAATAAATACTCAAACTTTATGAATTTGATAATGTATTATATTATAAAATGTTATTCTATAATTAATATTATATTACTAAGAATATTGAAATAATCGATATTTTGAATATGTTAAATTTTGCTGCATTTATTGTAGTAATTTATTGATTTTTAATTTTTTCAATTTTTGGAATTGTGGACCTGGCAGATTTTAAAAAGTGCACAAATTTTTGGGTATTTGAAATTAAGATTATAAAAATAATGAATTTCGGAGATTTATAATCTCGGTAATATTTGGCATCTCGACATTTTGAAATTTCCACCTGAAGTTTTATGAATTATTACAATTCCATTTCACACGTAATTTACGTTTTACAATGCTGGTGATTTTCAGAATATAATAATAATAACAATAACAACAATAATAACAACAACAACAATAATAATGATAATAATAATAATAATAATAACAGCAATAAAAACAACAATAAGGTATTTTTTTAAAGCATTGTAAATTAACAATCGTTAAAATTCGCCTGTGACCCCAAGAATTTTTCTCTTTTTTAAAAAAATGAATAGTTGGAAATTTCAGAAAAATTCAGAAAAATTTTGGAATAATCATTGTACAGCAAAATGTGTAATTTATAATTCGCGACATTTTTAACGTCACGATAATTTTGAATTTCAAGAACAATTCTATTTGATAATTAAAATATTTTTGTTTATCCAACTTTCGGCATATTTTATGTCGTTTTTTAAAATACTTTTTCCTGAAAATTGAAAATGGAGACTTTTTTTTTTGAGAAAAAAGGTAGGTTTGGAATTGTGTAAAATTTCAAGAAACTTAATTTCAGATTTTTCGAAATGCTTCTGAATTCCATAATTACCGAAACAAATAAACATTTTGCTGCAGAGAAATATGAAAAAAGTTTTTTTTTCTTTGGAAATTTGCAATTTTTTTTTTTCGGATTCACAGCGGATTTGGACCATTTTGGAAAATCCTAAAAATAGGCGACTTTATATAATTTTTTTTTTTATTAATTAATATGCCCTGGAACCCATGGGGCAATATAAGAAAATTTACAATAAATGTTCATAACAGTGTAAAGATATTAGCATGACATGACATACGCAGTAAGAACCTATACGCAGTAATTGCGTGAAATCCATGAGTAAAATTTCACAATCGTAGAATTTTGCAACTGGTGAGTTTTGGAAATTTGAAATTCCAGGTGAACTGAATATCATCACAGCAAGTTTTTCAAACCATACAAGCCATAAACGTACGTATCCCAAAGGGAAAGGTTCGATATTGCATGGCATTATTCTTTTTCTACCTGAAGAAAGCCTTGAAACAAAGAACACCTTGTCTTCTTCCGAGAAGGAAAGGATTATCCCATGGCTCGTTGCAAAGCCATTTATTAGATAGATCCAAAGAGACCCAAGAGGCAGAAAACAATGGACAGAGACTTCATACTTTTCCACCTTTAATACCCGCGCCTCGAATAATTTGTACCGGTAAATTGCTGTGACACCTTTTCTTGTAATAAAAACTCGAAAACGCTCAGTTTATGCCATTTCTTCCATTCGATGCTTTTTATGCCCAACTTTCGACGTTTATTAGCACTTACGCTTCGACCCAAACTGCTGTCGATAAAAATTTACATACAAAGCCGGTAAGCCACTGGCCTTTGCGATTTTATTGCACCGGTAGAAAGGCTGTTTGGAAGTTATTGGAGCAAAAAAACAAGTCCTCCGAATGTAAGAGATAGGGAAAGAATTACCAAGGTGATGTGAAAAGGAAGAAAAAATGTAGACGTACCAATAAAATCACGAATTTCACAAATTTTAGCACCTGGCGTGTTATTGGAATATTTTAGAAGGAATTTCAAGTGAATTTTAACGAAATTGTGAGCCTTTGAAATAGGGTTTTATGAGGCAAGACTCGAAATTTGGGTCAATGGGTTTTCAGGACAGTTTCTGGGGCAATGATTTCAGCGGAATTAGAATTTAAGTTCTTTTTTTTAATGGAAACACAATTTGGCTGATTTTGTAAAGATAAAAATAGTTTGTTTGTATTTGGGAAGATAAATGGAATTAAAAGTATTCGAATCCAAAACTAATTCCAATTAATGGATTTTATATTTTAGTGGAGTTTTTTTAGGAATAATGAATTTAGTGAATCAGGTTCTGCTATTTTTTTTTATTATAAAAATCAAAGTCGCCTGATTTTGTGAATTTGAAAGTAACCTTTTTTGGGGGAAAATAAATAGAATTAAACCTAAACAGAAAAAAAATATTCGAATCCAAAACTAATTCCAATTAATGGGTTTTATATTTTAGTGGAGTTTTAGGAATAATGAATTTTTAGGATAATGATTTTAGTGGATCAGGTTCTATTTGTTTGTTCATTATAGAAATCAAAGTGGCCTGATTTTGTGAATTTCAAAGTAACTTTTTTGGGAAAATAAACAGAATTAAATCCAAATAGAAAAAAAATATTCGAATCCAAGACTAATTCCAATTAATGGATTTTATATTTTAGTGGAGTTTTAGGAGTAATGAATTTAGTGGATCAGGTTCTGTTTTTTTTTCATTATAGAAATCAAAGTCGCCTGATTTTGTGAATTTGAAAATAGCTTTTTTGGGGAAAATAAATAGAATTAAATCTGAATAGAAAAAAAATATTCGAATCCAAGACTAATTCCAATTAATGGGTTTTATATTTTAGTGGAGTTTTAGGAATAATGAATTTTTAGGATAATGATTTTAGTGGATCAGGTTCTGTTTTTTTTCATTATAGAAATCAAAGTCGCCTGATTTTGTGAATTTGAAAGTAGCTTTCTTTGTATTTTGAGGAAAGAAATAAATTAACCCTTTGACTGCGGCTTACTCTTGCACGAAACTATCAATATATGCGGCAATATTCAGATGTCAGTCATTAAGGGCGCATATTTGCGCCTTTCGTATATATTGATGAACTCGTCAAAGCGTATATATACGCCTTTATCAGTCAAAGGGTTAAAAGCTGTTATGATTCACAACCACCAATTTCAATGAAAGAGTTTTTAACACAATTTCTAGAATAATAATTTTGGTGTAGTCTAATTTTAGACTTTTTTTAGTTATTGAAACAGAATTCGGATGATTTTTCCAATTTAAAATGAAATTTTCATTACATTTTGAAAAATAAATGAATGTAAAACTGGATCTGCAACAAATTTTCCAAATTTAATTAAAACATTTTGTCATTATATAAACTATTGTGATTTCAGACACCAACCAGTAAGTTAATTTAAATTGTTATTTCAAATCATACGAATTATAAACATCTATATAAAAATTATCTAGAATCTTGATCTCATTAATTTTGATGTTCATGGGGTAAAAAAAATAATTTCATTGTACACAATTATACACAGTTATTTTGTTTTAAAATCGATAACAAACAATTTGTGTTAAATATTCTACAAAATACAGGTGAAATAATTACATAAATAAAAGAAAAAAATGGACCGTTTATTTTGAAAGTGGTGTAAGTGCATTTTTTGAAAATCCTTGAGATTTGGCATAAATAAACAATATGTATTAATTTCAACACAAATTTTTGATTTTTTTTTCCTTTTTAAAAATTGGACTTACATCACTTTCAAAATAAACGGTTCAATTCTTGGGAAGGAAAACATCTTGCGACTCCTATTGTAAATCCTACAAAAATGAAGAAATCGTTATTCCCATAAATTAATCTATGCTTTAACAACAAGACTGTAGCTTGACTATTCTTCAAGAATAATACTGTAATTATTTCCATTGTACCTATTTCCTCGCAAAAAATAAAGGCAATATAAGAATTCTACCTGGAAAAGTCTTAACCTGGTATAGGATCGAATTACAGCCGGTAATTCACACAATATATTGTTGTATTTAATTCTACCATTATCTTTCCGCCTTATTTATCCTTTTTCTGTCAGAAAAGTCGTAAAAATGTAAAAGCAATAATTCGTGAAAAACGAGGAAATTTATTAGGGGTATCGACTCATTGTCAGAAATACCCCATAAATAAAATTCTATAATAATAATTCAAAATATGAAATATTCACTTGAAATGTTAATTGATTTATTTAAAATGTTAATTAATTATTTAAAATATTTAATAATAAATACTAATATTTAATACTAACAATAAGTATTAAATATTCCACAAAAACGTATATAATTCCAATAAAAATATTTTAAAAAGTAAAAATTCACTGTGCGCCCATAAAAACTTCACTTCATGACAAATTATACCGAATGGATGGGAAAGTAGTACCAAATTAGCAATTGCATTCAGGTGTTCAGAGCAAGGGTTTCGAAGACAATTAGGTACAACTTTTCCAACATGCTAAGTCCCATGAGGGAGGGGAGGGCCGAGAGGAAATTAGGTCTAATAAGGAAACAGGAAAATTTCAAGAACCCTAGATTTAAAGGGACAATCCCTTTGAAAGTCGAATGACCGAAACTTGCAGTAGGACAGGTGTGTTAAACCTACCCCTATAATCACCGATGGTTCGAAATCACTCATAGCCAAACCGATTAGAAAAGTAGGGTTTATTGCACTGCAGAATGACATTGTTCCCTTATGAATGTTCCCTTTAGAATGTTGTATGTAACGCATTAGAGTGTTCTGGAAATGTTCCTATTTATTTATTTATTACCTAATTCATTCATTCGTAATAATAAATTATCCTTTAACACCAACTTCAAAGAAAAAAAAAAGCTTAACTTGAAATTTTAACACCAAATGAATGTGTTAGTGGCTCGACATACTTTTCTATAAAATTGCATACGACATTTCTTATTTAAGGTATTTGTTTCCCAAAATCAATTGATTCGACAAATTTCTTAAACTTTGTATAAATATAGTATTGCTATAAATAAACACTCATGCTAAATTTTTGGAAGATTTACCGTTTAGTTTCCGAGATATACGTAATTGAATTCGTGATTTTTCAATACGACTCCAATCAAGGAAATAACAACAAAAATGAGTAAATTTATCTTTTTTTCGTTAAATCATATGAATTAGACGTATTTTTAACAAAGTTATGATTTTACAGTTTTTGTTTTTTAAATTTTTACACAATTTTATTACTTTTTTAGTATGCACTCTTATGAAACAATTCGTTAATACAACTTTTATTAGAATAACGGGATTCGAGAGAGGTTCAAAATTTTGTATGTACAAAGTATTTACATTGACTAATTACATATTTTAATTGAGGATCGATTTACCGTTTGTAACCAAAGTTATACTTGTCGAAAGTTGGAGTTATACTCAGAATTTGTAATCGTTGAAAGTACAGTGTGAGATTTGGCAACATTGTAAGATTTGTACATGAGTGTATATATGTATAGATATATTTTTGAATATCTTCGCGACATGTTAACCTATTGTTTCTCGCGCGGGTAGAAACATGGAAAAATATATATGAAGCCAATTTATTATAATATTGTTAAATTACAAAAAATGTATAACTGGTTCGCTGTCGAAAGGTAGGTTACGTTGTTCTTCACGTTTCTTTGCCAAACCCTCACTACACTTTTTCTTCTCCACCAATACCTTATTTTTGATAAATCGACTTTTATATCGAGTTTGTGATGACATTTTTGATTTCTCGTTTTGATTTTCGTTAATTAAATTAATAGTAAATGTCACGAATGAGAAATCGAAACATTGATGTGAATATTGATACTGATATAGAATTGATCGTTAAACAGCATTGCCAAATCTCAAGACTACGTAAAACAACCAAGCGACTGTTATCGTTTGACCTACGTAGTTGGGAAACAAATACCTTAAGGGGGGAAGGTCAAGTAAAATAAAAAATTTTGACCTTTTTTTCTTTTTTGCTTAGAAAATTAGTTTACCATCTGGAGAATGTGCTCCGACTATTTCAGTTAAAAATTTTAAGTTTAACAAGGAGTGTAACAGGGTGATGGGTCACCGATTTTCTTCAAACTTTGCACACTATTAGTAGTCCATTGGGACAATATAATGCGCAAATAATAAGGCGTACTACTCAAGCGTTTTCGAGAAAATCGCAAAAAAAGTTTGATGCGTCGCTTATATTCCCTCGCGTTACGACTGTCAGCAAGCAGCGGCGGCGGCCTAGTGGTTAACGTTCTAGCTTCGTAACCGCTAGATCGCTGGATCGAGTCCCTCTCGTTATTGTTTTTTTTTTTGCACATTATTTCATGTACATTATAATTTAAAGGAAATATGATGCGAAAATATATTTATTTGCATAATTTTTTATTACAACAAACATATTTAAAATTGTGGACGAATAAAGGACGAAACGCATTGATTTTCATTCAATATTCTTATTTATTAAATAAATAATAACAAAAAAATAAGAAACGACGAAACATAATTAAATTTTTTATTTTAATTAATCGTCAAATGCATCTTGGGGATTGCAAACCGTAGGATGATACTTATCATATAAACAGAGGAAACAGTGTCCCATAAGTTTTTTCCGCGCCACGCTATGTATGGACCTCGAGCCGAAGAGGAAGGAACTTATGGGACATCCTAATAGGCGAAGTAACAATAAATGAGCCGTTTATTTTGAGAATGGCCAAAGTCCATTTATGAGTAATTTGTTATTATCTCTACTAGCATATGCCACTCGAAGTTAGCTGTCATAAAAAACATTATGCGAAATTTAAACAAAAATGGACTTGGGCCACTTTCAACATAAACGGCTCAAACATAGTTAAAGTTACTAGAAATATAATGTCACCGCCATATTTAACTAGAGCGATAGTTAGAATTACTATTTTTTTTTCAGTGCCAGGTACATTATTCTTTTCTTAACGCGTTAAATGCCATGCCAGGTTTGCGTGATTTCCTATTCACGCCGCATGGGTCGATATGCTATACGCTACTGCATTTATTATGACCGGCGCGGCCTGAGCGAAAAGTCCATCGTCGATCATCGGTGGCATTTAACGTGTTAAATTTTATTCATAAATATATATCATCAATTATTAGGGTGTCCCATAAGTGTCTTCCGCTCCACGCTATATATGACCTCGAGCCGGAAAGGAAGGAACTTATGGGACACCCTAATGCATATTCGGTAAAAATATGTTCACCATCTCTGGAGTGGGCCCTTGTTCGAATCTACTCATTAAACGGGCCGCTGCTTTAAAATCAGTCAATAAAGGCTCTATAATAATCAATTTACCACAGTGACACGCGAAATCAATTGCGTGTCTTCCGTAGCCGCAGAGTCATTGAAAAAAATAAGACCACTATTGGGCCACTAACTACATCTCTGCTCTCGAAAGACTCACTGACTCGTATAGCGGCAAAAATTCGTCGTTCCTCGTTATAATTTTTAACCACTGTAAAATTCAACATAGTTGATGTTCACGCGGTGGAGAAAATTCAATTTGGACATTTTTTTTCCTCACTGTGATTCCATTGACGGCAAGAGATCGATTAATTAGCGATAATCGACTGGAACGATTGTGACATTGATCCTCAACATGCAAGGATTTGCAAAATGGGTGTAAATATAAAGAGAAACAAATAACAAAAATTGAACTATTTTTTAATTATAAATACAAAATGTAAAGAGATTTTTGAAAATGATCTAAAAGTACGTAAATGGAAAATTGGTATTTTTAAAATAGTTTTCGAAATAATATTTATATTAGAAATGTTCATTACCCTTTTGTCCCTGAAACACTCGAAAGCTAGAATTTCGAATTCTTTTCTGTTCTTCCCATGGATCTTTATGTATGCATAACCACGAGTTAGAACGAAATATCGATACGGATCCTGACTTTTGAATTTTTCTGCTGCGTGCAGACCAGAAAATTATCCAATTACCGTCATTCTTTTTTTTAACGATGCCACGAGAGAAAGGGTTAAAGGAGAGAACATTAATTCGCCGACTACTTTGCGTGCACCGAAAATCTCAGAATCCGGCATCACTTTCCGAATTGGTGCTTCCAGGCCTGCAATGAACCACCACGTTGCTTCTGCTCTGCCGCTGCAACTTTCTTTTCATTGCACGCTTGGAACATTCGTAATGTGTGTCTCTTAATGGCACGAGTAAAGTTCGTTTACGAAAGCACCGCGAAACCTCTCCCTTTCTTTCAGTAAGTAGGTATCCTACTGAAAGAAAATATTTATGGGTCCAGTGGAAAAAGAGAAATTCTTTTTTAATAAAGGTAACGGGTTCTCGGATAAAAAATATGTGTAACTTTAAGTTTTATATACGAACTTCGCTTGGTTTATAATAGCGGCTTATTTTGAAAATGGCCTAAGTCCATTTCTCAGTTTTTTTATTGTTAATTGTAATAACATGTGCCACTCCAAGTTAGCTGTCGTGAAAAACATTTTGAAAATTTTTTGTAAAAACTGGATTTGGGCCACTTTCAAAATAAATGGCTCATTATATAAATAATGCGTAAGTTGAACAGAAAATGTTACAGATTTTTGTAACAAAAAAAGAGGTGACATTTATTTTCCAGAGAATTCGATCCTTGGAATTTTTTTTTTAATAACAAAATTGTAAAACATAGTCAAAGATATACCCTTTACTATGAAACAAAAAAAAACAATTCGAATGGTTCTGCATTTTCTTCCACGTCTTCAATTAATTTTGTTGATTCGCAAAAAATAATTTTTTCTTGAACAAATGGAATTAAGGAGGTTCTACCGCTAATAGATTTAAAATTACGAATTTGACGAAAATTTAGAGAGTTATAAATAAAAGCCTAATAAAGCTGTAGTTAAATTTTTGTAGGGGTTCATGGGTTTTGAAGCGAGAATAAAAAATATATTAATTTTTCCAATTTTAACATTATGTCTTATGGAGAATCACTCATTTATCGTAATATAAAACGAATTGAAATTACGATTCGTTTGAAAAAATTTGTAGAGGTTGGAAAATAAATAACGAATGGATTGCAACTTTAAAAATGATCATTCATGGGATATAAGAATCACAAAAAATTAATAATCTTGCAAAAATATTCATTATATTTTCTCCAGCGGACATATGGCAACGTCGTACTCGACCAACCGCTTCTCTCTCTCTCTCTCTGTCTCACTCTGTCTCCCGTGCGTCGTCCGCTATTATTCTGTCATCAATCGTGTGCACAGTGAGGTTAGGAATCGCATAAAAAGTGAAAAGTTGAAGATATTTTTAATATTGTAACATTCTTTTGAATTAATAAAAAAGGCTTATAACTGAGGAACTGTTTGAAGGAAGTGTTTGAACGTGAATTATCCTGCGGCCTCCAATAGGATTGGCGATTTTGCAATTTGAGTTATTTTTAAGGTTATCAGGTCCGCTTTTTTCTTTCCATAACCTTTGGATGTTTTTTCTAATTCGCTGCAGTTCACGCCGCCTTTTGAAGACTCTAGCTGACACTAGTTTATCTTTCCAATAAAATCTTGGTTGATTTCCGCTCATTTTTTAATCGTATTCTATTCAGTCAAAAAGTAAACAAGACTATGTAAGAAGCGACGTTGACAGATCTACAAAAGACACTGCGCTAATCAAGCGCAAGCTGTAACGTACACTGTTTTGACTACTTATGTACCGGTAGAACCTCCTTAATTCAAAAGTTAAAACTATTTTTCTTTTTTTCCCAAAATTCATTTATTGTTGGAAACGATTACAGTCAGACCTGTTTTTTGCGGTCTTTTTTTTAATGCGTTTTTCCTTTGTGCGATTTTTGTTCTGAAAGAAAAACGCATAAAAAAAGACCGCACAAAAACAGGCTTGACTGTATTATCTGAATGAAATATTTGGCTCCATGACTAATGGTCTCGCGACCTAATATATTCGACAAAATATCTTCGACGAAATATCCTCGCGACTAAAAATCTTGTGGCAAAATATCTCGCGACCCATGGTCCTCGCGCCAAATTATCTCCAGTCAAAAGATCCTCGCGACAAAATATATTGCGACAAAATTATACACAACAACAAATTATTCATTTCATCAATTAATTTTCATTAATTAATTTCAGACTTTTAATCGACATGAAAGATTACCAGATCTAACATAGATAAAAGACAAAAAGTAGACAAAAGATCCTCGCGACAAAATATCTCGTTACAAAATTTTATAAAACAACAAAACCCTAACACAGGTACAAATGTAAACACGATTTCAATTATCTCCAATTGGTGTAAATAAAATTCCAACATCGCGTGGCCTCCGTGGTAATTTCTTTTCGTTCTTTTCGCAAATTTGTTTATGTGACGTTTAAAAATAGGATTTCCATTATCTTTTAACTTGCTTGTAATACTTATCCAGAAAATTTTTTGATTTTCAGCATGCAACACTTTTACAAGATTTTTATTTTTTAAGTCGGGGGGCTGTGCCCCCCGAGCCCCCCAGCGGGGCTTCGCCCTTGCACCACAGAAAGGGCTCCGTCCCTTCACCCCGCCGGAGACTCGACCACTGAACCCCGTTTCGACCTATTGTTGAACTGCATTGTTGTTCGCGCGCCATCACGTTGGACAAATAATTTGATTTTATTCGTCCGTATTCGGACGACTAGCCATTTCCATTTTTTTAAGGATATTTTTACAAGAAGATATTCTACCAAAATATATTGTGATGAGAAGATATTTTGTCAAAATATATTTTGACGGGAAGACGTTTAGACGAAAAGATATTTTGTCAAAATATATTTTGGCGAAGATATTTTGTCGCAGGATAAAATATCACAGATATTTAGTCGTGACACCAAATATTTGGGGGATCGCTTCGATTAGGATTTTCTAAATCTTCTCCAGGAAGTCACATGAACAATTCCTAGCGGCGATAACTTCGATTTAACTCCGATAATTCTGCAAACTCTATAAGCTGTAATTCGAACAAGTATAAAGTAACTGCCGGGGATCTGATTTCTACAAGTACCAGCGGAGAAGAAGACGACAGCCGTACTGTCAGGAAAACCGCAGTTCTCTACCGATGGATTTCATGACATCCTATTACTGTTACCGAGCTTTTTTCTCCTCATCCTCCTTCCTCGTCCTTTTTTTCCTTCAAGGAAACCTACGGAGGTCTTTAGAGGTCGTTTACTTTAATAGAAAATCATGTTGCAGGAGATCAGGTATTAAAGGAAATCGAGAACCCACAGAGACCTGAAAATGACTATGAATTTATTACCAGCTGGTTACCATGTCCTGTAGAAAAGACAACTACGTCATCCAAGAGCCTGCGAAAATTTTAATATGAGCGAATTTAACACGTTGACTGCCATGTCGGTCACCGGTGACCGACGCTAAACTTTTCGTTCAGGCCGCGCTGGTTTTGACAAATGCAATAGCGTATACCATTACGACCCACGCGGCGTGAATGGGGAGTCACGTAAATTTTACGCGGCAGTCAACGTGTTAATCTTGAAACTTATTGTATTAACCCTCTGCGTTACAACTGGACAACGGTTGTTCCACCTAACTTCAGTTAAGGGGTAAAACCACTCCAGAGGCAGAAGAAAAGACCTAAAATTGACAATATATTTTGGGAGTATGACAATCTGAATAGAATTTACTTTCAGAGGGTTTGTTTAGCACATATTGAATTAGGAAAAACAATTTTTGTATTGTCATTTTCGCATAAAATGGCGGCGACAGAGCCCGTCGTCGAAAACAGCTTTTTTGAAAACACCGCCACGGGAGGACGGATTTCTCGGCATATATGGAACAAAAAATAAAAAAAATTTATAATCTATATACAATTGGCTTTGAAAGTACGTAGGGGTTTTTTTTTAATCAAATTTTGTAGAAGTGGTGCACTTTTTAAGAAATGAATCGATTTTTTGCCCTAAAAATGAGCATTAAATTGTTTATAAAAAAAAAGTTTACATTCAGTCAAAAAACGGCTACGTACTTCCCAAGAGAATATTGTTGTGAAGCTACTGTAAAAATTTCAAATCGAACCGTGCAATAGTCTCCGAGAAATCCGTCCTCCCAGTTTGGAAAAAATGGTTTCGAGAAAAACGCGTTTAAAGTTTTATGAACACTTTAATTCTTGAAATTTTTGTTTATCTCTAACCTTCTAACATTTGATTTCCACTATAAATCAAATGGCATATTGTTTTTATGACCCTAAAGTATCATTTAAGCGAAAAAAACACCGATTTTTTGAAATTCCTAGAGTGGTTTTACCCCTTAAGACGGGACAACCGGTAGGAAAAAACTCCACCGCTGAAGTGGTTAATTAACCCTCAGAGCAATGTCATTTTCGCGAAATTTTTAGAATTGTAAGTTTTACAATTTTAGAATTTTAAATCATCAGAATATTGAACTTTACTTTTGAAAAATTGTATTTTCAAGGATTTCGAAATATCGATGGGTTTGAATTTCACCAAAAATTACAAAAAATTTATAGATAGATAAGTAAATCAATTTTAAAATGTAGTAAACTCTATTTTTGGAAATTCCGTATTTGAGATTTAAAATTTTGAAAATATTGAAGTTTATTTTTGAGAAATGATACTTTTAGGGATTTCGAAAATCGATAAGTTTGAATTCTACAAAAAAAATTTGAAGAAAAATAAATCAAGAAAAAGAAAGCATCAGAGCCCAAATCATTTCAAATTACTCCTAAACCACAAATATTTTATTCAGCCATTTCCCTTAAATCACGATCGAAACGGGTGAATATGGCTCTTTGTTCGATTTTCTAAATTCTTACTGGTCTAATTTCGATAGAATCGGGTAGGATTTTAGAAAACCTCAAACGAACCCATCACCAAAATATTTCATTTGGATAATAATTGTTTCGAACAATAGATAAACTTTTGTAAGTAACAAAAATAGCTTTTGCTAATATTATTTTACATGATAACGAATTACCAAATTCTTAATAATTCCATTTCTTCAAGAAATAATCATTTTTTTTGTATATCAACAACGCAATTAAAGACGTGGAATAAAATACAGAACGATAAAAAATCATAAAATTTCATAATCCATCCGGTTTCAAATCAGGATCCTCATAAATAAATTTAATTGTTCCGGTTCCTGGTTACAATTATTAGTGGTTTTAATTTTTTAAATGGCACGCTGTATGTATGTATGTATGTATGAGTGCATGAAACTTACATTTTGTACGAAACGAAGAAATTGCAAGTAACTAAATTGCAGGGGAAAAAAGATAACACGGAATTCATTGGAAATGTTTGAAATACGACGAAGACCCTTTCGTGAACCACCTGTGAAGTTCCCACGATTTATTATAGGCACCCGCAATCGGAATCAAAAAGTTCCGGTTCACTGTGGCATTTTGGCATTCTCAAGTTGCAGGCAGTCCAACTTTGGGTAGGGTGTACCTAAAAGTGAACTAAATGTCACCTCAGCGAGATCGACATTGAGTTTCCTTTCAATTTGCCATTTCGAAAAGATTTATCTCAGTCAGAGACAGTAAATACCGAAAATTTTGACGATTTTGTAATTGTAAGTTATGCATAATTGGAATTTCAATATTTTGGGATTTCAAATTGTGGAAAAACTTGGATATAACGAATTTGACAAAATCTAAGGCATTACGTTGTTAGGAATAAAAAATTTTTCGATATTTTGGTTACTTTGGATACTTTGAATTTTTTTTTAAACTAATGTTTTACGTCCTGGAGTCCATGGGGCAAAGTAGAAAATTATACCAAAAAAAAAAACAGAAATATTAACACTAAATAAAATATGTACGATAGAATTACAGTAAGTATCGGTGTAATATAAAATTTTGGTGTATTTCAGAATTTTATAAATCCAGTAATTTTTTGGAATTCATCGACATTTAAAAGTTCAAAATTATGGAATCGTGTAATTTCTGAATTTTGATAATTATGAATTTTGGATTTAGGAGTTTTTGGGGGTCGCTGAATACGAATCTGACCTCAGTTTTGCAGAATTCAAAATGGTAGGTGGTCCAAGACTGATCGCCATTAATGGGTTAATACATCGATCAACAAAATTTCCAAATTTTTGAATAGTAGAACCAATGACTTACAAATATTTAAAAATTTCGAGAATTTAGTAAATAGTATTTTGAATCAAGGAATTTTGTATAATTCCAAAGATTTCTCAGAATTTCAAATTTTTCGAATTTTGTGAGTTTCGAAATTTCGAAAATTTTCAAATTCCACAGTGATTTATATATTGCATTCGCTCGGTTTTCCAGTGTTACGTCTAGGAACAGAGGAACGCTCTCCTTTTAGGGAACAAGGTAGCTTTATGTTCTCAGGGATAAGAGCATGCGTCAAGATGGGAGGCGTTAAGGGGTTACACATAGGTGGCAGCCGAAAAAAAGGCGTGTTTTTTTTGGGGAAAATGATTGCAGGTTTCGAACGGTTTTTTTTTTCATAGTTAAGGGTATATCTTCGACTATATTTCATAATTTTTTTATTGAAAAAAATTCACAAATGTAGGAGATACAATGCATTTTCCGGACCGCTACGTTTTTTGCGGTGATCACTGTATCTTCCACCTCACTCGTCTGAAATGAAAAAATCAAATAGATTATGTTTTTGCATCGTATTATCTAGTCCTTAATCGAAGGATTTGAGAAAATATTAATTTTTAAAAAAATGGTCGACGAAAATGTTGTGATTTTTTCATCAAAATTTGGACTTTCACGTTCAATCGTCGACCATTTTTTCAATAATTAATATTTTCTCAAATCCTTCGATTAAGGACTAGATTATACAATGTAAAAACATAATCTATTTGATTTTTTTATTTTAGACGAGTGAGGTGGAGGATACAGTGGTCACCGCAGAAGACCTTTTTTGAACAGCGGTTTGGGAAATGCATTGTATCTCCTATGTTTGTGAATTTTTTTCAATAAAAAAATTATGAAATATAATCGAAGATATACCTTCAACTACTAAGAAAAAACAGTTCGAAACCTGCAATCATTTTCCCAAAAAAAATTCATAAAAACACGCCTTTTGTTCGGCCGCCAACTAGATGTTACCCGTTAAATGAAATGAAGCGAATGTTTTAGTAAAAATAATATAAAGATTTATCGAAAAAGAAAAGGCTAATCAGATTTGGGATTAAATGAAGGACTCGGAACACCAGATACTAGCGTAGCGAGGGGACAACCTAATGGTAAACCAGATCCTAGTTCTCCAATAGGTTTTGAGGATGAATTTCCTCAACCAGATACTAGTCACAGAACTTCAGAAAGGGCAAAGATCAAAAATCAGATACTAGTTCACCAAGATCAACTGGAGGAAAATTTAAGAAGAACAAAAATTTAGGCTTACTTTTTAAAGTTCTTTCCTGAATTTTATTTTCAAAGTTACGTTGAGGGTTGATTCTATTCGGTTGGAGGTCCAAAACATAGTAAGCGAAGTACAGTGTGTCCGGGCAGCTTATAAAGGCCAAAAATCGTTTTCTGTCTCTTAGAACTAAATACATCTTAAATGTTGTCCGTTTTCCTTAACTATTGCCCTCTTCGTTTTAAACGGAGTTTGTGTTTTGTCCTTCCTTGTCTATTTTCCTATTCTTTTCCACAAAAAAAATATCTCTTTCTAATTTTCAAGTACTAGTGCAGTGGTGGTTTGTTCGTACGTAGAGTACGTAGGTCAGAATGGTATGGTGTTAAAATCTATGTTGAAAAAAAAGGTATCCCACACTGCATTCGGAGAGAGATATTTCCTTGCTAAAAATTTCTAAAAAATAATTTAAAACAAAATGAATGAGTTTTGTCGTGGGACGTAACATCCAGTGCTAATAGTATAGAGGTACAAGAATTCAGTGCAAGGTGTTTGCACGAGTTATGACATACTGCTAATTGTGCAATCTAATGTTGCTCTATGAGAAAGGAAAAAAAAAGAACAAAAGGCAATAATGAGACGTCGTATGTTGATAATTACCCGCAGCACTACGGGGCTAAAAGGAAAAGAGCCAGGATTAGCATTGCAAAGAAGGAAATGAAAATCATAGAAGACAAACGTGACTTGTAAATTTGCTTTTTGCTCGCACCTACTGCAATCGTCGAAGGAATATCCTGAAAGTTCTAATTAACTCAGTAATATTATCTGTAATATTTTTTTTCTGAAATATATAGATTTTTAGATAGTTTTTCTTTATTTTCAAACCGTTGGAGAAGCAATTTTTCTCAAATGAGCCGTTTATTTCGAAAGTGGCCTAAGTCCATTTTATGAAATTTCTATTGTTAACTGTAGTAACCTGTGCCACTTGAAGTTAGCTGTCATAAAAAACATTTTTCGAAATTAAAAAAAACTGGACTCGGGTCACTTTCAAAATAAACGGCTCATATACAAAAATTACACGCGGCACGCGCATTATTCCTAGTAAATTAATATTAATAATGAGTTATTTATATTTTTACACGAAACTGAAGTAAATTTTCCTTTCCGACTCAGAACTTCTACAAAATTTCTATGAAACGCACGATTCTCAGAATTTTGCTTTTCTGAGTGTACAAATTACCGTGGTTATCTCGCAACCCCCCAGGAAACACGGTTGGCTATACTTCCGGCTTACAACAAAAGTCCCGCACGTGTTACAAAGGTTTTACAACTGAAACGTAACGATCTTATCGGAACAATATACATCCAACTGTTCTATTTCGATTTCTAGATTTCGTCCTATTTTTTTATTGTACCTCATTTCTAATTCTATGGTCTATTGTGCGAAACGGGCGCTGTGGCAATAAAAGGTATAGTTTCGCATGCAGGTATAGCGAGGAAAAAAGGAGAGCAATGGTCTACTGCACCATTTATATGGTATTAATGACATTTGTTCATACACGTGTAATTTATGACCGCTGAAAGTTTCAATAAATATACATACATGAATCATTTCTCTCCTTTTTTCCTTTATTTCGAATGAAAAGTAATAAACTTTCTCTTATATTAATGGCAGTCCGGTTGTTAAGTTATTTGTCAACACTCTACTTTTTTCAATATCTATCAGATTTATCGGAGAATAATGTATCCTTCTTCCTTTGCTTCGTCGAACGAGATATAATATTGGAAGAAACAAAAAAAATTAAGTGCAAAAAGAAATACCTATCTTGTATGTATCTGAACTAATATATTACGAGAACTCATAAGTCGTCAACCTTCTTTAATGAAAAAGAAAAATTGGACTCGTTCATCTGCGATAAACTTTGACGTAATTGATTATTATCAATCGGGACGTTGATTAATTTTTTCGCAGTCGGACCAAAAAAATCGCTTTTCATGCTAAAAATGTCAAAATCTCGATTTTAGGCAATGTTAATAACTATTTCCAATTTTCTGTTTATTTTTTGATGTGTAAAAACTTCTTATACATTTTGCATTTATTATTATTATTATTATTATTGTTATTATTATTGTTATTATTATTATTATTATTATTATTATTATTATTATTATTATTATTATTATTATTATTATTATTATTATTATTATTATTTTAGTAACATTTGTAAGATAGTTAATTTTACAAATTAGTTTACAATGAGTCAAGTTTTCTGAAGTGGGCCACCAAAAATCAGCATATCGAATTTTCTAATTTTTTTTGGTGATAATTATTTATACATATGTTAAATGTAATCTCCTAAAATTTTTTTAAAAAGTTTTTATTTTTACAAAAGTTATAAACAAATTAGTTTTTAGGCTACTTTTTTTATAAATTGCGATTATTCAGCGAGTTTTGAATAAAACTTTACCAAAATTTAATGGTAAGTACAACATTAGCAAAGGAATATAATAGTGTAATCGAGCGATTAAAAAAATTTAATTTATTTATAAAAAATTAATTTTGCAATAAACAATTTGATATTTAACCAACTTCTGGATGAGATAAAACAATATTTTTTTTTTTAATTTGAAAGCTTTAACATTAAGCTACTGAGATCTGCAAAAAAATTTTGGTAATATTCATAAGAAACAAAGTTATGAATTTTTCAATATTGTCGCGGAGGCACTGCCGGCGCGTCGCGCGCGCGTTTTGTCTACTGCATAGTAGACGAAAGCTCGCCAGCGAGGCGCGAGCGCGCGCGACGCGCCTGCAGTGCCTCCGCGGCAATGTTCAAAAATTCATAACTTTGTTTCTTATGAATATTACCAAAATTTTTTTGCAGATATCAGTAGCTTAATGTTAAAGCTTTTAAATTAAAAAAAAATATTGTTTTATCTCATCCAGAAGTTGGTTAAATATCAAATTGTTTATTGCAAAATTAATTTTTTATAAATAAATTAAATTTTTTTAATCGCTCGATTATACTATTATATTCCTTTGCTAATGTTGTACTTACCATTAAATTTTGGTAAAGTTTTATTCAAAACTCGCTGAATAATCGCAATTTATAAAAAAAAGTAGCCTAAAAACTAATTTGTTTATAACTTTTGTAAAAATAAAAATTTTTTAAAAAAATTTTAGGAGATTACATTTAACACATATATAAATAATTATCGCAAAAAAAAATAGAAAATTCGATATGCTGATTTTTGGTGGCCCACTTCAGAAAACTTGACTCAATAAGAAGGCAAATTAAGTTATTTGTTTTTTATTTATATTTTTTAATTTATTATTTGAAACTGGATTAATTGTACGGATTGTATTAGATTTAATAAACTAAAATGTAAATTTCGGATGGAAGGAATCCTTTGTGAGAATCGAAGATGAAATATCCTCGGGAAATCGAATAAAATTTGTTTCGAATTAAAACTATTTCTACCGCGCTAATTATACGTAATCAAAAATCTAAAAGCAAAAATATAGAATTAAAATTCAAATAGATTTTAAATTAAATGATTGAAGTCTTCTGTTAGTCGTCAATAATCAATATAGTTTATTTGTATTTTTTTTTTGGTCAAATTGTTCAGCAATTATTTTGACCTTCTCATAATACTAAACTGTATAAAAGTATTACTAAAAAATTCCAAGGTATTTATACAGTAAATTACACAAAATTTAAAAAAAATTGTTCCTATATTCAAATTAATAAAATCCCTTGTGTTGGATTTGAGGTTAGAATTCTAATCTAACATTACTATTTGATTTCAGTAATTAACTGAACAATTAATTGGCTAGGATCTTAAATTAATCTAACATTTCATATGTACTGAGGTTCGTTCCTATTTATTTATTTATTTATTTAAGTAATTTATTACGGCATTTATACAAAAATAATGTAAGTTAAAGAATTCTTTATATTTATATACATATACATATATGTTTTTTAGAATTTCGTCACGTCAAATTCATTTTTATACTTTATAAAAAAAAGTCGTATACGACCAAAAAAAATTACAAATAAACTATATTGAAATAGATTTTCTTAATTAACATTTCGTTCGGCGCCGGTATAAATCTTTATGTAGGACACCAACGTGGTGCCACCGGAGCTTGCCCGATAGTTTTCGCATGGCACCAACGTGGTGCCACCGGACGGCACAGTGTTAATACCAAATTTTTTACAGACGGATAATGGCTCTACTAAGCGCCTCTCGCTTGTGGATTTCAAAAAAAGATGAAATTAAGCCTCGAAAATATTCTCCTTGGCAATAATCGGTAGCTGAAGAATGAGCGAAACGGTTTCGCTTGCAACCAGAAACCATGGAAGACGAAGGAAGGCCAAGTGAAGCTAAGAGGCTACCGAAGAAAATGTCGATAGTGTGAAGAAAAAAGGTTATTGGAAGTGAAGCGGCTAAAAACCAAGGAATTAGCAGCGAGGTGTGCTTTATCCAAGAGCAATGTTGCGAATCCTCACGTACATCTCGGCATGAATAGAATCGGTCCAAGGTGTAAGCGAAGATACAAGGTGCTGGAACTTTCATCGACTTGGAAGCAACAGTGATGCTGTTTTTATTTGATTGTTATTTTGAGCAAAAAGGGAAAAAAACGCAAAGGACTTTTACCAAAATAGTTTATTAAGGGGTAGTTTTATTATTTAAAAGTCGAATTTGTAGGTTTTTCGTTGACCACGTTGACTGCCGTGTCTGTCACCGGTGACCGGCACTAAACTTTCCGTTCAGGCCGCGTTGGTTATGACAAATGCAATAGCATATACCATCGCGACCCACGCGGCGTGAATAGGGAGTCACGTAAATTGTTCGCGGCAGCCAACGTGTTAATTTTTTTAGAGGAATCGATAACGTTTTTGAATAATTTTTTTCGCGTAAATATTTACTAATATTTGAAATATATAATAAATTTTTATCAAATAGAAATAGTCCATACGAGTTATGTCTCGCTTTACCGTATCCCCTAGACAAAAATTGCTTTACCGGTTGACAGGATGCCAGCTGTCCTGCTAATGTCCGGTTTATACTTAGGTCCTAACCTAGCTTAACCCTAACTTTAGCCCCTTAACTATGGGATAACCCAATACCAATAGCGATCAATTTTGCTTAACCCTGTGACGTAATATGATGAGTTGGGGGTTTCACTAAAGTTTTGCTAGGGGTTTTCTAGGGATTTCACGAACGTTCCCTTCTATTTCTATGTCAAGGTGTTAACTCTGGTAATCTGATGGGAACCAGTGCCTTCACCGTAGCAAGGTCCTTGACTTTTGATGACAAACAATCGCAGATTTTGGGAAAATAGGTATTTTGGAAAACCACAAATTTGGAAAACTAAAATAAAATAATATATACCTATATTACCAGGATAAAAATCAGTAAAAATGACTTCTTTGGGCAGTCTAGTGTTAAAAAGGTCGAAACTTTCATATATTTGAATTTCAAATTGTGGCATTTCAGAGATCTCTGGGGTTCGAAATTTTGACCCGGAATTCCACCTACCCAACGATTCGAACGTTAAAAATCGCTCCGACAACACCGAGAGGAATTCGCTATCCCAGAAAAGAGATTTGAATCAAGAGTGATTTTCTCTTAAGTTCCTATAAATCACGACCTAAATTGTTACATATGTAGATAAGATCAATAATGCGGATTTATTTCTTTGGCATCACAACACGTACCTACATATACTCGCCATTTCTTTCACTCTTATCTTAATCGTATACGGTATCATATGCGGAACGAAAAGAATATGATTCCAGTTTCATAGTTGAACGGAATGCTTGGAAGTTACGTGAATTGTTTACACGTACTACGATTGTAAAATGCTGCAACAAATCGTGGGGTGTAAAAAAAAGAAAAGAAACTCCATGGAGGCGTGTTTCCATGGGATTCCATAGCAATGTTTCATGAATCGCTGGAATTTATACAAAGCGAGAAAACAAAGTGAGTTTTGTTTAGTGAGAAAAGAAAACTATTAACACTCTTTCAGTCACGACCTTTCATGTTACTATCGGACTTTCCATGCAGAAATGAAGTGGTTTTATCGAGACGCGGAAATTCGAGACAAAAGAAATATGAGAACTTAAGAAAAAAAAACATGAGCTTATGTTTTCCCTATGATCTGCAACGTTTTGTCAAATAGCAGTGGATAATTCGGTGCAAATGCGAATTTGGGTGATTTGGAAATATTTTATTTTGAGATTATTTCAAAATTAACCCTCAAGCGGCCAGGTAAAATGTAGAAATATGTGTGGCCAGGTGGGGTCCGCGCGGACCCCACACATTTTTCACAGAAATCGATCACTTTGATGACAAGAATTCTATTTTTCGATGAATTTTAGGGAAAGTAAAGTGCTTTTTATTGAAAAAGAGCGATTTATCTGTTTTTTGAAGCATTTATTTGCAAACGTGCTCCGGGTCCCGGTTGGACCCCACCTGGTCGCTTTAGGGTTAAATGCTAAAATTCATCTTTTACAGTGAACATATCAATGAAAAATAACGTTTTTCCAAAATAAAAAATAGGGGTTATTAACTAGCGCTTTTCATAAAAAAACACTTTCCATTTTGTCCCATCGCAAAATATTCATTAGCAGCCGAGATGTATCAGAAAAACTTTCTTTGGGGTGAACTTTGAGGGTGGTTTTCATCCCTTAAAAGCGTTGTTTGGCAGATAAAAAAAATACGTGTCCCTTATTTTTTCATGCTCTACAACATATATAAAAATTATTAAAATCGGTGAGTTTCGGGTTCGGGTTCGGGTTCGGGTTCGGGTTCGGGTTCCCTTGTGAGTGCGACAGTCCTAACAATAAGATTCATCGAAATCGCGCGCAGAAATCTGACGAAGACTTTTACTGGCTCGCAGTCGATGGCAGAAACTACGTGGGCAGAGCGACTTCATCGGTTTTCAGAACCGGTCACTTTTCCTTTCCTTTACGAGCGAATAATTCATTAACCGTAGAGCCAGTAAGCGATATTTCAAGTTTTCAAGTGGAATCACCTTGAGGAAGTTAAAAGGTGCTCTCTGGCTACGTGCCGCGATATCAGATGACATCGATATCATCCCAAGTGTAATGATTGCATAAAAGGAAGCAAACCTTAATGGCTTTTCTTGCTGCAGTTTGACAAATGCGGCATGAAATGATGAAGGGCAGTACTCACTTTGTTGCAAATTCGCGTTGCAAGTGCCTCGATGTGACATTGCCATTCTAAAGCACGCAGAAAGAGGAGATGCCATCGACGTTCTAACGAGCTGGCGATTCGCAGTGGCGTTACTGGTTTTCGATTGTTTCGTTGATTTTCCTCTTCCAGTTCCTCCTCGTGCACTTCGTTCTCGTCGTCCTTTGCTTGCCGTTCCTTCTCACTCGCCGTAACTCTCTCACTGAGCTTCACAACTGAACTCACAATCCTTCCGTGAGCCTCGATGTCTCTCTGTAGGATCTGCAATGAGTAAAAGAGAGAAATGAGTCCCATAAATATTCCAGCCAGCGAGAAGATCATTTTTTTATGAGGGGAAAGTTCAGCCAGATCAAAATCATCGAACGATCGTGTGGGTATCGATGGGATCACCAGTTATACCTTTTTTTTCTTTTTCGTCTGCTGGGAAGGGGTAGAAGATCTGGCGACAAATCGGTGGAATTCGAAAACGAAATTTTGATTCTGGGTTTTCCTCTAAAGATCATATTTTTCAGAGTTGAGAGCGAAATTGAAAAAAAATTAATTTTTGGAAATCCAAATTTCAGAAATGCAATTTTAGAATATATTTTTGGGAAAATATCACTTTTGTAATTGATTTTAACCAACATAAAATATAATATTTGAGAAATATTATTTTATAAGAATAAATCATTCATAAATCATTTTATCAATTAATTTAATTTTAATTAATTTAAAATGAATTTTTTTTATTTCTATTCAATTTCATTTTTTCTATTACTTTTTCTACAACGTTTAAAATAGTCTTTTTTTACAGAAACACCGTGGACCTAAATCGCAGTTTATTGATTGATCTTAATTGTTTTTAACATTTTTCTCTATATATTAAAATTGTTATCTTATAGATAGAAAAAATACATTGTGTTTGATTGTCTATCTTATTTCCATCAAACCTAAAAAAAAAACACTTATGAGAAAGTGTTTGGAGGCAATGAAAGAAAATATTGAAAACGTTTAGGATCGGAATTAGAAAGTAAACCATAAAAAAAATGCTGACTCGGCTGATCCCGGGTTCCGAAATCGGTACTCGTGTGTAAACACCGTGTGTTATTATTTAAAGAAAACATAATGTTGTGTCCCGAAAATTTGAAACTGGGACTCGCAGCTGCGTACGTACGTACTTAGGCGTACATTAAAGATAATTAACATTAATTGTTCGTAATAAAAAGCAAACGTATCTCGTTGGATTAAATTTGAGTGGATGCTATAAAGAGTCAACTCGACTCGTACTACCGGCTATTATGACGGCTATAAATATTTAATAATGCAGTAAAAATCTTCGAAAAGGCATTAACTATACCGACTTCGAACAAATGCACACAAACACACATATACATGTATATATAAATACAATGTGTCTGGTTTGAAAGGTTCAACATTCTGTAAAATTCGTTCTACAAAGAGAAAACAATTTCTCTTTTATTTAATATAAATGTTTACCTCATCGTGCTTTTTTAAATGTAAAACTTAACAATGATTTTCACAGAAATAGATATTAACCCTTTCGGTACTACTGCCGCCTATTGGCGGCATCCATGAAACGTTCTCTGGATCCTACCGCCGCCTATTGGCGGCATCCACGGAAAGTTATGTGGGTATGAATACCCACATAAGTTATGTGAGGAGGAGGTGGTGGAGGTGGTGGTGGTGAAGATGGAGGTGGTGGTGGTGAAGGTGGTGGTGGAGGAGGAGGTGGAGGAGGAGGAGGTGGTGGATGTGGTGGTGGGGGTGGGGGTGGAGGTGGTGGAGGACGAGAAGGAGGTGATGGTGGAGAGGTGGTAGTGGTGGAGAGGTGGTAGTGGTGGAGGAGGTGGTGGTGGTGGTGGAGAAGGTGGTGGTGGTGGAGAAGATGGTGTTGGAGGAGATGGTGCTGGAGGACGAGAAGCTGGTGTTGGAGGAAGTGATGGTCGTGGAGGTGGTGGTGGAGGAGGTGGTGCTGGAGGAGGTGGTGCTGGAGGAGGTGGTGCTGGAGGACGAGAAGGTGGTGATGGTGGAGAGGTGATAGTGGTGGAGGAGGCGGTGCTGGAGGACGAGAAGGTGGTGATGGTGGAGAGGTGATAGTGGTGGAGGAGGTGGTGCTGGAGGACGAGAAGGTGGTGATGGTGGAGAGGTGATAGTGGTGGAGGAGGTGGTGCTGGAGGACGAGAAGGTGGTGATGGTGGAGAGGTGATAGTGGTGGAGGTGCAATAGGAGGTGAATTAACACTATAAACTTTAACACTGCCATATGAAATATCAAAATATTATTTTAATCGGAACGAAAAATCGGTAACACGAAAACATTAATTCTGGCGTACCAAAATTTTAAATAATTAACATAAAAATACAATTCTAGCAATTCTAACTACACACAATGACAATCTAACAATTTTTATGTTTCAGAAATTAAATAATTGGTGTTTTTCGAACGTACCAGTAAATACCTTCAAGTGCATAAAATTGCTTTACCTCGTGATAATGCACCACGAGTAGGTACATTCAATTTTGTCTTATGATATCATATTTTCAAATTATACCCTACCCTCTTTTTCAAGGTGCCAGCCTGTACTGAGAAAAATGGGACAGTGCGAGGATTCCGTTCCACATAAATTTCGTAAAAATGTGAAAAACTAGAAAAAATAAAGAATTCACGTATATTTCGTATTCATGCGTATGATCCAGAACTGAATGAATGAGTGGAATGGTTTCTGCTCAGGAGTTATAAAAAGCATTCGGTAGCCACGGATATAACTCTCCCACGTGTCCGCGTAGACGTGTGGACTCGTAATAATATAACATTAGGGACCAGCAAAGCAATGGCAACGACCGGGTTTACTTATGAGAGCTACTCTAAATCAGCCATTAAATTACGACTAGTTTCTAGACACATTCCACTTTTTATCCACTTTTGCCGCTGACGCTATTGCTGTTGCTGTTGCTGTTGCTGTTGCTGCTCTACCGTTGCGATATTTTATTCCTATGATAAATTCTAGAACGGAGCCATTATGTCTCCCGTTTTTAACAATGTTCCTTTCAAGCCTGAAATTCAATGCTATCGATGCTCGGTAAAAAAATTTCACGAAGGATCACGAGATTAATGGCCCGTGATAAAAGATCCATAAAGATCAGTCTGGACAAATTGTCCGCCAGGTACCGGTGAAATAATGACGCGCCAATGATTTTGTGAAAATAAGAACCGTCGCAATGTGTAATGGAATGCGTCTACCGATTTCTTGATATTTTTTAGCAATTTCATTGTGAGTTTGATTATTTTTTGTAAAGAAATTTCCATGTTTTCGAAATTTTCATTTATTCATGAATAATTTTTCAATTCTTCATCACTCAAGCGTCTTCATTTTTTCCTCAATAAATTTCACGAACCAATTTTCTGTCCACTCTTGGGGACGACCTCAATAAGGTTTAATCTTCCCACCAGAATCACCATAATTATGATTTGGGTAACTGTATTGCAGTTGCGGCAAGTATTTTATGGTCCAGAAAGCCGTAAAGGACCATATTCTCGCCGGATCCGGTCCTTAATGTCCTTTCATCTGTGGTTTGGGTTCTACGGACTGGCACGGACCCCGTTGGAATTCATCGACACCTTTTTGCCTGCTTCGACATTGGGGGTACTTCGATGAGAGAACCTTTAACTCTCATTGTTAGACTTCTTCTTGGCCCCCGCAGTGGTCCGGAAATCGGTGGCTTGGTAAGTTTTCCAAATTTATGGTTTTCCAAAACACCGATTTCCCCAAAATCTACGATTGTTTGTCATCCAAAGGCAAGGGACTTGCTACGGTTCCCATCGGATTACCGGAGCTAACCCCTTGCCATAGAAATAAAACGGAATGTTCGTGAAATCCCTAGAAAACCCCTAGCAAAATCCCCAGCTCATCATATTACGTCACAAGGTTAAGCAAAATTGGTCGCGATTAGTATTAGGTTGTTCCATAAGTTTCTTCCGCGCCACGCCATGTGTGACCTCGACCCGGAAAGGAAGAAACTTATGGGACAACCCAATACTTTGATGGGTTGTCCCATTGGGAAACACCGCGTGGTTTTGGCACAAAAATTCTGAAAAAATAGAATTTGAAAAAAAAAAGACTGTGCGATAGAGCAAGAATGTGTCATCCGGGCACTCGTAAAAATAAAAAAAATAGAAAAATAGAAGATTTGTCATGAACAAACGTGGCAACCTGAAGGTTAATAATCCCGAAGATTTACGAAAGAGGGAATGACTAATGGCATTTTATCGTTTACAGGATCGCCTATGGTGGAAACAACGAAGAAGCGTTTCAATCTTCGGGATAAATCAAAGCATCAATAGCTTAGCTTAGCTCAGCTTAGCTTAGCTAAGCTAGGCTAGATGCTCTTTCATCTCGAGACAAAGTGGATGGACAAAGAGTCAAATTGTCCTGCATGATTCCTTGTGTATATCATCACCGTCATCGTGCTTCTTATAAACCTCCTCCTCCTCTTCATCTTCTGCTTCTTCTTTGAAAGCACATGTAAGTATTACACATAATCTCGAGGAGGAAGCTGCTGAAAAAGAGCTGAATTGCGTAAGAGAGAATACGAACAGGATCCTCAGCCTCCGGCTAGCTATCCGTAATGTGTGGCATGCATGTGTAAGCTGACGATCTTCCTCCTCCGCTGGTTCCACGAAACAATTTAGGCGATATCTACGGTGGTATCGGTTCTCGATCGTTATGGCCACCTTTCACCACGCCCCGAACTTATCATTCTCGCTGTCTCCGTTCATCAAAAATAAGATAAATCGATGCCCGTCTGTTTTTCTCGCTGCCAGTCACGATTCTCATATTCACCGTTATGTTATCGCCTCGTAACAATTCTGACTCCACGATACTCATTTCCTCGATTGTTTTCCAATGCTCCACGCCCGCAACGCACTTACCTGGTAGCTGCGCGAAGAAAAACGGTTTCCGGATTTTTGCGTTTATCGTTTTATGGGTATTTGTAAGGACGTATTGGGTTTCCGAATTTTCTTGTGGCTTTTATTATTTTTTTTTATTACATTATTTTCCTCTGAAATGTTTCCTCCGGGCCGTAGTTGTACAAAAATCGTCTTATTCACTCGTAAACTGCATCTGCTTTCGTTCCGTTTCATAGGGTTCCTCCTTTTTACGCTGCACTTTCTTGTTTTTTAAGGCCACGGAAAAGTTATTGTTTTGCGGAGCTTATGAGGTTTTTGTGTTTATAGTTATGAGAATATCACTGCCACTGATCGTTTTGACTTTCTTTTTCTCCTCCCTCGAAGCACAAAAATGGGTCAAGTGCATTCAGAAAAATCGTTTAGGTGCATTCAAGTTACGAGGAACCTATGCTTGTTTTCTTTTTCTTGCTGTTGAAAGACTAACGGCCCAGAGAAATGGTAATAAAGTTATAAAAGGAAACGTTTTCTAATTGTAAGCGCAGTAGGAATTTAGGGAGACTGACTGATTTTATGGAAAACGATCGATCTTCGAGATCCGTATCGAATCGATGTTCTATGAATCGATCTAACGACGTATCAAGGACACAAAGATCGATTCGATGAATGCTCATTTTAATTATTTATTGAATTTTTACTGTGAAACACTTTTCCTGAGTTGTTATTTAATTTCCAGTTGACTTTCGTTTGGCGCCGGTATAAATTTTTATGTACGACACCGAGGTGGTGCCACCGGCGCTTGCCCGATAGTTTCCACATGGCACCAACGTGGTACCACCATAAAGTGGTAAATCTAAGCATCGTCATTGAAAAAATAAAAACGGATCCAAAAAAGCATATGTGTCCTCAAAAAATATATGTAATACTAATGCATATAGACTGGAAGGGAAGGAGACTGAATAGTCCCAATTTATCAAATAATTTCAAAATCTCCAAAGCAGCCATTGATTCTACTACAAAAACACACGCACATACGTGTATACACGGATAACTGTTTAAAATGCAAATGGATAAAACTTATTGAAAATATTGAGCCGTTTGTTTATGCAGCATGGCGATTCATTTGAATTTAAGTAGCAATGCTTACTTTCGCTGGCAATAATCTCCAGTGGGGAGCGGTATACAAATGATCCTTTAGAGAAACGGACAGTTGGAATTTATATACGTCGTTACTTGCTTTATGCGGAATTTAAATGCAACGTCAAATGAAGACGTAGAAGCACGCTTTATTTCCTTTATTACTTCGACAATATCCCTGCATACGTGCATACACGAGTTCCTTTATCGCTCTGACCGGATTTCCTTTTCGAAACTTTCCTAATTAGACTCATTTGTATCGGATACGAGTCAACGATTAATTCTGCACTCGAATCAAATTTCACCACGGGAAAAGAAACAGGCTATCACTTCTTTTTTTTCGATTCTCTATCTCTGGTCTCGGGTTATCAATTATTATCGGATCGATAGTAATTTCGGGTCCAAAAGTTCTCTGGGGGTTTTAAAAAAATCTGGTCAATGACGTCATCGAGGTCCTGTCACCAAACAAAAACGATGATCGAATTACCCCAATCCTGTGATTTTTCGAATCCCTTGCGGTTGATTAATTGATTGGTTATTGATCTTCCATTCTCCTAGATTCTAGTGGATAATTTCCGGTCCAAAATGTCCCTAAGGGTTCCAAAAAATCTGAACAATGACGTCATCGAGCTCCTGTCATCAAATAGAAACGATGATCGAATTACCCCAGTCCTGTGACTTTTTAATTCCTTTGCGATTGATTGATTGGTTATTGATCTTCCATTCCTCTAGATTCTAGTGGATAATTTCGGATCCAGACGTTCCCTAGGGGTTCCAAAAAATCTGATCAATGACGTCATGGTGATTCTGTCACCAAAACACAAACGACAATCGAATGCCTCGAATCCTGTGACTTTTCGATTCCTTTGCGATTGATTGATTGATTGGTTATTGATCTCTCATTTCCCTAAATTCGGGTAAATAATAAGTATTCGTTTCGCTAACCCCCTGAGTTTTCGATAAATGTCCCTAGGAGTGACGCGAAGATTCGTGGAATGGGTGTTACCGGTTCCCAAAAAAGTCACTAGTTCCATCGGTATCCAAAAAGTGATCAACAATCCTACAATCAACGATCGATGAATGGATGAATCGATTGATTAACCGATTTTCTATCACCACATACACGTCATCGGAGCTTCGCACGTTCCTTTTCTGTCCGTCAGGGAACGTTCTTCTGTATCAAAGTGAAAAATCTCCGTTTCCTCCTGATCTGAGTGAACTCCTTGTCCTACTTTATTAAAAAAAGAAGTAGAAGAAGAAGAAGAAGGTTGTGACTTATTGAAGGTTTCAATAACACTCCCTGTTTCATTGACACGAGGTCAGTCGGATCCCAACGTTATAATTGACATCACTTTTCAACGGATCTTTCCTCGTCAGAGACGATTGTCCGTGTGATTGCATCGGTAAAACCTACAATTTCATCTTCTGATTACCAGCGAGAATTCCCAGTAAGAGAGAAAAGGAATATATTTGCAACCAGATGGAAAGCGACTGAAGGCTTACAAGTAACGAGGAGTTTTGGTATTTGCTCCTAAATTCACACTCGAGGCTCAACTTTTTGCAAATCTAACTTAACCTTTTGCAGACAATTTTTTTGTTCTAACCTGAAACCATAATTACCAGGGGGATTTCTCTTTCCTCTAAATTGTAACAATTAGGGGCAAATTTTTATAACGGCTAATTTTAGCTGCATTTAATATTATTCCAATTACCACGATTGAATCAATTAGAAATTAAATAATTCGTGGCTTTATTCTTCTTATTTCGATGCATCTTTCATTTTTACAGAAACTCACATTTCCTGTATGAGTCACCAGCAAAAAAAAATATGGCAAATTTATTAGGAGTAAAAGTTTCCAGGGTTAAGAACATCAAGGAACTTCACTTATCCAGACTGACGGCTTACGCATGTAAAACGTGACCGTTGTTTTACAGTTACACCGTTTAATTTGCCATATGGAATAAATAAATAATAAGTAAGCAAAGGAAAGATGAAGACCAGAGGGAAATATCAGGATTTGAAATCGAGGGCGACTCGGGGCAATGAATTAACGCTGAAATTTCGAGTGCGCTGACGCTGCAAATGCAATGGAACGCTTCACGTATGGTACAATTAATCAATCCCCTGGTAATTCCTATTATATTGAACGGAAAGATTTATTGCAGTTGGTATTACACATTCAGCAAAACACACTTCCTATATTTATCCCATTTCTTCAGCTACAGTTAAACGCCAGGCCACTACTTATTCCGTGCCTGTCCGGTGTTTCACATAGTACGTACGTGCGCAATAAATCTCGCGATTCCAGTTTGAATGATGACATGGAACAGTCGCAATAAGCGCCGTATTTCAAAGTAAACACGGGACGAACGAAATCCAACAATTTACACTTGTCATCGTATCTGGAGAAATGTTTATATCGCAACTAGTGTCATAGGAGTCGATTTCCAGGTAAGCTGACGAAATTTAACGCATCTCGCCATAGACAACGTATTAGAGGACATTTGTTTATTGATTACTCTTTATTTCCCATTTATTCATTATTTATTTATTAGCGGAGTTGCCGTAAAGTATTTCAGCAGCGTCTGGATCAACAAAATCGCAATCGGACAAGAGACGACAATTTTTAGCCCACCCTTAGGTCGTTCCTCACAAAGTAACAGTCCTCTGGTGGGTTCTAAGTGTATTAAGGGGGGGGGTATGGTTTTGAAGGCAGAAAAAAACAGGTTTTTACAGATTTTTTTTTGGGCGTACGGTGAAAGTACATTTATTTCTGATTGTTGTACATTAAAGAGTAGTAATTGAACTATATTCTGTGAAATATTGGTTCAAAAATATTGAAAATTGACCGAATGGCAGCAATTCTTCGCAGGCGCCTCAGAAGAAATACATTTTGCGGTGCACATCATATCTCAGCACTGGATCATCTGAAATGAAATAACCAAAGTTTTTTCCTTAATTTTTATGTCCCTCTAGGTATCGCTGCCGAGTTTTTCCATTTTTTTTAATTTTTGAACTTTTTACAAGACTTGAAAGTGAAAATACCGATTTTTGGCCTAAATTCATGACTATTGTTGTTAATAATAAGAAAAATAAAATCAAAGACGAAAAAATCTCGCCAGGGTTACCTCATAAATTATGTAAGGAAATACTGTAAAAAATTTGAGAACGATCGGTTGAATAGATTTTCAGATACAGTGTGCACCGACTCAAAAAACATCGACTTGAGAAAAACGCGTTTAAAGTTTTTCGTAGCGAAAAGACCCTGATAAAACTTAGTAAGCTATTTATTTTTTATTTTACTCACATAGAATCATCAATGCCGGGACCATAGAGTATAGAACTTTCGTCAAGAATGTCCAAAGCATCTTTTTTATCAAGTCTGCGGCGAATTCTATCATTTTTAGCGGTTTCAGCTGCTCGCTCATCTGCTCTGTTCATTCGAATATCGTTGGTTCGAAGCGCCCATCCATGACAACTTGGACCAGTACTTATTCGCATCTCTTCTAGGAAGGTTAAATAAGCTTTACAGCCTTCATTGAAAACACAAGCAGCCACTGAAGATGCAAATTCGACGATAATTGCTGAACCACTCTCAACTTTCGGCGCAATCTTCCAAATAAGCTGGTTCAAACTCTCATTATTATTTTGTGTGAATCCGCCAATACATCGCTCTAGGAGAGCATTTTTGCTTAAATCTTCATAAATTGGCTTGATTCCTTGTAAAACATCAGTTGGTAGAGCAGAATATGTGTGTTTGAAATTATTCAGCTTGTTTGAAGCTGCAGCTTTCTGCCATTCACACCATGAGTCTTCTCCGCTAGGGTTTCTTCGTTTATGCGGAGGAACTATTTTTTTACCTCGATACAACTTTTTACCACTCTCCTTTCTACACTCTCTGGAAACTTTTCTCGGCATTTTGCGAACAACAAAAATATCACAACGAAATAGAGTAAGAAAATACAACACGACTGTTACACTCCGCGTCTGCTTCGAAAATGAAGCAACACCAGGTACCGGGGTACCGTTACAACGACCCTGTCTAAGACCTTTCTGGAAACTGCTTAGGGACAATAACAAAAGAAGATTGGACAATAACAAAAGAAGATTGGAGAATAACAAAAGAAGATTGGACAATAACAAAAGAAGATAACAAAAGAGATTGAGAAACAACTGCCTTCCCGCTGAGCGGTTACAGCTCAGGTAGTCGTTCGAGACACGTCTACTTCCAAAGCTATATCTTTGTGAGTTTTGCTCCGATTGACTTCCTATTAACAGACAACATTCTTGAAATACTATACTTTCATAATATGCAATAAAAAAAAATCACTTTTTTTGAACCCTCAAAACCATACCCCCCCCTTAACCCTTTGACTGCCACGTAAAATTTACGTGACGCCCTAATCACGCCGCGTGGGTCGCAATGGTATACGCTATCGCATTTGTCATAACCAGCGTGGCCTGTACGAAAAGTTTAGTGTCGGTCACCGGTGACCAACACGGCAGTCAAAGTGTTAACTCAGGCGTTACCTAGTTACCTGCTAGGTAAAATTGATCTATAGTTCTATTTATTATCGCATTCGGATCGATCCAGATCGCCACCGGACATGCCAAAATGATTTTTAGCCGATTTTTGGGTGACCCATGAATAAGTAGCAATGCCTTGGTGAGCCAGAAGGGTTATTTATTTAGGCATTAGGGGTGACCTAGTAGGTAAAAGTTACCTAAACTTCTATTTAAAGCATTCGGATGAATCAAAATCGAAATAGGACATGCCAAGATGACTTTTAGCCCAATTTTGGGTAACCCAAGAATAAGTAGGAATGCCTTGGTGAGCCAGAAGGGTTATTTATTTAGGCATTAGGGGTGACCTAGTAGGTAAAAGTTACCTAAACTTCTATTTAAAACATTCGGATGAATCAAAATCGAAATAGGACATGCCAAGATGACTTTTAGCCCAATTTTGGGTAACCTATAAATAAGTAGGAGTGCCTTGGTGACCTACAGGAGTATTTGTTTAGGCGTTAGTGGTGACCTACTAGGTAAAAGATACCTAAACTTTTATTTGCAGCATTCGGATCAATCGAAATCGCAACCGGACATGCCAAGATGACTTTTAGCCCAATTTTGGGTAACCCATGCATAAGTAGGAATGCTTTGGTGAGCTAGAAGGGTTATTTATTTAGGCATGAATGGTGACCTACTAGGTAAAAGTTACCTAAACTTCTATTTAAAGCATTCGGATGAATCAAAATCGAAATAGGACAAGACAAAGACACTCCTACCCAACTTTTAGGTGACTTGCAAATAAGAAGAAGTCTTCTGATGTACTACCGGGTTATTCCAATTTGTATTTTAGCGTTATCGTACCTAAAAATAGTCTCATTTTATACTTATAGCGTGCAGATCGATCAAAATCGAAATCGGACATGACAATAAGCCTTTCGATCTACTTTTAGGTGACTCGTGACTAAAGTAAAAATTACCTGAAATTCCGTCGGGGTATAAATTTAGATCTTATGCGGTAAATTAGTACTTGCAAGTAGCTTAATTTTATTCCCAAAGTATTCAGATTAAACAAAGGTAACCTCGGAAATGGCAGAAAGGCCTTTAATTGACAATCAGGCAATTTCCAAATAAATGATCGCCTCCTACTGAGTTATTAAAGAACTTGGCCAATACTGGGTAGATCCAACCCACTGCAAATTACTACTATATAAATATCCATAATATTTATTATTTGACCCCGCGCTGCCTGGGTCAATGTGAACATTTAATTTTCCCGCTTAGCTGTAATATTTCATGGGTATATTGTAAATCTTCCTAGAAAATTAACGAATCGTGCGAAAACAAATTTATGGAAAACAGTATAATAATTTTTGACTCGAAATGGTCATCCGAATTTTGGGTCACATTTTTCTTCTTGATAATACCGATTTCAGTATAAATTTCATAATATGTAAAAAAATCTAATGAAATTGATTAGAACGAAATTTATTTAAGTGTCATTTGCGGTACAAAACATGATAATTTTCTACGGTGCGTGGCTTCCGCTACCGGAGAGAGCAATAAAATATCGAGTTCACTGAACTAATTACTACTTAAATGAAGTACCTGAGATCGAAGAACCGTACGATTAATAAATCACTACCGTCTCATGATGAGGATGATGATGATGATTATTATTATTAACATTGTGTGTGTTGATGTTAACCGAAAATATTGTTGTTATTGTTAATAACACACAATCATCGTATATTATTACGCATTTGAAGAAACGAGTTCCTCCGGTATCCCGTGATTTCTCAATCTTCAATTGTATGCCGCTGCAATGTTGCACATGTTATGCACCACTTAAGATCACGCAAAGGTATAGCCTTCAAAAACGTGGCTACGTGACTAACCTTTTTTGATCTTTTATCTCTCGCATGACTGGTACCCGAGAAATAACATACGAGTCAGTCATACGACACGATTTTGAGAGATGATACTCCTCGCTCTCCTCTATGCGTTCTTAGAATACATTTTCAGTGCGCTGCTGCAACCGAGATAGGAGTCATGCCGAGCGATTAGAACCAGAGGGACGTATCGCGTATATTTATACCTGCGGTTTCCGGTCTTACGGTACTCGCAGTGTGCATTGACTCCATACCAAGGGATAAAAAAGGCCATAGTAATTTTCACCAGAACGTAAAAACTATTTGAAAATTCCTTGAAGGTAGGAGCCATTTTTAAAAGTGTTGGAATTGTGTCGTTTCATATATTTTTTAACCACTTGTGCCACTGCCTGTAAAAGAACTAACATTTTTACGAATATTCCAAGACGGTGTCCCATTTTACCCCAGGAACCTCATTTTACCCCATTGTCCTTAACCAGAAAACATCAAGGAGAGAAGAATTATTTCTAAACAAATTCACGCACAGCTGCTAGACTTGGTGCGATAAAAACATATGCTCCAGCGTGGATTATTTCCACACAATTCAATTATTTCCCCCGTTTTTTTTTTCTTCCCCTCTATTATGCAAATTCTCACGTGCGATGGTATCGGCAGCCGAATGAAATCCACGCGATTTTATTCCACGCCATGAATAAATCCTCCGGCGTCGCAATAGCGTTACGCTGGAAAACCGGTTCCACGATTTCTGTTTATCCATCTTAGAAAGAAGGTGTGAGATACCGATAATCTTAACTTCGCTTTCGAACTTAATTAGCATATTTAGATCTCGGCTTGTAGATGAGCTTCAAAATAAACCATAAATCGGCCCGGAACTGCCGGAACCGGGAACGATGGTATCTATTTCTGATTTCTCGCGAAGTCTTCCTTTGCAAGACACACTTTGTTATCGTCCTTCCATCTGTTTACCTCCTCCTCCTCCTTCGGGTTCTTGCTGCGCGATAAATCGATTCACGTAAAATTCTATCACGTACACTTCGAGGTTTTAGGATCGAATCTTATGTTGAGGCATGTAACCGAAGGACGTGACGGAGGCACAGCATCCGCGAGCGGCAGACTACTTTCGCCAGTTTTTACGCTGTCAAAAGAACACGAAGAATAGGAGAGAAGCCTGCATTCAATCTCCAAGGAACATTTTTTACGACCTACGCCAATAAAAATATCTTCGTCCGCGTCGAGCAACTTCAGCTGCACCTGAGTTCTCCAATTTCAAAAAGAAACAGAAACTCGGAAAATATAAATTAGAATGATGAAGCAGCCGCTGGGCCCGAAATCCTAAAATCTGAGCTCCGGATAACAATGGAAACTAGCACGACCAGATTTTGGTAATTCGAAAATTTATCAAAGAAACCGGTTTTTCTGGACAAACCGTCTACTTCTTGCCGTTTATTGCTTCTATCCTTCTTCGCTTCCATGCAATAACCAGTAATGTAAGATAATCTCGAACTACTGGAAAAACATGGCTGCAATAGAACCTTTCGACACTTAACGAACAGCTGAATTGACTGGTGGTACTCCACCTTCTCCTTGTCCGGCTCGAAAATGATTCTAACACAGAAAGCTTAGAAACGTTGCGTTTAGAAATCTTATGCAGCAACCGGTATAATTAATTTGCAATCGCTTACACGCTTGTAAACGATCTACACGGTTTGAGCATTTAGCGAGTTTTATGCGAGTAATCGAAGAAATAAATGTTACAGATTGCTTATCTGCAGAAATGCGATAATTCGAAGAAGAGATACATTGCAAAAAAGGAGGATCCCTAGAAAGTGGGTTGAATATGTAACAGAACAACAATCTCATGAGAAAATCGTTCCATCTGCAGCTCGGGTGAAATTGCATTGCTGCGAATTGACCAAAAGTCAACCGAAAGGTTTCTTGTAGCGTCTGGATGGAAGAAGAAGATCAGAATTAGTCGTGGTAAGAAGTGAAGTCACATTTTAGGACAAGAACAGTGTCGACTGTGTGGATGTAGAGTAAAAGTCGGTAATCTAAAATTAGAATTTGTACGCAAAATTGAAGACTTAACCCAATGTCTGGTACTGGCTGACCCTAATAATGCTGTTACAATTTAGCCCAGCAAGAATTGATGACGGGCCCAAATTGGCTCCCTGCTGCACCCAGCTATCAAAATCGTAGCCCAGTCATCAAAGTTTGCTGGAAATAGCTACTGTGGCAATAGGACAGGCTGATAGACCATCGCTAATCAGTCGCTACTGACGAATTTACGATTTCAACTAATTTGGTGCATTACGAAAGTTGCACCGAGTCATCAGTATTTACTACAATAAACTCTCTCGATTTTAGAATAATTTACAAAACCTGGAATCACTCTAAACCGTCATGAGCTGTCATTGAATTGTCACATGCCCCGTGGCTTGAACAAGGCAATACAAATTCTAGGTCAATTTTAAGTCCTTACAAGCTCCAGCTTGAAACGTTTTCCACCTTGGTCTGCCACTTCCACATTGGGTCAGCACTAGGACAATAATAGATCTATGCTGGAGTAAACAAGTCCAGTTTAAACCTACTGCTGAGGGTTGTTTGTCGAAATACTATCATGCTACGGTATGGGAGGTCCCTACTAGGGTAGTTTTTTTATTCCCGCAATTGAAATGCAGTAAAAGAAAAATGCTGCATTCAATTAGGGTATAAATGACCGAGGTATGACATCCATAATTGACTCAGCACTGGCGTTACAAATCCCTGCCGAGGGGTGGATGCTTTGACGTTCTACGTGTGTCACACTAAAATACTCCACCGTTCTGTTAGAAGGAGAGCCAGCGCTTAATGTCACGCTGCCTTGGTAACTCCCTTTTTGCTTCACAACATGATAAGAATCATAAGACTTCATAAAGCGGAAATGGAAACTTCGCTAATAACCTGACCAAAGCCAGCACATTATTCACTCCAGTTGGAGATCCCGGTGTACGTATGCGCAGGTACGGTTGAAAAGTGGAAACACTGCTGAAGGAAATTTCTATACAGACCCACATATGTATTGTACATGTGACGTTCGTCCGCGTACTATCCAATTATTTCTGCTATCGTGCTTCCTTTTCATTATATCAATTCCCATGTGTGATGCCATGAAGAGCAGAATGAAAAAGTGCCTTTATGGAACACGTGGATGTATGACCACTTGTATGTGTTCACATACATCATTGCTCATTCCACAACGGTACGTTTGGCTCCAACGTGACTGGGTCGACGTAAAACCTTCCCCAATGGCAACCCCAGAGGTCAACAGTTCATCAACAGCGAGTTCAGTCTTCCTGCCACGATCCTAATCCTGCTTTGATTCATTTTTCTGACATCTAGGGTCACTTATGGTTTACTCATAGCCAAATGAGGAGTAGCTACCCCCTGCAGTACTAGTTGGGCTACTGAACTGCTACCAGCGAATACCTAGAGTTTCTCTAATCGCGCCGAACAGCCGAGCAGCCGAGCGGAGATGTTGCAAATTACCTAGATGTTTAATCTGCAGGCGAGATTCCGAGCGAAGAGCGGATAGGTATGATGTCTTAATCGGCCGATGTTATGACACACATCTCTCATTCCCCATCGGGGCCTCTATATCTATCTGCCGTAACTTCATTGAACATTTGTCAGGTTGCTGCGAGTAAATCTAAGATCGTATCGAAAAACATTAAGACCATCTCCAGTCTTGTGGAACCGAACACACGTAGTGGAACATGTTTATAGTAACGGTAGAGAAGCCGAGGGAGAGAGTGGATATCGTGTACTTGTCTAGTCTCTGAAATTAATCCAGTTTTCACCATTTTCCATGCTTACTTTACCTCCGAGGCGGCGCATTGGAACGTTGATACATGAAACTGGACGGTTAACACAACATATCTTAACGAACTTTCTTCTCATCTTTTTCAACCTCCTTTCGACGCTCTTTAGCCAATACGTTCAGTGAGAGTATCGATAAGTACACGCAGCGTACGGAAATGTTACATCAAAGCAGTTACCATTGTTACTTATTTATGTACTCCGGGACGCAGAAGAGTTAGGTTGTTACGTGTGGAACTTTCCATGTTTTTCTGGAGAATGCAGTCGACGATAATTTATGTCCCAGCGGAAGTCAATGGTAGAAATTCGAATCTGTGATCTGTGTCGGACTTTTTCTAAACTATACACACTCTAAATACTCTCAGTCTTGAAAATTCCTCTTTCCAACGAGCGGTGTCCGAGAAACTGACAGTCAGATGATTTGATGACTCGGTGCGGCAATTATTCTTGCAGCACTGCAATTTCTGGACACTAGATTCTTAAAAGAAAACCCAAAAATCGTCTGATGGCAATAATAAGGGCAGCAATTGCTTTTTAGTGATACTGGTCCTGCACTGGACCAACAGTTTGAACCAGTAACGGACTTTTTTTATTGGAACTGGGCGCTTGAAAGAAAATCCCGAAAACTTCTAATGGCCTCGAATGTAATTCTGAGTGGAGCAATTCTATTATGACTTTCTTGGTCTTACACTGGTCCGAGATGTGATAGCCTGAGCCAGTACTGGATCGTACTAATTGTAAGATTCTTTAACAGTCTTCAAGTAAATTCTCTCTGTCGCTATTTTCATCCTGGTTTTACTCACTCCTGAACCTCGGCGTTAATGGATGCATTGAATTAATCCTTCAATTATTCAATGAGCCTCAAAGCTGCTTAAAAGCTTGAACTCACTTAGCTGAAGCCTTGAGCCATTGGAGGTTCTAATTAAAGCGGGAACAAGAGACCGCAGGAGCATAAAAGAAGGAAGCTAATAACCAGACGATTATGGCTCGCAATCTGGGGTTATGAAATCACCCCAAGCGAATGGAAATGAGCTTGTAAAAAAATCTCCCTCGGCTGAGAATCGATGTAAGGCATAATAGCGAAGGAAAGATAACATAAAAAGATAGGATTGTTGTGCACGGAAAAGAAAAAGCCTTTCGAGGGATCGAGCGTAGAATGAATGCAAGAGTAAACTAACCGCGAATAAGTGGCTATGGACGTTGCGTGGAACGGGGAAAAATTATAGGTGTAGGAGTTATGTGCGGTGTGTGTCAATGCACTTTCGCAGGGAAATTGATTTTGCCATTTTCTCGCTTCAATCTTGCCTCCGATACTTCTCGGAAGGGCGCCTTCGGGAACACACATGCGATTGCACACGTGCGTTTGCGGTATACGTATGCCGTTTTAACGTCCGTATGGCGTAAGTCTATTGCGTCGAGGTAGAAGGTTCAGGTCTCGGCAACGACTCTACTCTCAGGTGAGCGTGCGCGAAGTGTGGGGTAACGCGTTACACGTGTGATTGCATTTTACTTTAAGCAATTTTTTGCAATTCGTCTTTTTTTTTACGGTTCCGTAATTTAGCCGGAACTAAATAGTTAAATATTCAACGCCGCGTGTGCTTCTCGTAATGACCAGATGGTAGAAATTTCTGCGCAATTTTAAGTAAGATCCACTTTTCCTGGTAAACGCAAACGAGTCGTAAAGTGACACTAAAAAGGGTAATAAACATTCGAAGTGGAATTATTCATATTGACAGTTTCCGCTTGGGTACTTTAAAAGCAAACAATAATAATAGTAATAATAATACTATTATTATTACTATTACTATTATTATTATTATTATTATTATTATTGTTGTTGTTATTATTTGGAATCATTCTTTTTTTAGATATTTTTTTTGCAATTTCTACATTTGATCCTACTCGGGATTAACCCACAAGTTTTAGAATATGGTTCGCGAGTCAGGTAGGTATGTCCACGAGATTCGGGGGCAAGTAGAGGATTTGAACTTGCACAGATAAATCGGCCAATAACGATTCGAATCGGCAGTTTCTCTATATGTATTACACATCGTGGGAACGATAAAACGGAAGGTTATGCTTTACGAACATGTGCAAGCAGGCGCATCTGTTCATAACTTCGCCCATAATGTCTTAGCCATGTAATCCGAGACCGACTTATGGATATTCACACGCGGATTTTCTCGCGAAAGTCCGCACATATGGCTCGACATAAATCCACGGGCGTAAATCATCGCGAGGAAGAAAAACGAATTCATTTTTGAGGATCCGCGCTGCGGTTTATTTTGAGAAATTATTGAACTTTCTATTGCATTTCAGAACTCTTACTCCGCCAACGTAAAAACTGTGAAACCGTTGGGTATCGGTATTGGGTATCTGTTGAGAGTATGTATCTACTTTCAGCTTACGAGATCAGTTTGGGACTAAAATGGAGACACAAACTTCACTTGAGTTGTAGAGGGAAGCACTTGTAACAAAAGGGGTATTTGTAATAATTCCATTCTGACGTGTTTTCTCAGCAATACAATTTATAAAAGTTATCAAATTGCGAACGAGATTTCCTTCAAATTCGCAGTATCACTTTCTACCTGTTGCAAAACAACTTTGTCTTCAGTGAAAAATGCTGATTCGAAAATTTCTAAAATTCACAACTCTGCATCGGCACGAAATCGTCCAGCTCCTGGTGGATTTTATGCAGTACACGATTTTTTTTTCCAGGCTGCAACCTTCATTACCTCGTTGTCTGGTATAATCCAGTAAAGCCTGGTACCGGAAGGCTAATCAAAGCTTACTTATCATAAGTCCGTGGTAGCAACAACAGAAGATTTATTACGGAAAGAAAATGAACCGGAAACTAATTAGCAAAATGCACTCGAAAGCTGTGTCTCACGATCCGCTCGAGAGGAAGCTCCCGATGCAATTTTTCCACGTCCACCTAATGACGCATAATTTTCTGGTCTGAGCCGCGTTGCAATTGGTAGTTGCTGCGATGCATTTCAGAAATCGTGGAATTCGCGAATGATTTATCGCCTCGATCCACTCGCGATGCATAAAATCGAGGTGAAAAAATGTGTCGGATATTAAAATAGGAATTCCCTCAGAGCAGGCTCCTTATCTCTTGCGCGCTATCTCACTGGGTTAAAAGCTGTGATTTGCGACTTTGTATAAAGTCTCGACTCGGAATGTCTCGTTAAATATCAAATTATATTATCACATAAACGGTTTATCACCGCAGTCAATGTACAACCAGGGAATACGGAATTCTTCTCGTCGTTAACCGGCTGTTTCCCGCAATTTTGACGTATTTCATTGGGAGGAAAGCTACAAGTGAAAGCGTTTAGGAGCGTAATTAACACGGACGTTTCCAAACGCAGAGTTAACGTTGTCGTTATTGAAGTATTAATTAAATTCATGAAACTCCAAGAGACTTGAATGAAGTCCAAGGAAAATAATTGTATAGGATTGATCAATTATTTTTATCTCGATGAACTGAGGGTTAATTAGCCCCTTCGCGGTCAGACAACAAATTCCGGGATCACAATTTCCAAAAAACAAAAACAATTGTATCGATAATTCCCCAAATTGATGTTTTAAAAAATTGTATGAATAATTCTCAAAACAATTCGAATGATTTTTGTAATTCTTTTTCTTTATTTTCAAACTTAATTCTTTTTTCAAATCTGGTTGTTTCTGGAATCCCAGAAACGTTATATTTTGGAATATTGGAATGTTGCTGTCACAGAAATCCAGAAACTTGGTAATTTTTACCTGGATTACAAATTATTGAAATTTCATCACGGAGAAATCAGGGTATTGGCATTTCGATCCTTTTCAATCCTTGCGAAAGCTCTCGTAACGTCACCCACGTAAACTAATAATACCTCTGCGAGCGGGAATCGCGGGTAACAGTAATTTCTGTGGAAAGAGACGTACCGTTATTACAAACTAAATCCTTTTCTCTTTTGTTATAAATTGCTCGTTAGTTCCAGCGTATTCGGTTACGGGGAACGTAATTATCAATCAGAACCTCTCTCTTGTTGCAATTTCTTCGTTTTGACAAGTCAAAAGTTACGATCCTGAGTCATGACCCAAGTCCGTATAAGTCCTCGATTAGGTCCTCATTTGCATGAATAGGAATCATTCCACTTATCGTATAATTTATATCCGTTACGAATCCGTTGGCTTATTAACTCATATCAAGTTTCATTTTATATTTCATTAAGAAAGGTCACTGGAATTCGAATCATAAATCCTCGGAGATACTTACGTGCATTCATTTTGATTAGATGCACTTCTCTTTACGTTCACCTAAGAAACGTTACGAAACGCGTCCATAAGTGGTTTTTGTAACGACCCACTTGAGTGAAATGTTTTAATCGATTCCGAGTACATAGTTTAAGAGTTAATTAGACCGAAGAGAAGCGAAGGGCCTTTTGGGATCTGGGGAAAGCGATGACTGCTGACTTTTTGCTCTCCAGGTACTCGAAAGTGACTGACCGAACTCGAAAATTAGTGCCTTTCTCTGAATTGTAGCAATTTTTTCTCTGAAATTTGCTGCGTGTTATAGTAACGCAATATATACTACTATTCCAATAATACAATGTATGATATAAATAATATAACACGTCTTTATTCATAAAATTCATTGTGCGTGAGCAAACCGCATCATCACTGTCAGACCACTGGCCCAATCGAGGCCATGTTCACACCATATGTTACTGAGATGCTGACTAAGGTGTTTAGTCATGTTTCGTTCCGTTTGGTGGCGCTGGAGTCAAACTTCTACATTTATGGGCCGCTTTTGCTCATACTCGCAGGAAATATATCTTGATCGAAAAGAAATTCTTTTAGTGTTTTCAGCATACGATAGGTGACGCGCTACAGTTGCACTTTAACTGAATCGCGTTAATTAACATTGACAATTAATTTTGATTTTTGCATGATTCGGAAAGAGCAAAAGTTTATAAAGACCAGATTGGCCCCTATTTTGTCGTGGTTACTACAGGGACTGGTTTCAGAAGTTGATGAGTTTTGAATCATCCACATATTCATTATCGTCATCATGAGAAAGTCTAGAACGGCACATGTCTCTCTGCATAAGTCAGACCGTGACAGGATCTTCTTCAACGAGCCTTAATAAACGTAATCACCACCGCAAATGTCGATTGCGTCATCTTTAAGGAAGTCGCAGAATTTCTGGCCTGGCATTTTATATTTTAAACCACGATGAACTCGTGGAACTTAATTTAGATTCTGAGCAACGTTGCTGTTGCAATTGCAATTGCAATTCTTTTTTCCGGTGAATTGTACGATTAAGAAAATTTCCGGTGAAATTCTTTGGAAGCGATAAGATTTCGAAGAATCTTGAAATCGAAAATTGAAAGGAATTGATGTATCAATTCCAATCCGAAGCTACCGTTGGAATTTCGAGTGATTTCTAAGTGGGAAATTTTAGAAGTTTTGGAAATTTTGTTAATTTTCAATTTTATACATTTTGTAAGGGTTTAAAATTTTAAAAACTCGACAATTTTTAAGCTACTGGAAAGTTAAAAAAATTGGAATTGTAGAATGCCTGCAATTTTTGTAATTTTATCAAAATTTTAAGTCTTAGAACTTCAGTAATTTTCAAAAATTGTTAAATATCTCCAAAATTACAATTCTGGAGATATTCCAATTTTCCATGAATTTCGCAAAATGTTTTTTATGACAGCTAATGTCAAATGGCACAGGTTACTACAGTTAACAACAAAAAAATTCGCAAATGGACTTATGCCACTTTAAAAAAAAAGACTCATATATATATATGTTATATAATTTAATATAACCGATACATCGTCACACTACTTCTCACAACAGAAAAAGAAAGAAAAAAAAACGGTTACCGGTAGAAAAAAATAAAAATTACTCATCCCGAGAGATTTCCTTTGTGCATCTGTTGAGGTATTAATCTCTCGAGATAATTCTCTGACGCAATGTGTAAACTGCACTTCGGAAGATATACAACCCATTGCTCTTGCGAAGGATGAATTCCCCCACGCGAGAAAGGAATAGCGAGATTTACCAAGCTGTCTCGTGAAATACTAGACAATTAAGGTGAGTGCTAACAGTTAGCATCCGAGGTGCAATATGCAGTGACATAAATCTCACAAAATGTCTGTTTGCTTCTGTCACCCCCCGGGTTGGTAAAAATTACTACGAAAGTGGTTGACACTATCGCAGGATATCTTGTCACCCAGCCAATTACATCTGCATTGCACCATGGCGTGGTAAGAGCACCGGTCGTTAGCAAGGATCCGTGTGCAGCCAATTAATTTCATTTTCGAAATCTGCATCGTCCGATCTTGTTCGAAATTATCCAGATGCAACGGCGGATTTCCCTAGCCGCGTAGAAGAAACTGTAGGAGCAAAGTTTCCCCAAAGACGTGTACGCCCGATGTAAAAAAGTGAAGAGAGGTCACTTTCCCAAGCGTCCATATTTGACTCCTTGTGGCCTACCACGTTCTTCTGGGTCACCAAGGGTTAATCCTCCGTCGAGACATGAGTTATGAGCCACTGCAATGTGCAATTTACTTGATCTACCTCGGGAGGTGACAAGGTGTGTCACCTTCGAGCCTCGACCAATTTGTACTAGTTACGTTTAACAGATCACATCCAGTTTCCTGGTAAGGCGTGCCGAAGAATTAGAAGATCCGATTTGCAAGGAGAAGAAAGCTCGCAGTCATATAAGGTCGATCAGTCCTTTCGCGGTTACCGCAGTTTCTTGGAGCGCAGATCGAGCTCTTGTACAAAAAAGAAAAAGAAATTGGGAGGGACTGCGAATGTGGGTCTTTCGGACTTCCGTTTCAGGGGATTCCGTCATGGACGTCATCATCGTCATCGGTAACTTATGGTAGTCGGTGAGAATACTGGTTTCGAAGCGACTAATATGAGAATGGAGCATTGCATCGCGAATAAGAATGGAATAGAAGCATCCAGTCAGTCCTTTATCTGCGAAAATTCGGTTTCAACAACTGATTTTACAGCTCGAGGAAAGATCGTCCATCAGATCTGCAGTTTTTGGGGTCCAAGAGCCTACAGTTGAACCCCAGGAGCCTACGGTTGAAGCCTAGGAACCTATAATTAAAGCCCAGGAGCCTGCATTTAAAGCCCAGGATCCTACATTTAAGGCCCAAGAGCCTACATTTAAAGCTTAGGAGCTTGTATTTAAATCCAGGAGCCTACACTTAAGACCCAAGAACCTACATTTAAACCCAGAAGCCTACATTTAAAGCCTAGGAAACTGAATTTAAAACCCAGAAGCCTACATTTAAACCCTAGGAGCCGGCATTAAAAACCGTGGAGCTTACATTTAAGGCCCAAGAGCCTACATTTAAATTCTAGGAACCTGAATTTAAAGCCCAAGAGCCTACATTTAAGGCCCAAGAGTCTACATTTAAAGCCTAGGATCCTACATTTAAGGCCCAAGAGCCTACATTTAAATCCTAGGAACCTGAATTTAAAGCCCAAGAGCCTACATTTAAGGCCCAAGAGTCTACATTTAAAGCCTAGGATCCTACATTCAAGGCCCAACAGCCTACATTTAAATCCTAGGAACCTCAATTTAAGGCTGCTGAATACCCAAAGTGGTTCGCTTACTTCTGTCAAGAGATGGCGCTGATTGCACTCCTGTGCGAGAGAGTAAGATAGAGTCGAGTGAGATGGTCGCTTCATAAGAAAAGGGGAGAACTCACGATAGAGCTCTCCCCACCACTTACATTTTTGCGACAAAGAAAGGTGAAGATGCGAAAGGGACAGAGAGAAAATATGAGAAAATATACAATGTAGGAAGCTTGTCTCTTCAATTCTTCCTACTGTCGTGAAAAAAAAGAAGACTTTACTTTTGCATGTATAGGCTTGCCTTAGATGGTCGATTTGTGTTTATATATCCAAAACACATACATCGACAAATTTAAAGGGACTAACGTTTTTTATAATGAATAATTCGTACCAAATTTTCGGACTAGGGTGCAACTTATAATATATAGGAAAGAAAACTTTTTACATTCTCATTTTTATATTTTGAGAATGAAATATTCGAAATATTATGGATGTTATATTTTTATAGGAAAATGAATGACATCCAAAAAAGACGTAAAAATTTTGTAAATTCAGTCGGTATAAAATTATAAGCGGGTAAATTTGAAATTATAAGAATTTGTCGGTTTTTCTAAATTTTTAATGTGTTTTTTAAACTCTTCAAGTTAAATTTTTTTGTAGGCACAACGTTATTCCAAAAATTTTTTAATTTGACTCAATTAGTATTCATAATTGTAGGTAATTAACCCATTAACGCCTGAAAGGCCACTCTGTAGACCACTATTTTGAGCTTACTGTACCGATACAATTTGATTGAATAAAAAAAGCAAAACATGAAATTTATAGTTCTTTTGGTGCTCTTTCAGATGGTGTTATTGATAATTTGAAAAAAAAATTTTGTACTACTCTAAAATGAATTCGTAAGGTAAAAAACGATGAAAAAACAAAAATTTTTTTTAATTTCATTTTTCGGCAACTTCTGGTTATGGAATTATCTTGAAACAAGTTTAGATGGTGGACACGATGTCTGAACTTTAAAAATATATATTGACAAATTTTTTTCGCTCACCTGGATGATCCAAAATGGCATCCAAAATGAAAAATTGTACTCAATATCTGTCGGACGCTTGAACTAATAACTATTAATTTTTCGAAAAAAAAATTTTAAAAGCAAAAAGTACTTAATACTTGCCAAGGATCACCCCAGAATTTTTTCAAACTTTTGACGCATTTAAAGAAATTTTTTTACTCAAAACTTTACAAAATTAAAAAAAATTCTAGTGTGTTCTTTTGATAATTCTAAGCTTTTTTATAAGTGACAATTTTTTCATAATGTTGATACTTTTTGAGTAAAAGAATCTGCCGCATTCCATACGTCTAAATTTTTCTGCCTATTTAGATTTTTTTACTCAAAAACTATCAACTTTCAGAAAAAACTAACAATTATAAAAAAAGCTTAGAATTATCAAAGGAACACACTAGAATTTTTTTAGAATTTTCCGTGAGTTTCTTGAAGTTTATAAAAACTCAGTTAAAAAATTTGTTTAAGGGGGTCATCCCGTGTAGCGGCCGTTTTTTTAAAGATTTTTTCGGAATTTTTCATGATGAAATGAAAAGACACAGAGCTTTCAAATTTTTGCTACATATTTATTCATTTTCAATTATGTCTCTGAATTTTTTTATACGAAAATATACTTATGATCGTGAGTTATACCGCTCAAATGGCACCCATGTTTAAAAAACGGCGTCCATGATTCCGGCAGATTGACTTATCCGAAATAAAAAAATAAAATTGCAAGTTGATCTATAAGTGGCTGACTATCGCCGGAATGAGGATTTTTGAAAAAACATTGAACCGCCTTCTTTTTACAGAGAAAATAGTCCAAAAAAATCATTAAATTTTGGGTCTTAATGCTTAAAAGCATGTAAAAAATTTAATTTTCAATATTTTCAAAAAAATCCTCATTCCGGCGATAGCCATCGACTTATAGATCAACTTGCAATTTTATTTTTTTATTTCAGATAAGCCAATCTGCCGGAATTATGAACACCGTTTTTTTCACATGGGTGACATTCGAGCGGTATAACTCACGATCATAAGTATACTTTCGTATAACAAAATTCAGAGACATAATTGAAGAATGAATAAATATGAAGTAAAAATTTGAAAGCTCTGTGTCTTTTCATTTCATCATGAAGAATCCCGAAAAATCACGGCCGCCACACGGGATGACCCCCTTAAATGCGTCAAAAAAATCTGAAAAATTTTTGGGGTATTCCTTGACCAATTCTAAACACTTTTTATTCTGAACATTTTTTTCGAAAAATTAATAGTTTATTAGTATATGTCAATACATATTTTTAAAGTTCAGACATCACGTCCCCCATCTAAACCGGTTTCAAGGATAATTCCACAACGGGAAGTTGCCGAAAAATTAAATTGAACAAAAAATTTTGTTTTTTCAACGTTTTTTCACCCTACAACTTCATTTTAGGGTAGTCAACAAATTTTGTTTCAAATTTTCAATGACACCATCTGAAAGAGCACTAAAAGAACTATAAATTTCACGTTTTGCTTTTTTTTCCAATCAAATTGTATCGATGCAGTAAGCTCAAAAATAGTGGTCTACAGCTGAGTGGCCTTTCAGGGGTTAATGGGTTAATTATCTACAACTATGAATACTAATTGAGTCAAATTAAAAAATCTTTGGAATAACGTGACTACAAAAAAAATTTAACTTGAAGAGTTTAAAAAACACATTAAAAATTTAGAAAAACCGACAAATTCTTATAATTTTAAATTTACCCGCTTACAACTTTATACCGACTTTACTTATAAGATTTTTACGAGAATCTTTTTTTGGGGGAACATTCGTTTTCCTATAAAAATATACCATCCATAATATTTCAGTTATTTCATTTTCAAAATATAAAAATCAGAATGCAAAAGCTTTTCTTTCCTGTTTAGGGTAAACTGCCTAGTGACGGACCACATGCCAGTGATTGAGCATTGCATAAATAAATGTGAATTATAAGCTTGGAAATGAATAAATAATGATAAATCTAGTTTTTGTACAAATTCAATCTTCCATATTTTTGTATAAGTGTCATGATTAAATAGTAATAAATAATATTCTTATTTTATACAATGGAAGTTTTAGGGCCTCTATTTGGATTTTACACGGGTTACACTTTACAGTTAATTTCATAATAATTGCGATGACAAAAAGTAACTATTTTTACAAATATGTAAAAAAAATTAAGGTAGTTGTCTAGTCTAGAGAGCGAAAAACAAGCTTATTTTCAAAAACGTTTTTCTCAGCTTCTTTATTAGATATTATAATTACAATATTTTCTAGGACATAATGCTATTCTTATAGAATGGGAAAAAATGGTTTACATCATCCAGCGTTTTTTTTCCAATTATCAGAAGGCGCTAAAGTCGAGTCCTCAATAAAAAGATGTTCCCATGGCGGACAAACAATCTTCGGATTGGAACGTTTGAAACAAAAATAGGAAAAAACTTTTTAAAGAGGAAGGTTTGCCACGTGGTAATTCACCATCGTTTGCCAAAAATCGATAATAGAAAAAAAAGGCGGCTATTTGAAAAACACTGTACGAAAATCTACATATTTTTGCAGCGTTTGCGTTCTGTAAATTTTTATATTATAAATTTTTTTCCAAAAATCTGGTGAATTACCATACAAAACACCTTATTAAAGAATCGTACAAAGTTTCATCAAAATCGATGTAGTGGTTGCGGAGATTGTTTGTCCGCCATGGGAACACCTTTTTATTGAGGACTCGATTTTGGCGCCTTCTGAAAATTGAAAAAAAAAAAAAAACGCTGGACGATGTAAACCATTTTTTTCCATTCGATAAGGATAGTATTATATCCTCGAAAATGTTGTAATTGTAATATCTAATAAAGAAGCTGAGAAAAACGTTTTCGAAAATAACCTTGTTTTTTCGCACTCTAGACTAGACATCTACCTTAATTATTTCTGCAATCTCTATACTTGTTTCATAATAATAATAATTATGAAACAAGTATACCAAATTGATTTATAATATTATATTTGTAATATAATACTGTTATAATATAATATTAGTACTATATTACTGTTGTAATATAATACTTGTTTCATAATAATAATAATAATCATGAAACAAGTATTATATTACAACAGTAATATAGTATTAATATTATATTATAACAGTATTGTATTACAAATATATTATTATGATTCAATTTGGTCGTTTGTTTTGAACGCTGAAACAATTGCATTACGGGCGACTGCTAATGACGTAGTATACGTGAGAGCAACAAATATGTGTAAGTCAACACATGTATCATGCTTACACAACGGCTGGCAAGAAGGAGTGGAGGAAACCGTCACCTCCTACATTTCGTTCCAGCTTTTAGAATATTGCCGTGACAACGCGGTGGCGCCACATTTGGGCTATTTTTTTCGGTGAAAATGTGGTGAAAAAGTGTTTTCGCCCAAGTTTCATAGCTGCTCTATTTCTCAACCGATTTTAATGAATAAGGTCTCATTTTAAAGGTAAATAAATTTTGTACGAGATGACTTTTTCGAATTTTCGATTAGATGTTTCTCTGCCCTGACATATGTATATGAAAGTAGACACATACTTCATATCGAGTTTTTTTACTCAAATCGTAAGTTTTTCAAAATTCTAAAAAAGTCATCTCGTACAAAATTTATTCATCTTTAAAATGAGACCTTATTCATTAAAATCGGTTGAGAAATAGAGCAGCTATGGCACTTGGGCGAAAAGCATATTTGTAGACCCCTCAAGGGGGGCGGGCGGCTGGCATTCAACAGCCTTAAAGCCCAAGAGCTTATAGTTGAAGCCAAAGGGCTTCGCAGGAGGCCTATAATTTTCAACAAAGCTCAGAGCGTAGCTTGTCTAGCTTGTACATGCTTGGTTCCGCTTTGCTGAAATTAGAGATTTCGTAGTTCCAGCGTTATTGTTTCGAAAGTTTTCGGAGATAGGCTCGAAGGTTTGGGAAATAGATTCAGAGGCATAAGCTTGCACTCGAGGACTCGTATATTCCTTGAAACTCCGATCGAATCCGGTTCACTATTCTCACAATCGTATGCGCCTTCAGCACTTCGGTTCCAGGTTGAAGTCACCTTGCTCTAAATTAGATATTCTTTGACGTATAATTGTTATTATTCCAATTCTTCGATATTCTATATTATAATTATATATAAATCCAAAGTACACGTATTGTTAATTAATAGTCTATCGATTGACTGTTTAATTACAGGGTAATGCCAACTTAAGCTTCGTCTTAGAATTAAATAAAGGGAAATTGATGCGTCACTTCTTTTCGAGGGATGCTTCTAATAAAAAGGTACAATGGGTTTGCTCGTTTTACCTGCGATACCCATGCATAGTTAGTTTACAGCGCGTACAGCTGCTTAACGATTACGCTTCCACACAGTAGCGTGCTGTCGGTATGTAGGCAGCTTGTGTTTTAATGATGTTGATACTTCGACGGGATGATTTAAAAGACCGGTAAATCGTGTACTTATTTCTCAACCAGCGCTGTCGTTATTTATACATTACCTTTAAGGCTGCCTGTTCGTTCAATTTGTAACAATCGAGAATTCGTTGATTAATTGTCATTTCCGATAAACTTTCTTTCTTTTTATTGTTTTTTAATTTAGCTAAAATTTGCCAGAACTGTTTCAGTAAAACCTAATTTCTAGAATTTTTCCTTCGATTAATAATAAATTTCACACATTAAGGACTGAAAATAATAGATTACAATTTGACGCTTGTAACTGAAAGTCCATTAATCATTTTCAGCATCTCCAGGACAAATCTCTATTTTTCGTCTTCTGCAACTTAATCCACTACAACCACTTGTTGATTAAATAACAGTCGGTGGAAAATCGGTCGTGTCAAAATGGGAAGTGGACATATTTTCAAAATAGATCTCAAACACTGAAAACGGACTACTGCGTTTCTCTGGAGTATGTGCAGTAAGTGCATGTGTTCGTGTTTTTCTCAATGGCATTTCGGGAAAGAAAAACGTATTCAGAAATAGCCTGGAGTACAAAACTCGAAAGACTCAACGTCTCCAGCCTGCATTAGTCTAAATCGAGAAAGAATATTTCAAAGAACAAAAGGGCAACGCTCGTTTAGGCCGCGTCGATGTCGAAACCGAGATGACGACTTAAAGGGAGGGTGGAGTGCATCGGTTTTGTAAAATGTACAGGAAAAAGTGAAATGAAATAGTTTTCTTTCTATGAATTTCTCACTAGAATACAGTTTCTAGGATATTTATTCTAGGTAAAATAATTTGTGACCATGTCGCAACATTTTCGTTATCAATTTCCCGCCATAATATGGTTTGTTACTCGGTCGAAACTTTAATAACGATTTTTTTTTAGATTAACAAGTTTTAACAATAACCGGTACCAAAAAATCACCAGAAGCCACTTGGAGCTAATTCAGCCCCGAAACGATAATATTTCAGGAGTCCGGGACACGGAAACGGGTGGCCCGGTAGCAAGGCAATGTGCGAAACAAGGGCCAGACTATCGCCATACTTTCCTTTCATTTGTACACGGGTCATGCAATGGCTATGATCCATAAATTGACGATAAACGTCAAGTTGTAAATCCTACATATGATTACTCAGCTTTATTCGCTGCAAGTAATAGAAAACCGCGGGACGTTGCATAATATCAAAGGCTAATGTATAAATGAATACATGTAGATAATATATATATATATATATATACGTATACACGTATAGGTATAGATATAGGTGTATAGGTAAAGGTACCTTAAAGTGAAAGGGAATAAGAATAATTTTTATATCAAATGTGTATCTTTTATAACATATATATATACACATATAAACAAATTGTTCTTCACGGATCAAAGGCTAAGGTCCACCTATGGATTTTTAATGAATATTTATACAGGGTGTACGTGTGTATGTGTGCGTTCGCATGTATCGCCGCATACAGCACTGATAAATAAAACGATTGCGGTTCTCGTGTTGCAAATTACGTAAATGTGAAGTATGGCGCTGTTCGGCTTCGTTTTTTTTTATTTATATAAATAGTAACGAGTCCTTTAAACGATCCTTTTAGCAGTTAAAGTTGTAACACTACCGCGTTAAGTATAATATGTACCAGCAACTGCATAAGAATGCCGGTAGTTACAAGCAACAGCAGCTACTTTCTCGGCTTTTTCTCGACTTCGCATTTTATTGAGAAACCACTGTAGTGGGTGGAAGCGCTGCGAAAAGGTTTTTTGCTGCCGTCATCGTTGCGGAAAAAAAATGGGACAAAAAGTCGAGAAAGTTTTATTTTTCACGGTTTCGCGTTTCCAAAAAATTACAGGTGCCATCCGAAACTTTCGGTACACTTGCGATTTTACATTGGATTAGGGTAAATGCACCAATAGATGGACGGTTAAGCAAACTCTCATGCTTTTTTATCAAAATAATATACTAAAATACAAATAAGTTATAATAAAATGAATTATATTAATGTAAAAATATGTAATTAACTAGAAAAAAATTACTAAAACTTTGTGAATCTTCGTAGTGATTAACAAAAAAGAAAAATTTATGAAAAAGACCAAAACCCCAGTAGATGGACAAAATCTCCAGTAGATGGACAGCCAATACCAATAGATGGACGCTAAATTTTCTTATATTTTTGTAATTTTATTATTTCATTACGATATTTATAGCTTTTTTAGTGAAATACGAGCATGATAATGTATACGTTCATTATTTTTTTATTCATTTATAATAGTAATAAGAAACAACGTTTACCGGACATCTGTCACATATTTACTAGTGGTGGCGCTCTTGAAGCAAAACTTCGTCATGTCAAATTTAAATATTTTTTGTTATCATTATTACAAATATAAAGATGAAAAAAATCACTTTTTGCAATCAGGACTACATATAGCCATAAAAAAAATTTATGACTTTACGATTTCGTTCTTAAATTTAATGTAATTACTTTTAGAAATAATATTTGTCCATCTATTGGAGGGTGTCCATCTATTGGTGTGTTTACCCTATCGCGGGAAAAAATGGAAAAAATTATTGATATTATATAAAATGTTGCACACGTTAAAAAATAAATAAGTGATCCGTGGAAGATTTCATATGAAATAATTAAATGGTTAAACGTGATAACAAATTTTCCAAACAATCAATTTTTTTTCTTTGGCTCCAAAAATGGACCCAATGGACATTCTCCAGTTTTTACTCCGAAGTATTGAAGGACAAAAATGAGGAAAAAGGTGTTGATATTGTATAAAATGTTGCACCCAATGAAAAAATTAAATAAATTATCTTAACTGGAAAATTTTAATAGTTCGATGGAAGATAAAGTACTTTTTTAAATAATCAATTTTTTGACGAAAAATCACGACTTCGAATAAACTTGGGTATCGAAAATTACTCTTGGTCCAAGAATTTTCAAAATTGTAAAAGAAATTAAGAAACTTTAGGTATCGAAAATGTTTTGGACCGAAATTGATTGAAACCCGGAAACCACACCTAGAAAACAAGATGAAAAAAAAAATCAAAGTCTGCCGAAAGTCTGGAATAAGGAAAAAAAATCTATGAGTTACAAGACAAGAGAATATAAAAAACGAAGGTGTACGAAAGATAAACAGTCATTTTTCCGCTCGTATTTTCATTTCTATTACTCATATTGTTATCAGCGCTACGATACGTTATCGTAAAATTGCTCAGAGTGCCTGACAATGACGGGCGTCCGGTTAACTATAAATAAAAATATCAACGTTGATATAAGTACAGGAGGATCGTGAAGATAACGATAGAGGATTTTCATTTCAACGTATTTAATTAAAAAAGCCCCATTTTTTTTATTTACACTCCGATGATATCGGAGCGTAATAACAAAAAATAAACAAAGCCTCGATATTTTTATTATAAAATCACGAACAAAAAAAATTGAAAGTTGATAAATTGGAAAAAAATTGTAAGAGGAAATTTGAATTTCCATTTTCCAGGTTGATTTAAAAAGTTTTCTAATTTCGGGTGTGAAATCATCTTTAATAAAAAATCTTGAAAAAAGCTCAAAATTGAAATTGCTTTGAAATTTTTTAGAATTGCTCTTGGTCTTAAAAAATAACACTAAAATAAAAAAATTATTTTCTAAATAGAATTGTATTTATATAATAATTATATTTCATTTCTACATTTTTATATTTTTTATATTCAATTTTCAAAATTCACTCCAGTAAAATTCCAAATTTTATCAATTTTGTTTTGATTAACTTTCGAATTGATTAAATAATAAAAATAAAAGGTTAAATCTATTACAGCAATATTATTTTCCATTAATCTTTGCAAATAGATAAATCTGAAAATGATAAATTAACATTTGCACTTGATAATAATTAATCATCAGAGCCACGCACATGTAACCCCAATTTGCTCGATTATTATTGAATGATAAATCAATTAAGAAAAAAATATAAAAAATGAAAACTGAAAAATCTCTTTTCTTTTTTCCAACAGAATTTTTGTTTCCAATCTCGAAATTTAGTTGCTCGTAATTTCCCACTGATAATTGCTCTCAATATTTGTTGACCTGAAAATTCCTGTCGCAGCTTCTTCCATGCAGAAATACGGTAAACTCTCCAGCCGGCTTGTGTTCAGCCGGGGAATAATCAAGACATTGACAAATTCTGCTGGGAGATTTCTAACAGGCAATTTAATAATAATGATACCTTATCAATTGATTTATTCTCTTCCAAGCGAGTACTCATTTTCTGATAAGGATCGAAGGTTAGAAGTTAATCGACGGAATGAACAAGTGAAACTAATGTACCGATGGCAGTGTTAAATTAAAGATTTCTCCGATCGTCCATCCAGTCACTTCGGTAACACTTTTGCTTTTTATTTCGCGCTTGGACGGTGTCGATAATATGAAATTTGGCCGCAGGGGGATCGGCATCGAAACGTGGTTATTTATTATTGAATAATTCAAGTATTCGAATTTCAATACTTTTGAAGTTTAAATATAAAAAAAATTATTGGACAGCCGAATATATAATAAAATAATATATAATAATATATAATAAAATATTTGAACACTTAAATATATAATTTCTAGGTTAGCCACCAAAAGCAACGATTTTTTAATATTAAATAAATTTTGTATCAATACATAAATATTTTTGAAAACACCTTTTGGCATTTTTTTGCCCCCCACAAAATTATCAAAATTAGAAAAATGATGAAATTTTAAGTATTCGAAATATTTTATCCTTGAATTGCTTGAAAAAATTCGAGTGCCAATCCTGAAATTTTGTTCAGCATTCAAATACTGGAGTTGGAATCCAAATTTGAGCCCAATTACTTGTATAAGTTTGGAGAAAAAAAGGGGAATCAATGAAATTCGTGTTACCGGAAGATCAAAACCACGGGTTCTTATGCCACGCGATGATAAAAATAAATTCAAAATTCAAAATCTGATATCGAAATTAATTATACCCTCTAAAATGCAACGTTTTGAAAAATAATTATTTATACGTCGCAAAATGCAATTTTAAAATTGCAATTAACTATAAATAATGCGAGAAAAAAAAAACAAATTGTACCCCCTGGAAATGGAATGTTTAAAACTATAATTAACTATACTCCTTAAAAACGCAATATTAAAAATTACAATTAATTATACTTCCTGAAAATGCGATTTTTAAAATTATGTACAACTATCTCCCTTTAAATGCATTGTTTCAAATTGAAGGAAACCCTATGCCCTAAAAATGCAATGTTAAAAATTACAATAAACTAAATTCTGAAGAGCGTCAATATCAAAAATGAAATTCCTCTTTGCTGATCCTTTTTGTGTCGACGAATTAAGGGGTAACACCACTCTAGAGGTCCGAAAAAAGGCCAAACTTTGAGAATTCATTTAAAAAGTACGAAAAAAGGAATCGAAATTTTTTTCAGACAATTAATCAATCATGTATTCAAGCGTAAAAAAAATTTTTTGTATTGACATTTTGTTGCAAAATGGTGGTGTCACAGTCGTTTTTCGAAATCGCCTTTTTTTAGAGGGGCCTCCACGGGACGACGGATTTCTCCGAAAGTTGAAGACCAGGAACAAAAAACCACCAAATTTCTTAATCTATATGACATTGCCCATAAAAGTACGTAGGGATTTTAAAAAAAAATGATTTTTGTAAAAATAGCACACTTATGAAAAAAAAATTCGATTTTCGGCAAAAAATGAGCAGTAAATTGTTTATAAAAAAAATTACAAGGAATCGAATGTATCTCCTACATTTGTGAATTTTTTTCAATAAAAAAAATTATGAAAAATTGTCGAAGATATACCCTTTATTATGAAAAAAAAAAAAAAAAACAATTCGAAACCTGCAATCATTTTCCCAAAAAAAAAATTCACAAAAACACGCCTTTTTTCGGCCGCCAACTAGATGTAACCCCTTAAAAGAACGTTTCTACAGAAGGTAATGGCATTATATAAACAATTTAATCGAATTATATAAACAAATATCTAACTACCTACCTACGAATAGGAGGGGGGGGGGGGGGGGGATTCTCACGTAAACGCTAATAATACAAGCAAAATCGCTTTATTCAACACAACTAATGACGTATAATTCAATAAACACAATTTCCTGTATCGGCTATTTTATATTGTTCCAATGTGTAATTTATACCCGATCAATTTCTATTTCAATGAACTTGTCTCGAGTCTCTACCACGTGTTCCCTATCTGCATATGCAATTTTTCATCTGCATTGAAAAGCCACGGTCTTTCCGTTTTTTTTTTCTTTCGCTCTTTTTCTTTTTCTTCGTCGCGATGTATTTACCGTAATCGAAAGTGTAGGTACCATATGCGAGACTGCAATTTCAATCCAACGTCGATCTGACATTTCAACTTCTTACGTAACCCGTCTCGCGGAGAAACCAAACCGAACATTTCCAGTAGCTGGAGAAATAAATAAACTGCATCTCGTGTAACTGCAGGAGGCGGACGTGAATCGCCGTCCACCAATGTCACGATTACTCGAATGATTATTATTTTTATAAGCCGCTACCGATAATTGATCGGATATCTTTCGATCTCACTGTTTGGGTTCCGACCTAAATCTAAGGAGATAACGAATCTGTATTCATCAATATTCGGCGACGTAACTGACGTTTGTCACGTTTTTTCCACAGATACCAAAGTTGGGAAAGACAAATTTGAGAAATTGTTTGCACGAGAATTTTTCGGGTGAAAAATTGGAGCCTTTGCACTAAATTCACACCGATTGTTATTATTATTGTTATTTGTTTGTTAACTTTAATAAAAAAAACGATATATGTATTTACCAATTTTCAGAAAAATGAAAAATTTTCTAAACTTCGATTCGCGAAAAATATCGAAAATTGAAAAATGACACGAATTCATCAAACTTGAAAATCGAAATTCCTAAAACTGCTAAAATTCGTTAAATTCGAAAATCGTAAAAATTCTTCAAATTCTTCAATTCAAAAATCGCGAAAATTCCAAAAATTCCTCAAATTCAAAAATCATAGAATTTCCAAAAAGTTGCTTTATCCTGAAAATTTTGTAAATTCATCAAACTCGAGAGCCGGAGAAATTTCTCAAGTTACTTTAATTTGAAAATTTGAAAATTTCCTAAAATCCCTTAATTTGAAAAATCATAAAAATTCGTTAAATTCAAAAATCGCGAAAATTCCTAAAATTACTCAGATTAAAAAAAACGTAAGAATTCCTCAAATTCAAAAATCATAGAATTTCCAAAAAGTTGCTTCATCCCAAAAATTTTGAAAATTCATCGAACTCGAGAGCCGTAGAAATTTCTCAAATTACTTCAATTTGAAAATTGTAAAATTTCCTAAAATCCCTTAATTTGAAAAATCATAAAAATTCGTTAAATTCGAAAATCGTAAAAATTCCTCAAATTCTTCAATTCAAAAATCGCGAGAATTCCTAAAATTACTCAAATTAAAAAAAAACGTAAGAATTCCTCAAATTCCTCAAATTCAAAAATCATAGAATTTCCAATTAGTTGCTTTATCCCAAAAATTTTGAAAATTCATCAAATTCGAGAACCGGAGAAATTTCTCAAATGACTTTAATTCGAAAATCGTAAAATTTCCCAAAATCCCTTAATTTGAGGACTCATAAAAATTCATAAAATTCGTTAAATTCGAAGTTCGTAGAAAATCCTCATATTCCAAAATCACAGAAATTCCAAAAAGTTAACATTGTCCAAATTCGAGAATCTCAAATTTTCCGAAAATTGCTGAATTTCGAAAATGATTCAATTCGAAATTAAATACCTCCTGCCTTTAAATTTTTTTCAACGTAACCACCACGACCATAAAACGCAGAAGTTAAGGATGATAGTAATAATAATAATAGCAATAATAAATTATTAATAATCGTTTCCTGCATATCTAAAAAAAAAAGCGATCCAGAACACCCGCTGTAATTTCCTCCAGAGCGCAGGTTGGTAACTATCGTACTATTCGGGACGGTGGAAAGGAAGTAAGGATGCATCTATATATATATTCAAATGTGCATATAAGTGTTACATATGTATTACGTGCATACGGGTACAACGAATAAACCTCTTAGGATTATTAAATCTGATTACCTTGTGATACTATCATCATCTCTGTAATAAGAACCCCAGATAAGAAGATTCGCGTGATTATTATTACTTATGTTCTTATGTACCGGTGCAAACTACGCTTCCTTGACTCCCATAATAATTTAACCTTAAGATTACCCGAGAAATTTATATTTGCCTATTAATAAAGATTTATTTGTTATTCGGTTTACTACAATTCCACCGAAACGCATACCCATTCCTTCCAAGCTGTAATTGAACCGTTGATTACATGGGGAAATTTTGTAATTAGGAAAACGTTACGGAGATGGGAGTTTCGATTGTTCGTAACGACCCCAATGGGAAATTACCGAGGTCCAGTACTGGACCTGGTTAATTATTACAGATTCCTTCTCGAGAAATTACCAGGATTCGAGATTATCGATTTTCACATGATTATTAAGAAATTCTAAAATCCTAAAAGTCGAAAATCATGAAAATTCAAAAAATTGCCAAACATAAAAATCGTAAAAAGCTTGAAACTTGTGAAATTCAAAAGTTGTGCCAATTTTTCAAAATCCCCAAATTCGAAAATCGAAAAAATTCCGGGGTCCAGTTCTGGACCTGGTTAATTATTGCAGATTCCTTCTCGAGAAATTACCAGGATTCGAGATTATCGATTTTCACATGATTATTAAGAAATTCTAAAATCCTAAAAGTCGAAAATCATGGAGATTCAAAAAATTGCCAAATATAAAAATTATTAAAAGTTTGAAACTTGTGAAATTCAAAAGTTGTACCAATTTTTCAAAATCTCCAATTTCGAAAATCGAAAAAATTCCGGGGTCCAGTTCTGGACCTGGTTAATTATTGCAGATTCCTTCTCGAGAAATTACCAGGATTCGAGATTATCGATTTTCACATGATTATTAAGAAATTCTAAAATCCTAAAAGTCTAAGATCATGAAGATTCAAAAAACTGCTAAACATAAAAATCGTTAAAAGTTTGAAACTTGTGAAATTCAAAAGTTGTATCAATTTTTCAAAATCCCTAAATTCGAAAATCGAAAAAATTCCGGGGTCCAGTACTGGACTTGGTTAATTATTACAAATTTCGTCTCGAGAAATTACCAGGATTCGAGATTATGGATTTTCACATGATTATTAAAAAATTCTAAAATCCTAAAAGTCGAAAATCATAAAGATTCAAAAAAATTGCCAAACATAAAAATCGTAAAAAGCTTGAAACTTGTGAAATTCGAAAGTTGTAATAAATTTTCAAAATCCTCAAATTCGAAAATCGAAAAAATTCCTCGCATTCGAAAATTGCCGAATTAAATAAAAAAGCAATTTAGTTAATATAATTATTTATATATTATTGTAATTGTATTGTAATTTAATAAATATAATTATCATTTTTAATAATAAGGAAAATTAAATTATCGTAAGCCAACGCGGTAAAATAGTTAATAATAATCATGTACCCAAATCATTGATGTTATTACTATGATTATTGTTATTATTATAATTATTATTATTGTTATTATTATTATAATTTCAACGTTATAAGGCGATAATAAAAAAGATAGAAAATGAAGATAAATTCATTACTTGCTTTATCGGTTATTAAAAATTACCGAACCTATTTATTTCTTTTTTATCGTTAATTTCATGGATAATTTCGAATTCCTTAAAAATGCAATTTTCATAATTTTGAAAATAATTGAACATGATATTCGCTTTCAACGACAAAATAAATGAATAAACTAGAATATTCCGATTTTTCTGAGGCTAATAAATTTTCTTTTTCTTTGAACCGTACATTGCATTATGCTAATGGGGTACAAAAAAAACTATAAATAATAGTTTGTACGTGGTTTGTTTAAAAGAAACAAAGTGACTCATCATGAAATTGTAAGAAACGAAACCCGAACACGCGCATGACGAGGAAAGAGGCGAGGGAAGAAAAAGGCATAGAACAGAGAATTAGAAATCTGCATTCTGCAGTTGCAAATACTATATAGTTACTCAACGCAAGATCCTTAATTAACCTCGTAGACACCTCAACATAATTAAGTGTCCGCGTGTATCTCCAGGCACTATGAGCAAGTAGCGTTTTAATTAAACACCGACAGATTAATTATACGAAATCAAAGGGAGAAAGGTTTGTGGCATGCGCGTGGTTGCAGCAAACTGCATTATCTGCATGTATTATGCATTTCTTTCGACTACGCGCTATATGTTTTATTTATTTAATAGATGCGTTGTATGCGTCGCTTCTGGATTGGAAATCTCACATTTAGTTTGCAATATTTTTCAAAATCGAAAACTGTGAAAAGGTCTCAAAGTCTTGAAATTCGAAAATAGTAAAAATTCGAAATTTTATCTAATTCCAAAAACCGTAACAATTCTTCAGATTCAAAAATACGGAAACTTCCTAAAATTTCTCGAATTCGAAAATCGTAACGAATTCTTAACATTTTTTAAATTTGAAAATTATAAAATATCAAAAATTGCCGAAATTCGGGGATCTTAAGAATATTCCAAATTTCTCAATTTTAGGAATCATTAAAGTTCCCACTATTGACAAAAAATCGAAAACCATAAAAATTCCTAAATTTACTTAAATTCCAAATTCGTTAAAATTCCTAAAATTTTTCAAATCTGAAAATTATAAGAATTCAAAAATTGGCGAAAATCGAGGATCTTGAGAATATCAAAAATTTCTCAATTTCAGGAATCATTAAAATTTACAAAATTCACAAAAATTCGAAAACCATAAAAATTCCTAAATTTACTTAAATTCCAAATTCGTTAAAATTCCTAAAATTTTTCAAATTTAAGAATATCTAAAATTTCTTAATTTCAAGAATCGTTAAAATTCCCAAAATTGACAAAAATTTGAAAACCATAAAAATTCCTAAATTTACTTAAATTCCAAATTCGTTAAAATTCCTAAAATTTTTCAAATTTCAAAATTATAAAAATTAAAAAATTGCGGAAATTCAAGGATCTTAAGAATATCTAAAATTTTTCGATTTCAAGAATCCTTAAAATTCCCAAAATTGACAAAAATTCGAAAACCATAAAAATTCCCAAATTTACATAAATTCCAAATTCGTTAAAATTCATAATTCATAAAATTTGAAAATAGTAAAAATCCCAAAACTTCTAATTTTAAAACCGTAAAAATCCGGAAAATTCCTAAAATTACTCCAATTCGAAAATCGTAAAAATTCCTAAAATTGCATAAACTCGAAAACCATAAAAATTCCCTAAGTTCGAAATTTTCAATAAGAGGATTTACGACCATTTTTCTAAAAAAAACTAGATATTATAACCTTCAAAAAGAAATTTCTTCAAATGATATTCCTTCCATTGGGAGATTCTCGTGGAAATCGCTCCGTTTACGGGACCGGGGTGGCCTCCTAGCGACGCGAGCCTTGAACTAGGGCGTTACTGGTTCACCCACTGAACATTCGAAGCAATTTGCAAGTCAAAAGTGCCTCATAGGCGACGTAAAGTACGTCCGCAATGCATTTAATGCTGTATCCGCTAAAAGCTTCTCATGAATACATTTTCATTTCACAGCAGAGGCAACTCCTAACAATGTATTTCTCGGAGTACAAAGCAAGCAAGCAAGCAAACAAGCAAGCAAGCAAGCAAGCATTCTGTTCCCTCCGCATGAAAGAACAAACATATTCGCCGGAGTTATCTCTATTACTGTTTAAGATTATACTACTTATTATGGAAACCACCGCAGTCGCTACCGCCGTATAAAGCAACAACACGTAGAAAAGAAGCGATAAAATTCCAGCCAGTCGTAGATAATGCATTCTTGTATGACCGGTCTATGATTGGATAACTTTATTATTTTCTTTCGTTTCCTGTGCTGCCAAGAGTCGCAGTAATGGCTGCAATTTACGCTTTTTGCACCTGAACCGTCTGCAAACCGAAATGTTTTTTCAATCTCTTGATTTTCAAATGAAAAAATTTCGATGCTGGTTCTCCTCAAATTTGAAAATCTTAAAAATTCTTAAAATTCCTCAAATTCGAAATTCGTAAGGATTCCGCATTTTTTAATATCTTGGAGCAAGAATTTTCAAATTTGCATTTTTTATACATTGTTTCGAGCGCGAATTTACATCCATTCGTAATTTTAGAAGAAAAAGTGGAAATCTTTGTCTATATATTGAGATTTTTTGCTGAGTTTATTTTAAAATTCCATTATTTGCAATACAATTTTTTTTTATTTCCTAAAACAATGGAGCAAAAATTTTGCTCTCGGAGCAGAATTTAAGTCGATATTCAATCTTAGCTGAAAAAATGCAAATTTGCTAATTTTTTCAGATATTAAGATACACTGACTTTGTCTTGTATCGTCGTTATTTGCAGAAGTATTTTTTTTTTCTTTTCCGCTTCCGAAAAGACATATCTCCTCCCATGTTTTATAAATTATATAACACGATCGTTGCAAAAACGAAAATAAAGATTTTCAAGGTTCAAGAGGCGATTAAAGTTCAATAAACTTGAGTGTATTTCTTTATGCAGAAAGAACACCTCCGCATGAACTCACTCGACCTCGAGTTTCAACGAGCATCAGTGTCACTGGTTTCTCCGTAGACTGCGTGTCTACTTTAGCGACTTTACGGGAGTTTATCGCATTTACACTTTTGCGTGTTTCCAATAAAACGATTCCGTATCGGACATTCGCTCTTTAATTACAAATATCTCGATTTCTCGAGTAAGGTGGTCCAAGCGTCAGGCTTAATATTAGATGACTCCAAAAAAACCACTTTTAATCGAAAGATTATTAGTCCCAGAACAATTTCTAACAAAGAAAACCCCATGTTATCGACCATTTAAAGAAGATATTACGAATTAAAGTTCGTACATTTTGCACAGTCTCTTATGGCGCGTTTGAATTCGAGACGTCTATTACGAATTTTTCAACTAGAAAACGATTAGACCGTGCACGTATTAAAAGTTTTTTAGATTCTTTAAAGTTTAAAGGTCATCTTAGAACAAAAAAATATGGGGATTAACGATAATTTGAAAAAGATATCAATTAAATAAGATCGATGAAAAAACTGACGCCCAAATTGAGATACAACGTGGCAACGTCGCGCCAGCTGGTAAGTGTACTATATATATGCACAGAGTCGGAGGCAGACGAAAACAGTACCGACACACACGTATCAAATACATCAAATCTTGAAATGTTTTTTATTTAAATAAAAATGGTGAACTTGCTTACGTTTATTTTGCTTGTGCTTCTCGCGTCTTTCTCTTCGTGTAAAGGACTAAAGTGTAAATTAATATAACACGTGAATGTGTGCAAAACTTGTGTAAAATTGAAAAATATAACCTACAAATATGATAAAATTTTAGGTTAGGCTATACGCTCCAACCAAATGTAAACAGTAGCAGACCAACAGTGCAACATACATATGCACGTACGTGTACATGTATACACGCACACACTAATGACTTTGAGAAGTTGCCAAGTTTTTCTAGAGACCGTTCTACCGACATCAAGTGCAAGTCTATTGTTAATTAAATAAATTATTTATAAAACTCTTATTGAAAACGAGACATTCCATTCATAATTTTATAAATTTCTCAATCGTTTTTGAACTCTTGTACATTTTTTTATTCATTTACAGTACATATTAGTCTCTTATTGACTAGTCTGACGCTTGGACCACCTTAAGGTAAATGTCCCTATTTGTGACCATGTACACAGAACAAAAATATATCATCGATTCGAGAAGAAAATTGTCACGGGCTGCCACAAACAATTGATAGTTGGTTCATCTAATTTTGTCACTGAACCGATGACAAAATTTCTTAACACGTTGACTGCCACGTCAAATTTACGTAAATTCCTATTCACGCCGCGTGGGTCGCAAGGGTATACGCCATTGCATTTGTGCTAACCAGCGCGGCCTGAACGGAAAGTTTAGTGCCGGTCACCGGTGACCCCCACGGCAGTCAACGTGTTGAACAAAATTATCGAATATTTGGGCGTTAACACTTTGGCTGCCATGTTGGTCACCGGTGACCGGCACTAATCTTTCCGTACAGGCCGCGCTGGTTATGACAAATGCGATAGTGTATACCATTGCGACCCACGCGGCGTGAATAGGGAGTGACATAAATTTTACGTGGCAGTCAAAGGGTTAATTCAGTAAAAGCTCGCGAGCGGTCACAAATAGGATCATGGTCACAAATAGGGACATTTACCTTACTCTTTCCCGGTAGAGAGAACGTAGGTACCTACGTTCCCAGTTTCGAGGTATCGATACTGCACTCGAAGACTGCATTCTTTTAATTCTGGATGTATTTACGTGCCTCTGCCATATCGGGAGCTCAAGTTTGAATGTTCTTGCACCGCAGGAATTTTAATGAGTTTGAGAGAAATAGTGCATTTAAGGTTTCCGTTGGTGCAAGAATTCGCTAAGAATCCCCATTGAGACGCTTCGGAAAATATCCTGTGTCTTCTGGTGGAAAAGGATCCGGTCACTGAATTGGGGAATTTTACAGGGACTTCGTGGTATGGTAAAAATTACTATTTCGGTTAATTATAATCGCGATTTTAGAGCCACCGGTGGTTTTCTTTCGTTGATTAATTTTATATTTTCAGCTAAAATTATCAGGGAATTGAAATTACGTCACAAATTTCGTTTCTTACACCGAAAGGAATAAAGGCACTAATTATAATTAGTGTCTAATTAGAAATTAAATAATAATTTAATTTCCGTAAAAATGTCGAAAATCGCTCGAATTCGAAATTTGTAAAAATTCTTTCAAATCGAAAATAATAAAAACCCTAAAATTCGTCCATTTCCAAAACCTTAAAAATTCCTCAGACTAAGAAATCCTGAGAATCGTAAAAATAACCAAAATTCGAAAATCGTAAGAAATTCCTGAAATTTCCCAATTTTGAAATTCGCGATAACGGGATTTGGGATTATTTTTTTCAAAAAACTGGAAAGATGTTATTTTCGAAAATTGCAAATCCATTATTTGACTGCCCAAAGTAACAAGAAAAGGCGAAGAAGAGAGAGGGAGTCAGAAGAAGCATCCGATTGACGGCACAAATTATTTAATTTCGAGTTTACGCTGCCATACTCGGGCATGTGTTTCACTTCCTTAAATAAAGTAAGTGAGTGTTGCATAAAACCCATGCCTTTTTCGCTGCGAGGTCCCCGATTTCTCTGGTTGCACACCTCGTGAACTCATTCGACCTCGAACGACCGACTTCAACCACCGCGAATGTCGTTCATCCTGTCGGGAGACCTTAACACGTGGTTGTCGTCGCATAAGGCGACAGTTAAGGTAATACCCGTCTACGTAATAGACACGTTCTGCGGTTAATGAAACCCGATACAAGAATTTATTGATACACATAAATCAGAAGCGAGAGACTTCATTAATTCTCTTTGGTGAAAATTAATACGCTGTTAAACATACGCGGCATTTTTCCTGTCCCCCGACACGTCTGGTGGAGCTTTACATACTTTGGAATGTTTGGTTTCCTCAAAAATGGAAATGCTCCAAATTCGAAGTTACATAAACTTTCTCTAAAATCGAGATTTTGCATTTTCCAGTACTTCGTTGGTCAAATTGGATTTTCAATTTTTTTTCTAATAAATTTCTAGAACAATTCTACGTCTATAAAAAATTTGGAACTAATTATGAAAATTCATTTTAATTATAATTCTATATTTTTGGATTTGGATCTTTGGTTACGTATAATCAGCGCGGTAGAATTAGTGTTCGAGGACTCTACCATTACAGTTTTGCGATTTTTCGTTAGAATCATCAGAGCCGAGCCATCATAAAAATTCGTTACTTTCGTGTCCGGCTAAAAAATGGCATGTTGCAGCTGTTGATACATGCAAAACTGCTTCCATATACGTAACAACAGTTATACCTGCGTCATTGGCCATTTTACCCATGCCATTCTCGAGGCCATTTCACGGACGAATTTTATGGCTGCGAGTCTCGTTGGATTCGTTCGACTGACTTTTTCTACGAAAACTTCCGCGGAAAAGAAAAGGAAAACAAACTGAAATTACAAAATTTATCACGTTACGGTAATTCTTTACATCGGTTCTCGTTATTTCCGTGTCCCACTACTCCTGATAAAAGTTCCTCGTTACGCTATAAAAATTACAAAATTACCACCAGTTGCCCTCGTTATTCCGTACTACAGGTAACCCCGAAGAACACGAGTTTCGAAGAACGAAAGAAATTTTAAAAAACTAGATTTTCGAGTAATTCTTTTGAAAAAGCATAAAATTCATGTACTATTTAGTAGAAAATTATTTCCAAATATGTCATTTGTTTGACAAAATAGAGAATTACGATCGAATGCAAAATTGTTCAGAATTATCAGAAAATTATAACTTTTATCACGAAATTTGAAAAATCACGTCTGCGAATTCTCAATTCCATCCCATTTTAATTGAAATAAATACGCATTGCTTACAAATGTATGCGTAAATATGTAATTCAAATTTCGTTGTTTTATTTATTTTTTTTATTTTGATAATCAAAATCTAAGACAAAACGTTTTTTCAAAACCAATTAAAAAATTAACACTCGGGATTCTTTCGTTTGGCGCCGGTATAAATCTTTATGTACGACACCAACGTGGTGCCACCGGCGCTTGCCCGATAGTTTTCGCATGGCACCAACGTGGCGCCACCGGACGGCATAGTGTTACTTTGGATTACCTAATACAAGATTTCTTCGAAGTGTTTACCAATATCAATTCAAAAAATGAAAATTTCTAGTTTTATATTTACCCCAAAAAATATTGAACATTTTTTTTTATTTTCACACTTGAAATGGAATCCCGTTTTTTGTAGCCCTGAACAACACGGTTTCAAAGAACACGGTACCAATTAATCGTGTTCTTCGGGGGTTACCTGTATATTCAATCAAAATTTATTTCCTCGCAATCTTCATTTCTGGGTGCATCCCTTAGGTGCATCCTAATGCTCTCTTTGAGTGCATCACAATATACCCTTTGGGTGCACCCTAATATCCCCTTCGGGTGCAGTTATCGCGTTACTTGCAGATTCGATGCAAATTCCAGTTGGACGGCCCCATGTAGGGAATGCCAAGCCTTACAACAGGCCCAATGCTTGGCCAATATATTGATTGCCAAGGATTGGCCACGTGTATCTCGCCAGGCTTGGGCCATTATTGGGTGAGGATAGGCTGCCATACTCGTTCATTTATAGTTTCTGCCATAGCGCGGCGACGCTTGGCCAGTATATTGGTTGCCAAGGATTGGCCACGTGTATCTCGCCAGGCTTGGGCCATTATTGGGTGACGATGGGCTGCCATAGGTTTCACGGGCCAGCATTGCTCCCAATTATGGGCCAAGACCTATAAGCAGCGCTGGGCCGAAGTTATCGTCCGTCCTTGAACCGTTATCACGCCAGTCGTGGTACCCAGAGCCGCGCCAATACTGGAATGATGGCTACCGTTGAAGGGCCAAGCTTGGCCCCGTTGTTAAATCCTACATGGGGCTTCTGCTGCACCCAAGGGATCCTCGGTGGACGATCTGTAGCGAAACCCTCCCCTGCAGTGGGTATCGGTACCAGTCACTGTCACTGAACGTGTTCTTGCATGGCTAACAGCCAGTCGAGCCTGTCTTACGCTACAATTATTATCGACGCGCAACGGAAAAACAAAACAATAACCATAACTTCGCCTCCTTTTCCTTCGTCTCACAATGGCAAGATACGGAATCGCGATACCGATCAGCGGGGAATAGTCGGAACCGATTACTTAGCATTTATCCAACGTGCCACGGCTGCGGGAAGTCCGCTGCTACCAGTCGCGCGGCAGCAGACGCGGATGCCAACGCCAACAAAAGGGAGTCAGAAATAAAAGTAAAGGCGAAGGAAGAAAGAAAAAGAAAAAAAAAGGCAGGGAATCGACACACGCAATCCATCATTTCGCTGGAAGCGATGAAAGTGCGCGATTTCAGTTTTGTTTTTCCCCTTGCGGAACTACGAATCGTTTGATAAACTCAGCGACCGAACTCCTCGGTCTGGGATAACTTACGGAAGTGGAACGTACGTTCCACTTAGCAGGCAAACCGTAGAACCCCGCGAAAATAACACGTGTATGTAATTTTTCTTTAATATATAAAATACACGCATACATACATATACGTTGTATAAATGATATGTACGTGTAAACGTTAGAGAATTATCTGTCCGTTGATATCTCGCGCTACACGGCATCGAAATTTATTCGTCTCGTGCGTCCAGATGAAACCAAGCACACGTTGGAAAGTTCAAGATGTAACAAGGATGTCTACCCACGCGTGAAAGTACATGCACATTTTATTTCCGCTGCATTATACGCGATATGCGAGGCTCCCCTCGGCCCGCGCATGCACCACAAAGTCCGTGTGCGTCTACGATCGAGAGGATCATCGTCATCCTTCGCTCGCGGATGAAGAGGAAGTTAATCACACGCTCGAGAATTGTCTGTTGATACTCGGTGGACTCTCAAACCACCGCCTGGTGAAGGAATACAAAAGCTCCCCCGGCAGCGAAGCATCGTACCGGTGGTATCTTATATGGATATTATGTAGATAAGTTTTCCTCTAACTTTTGCCGTATCGTTATTGTTATTATTGTTATGACCGTTGTCGTTGTCGACAGTGGTACTTTTTTTGCCACGAAGGATATCCATACAAAGATCGTCGTTCATTTGAATTGTAAATTTCGTGAAATATGACGACGCGCAAGAATAAGAATTGGGGACAAGTGGGTTTGATGATATATTCGAAATTGAGGACGAAAAAGGGATGGAGGCGTCGAGGAGAACGTGGGGTGTAAAACGGGATACATACTCGTTAATGGCACGTACCGCGAAGAATAATTAAAGCACGCGTTTCTCAATTTTTAGTTGACCCAATCATAAAAGTACCCAGGGTAATTTCAAAATACGTAGGAATTATAAATATTTATTATTTATAATTTATTTCCATTCCGGTGAGTCACTTCGGTAACGAATAAAAAAAGAAATGGAGTAATAATAATTAAATAATAATAATAATAAAGCGGCTACGTGGGGTCCAACCGGACCCCAGAGCAAGTTTAATGCGATTTTTCAATCAATCGCACCGGGTCAACCGGCAGCAAAGACCCGTGGCAGTCGAACGAATGATATTCCCACGTATTTGGAAAAACACTAACTGACATGGGGTTATCCGTACCCCAAAATGGTAATTCAACAGCGAAAGAAAACAAAATATATATGCCGAAAATGAATAACAAACATTTTCTGACAGAATTCCTGCGTACAACCGGTGGTGATAAAATGTCAACGCTAAGTTCTGCTAATACAGCGACCTTCTGAACCGTCAGAAGCAGCGAGAAACCATAAAAGGAAGGAAATCTAATTGTGCCAAATATGGCACTCCGAGGAAGCGTCGCTAGATTGCCTGCTACTCTATTTTAACAGCGACTTATCCAATTTGAGCAAAGCTCTTATCACGTGCAGCTCGCGCACTGAATGCAACTTATCTAAATTCCGAAACTGCACTAACTGCTGGCTGCATTCGTCCTTCCGTCTAACAATAAGTCTAACTTATGCTTGACATGATTTACGACGTTGCCGGCAAATTCTTTTTCCTTGCTCGTATAAATAAAATCCTCTTCTTGCATGTATAGGGTGTCTTGCTTATAGGGTTCTCAAGTGCGATTTTGTTCATTCTTTTGAATCTTTAAGGTATTTGTTTCCCAACTACGTAGGTCAAGCGATAACAGTCGCTTGGTTATTTTACGTAGTCTTGAGATTTGGCAATGCTGTTTAACGATCAATTCTATATCAGTGTCAATATTCACATCAATGTTTCGATTTCTCATTCGTGACATTTACTAACAATTTAATTAACGAAAATCAAAACAAGAAATCAAAAATGTCATCACAAACTCGATATAAAGGTCAATTTATCAAAAATAAGGTATTGGTGCAGAAGAAAAAATGTAGTGAGGGTTTGGCAAAGAAACGTGAAGAACAACGTAACCTACCTTTCGACAGCGAACCAGTTATAAATTTTTTGTAATTTAACAATATTATAATAAATTAGCTTCATATATATTTTTCCATGTTTCTACCCGCGCGAGAAACAATAGGTTGACATGTCGCGAAGTTATTCAAAAACATATCTATACATATATACACTCATGTACAAATCTTACAATGTTGCCAAATCTCACACTGTACTTTCAATGATTACAAATTCTGAGTATAACTCCAACTTTCGACAAGTATAACTTTGGTTACAAACGGTAAATCGATCCTCAATTAAAATATGTAATTATTCAATGTAAATACTTTGTACATACAAAATTTTGAACCTCTCTCGAATCGCGTTTTCTGATAAAAGTTGTGTTAACGAATTGTTTCATAAGAGTGCATACTAAAAAAGTAATTAAATTGTGTAAAAATTTAAAAAACAAAAACTGTAAAATCATAACTTTGTTAAAAATACGTCTAATTCATATGATTTAACGAAAAAAAGATAAATTTACTCATTTTTGTTGTTATTTCCTTGATTGGAGTCATATCGAAAAATCACGAATTCAATTACCTATATCTCGGAAACTAAACGATAAATCTTCCAGAAATTTAACACGAGTGTTTATTTATAGCAATACTATATTTATGCAAAGTTTAAGAATTTTGTTGAATCAATTGATTTGGGAAAACAAATACCTTAACCTCTTCACGCGCTTGGCCACAAATGTGGACGTTTAGTTTTTTATAATTATTGGATTGATTGATTGTTAATTTAACCCAAAATGTTAATTAAACCCTTGGACTGAATCTTTGATAAAATCGAAGACGTTGATGCTAGTGACGATAGTTGTAACACCCTGTATACTTCCATCGGCAATTCAGTTGCCAACAATTCGTAATATTTATTTATGAAGTATCAGTGCCTTTACGACTGAAAAGAAAAGCGTGGAGGTTTCATCCGAGTACATCCCTCACGTAGAATAGCAGAAGAACGGTAACTAGACTGCAAAGATTGTACATTTATTTATTGCAACGTCGAGGAAACTTGTTCTGTTTCACCGCAAGAAGTCCATTTGTTTATACATGAAAATTGGTTCGGATTAGAGCAAGAAATTCTCTTGGCGGGATAATTTGATACCAAAAAAGGGAGTAGCGTGTTCGAAACACTCCTAATGCCTGGCTGGCATGAGGAAATCAACGTTTTTGCCAAGTTACTTTTGTGACTAAAAATGTGCATCTATAAAATAAAGAATTTATTTAATTGGTGCATGAAATGGCATAAAACGGCACTTTAGGTAGCAAATAGCTGTTTCTTTGAACTTTCAACACATTTTAAAACTGTTTAAAAAACATGTATATGTATACAGAAAAGATGTTTATTATATTATTACCTGTACAAAAAACACATCTGGCGCACCCCCCCCCCTCAAAGAAAATTCTAATTTATACAAAATGTCCAAAAATCAAAACTGATTATAATGAGAAACGAATACATCATATTTTTTATAGTTTATAGAATAGAATGGACATGAATAAATATTACTGTATCATCTAAAAAATGTGACCGCTAAACACAGTTTTCTGGTACATTTTGAAAATCTTCAGCCAAACAAAGCAGTTAAATCCGATAACAATAGACAAATTCAAATTTTCCATTATATCCATATGAATTTTGAAAAACTTCGGCCAAATAAAGTTGTGAAATCCGATAACATTAGACAAGTTCGTTTTTTCCATTATGCCAATACAAAGTAATTACATTGGACCAAAAGTTCACAAAAGTACCTAGTACTCTCCACTTCATATGATTTGTCAATTTCTTCCATAGCCCCTATATCTTGTCCACGTGGAAATATCTGTGGCAATTAAAACAAAATGGAAAGAATTTTTTTCTGTTTACGTGATTAGAACCGGTACTGAACTTGTCGGGCCCCGAAACCTAACCTTTTCGGAAGTAAATTCCATATTAATATCCGCAGTAGAAATATGTTTTACCATAATACGATCATGAAATTGAACTAGTCACTTAGTCTATACACTGTAAAATAAAATATGAATTGTTAGGAAATAACTATTACAAAATAAATTCAATCAAAAACAAAGCAGCAAAACGTAGTTACATTATTTCAGAGTAAATAGTGAAATAAATACACTGTCAAATATATAACAGGAACAAAAATCCACACTTTCGTTTATATTTCAAATCTTTTATTAACATGTTGTATATTCTTGCTAAATGAAAGAAAAAGATATTTTCTACCATAAAAGTAATTTTGTATTATTTTAAATATTAAACAATTACGATTTCTCCGCACCAGTTATTTATAATTGTATTTTATTCCCTTATAAATTTAGGCAATTTAAAAATAAATAAAGAAAATAATTATTTTCCTATAATAATATTTCCTATTGATAATTATTTTCCCATATAAATGAAATTTCAACAAATTATAACGGGAGGAAACCGTAAATTAATTTCCAAGCAAAATATATATATAAGTTTATGTAATTTCCCATAATTTTAAATATCATTTAGAACCCAGAAAACGGATCCCTGTCATTAAATTACGTCATATAGTATCATTCCTCAATAACAGTCATTTATGATTCTTTTTTATTCTCTCTTAAAATCACGCAACCTAAAAAAAAAACAAAACAGAAACTTCGGGTTACCGTTTTATTATTTTTTTTTTCTTCAAATTACAACAAATTAAAATAGGTTTCTTTGTCAACCGAGAATTTACTTTCAAGCGAAATTCAAAGAAAAACCAGAAAAACGATGCGCTCAAATAAAAATGCACATTTCAAAGCACGCTTCGATACGATAAAAAAAATAAAAGATACAAGAGCAGCTCCGATTTTTCATCGCAATTACAACGCGTTAATTGAAAGCCGTCGTTAAAAGGTGCCGCCAAAGCGGGGGACTGCGAGCATGTAAATTGATGTAAATGGAGGAATTGTTCGATTGAGAAGTAGCTGTAACATCTTATAATCACGCATGTGTGCATAAGAATATTTGTGTGCATAAGAGCGCGCGTTATGCATACAAATATGCCTATCGCCCGCCTCCAAGCGCGCGGCGTTTTAACATCACGTGTTAATTAATACCTCGGAAGTTTATCAGGTACACGGAAGGAACTCCTTGTTCTCGCGACTTAACCTGTAATTTAACTAAATCGTTACTCGAAAATCGTTTGAGAATTGTAATGTGCTATTTGTAACATTGCTATTTTCACTTTCCGCCGATTTTCTCTATAAATGCAACCACTGAGCAGATAAGTGCTTCCTGATGCGTTTTAGATGCACGAGACGATTATGATTACGGTGAAATATATTTTATGTAAACTCGAGAATTCCTCTCACTCTCCTTCACTGGATTAGCAAAGGGTCTAGCCGGATAAGATAGTTAAATCGGCCTTTGGGTCAATCGGGAAACGAATTGCACCATAATGTTCGGGGGGAAAAATGAGTAAGAACCCTAGATTTTCAGTACCCAAAACGCACTAGGGTCCCTATAAACTCCGGTCTAGTGATTTTAGGTTTTTCGACGATATCTCGGTCAGCTTTCGAGCTAGAAAAAAAGTTTTTTTTCATTTTGTAGGGTTTTTTAAGCCCTACAAATTGGTGATACCAAAAAAATTTTTGGAGCGAAATTCAAATTTTTAGAGCCGTTCGACAATTTTAAAATTCAATATATCGAAACCAACGACCGACTGATCGCTGGAAAAAATATATGTTATGTATTTTCACCTGAAAAATTTCTCTGAATTTTTTCAGATTTTTTAAAGTGATGGAACGTACTGAAAAAAAAAATAAAAACCACTAAGAACTCCAGTTTTTTGCTCCTAGCGCTTTGAGGTTATGTTCTATGATAAAAACGATGGCACCATTAAATTCTGCGGAAAAAAATACATCGAAAACATGCATCGCACGTCTCAAAATAATGTTCGGTTGACCTTGAATGTACAAGGAATATGTCCCTATATAGGGACGCCGTCGGCCGTCTAGGGATTTTCATTTTTACGAATTTTAATATTTTTTTGGGGAGGTAAAAAATTATATAATCTTTTATTATATAAAAACATGTGCCCAATAATTATGAAAGTGGTCTAAGTCATATTTTTTCGATAATATTATAGTTGTTCTTGCGTTATATTTCTATAATGTTTTACGTATCCGCTTCCAAGTGCAAATGATAAAAGGAGACTTCGTGCAATTCTAAAAAAATATATGAGCCGTTCATTTTGAAAGTGGCCTAAGTCCATTTTTTAGTTTTTTGTTGTTAACCGTACTAACATGTGCCCCTTGATATTAGTTTTGATAAAAAACCATTTTGAAAAATTAAAAAAAAAAACTGGATTTAGGCCACTTTGAAAATGAACGGCTCATACATCCAGTGAAAATGAGTAAATCTGCCAATCGATTAGAATGTCAATAATAGACTCCAACGTAACCGTGCGTTGATTCATCGTGTACGATCCGATGTTGGAATAAACATACACACCTCTTACTGGCATTATGAACCTTCACTATGATTCCATCATTATTATTGCGTCAGCGGGTATCTCTACCGAGACAGACGGCATTATTTTCGCATTAGCATAAACGTTAGGAGGCAGGAAAGTTGCGAAATTTTTTACCGACTTACGTTATTATAAGGTTATGATTGAATAATGCTATTTCAGCGATAGAATTCGCAACGAAACATATGGTGTCAATTACCGGTACCGCCACAAGCCGCTTAATAGATTTCTTGTATATTTCATCCCAGATAATGTACCTGGATTTTTTCACAATTATATCAAATCAAATAAATTGATACACAATTATTGTGCACGCGCGTGTATAAAATCTGTCATTACACACACACACACATTTTATGCATTGATAAGGTGTTTGGAAGTAGGAGGAGGGCAATTTAGAGCCAATCAGATTCCTTGGTTTGAATCAGGTGGTGTTTATTACTGGTTTGAAAATTATTATTATTATTATTATTATTGTTACTAATGTTGTTGTTATTATTATTATTATTATTAGTAAACTATCCAACGTGTTTTAATCATTTCACTTTCCTTTCACATTCCTATTGGAAGTGGATGTATAAATTATGAAGTAAAATTTTTTATAGAAATGCTGCGAAAAAAAAGTAGTCGTAATATTATAGCCTTTATTTTTGAACGGTTGAACTTTTTGAAAATAATATCGACCGGTATTGAAAATTTACACGGTTTTTGAAACATGCAGCGGTTCTCCCATTGCATTCGCTGCATTCGAAGTTACGAACCTACCCCTCGTTCCTTCCCTTGGGGTGCTAACAGGATTTTCTCCCCTTACAATATGGAATTTCTTTGTGGCTAATGAAGTTGAAATGAATTCATTCGGTTACTTCTGACGGCTAGCAGGCAAGTAAAAAATGTTATTTTTACCTGTAGGAGAGGTATTTCGAAAAAAAAAAACGAAAGAAAAAACGGAAAAGTTCATAGACGAAATGACGCGTGAGGTTCATTAAAGTTGCCAAATAATATTTCAATCGGGAAGAAATTGTCAAAACTTTTAACATATATTTAATAAAGTTGTAAAATATTTACGAAATTGTGGATTTTAAAATTTGTTACGATTGTTCCACGTTGAAATATGGTAATTCTTAAATAAAAATCAAATATCCCAATGATTACAAAAAAAATTCTCCAAAACTTAGTATAATAAATTTACTATTGTAATAAATTTGACATTTAAATATTGCTAATGAAAATAACACCGATGTCATTAATATTAACATGATATTTGTAAAAATGGTACAAATAAAATTAATATTTGGATACAATTTTTAAAAATATTCCCAATCAAATTAATTTTTTTTTTACTTTTTTCTTCTTCTTGTTCTTCCAAGAAATACTGTTTCGCAGTTCTTGTTATCGGATTCATTTAACACCTTCTACTCCGTGCGACCGCTCCAAATATCTTCCAACGCGATCAATCGTACGCAAAGAAAGAGCGGGTCCGATGTTACTTCGGACCCAGCGCGAATAATCTCCTTGTCAGTAATTCCTGCGACTGTTAAATAAAACAGTAAACACCGACTTATGATATTTACGCTTCGTCCCGCAGCCGATTCGTTACGTAATTTTCCCAGTACTCGTTTTACGGCGTAGTTCCTGAAACTCCCGGGGCGCAGAATTTTTGCGATCCACGTTTCTCCGTATACTTCGCCGTAGAATTACCGGCGAAATTATTACCTCAGAGAATTGCGGTAATTAGAAATGCACGATCGTGATTCGACGTATTACGAAATCCTTTGAGTGGATTGCGAGCAATCCGACTGCCCCGATTAGGTCGTTGCCTCATCAATGACAACGATTTTGCTACTCGAACATATCTTGAAGCATCGAAACAAATTAACTCGTTGCTACTCAGGAACGGTTTTGCAACTTGCCGCGACAGCGTGACGATCAATTTGAAGAATTCCACGATAAAAAAAAATACAAGGTTTTCTGTTTCATCAAATTACACGGAAACCCCGATTTTGTCTTTGTTGAAACAGGTTTCACTTTTTTGTTATTTTCGTGCAAACTTTTCCAGCTTTTTGGGTTCGTAAGGAGTTTGAATTTTGTAACACAGTGGGTTGTTGGACCGCTGGGGCACCACAGAACCCCAGAAGGCTAGCTAAGGCTCACCTAAAAATTCTTGGACGTTCATTTTTAGGTGAAGCAAGAGATTCAAGAAAAAAAAGTCGTGACGCATACATCCCACATACTAATTTTCAGTTTTTTTTCTCACATTTTCGAGTAAAATCAAATTTTATTTTTTATCTTGCGAATTAACTTTTGGAGCTTTATTTGTACTTTTACGTCCAAAAAGGGTTTGAATTTCGAAAAACAACGGATTATTGGCACACTGAGGCGTCACATCCCCAAAAGTCCGGCTAAGGGTTGAATTTTGAAATTCTGACTTCAGATTTTGAATCAGCAAACCGAAAAATTTTTGGACACTCGTTTTTGGGTGACACCATAGATTCCAGAAAAGTGTTCAGTTTTTTGTTTTCACATTTCTGATCTATTTTACAATTTTTAAGTTCATTTAAGGAGGTTCGAGCGAATCTAATGTAAAAAATAATTTCCAACTTTGAGCTTTGAAATTAAGTATACGTATAAATAAATACGTCATTTATCTAATCTAAAAATTTTAAAAAAATTTACCGTTTAGTTGCTTAGATATTAAATTTCAAAAATCACATTTTTTATCTCCTTATACACGGGCTCTTATGGCGGACAAACTTTAGTCGAGACTTTAATTACTTTTTTCAATATTAACCTCCCAACTTTAACGATTAAAAAACTATACACAAGAAACTTGGATTATTGTAAAATATAAAAAAAATGTAATAATAATACATTACCGATATAATTTTTGAAATATTTAAAGTTAAATTTGATGTTTTTAACTCGTTTATCGTCAGCTATTTATTCGAATAAAGATTTGGCAACGTCGCGTCAACAGCTGAGAAAAAATAAAAGGATAGAAATATAGTTACAGAGAGAGAAACTATAGAAAATAATAGGTAGTACACATTGGTATATGTATAACCTCAAATTCTGTAATGGGTATAATCAAACGCGTTGTTGCCAAATCTGTTTATTTAATCCGGCAAGTAATAAATACGAAAGTCATTTTATTACTTTATTTTATTAAATAAGTAAAAATCATCAATTATTAAATTGCTCAAATTATTTTAAATTAAAATAAAGAATTTTGACGAATATTGGGAAGACTGAAAGTAAAAAAAAATTTAAACATTATTTTGACTCACAAGTTACGCTCGAACCTCCTTAAGTTCATTTAAGCCCTTTTCAAGACCCTGAAGGTCTAATTAATGCAAAAAAAAATTAAATCGGAGAAAAATGTGTGAGAAAAGTACCGGGAATTCGTTGATTAAGTGGATAATATCTTAGAAGGAAAACGAGAATAAAAAGGAGATAACACAGAAACGCTGAGTCGAGGAAGAACGGTAATTTAGAGCTGAAAAGGAAAATGCGTGCATGTGAATGCAGATCTCGTAAACTCGAACGTATTTATTTATATAGCGAGTGCGGAAACGTAATTAGTGTAAATACGCGTAAAAATGGGTAAGAAACGGGAAATGAATCCGTGCAGAACCCCAGTCCTTTTTCGAGGGCAGTAGGTTGAAAAATAGAGAAAAAGCGATTAATTGGTAGCGGCAGTTGGTAGTGTTTAAATGAGTATGAGCTGTACGTCTAATTAATTCCAAAGGTGAAATTCGAAATGTTCGTAGAAAGGTGCGAGGGAATAAGCGTGTATGTGCTTAGTAAGTTTTACGAGGCGTGAAGGACAATTTACAGCATGTAAGGAGTAGTCCAGTTTACTATGTAACATTGTAATAATTACTCCCGCACCGTGAGTAGTAATTGCTCCTGTAATGTTGGAATGTCAGTATCGGTGTAACTGTTTCTCCAATTTCCTATTATCATTATTACTATTATTATTATTATTATTATTGTCGTTGTTGTTGTTGCTATTCTTCGCACCATACTTGTGATTATTGCTTCTCTACTTTCTGTGCATTATTTTTATTATTATTAATATTATTACAATTATTATTATTGTTGTTGTTGTTGTTGTTGTTGTTGTTGCCGTCGTCGTCGTCGTCGTCGTCGTCGTCGTCGTCGTCGTCGTCGTCGTTGTTGTTGTTGTTATTGTTGTTTCTCCTGTTCACATCTGGTTTATTCCCACATTACAATTTTTGTTGCTGCTATCATTATTGTCATCATTATTAAAAACATGTAACTTATTTTTTCTCTCGCACCATTATTGTTATTATTATCCTTATTATTACTGTTAGAATTCTTGTTAATTTTTTTTTGTTCTTGCTGTTGTTACTGTTGCTATTGTATATTTTGTCCCCCTTATTCATATTTCGATCACTCTCGCTTTGCAACTATCATTGTTGTTGTTACAATTGTTGTCATCATCGTAAACATTTAATTTTTCACACTATTGTTATTTTTACGCTAACTCTTATTTTTGTTGTTGTTACTGCTGCTGCTGTTGTTGTTATTGTTGATGACGATGATAATGTCGCTGCTGTCGTGTCGCCATGTTACTCCGTGGACGATCATAAAACTTCCTATACAAGACCTCCTCTTTTCTCGCAAAACATTTTCCACCCGTTCGCCGACACTTATAATAATCCTCGTGACTCCCACACCTCGCCATCATAATTTCATTCGTACCGGGAAGCGCTCGGCTTAATTAATGAGAGCCTGTAAATCAACACCCAAAACCCGTAACTTATTCCTAACCGTGTGCCGTTCGAACGTTGCCAGTCTTGTTTTAAACCCGAAAAGCGCGAACAAGTGGGTCATGGAATTTCAAATTCGTGGTAACTAAAACGCCAAAGGTCTACGATTATTTATAGCCAAGTGGTTCCACGCTACGATAGTCGTCTGTGTTTATATGCGTATCCCTCTTGTACCACAAATTCATTCACCCTTGAATCCACATCTTTACACTAAATCCCCGGAATTTATGAGTTCCTCATTTGCAAGAGAGAGAGAGAAAGAGAGAGAAAAGAGGCCGTTGAGCGAATTCGAAAAGAAACTCGACGGCTTCCCTTTCCCTAGCGTTCCTGCATAAATCTTTCATCGCGAAAAAAGCTCGTCCACGGGAAAACGTGCGTCCGAACGACCGCACGGCCAACACGGACGTGCCACTCTATTTTTATATTCCCGCACTACCACCGGAGCATGTGTAACATTTCTAATAGGTTGGTTCATTAAACTCTTCTAACGAAACTTTTCGTGAAATCCTTGAGCTTCCGTCTAACGATTTTCGCGACGCACGTAAATTGCGTCGGTTTCCTAAACGATCCCTGCGTTAACAAAAAAAAAATGGATACATATTTAAATATATTCCAGCGGACGCTGAAACGTGCCGACATTGCGCGTTGACGGATAAACTAGACGAATTAAAATTCCTGTCTTTTTTCAGAGTCCTTTTGGAGATCGTTGGCGTGAAAAAAGTTTTGAGTGAGAGGAAATACTCAATGGTTATTAATTAGAGACATTATTCATTAATAAGTAATGTACTTTTTATAAATAATTTCTAGTTAAAAAAAAAGTTGGATGGTTTTTTTTGGAAGAAAAACGTTTTAACACCTGCTTTTATTATTTAAAATAATTATGTTGAATAATTATAAAAGGTCAAGATTGAAATAATTGATTAATTATGAGTATCTCAAATTCAAATTTATCCAATTACCATAATTTTTATCGAAAATGGTGCAAAAAGAAGTAAATTTTGGTATTCGAGTGTATTCGGTTGTATCCGAACGCACTCGAGTGAATCCGGCGATGCTCGGTTGTATTCGGGTGTCTTCGTGTATATTCGATTACGTTCGGATACGTTCGAGGGTAAATTTCGTTCGTATTCGGGCATGTTCGGATACATTCGGTTATCGACGGATGAATTCGAATATATTCGGTTGTCGTCGGGTATGCTCGAGTGCCTTCGGATACATGCGAGTGTCTTCGGATGAGTCTTCGCGCGTATTCAGTTAGTTTCCGGAAATATTCGAATACCGTCGGACGAAGTCGGATATAATCGTCTATATTCGCGCGTGCTCGTCTACATTTCGAGTGTCGCCGAGCATCCAAAATTTGTACGAAACGTTTTCCGTCGAGTACGATATAATTTAATACAAAATCGTAGGATATTGATCAAATTTTGGAGCAACCCCTCCCCCCAGCAAAATATTTATTTAAAATTTTGAAACGCAGACTTTTCAAACAAAACAAACGATCCCTAACTCGGGGGTCTTCCAAAAGCTAATAAAAAGAAAAGTAAGCGCTGTATCGAATCACCCCAGAAGTATCCTCATACGTTCAAAAGCTGGCTTGTGACGAGTGTGTAGGATATGAAAGGGTGAATAATCGAGGGATCAATTGAATGACGGTAACAAGAGCTGCGATTGATTAGATCTTTTCTGTTACATGTATAGGGATAATATATAGAAAAAAACACAATTGAAAAGAAAACCTCCGGAAAGAAAACAAACATCCAATTAAGTCGAGAGTAAAAATCTGTGTATGGATTTTCAAATGTCTATTGTTCTGCGGTTGGAGCAAAATTCTATAACCCCTAACTTCTGGAGTGTCAGTAACAAATTCAACAAAAGGGTCGAGAGAAAACGACTTTTATGAATTTCTACACTCAGTCTCCATTCTGATTTCAGATTTGAAACCCAAAGATTCTTTAATCACTTTTCAATAAGTTACTTCCATTTTTTCTAAGCAATATAATTAAATTCAATTACATCCAACATAAATTTTAATAGAGTTTGTATTATATTGTAATTTAATTCTACTGAAACAAATAAAATTTTAATTAAATTTTTCTCTACATTGTTGTCACGCTTCTGCTATAAAACAGATCAACGGTAGTTCCATTTCTGACCACACCGCGGCGTCTACATTCCCACAAACATCGTCCCTACCCATGCATTTACTTACGAATTTATATTTATGTATAAATTGGGACATTTTTATCCGCATTATCACCGTTACCAGCATTTCACGAAATAACTTTCGATGGGGATTGTTTTTTTTTCTTCTTTGCAATTTCTCATCCCCTTGGAGCTTCAACTCCGGGAGAAACTTACTAAAAATTTAGTTTAAGATCATTATAAGGAACTTCCTCGTTCTAGAAAGCAGATGCGATCCAAGGTCGATTTGGCAATAAATTACTAACATTTGCATGACAACAACAATAATAATAACAACAATATAGGATGTTATAGTAATAGCGTAGAATCTTGATAGTGGGTTTATGACCGATAAAGAATATTTATTCGTCTGTTCACCATTACATGTACGTTTGAGTCGTATAACAGCAGCTCACTTACGGAAACTCGAGGTTATTATAAATATATTCATAACCCACTCGTGCAACATTTCACGTGAATGTTTAAGCGAGTATTGTAATGCGGTTTTATCACAAGGCAGATATTTCCTATCTTTGTACGGAAGAAAACATTTTGCGGAATCAAAGAGACTCTTCTCTTCGAATAGCTCTTCCTACAACGATGACGATAAGAAAAATGGTGATTTCGATAAACCTTAAATTAAAAAATCATAAAACCCTGGGTTTTATCGTTATTTCCAATAATAAATATTTTCAAAAATGCAATTTTTCTGTTTTAAATTTGAAACAAAATGTTTCTAAAAAAGAAAAATTAATGCCCAAATTATTTAATTCCAAATCCTGATTTGCGCATAATTTGCATAAATAATCAATCAACAATTTCTTCAGAAAACTGATAGAAAATTATGAAAATCGTCAGATTTCAGCAATCATCAATTTCATCGCGCCATATCAATTTCCAGATAAAATGCTAATGAAATCACCCGCGAGTGCGATATTTTGCCTTTACCACAGCATAGAACGAGTTGAGTTATAAATAAACAAAATGCCTTAAACGGATGCAACGACGACAAGTATTTATTTATCGCTCCAGTGGCAAATTAGTGTTATTACAGAATGGCTAATTAGTAGAACCACTTTTCACTTGTGCTATTACATAGAGATCAGCTGCCAGTGCCAGTGCCAGTGCCAGTGCCACTGCCTGGGTTGCCATTCGTAGCATTTTCTTGTACATAAAGTAAATGCTACAGGAGAATTCTAAATGCCTTACACGTGTCTACAATTTACCCCATGGTGGAAGTATCTCCCGACCAATTTTTACTGAAAAGGGCCCGAGTTAAGCCACTCGGGTGGGTATACGTTTCTTTCAAAGTGAAACAGGTTTGAAAAGTGTGCTTGCTCCGAGCGCTCAAAGAACGGGCGCGCGTGCAACGTTACGTGACAATTACATTTTCGCGAGCTGTTAAAAGCACATTAAGGCCGAGAAATGTATCCTTAAAGACGTAATGTATCCGCTGAGGCAGGCAAACAATTTCTTATTCTGTAAGTATATACCTACACATAGATATATATGAGCCGATTATTTTAAAAGTGGCCTAAGTATAATTTTTTATGAATTTCGCAAAATATTTTTTATGTCAGCTACAATCAAGTGGCACGTGTTTTTACAGTTAACGACAAAAAATTCACAAATGGACTTAGGCCACTTTCGAAATAAACGGCTCATATATCTGTCGCATTTGAGAAAGACGCAATATTTAATTTATATTTTTATTTTCAACACTATTTCTACCAAAGATGTCAAAAGACACTTTTTAGAATTTGAATTTCGAATTTTTTTCGAGGTTTAATTTCATCTTTTTTTTAAATCCACAAACGGGAGGTGCTTAGTAGGACAATTATCCGTCTGTAAAAAATTTGGTATTAACACTATGCCGTCCGGTGGCATCACGTTGGTGCCATGCGAAAACTATCGGGCAAGCGCCGGTGTCACCGCGTTGGTGTCGTACATAAAGATTTATACCGGCGCCGAACGAAATGTTAATTGAGAAAATCTATTTCAATATAGTTTATTTGTAATTTTTTTGGTTGTATTCGACTTTTTTTAATAAAGTATAAAAATTAATTTGACGTGACGTTTCGTTTCGTTAATCTGAGCCTTTTTCGGAAGATTGTAAATCCTAAAAAACGTATATGTATAATTATATAAATATAAAGAATTCTTTAACTTACATTATTTTTGTATAAATGTCATAATAAATTAAATAAATAAATAGGAACGAACCTCAGTACATATGAAATGTTAGATTAATTTAAGATCCCAACCAATGAATTGTTCAGTTAATTACTGAAATCAAATGGTAACGTTAGATTGGAATTCTAATCTCAAATCCAACACTAGGGATTTTGTTAATTTGAATTTAGCAAAAATAGTTCTTTAATTTTGTATAACTTACTGCATAAATACCTTGGAATTTTTTAGTAATACTTTTATATAGTTTAGTATTATGAGAAGGTCAAAATAATTGCTGAACTATTTAACAACAAAAATTACAAATAAACTATATTGATTATTGACGACTAACAGAAGCCTTCAATCATTTAATTTAAAATCTATTTCAATTCTAACTCTGTTTTTGGTTTTGGATTTTCAATTACGTATAATTAACGCGGTAGAAATAGTGTTAATACCCAATTATTATTCAAATTTTAAAATCGATACACATTTTCGAAACAATTCGTGTCATTTTTAAGGGGGGGGATTGAGGTGTAACAGCTTTAAAAATAGGTGATTTTAATGAATTTTTTTTTGGAAAACTATTGATAATTCCCGAATAATCTCTTTTGGGATTGAAGAAGCATCCATGAAATAATGAAAAAAAATGTTTTCTTGCCATCTTCTGTATTATTTATTCAGTATTCATAATCCTGCCAAACACTTCCGGATTGTTGGTGTCTAGTATAGCACCTGTTACAAGCATCCGATAACTAAAAATGAAAAATTTTCTTAAAGGTAGATAATTTATGCTGGGGTTATACCACTTGTTAAAAGAAAACATGAAGAATCAAAAAAGTCCTAGGGTTTTGAAGAAAAAATGATTTTTTTGACACAAAAATTGATTACATATTGCCACTGAAAATGTCGTTAAATAATATTAAATTAAATAATTCTATTTAAATTGTCGGTATAACCCCAGGAGAAATGTATATTGATTGGATTAAGCCTTCTGTGAAGTTGATCGATTGATTAGTTTTTGCGCTATCCTAGACACCGATTTGAAAAACGTAGTTTCGAGATAATTGCGTTTAAATTTTTTTGCGAAGTTTTACGATACTTACAGCTGCTACTTAATTGCGATACTACTTTTGGAACATATTCTTGAAACATTGTACTTTTGATTTATGCAAAGAAAAAAAATTCGATTTTTTGAACCTGTTACACCGCAATCCCCCCTTAAATAAATATTTCGAGTGTTCGACTGTTCCGATGATAAAGAACATGATAATCTAAACTCTGAACCGCGTTATCTCCACGCTGCCTTTATCCTTATCTCCTTTCTATCCATCGGCAGGTATAAAACAAAAACGTAGGATAAGCAAAGCAAAGCCGTATGGAAAAAAGAACTTCGTCGTCTCTTAAATCTCTACGGGACCCGAAAGCACTAAAATATTCCTAAGACCTTCGACGTAGAATAGCGCAGAGAGCAGTTGGGTTTAGGTCAAAGATTCCACGAAGCCCCACGCGTTGAGATGAATATAAAAAAAAACAAGTATAAAAGACTGGAGAAGATGAAGAAGATGGAGAAGCAGAACAATGCGCCAAACTTTTACTCCCCCTTTTTCTTACTTCCATTTTATATCCTTTGAATTCATTCAAGGTTAGTTGCCCCAAACTTTTTAGAATCATATTTTATTCCTATCAACTAAATTTGCGATATTTCGTCCCATCTCTACCATTCTAATGTTAGGTTGTCCCATAAGTTCCTTCCTTTCCGGCTCGAGGTCGCACATGGCGTGGCGCGGAAAAAACTTATAGGACAACCTAATACTTTTTCAAAATAAATCCGAAGGTCAAATTCGGACCGAGTCTGATTCGAATGCTTGAAATGTGTCGACGTCGAAAAATTAGTCCATTGAAAATCCGTGAATTTGAAATAATTCAGCTTTTTTTAGAATCAAGCAATCAAAATGTTCTATTTTTACGAAAAATAAATTGTAAAGTCGATAAATTACAAGTTTTGTTTGTTCATAGTATTTTTCAAATTCGAAATTCGAATTCGGTGAGAAGTTCGGGCCCGACTGCAATAATAAACTTTTGAAGGTTGAAATGCAACCAATTTTGACCCAAATGGTCCAAAAATATTAAAAACGAAAATTAAGTCCACCAAAAAAACCACGAATTTAAAATATTTCGGTTTCCCTGCAACCGAAGTACGAAAATTTTCTAATGGTATTACTAAATTTAGCACAAATATCAATATTTTTCGAAATTAATCCTAACTTTAGGGCAATTAATTCCAATTATTTGGGGAATTTAATTGGAAATCTCAAAATGACGATTTTAGAGTTTTCAAATAAAAGGGATAAAATTTCATATTCGCGAGAAAATTCAAATTGAATTTTGGGCGATTGAATTTGGATGCAATTATTTTTTATGAAATTCAGTAATTCCGGAAAACTGTAGAAAACAACGAGTTAAAAAAAAAAGAAGTAAATAAAATCTATCCACAAGGAATCAAACAGCAGGTAACATCGAAAAAATATGAAAAGTGTGGGGTTTCCCAAGCTGATGCATTTTTTACTCAACTTAAAAGAAAGTGTTGTCATACACGTATACACGCATACACTCTCTCTTTCTCTCTCTCTCTCTCTTTTTCTCATTCTCTCTCTCTGTCTCCCTCTTTTAGATAAAAATTACCGTAGCGCGGTAATCCTTACCGGCTACGCTGCAAACGTTGCTGAGGCAGCAACACTGTAAAACACACACGTTATTCATGCGGCAGAAGTTCCTCTAACGAAGCAAAGAAGAAGGAAGGAATTCTCTTCTATATCGTAAGAAATATCAAAATGCAACTATTAATCGCTTTTTTGTAATACAAAAATTGCAAACGTATGGTAAAATTTACGGAAACCCAAAACTTTTCATAATCTCGCGACAGTCAAAAATTAAAAATAAAAAAACCAAAAATCCCTAAAAGTATTTGTAATTTACGTAATTTTCTGTGCATTCCCAACGTCGCCTTTGGGCGGTAGAAAAAGAAAAGTATTGGCGCTCACCAAAACTGAATATCCAAAGCAACGTGGAGACCAAGGCGAACCGGAACCCCACCGATACACACGAAAAATCCATGGAAATCAAATCGACACGGTAAAAAACTAACATAAATGCAACACAGGAACTTGAGAGTCACGCGAAGAAACAACAAAAAAATGACAAAAACTCAGCAAAGTAGGAACACAAGAAGCTGCACTTGAAACTTGGACGAAAATCTCCTTCCCTCCTTCGTACACTTGTTGATAAAAAAAAAAGTAAAATAAAAAAAAGACGCACAATTTCACAAAGTTTCCTTTGTTTCTCGATAAGGAGAATAGTTCACTCGGCGCATGTTGACGCGTATGATGTTTATAGATATTGCTTTCGGGGATTAGGGGTGAGAAATGTGGGGGGAAAGGCGAGGGAATTCGTAAAAAAAACGGAAGTTTGGAAAAACACGACCGTTTGCGGAACGGCGAAACTAAACTCTAAAGTCGCCGGCTGCGAAGCGAGAATCAAGAAGCGAGCGAGCTAGCTAGCGAGCGAGCAGCGAGCGACGAACGCGCGTTGTTCATTCGTTCGTTCGTTCGTTCCAGACCGAACGAATAGCCTGCTGGCACCGGAGCTTCGGCAAAGATCGGGGCTACAAACAAAAGTATCAGCCAGCGTTCAAGAGCGAGCGGGTTCAATCTCCTCCCCACTATTACTACCTATAAGTACGATTAAGGCGACGCTACACATCTCGTTAAACCTACTTACTTTACCCTTACTTGCTTCATTTACTTTATTTATTTTTATAGAAACGATAGATTTTCAAGCTATTGTAGGGGAATCGCGCCCAAAACGGCATACTTTTTGTTCGAAGGCGTCCTAAGGCAAAACCAATAACAATTTAATGAGACCCAAAGCTGCAATAGAATCTATGGTTATTTCCCTTACCTGCGACAAAAGTTTTCATTTTCATATGAATGAATATGTAATTTCTTCAGTCTTTCGGTCTTACAAATTTTTTTATTGATAAATTTGTTGTGTTGACGTTTCGACAACTAATACGTTGTCATCTTCAGAACACTGATTCTATTTATATTTTTAATTTCATAACATAATTTCTTAGATTTAAATTAATTTAATAATTGGAAAGTAAGTTATTATAGGTGTTTTCGACTACATCATTAAATTCGTAGTGATATATATAGTATAGTATATTAGTTGTCGAAACGTCAACACAACAAATTTATCAATAAAAAAATTTTTAAGACCGAAAGACTGAAGAAATTACATATTCATTTAATACCTACGGTCAAAGAAGGGATATTCCAAAATAATTTTCATATGAGTAAATAGATTTGTAATTTAAGATTTCGAAATATGATGTAATAGTCCATTTTGCCCTGATATCCTGGGTAAAATGGCATACTGACGCTTTCTGCCGTATTATAATATACATTTTATTGTTTTATGTTTTTATTGTTATTCAACAATACAAAAATAACTCTTATAAAATAAAAAATTAAAGATTACATCCTTTGGTAGTACAGTACGATCGCTCTACAAGATACCTTCGATTCTCGGTCTACAAGATACCACGGGTTCCCCTTCGCTATCCACTACCCCCACTCCTAATACCTCCTCGCCTTTGAATGTTGAATGTTCGCTCGCTCCATACTATGTATGTACCACGGAAATAAATGACACAAAATGAGAATTATTTACACATAACGATTTTTTTTATTTATTATCATAAATTATTAATTATTTAAGATAACATTTTAATTTTTTATTGGTTTAACCCTTATTCGGCACATTGGGTTCATATGCACCCCACGCTTATAATATAAGAATTTTGAATACCTAAGTAGCATTGGGGGGGGGGGGGGGGGGGGTTTAGCCCTTAATATGTAAAATTAGAAAAGTTATGAATTTTTTCATAAAGTCACTTTTTTTTCGCTATTTTTCGATATTTTAATTTTTTAAATATACTTAATTTAAATTTGTGGCATATATAACCTATACTAAATTAAAAAGCACCCTTTCAAAAGGCTACAAAAAAATGGTGTCAAAATATTCAATAGTTCATTTTTTATGAAGGTTTTTGTCACTGGGGTGCACCTGATCCCAGTGTGCCGAGCACGTTATACCAGAGAAGTGTGCCGAATAAGGGTTAAAATTCATAGAGAATTTTCAAGGACTTGTAAACGTAGTTTTTTGTCGGGAACATAAACTCAAGCCTATTTTGATGTGTTTCAAATGTTTAAAATTGATTTACTTACGTGAGATAATTGCACAAAAGGTAAAAATAACTTTTCTTCTCTTTTTCTTTCTTGTCAACACTGCGAGAAGTCCTCGTTTACAGACTTCTAGCCACGTGACAAAAAAAAAGAAGGAAAAGGATATGGAATACAAAGCAACCTACATTGTCGGTTTAACTTTAAACTGTTTTGCATGGTATCTTGTATACCGACAGCGAGATCTATTTCTCTCCGGCGTAACAGGCCGCTGAGTGGGGGAACGGTAGTTTTCTTCTTTTTTCAGAATCATATTCCCCTTCGGTCCCTTTGGTATCTTGTAGGGCGATCGTACTGTACCTACCTAACAAAAATAGATCTCTCTCATAACGTAAAAAAAAAATTTGTTAGTTCCAAACAAAAATTAGTATCATAAAGTAAAACAAAAAATAAAATAAATTCTTTGTTAGTTCTTTGGTATTTGTTAACCATTCTGCCTAAAACTTCCATATTATTATTCCATGACTCAGTTTTTACTGCTAAGGGCAAAATGACATAGTATGCCATTTTGGGCCAGCCGTAGATATGACATTTTGCCCGTTTTGCACCAGTTTGGATTTTGTGTCAGTAAGATTGTATAGGTTAGATATTCAGAGATGAAACTACACAAAGTACATTCTACTAGTATGTATGCTTCCTAGCATAGAAGCTCCCAAATGAAAAATGCAATTTATTGTCATAGAGTACATTAATAATTGAAGAGAAAATTATTTCGTGAACATGATTTTATCTTAATGTCGATGTATTAACCGTCAACGGCGACGCACAGTGTAGCCATGTAGGTCTGTGGGCAGCTAGTGACGTAACAGTATATTTGTACTATTTGCAACATCCAAATGTGCACGATAGGACCAAAACCCTCAATATGCCGTTTTGCCCAGATATGCCATGTTTTGGACGCAATTCCCCTACATATCCCATGGGAATTCCTTACGTCACAACGAGAACCGCGAAAAACGATCAAATCACGGATTTCGCAAAACCTCGATGCCACAGTTTTTGTTCGCTGGTATCGAAAGTGCGTGTGGATCAGTGCAGTGGTATCGAAGATGCACAGAAATCGATGAGCACGCTACTTCTAGTAGCTGTTTTTTTATACAAAAAACCCATGTTCATGATTTCATCGTTTATGGTGTTTATGGAATTGGGCCGTGAAATTTATGCACCGAGACAAAAAAAACTGCGTAAAAAAATTAAAATAGTCTCATAAATTGCAAAAGTTACTCAAACGTCATACGATTTTTCGATTCCACCTGGCAGAGGCTGCTGCAACGTGGTACCAGGTACTATGCTATCGCAGCATACAGCGTAAACGCTCTGGACGCAATTGAACCCCGATTTTCTTTTTTACAACAGTTTACAGCAAATAGTTCCACTTTATTTTTTGCTCGCAGATGCATCGAAATGTAGTTTTACCTATATTCGATTCCTCGAAGCAGAGGTATCCACTTCGCTTAGAAAAAGTATTAACAGTTAGCCGGTTGCTTCAGGTCTTGGGAGAAAAACTGATTCATGTAGGAGGCGAGGGAAGGAAAGAAAGAAAGAAACAGATCTCGAATGATCGGAGAAAAAATTACAGCAAGAAAAGGTTACAGAGAATCGAAGCCGAACGTTAATCAAGAATTAATGAATTTCCATCGGAAATTTCACTGCCCCTATTCCGAGTCGCGATGCCGAAATATATTTATGACAAAAATAATCTGGAGCGAGGAAAGAAATCTACGCAAGTGTGTCTCTGTCCCTGTCCCCTTTCGAGCATGTAGATTAAAGTTGTTTTGTTAAAACAAGGATAGCCAAGCTTAGTCCAAATAAACTTTGCCTCAGAAAATCCTAAGCACAATCTCGTAAAAGTTGAAAGCTTGAAGATATAACCGGTTAACTTCCTGTTGGACTCCAACTGTTTTCCTATTGTAGATAATTCCTTTGACTTTTGTTACCTTCGGTCACGACTATTTGTTGTCGTTGCCCTTGTACTTTTTTTTTCTTCTAATAAATAACTCGATCTTAAATATTTCCAGTTTTTACCTAAAACACAATAATCAGGGGCGTCTCTTCCATGGAAATCTTCTCGAAAAGGAAGAAATTTTTGTTTTTAAAGCAAAAAAAATTGCGTAAAGAAAATAAATACACTTTTTACCGAAAACGCCATAATCACAGATTTATTTTATAGAGACCTTCATGAAAGGGGACAATTTTTTGTGTTTTAAAGTAAATATTAATATGTTTAAAGTTTTTGAAATATTAACTTTCTTAACATTTGTTACATATTTGCCCTTACAGCCTATTTCTTACCCCATAAAAAAACACCTCTGGTGCAAAAAAATTGAAACAAGTTCATGTGTATACCTGTACAAAAAGCACATCTGCTGCAATCCCCCCCCGAACCCCCAAAAAATTCTAATTTATACAAAATGTGCAAAAATCAAAACTGATTATAATCAGAAACGAATACATCATATTTTTTATACTTTATAGAACAGAATCGACATGAACGAATATTACTGTGTCATCTAAAAAATATGACCGCTAAACACAGTTTTGTGGTACATTTTGAAAATCTTCAGCCAAACAAAGTAGTTAAATCCGACAACAATAGACAAGTTCAAATTTTCCATCATATCCATATGAATTTTGAAAAACTTCGACCAAATAAAGTTGTGAAATCCGATAACATTAGACAAGTTCGTTTTTTCCATTACGCCAATACAAAGTAATTACATTGGACCAAAAGTTCACAAAAGTACCTAGTACTCTCCACTTCATATGATTTGTCAATTTCTTCCATAGCCTCTATATCTTGTCTATGTGGCAATATCTGTGGTAATTAAAACAAAATGGAAAGAATTTTTTTTCTGTTTACGTGATTAGAATCGGTACTGAACTTGTCGGGCCCCCAACATTAACGATAAGCAATAAGTATCTTATAATTTAAACTAATAATTAAAACTCAAACATCTGAATTAATAATGTCATAAACAAATTAATTTAAACTTAATAGCACTTGTTATTAAATGAAATGTTAAATAGTCTCCAGTAAAAATTATTATAATGTAACACATACTCACTATAATATAAAAACTACTATAACTGGAAAATAAAAAAAAAAAAGAGTATTACCTTAAAATTCAATTTCTACTTTCTTCTTCTACAAAAATAGTAAACATCACCCGCAATCTACCCGAAATAAAAAGTATGGCAAATATCTGGAACAGTTCCTATGGTATAACTAAAATACTTCTCATACCGTGAAATCTGTCCCAGACCTTCGCCATACTATCACTTCTTCCTACCCGAGCAGTAGAATAAACCTGCCTCTAAAACCCTCCCAGGAGTGAACGTTTCGTTATAAAACACCATCCATCAGTCTACGTATTGATTAGATATTAATTTATACTTGGTAATTAACAGTTAACATGCAGAGAGGTACAACTTGCCATTATTATCATTATTATTGGGTTGCTTTCTGATAAGTGTATTAAAAAAATGTGGCCTCGCGTGTTCATAAAAGCTACGTATTGTTAATAGAACGGTACTAACTTTCGTTGGGAATCTATGTGAAATAGTATCGCGCATAGTATCCTATAAGTATTGCATTTGAGCCATACTACCATTGCCTCGAGAGACAGAAGAAGCTCCTTTGAAATTAAAAAAATAATCCTATCAAAGTTTATCACTTTTTTGGAACATGGATGATATTAATTTATCTAGAATTATCATAAATTATTGGAAAAAATATAATAATAATAATAATAATAATAATAATAATAATAATAATAATAATTTCCTTCTAACTATGATTTGAGATTGCAACAAAGCATAAACAAAAGGACGAGCTTCGTTTGCAAAAGGGCTTAATTTTCATAAATTATTGGAAAAAATATAATAATAATAATAATAATAATAATAATAATAATAATAATAATAATAATAATAATAATAATAATAATAATAATAATTTCCTTCTAATTATGATTTGAGATTGCAACAAAGCATAAACAAAAGAACGAGCTTCATTTGCAAAGGGGCTTAATTTTCATTTTCCAAAAGTTACCAATTTTGAGAGGCCAAAATATAATAGATAGAAAAGAGAGAGAGAAACGCTCGAGGATGATATTGCAATGGACCTAAAGTAGACGAGACAATTGAAGATACTTATTTAATTCTATCATTTAATGGAGAAAATTAGGTGAGAACAAGAACGGTTGGCCAACTTTCTTGGATGCGACTATTTACAAACACCGGAAATCCTCTTTTACATTTTTGAGAATTCACTCCGAACCTAAATATACTGATATCGAATTTACAACAACAACAAAAAAATACAATTTCTCTAATTTATAAAACGCGTTACTTCCATTTACAATTTTTGTCTTCCTCCAAATACCGCAAACTCGATAAACAAGTGAATGGTAAGTTTCTTGTCATTTTCAAAGATACTTCTGTAGATACAACGGAGTAGTGATTCCAGATAGGGCGATTTCATGCACACCGGAGGAGTAATTTAAGATACGTTTACCCACTTTTGGGAGGAAAAAGTGAATTTCGAAAAAAGCGAGCGAGTCCTGCGCCGTCGCCTTTCCCCTAAGTGTAACGTTGGAAAGTGGAAGGGAGAGTTTCTGGGCTTGTCAAACACGTTTCCGAAGAAAGTCATACTTTTAATCTTGATGGGACTACTATTTTAGATAGCAGTGCATGAATCAAAAGATATTATTGAGAGTCTTTTTGTTGTCACATTCATAAACTTAGCAATGTAGCGTATCCCAACAGTACTACAAATGATAACGTATGGATTTTAAACAAGTTTCTTTATTTGATAAAGCCATGCATCTGTAGGATGATAATGCCTTTAACGGAACTTCCTCGAATAATAACTCAAGGCATGAGTCGTATCGTTACATTGAGTCCCTCATTTATTCATAGGACCTTTCTCTAGACTTCAATGTTGCCTTTTTAAGGTCTTGATAGGAACATTGAATACGATGTTTATGGTCCTCCCGTAGACGTTTCCATTTTTTTTTTCAGCCACTACCTCCCCGCGTGTTCTTAATCTCCAACCGGGAAAAATACACCCGTGAAATAGGGGACAGCTACATGTAAATCCTTCTCTTGGACAAACTACTTAGAATGCAACTTGTGCCAATATCAAAATTCCACAAAAAAATTAAATTTCTCTAAGCAATAAAGTAGGGTAAATGCACCAATAGATGGACGGTTAAGCAAACTCTCATGCTTTTTTATCAAAATAATATACTAAAATACAAATAAGTTATAATAAAATGAATTATATTAATGTAAAAATGTGTAATTAACTAGAAAAAAATTACTAAAACTTTGTGAATCTTCGTAGTGATTAACAAAAAAGAAAAATTTATGAAAAAGACCAAAACCCCAGTAGATGGACAGCCAATATCTGGCTTGTCATACTGCTATATCTGTACTTTGCCCCATGACACCTCAAGGGCATAAATAAATAAATAAATAAATAAATAAATATCAATAGATGGACGCTAAATTTTCTTATATTTTTGTAATCTTATTATTTTATTACGATATTTATAGCTTTTTTTAGTGAAATACGAGCATAATAATGTATACATACCTTATTTTTTTATTCATTTATAATAGTAACAACAAACAACGTTTACCGGACATCTGTCACATATTTACTAGTGGTGGCGCCCTTGAAGCAAAACTTCGTCATGCCAAATTTGAATATTTTTTTTTTATCATTATTACAAATAAAAAGATGAAAAAAATCACTTTTTGCAATCAGGTCTACATATAGCCATAAAAAAAATTATGGCTTTACGATTTCGTTCTTAAATTTAATGTAATTAGTTTTGGAAATAATATTTGTCCATCTATTGGAGGGTGTCCATCTATTGGCGTGTTTACCCTACCTCGCTTTCTTTTTTCAATTGTTTAACGTCAAAAATACTCTTTTACATTTTCCACGAAAAAAGTTTATTTTCAATCTTCTGACTCACAAAGTACATTTACTCCCTTTCAAAACCATAACATAAACTGTTCAGAAAAGTATAAAAGAGGCAGAAAAAGGATTAAAGAAAGCATTTACTTTGAAAATTTGGAAGACTAAAAAAATCAGGAAATTTCCATCATCACTTTCTTTTCTTCTTTTCTTTTTTTTTCAAGGGGGCGGTATACTTGTGGTACAGAGTACAACTAATTGTGAGTTTCAATCTAATCCACGTTCCATCCTTTGTCAGAAGAGAAGACGTACTCGCGCGGGCTTATCATTAGGCTTTTGAGTGATGGGTTCTTATTAAATCATCTTAAATTAAATTCTGACTGTGTATTTATTAGAATCACCGAACCGCCTATTCGCTCTACACTGTATCTGTATGTATATATGTATATTTAGATGAATCAGTAAAAGAATTTGAAACCGTATGAAAGAGGACCTTTGAACCACGTTGGTTGAAAATACAATTTTTCCTCGCATTTCCCGGGATTTCCGGGAGATTTGGAGTAAAAGAGAAATTCAATGACCTCGAAACCGGTTTTTTTTACAAATTATAAAAAAATAATTGACTCTTCAATCGAACGAGAATAAATTCCGTTCAAGAAATTTTGTCGTTGGTTTAGTGACAAAATTAGATAAAACAACTATCACATGTTTGTGGCAGCCCGTGACAATTTTGTTCTTCAACCACTAATATTTTTTTAACACGTTGACTGCCGTGGGGGTCACCGGTGACCGGCACTAAACTTTCCGTTCGGGCCGCGCTGGTTAGCACAAATGCAATAGTGTATAGCCTTGCGACCCACGCGGCATGAATAGGAATTTACGTAAATTTGACGTGGCAGTCAACGCGTTAAGTGCAGTCTTGGATTGACGTTCTATCGTTTTCTAGAGCTTCCACGTTTTTCTTCCCAAACCGACATTTCCATGAAAATGGCAAAGCAAAATGGCATCTTTTTATGGAAAGACTGGCTTCACGGTGAAACCTATCTCAACTCAGCCTTAGAAAAACAATGAAGATCAGCGTCTGCCAGCATCTGGCAGGGTCGAGCGCCGGAAACTGGGCTCTGGTGTATGCACTTATATTATATACACACAACCTACGCTCTGTCTTCCAAAGCCTTTGCTAGGGTTACACACACTGATGCATCCTTCGTTTGTGTTACAATATAACACTGTGAAACAACATTTCATTTCTATAATTTCTGTTATCTGGGGAAGGTTGAATTACATTAGACGTCTCTCATCTTCAAAGGCTGAGTTATACAATTCTTGCCTCAACCGAGCGTTTAGCTTGTTGATTAATATGAAACCTTTTTTCTTCATTTCGAGACCGACACTGAGAAGATGATGTATCACTTGTACATACATGGGGAAACATGAGGATACTGGTGATGTATGAGAATATGCAGATCGATACTCAAATGTTGGGTCTGATGACCAAATTACAAGTAATCACCACGATTTTAGGTACATTCAATGTCATTAAAATCAAACGTATGATCGGTATATTTATAATAATCGATGTAATAGAGAATTATCGACATATTTATGATTATTCATATAACAAATAATTAAAATAATAATTAATTCTTTATTATCCTTGCTTTACTAATTCGGCTAGATCTAATTATATAATTATTATACGTTTCGATCATTAATGCCGATCCTCTTCAGCAATATTTGATACCAATTTGCGTTATAATACAATTTCCCAGATTCATAATTGCTTACCACTTTGCCGGCCGCCGTCACGTACGCGTGGCTTTCTTAGCCAACCGTTCACGCCGCGCCGATTACTGTACGTGCAATAGTGTATACCATTGCGACCCACGCGGCGTGAATAGGGAGTCATGTAAATTTGACGCGGCCGTCAAAGTGTTAATGATGCGAATGACATTGGTTAATTAAAATAATGATTATAATTGTTTCATAATAACTGATACAATAGATACAGTGAAAAAAAATGTATAGTCATTTTAACTACATTTATTGTTATTCCAACTACTTTTATAATTAAGTCAACTATACGTTAAATAATTATGGCCTTTATTATTTTCGGCGTATAACAGATGTAACAGGTATATTCGATGTCATCAAAACCAGAAACATGCAAAAGTTTCTTTCCCTGAAGTGTCACTAACAGCAGCAATCTGTTCTATTCAGTTACCATTGGAAAAGTCATCAAGAGCAGCAGGCTACACTCTTTAACTGCAACTGTAAGAGTCATTAAGAGGGGAGTCTGGTGTAACTAAGGTATTTTTCCAATGCATACAATTTCAAGATATAATATAAACCCTAGCAAAACCCTAGACAAATCCCTAGCAAAACCCTAGCAAAACCCTAGACAAATCCCTAGCAAAACCCTAGCAAAACCCTAGCAAACCCTAGCAAAACCCTAGCAACTGTAAGAGTCATTAAGGGGGGAGTCTGGTGTAACCAAGGTATTTTTCCAATGCATATAATTTCAAGATATAATATAATTTTTTTATTGAAACTTTTTTACATATAAAGGGAAGTTCAAAGAAGAAAATTTGCCATTGTTGATTTAATTTGAATGTATACATATATAGATGTAGTAGTGGCAAGGGAAGGATTCGGTCAAAACGGCGGGATACCTAGAGTCCTGAGAAAATATCGGAAACGTAAAATGAGGAAAAATTTTTCTTTAGTAGGTATATGAAATGCGGATGAACCTCAGTTTGAAAAAAAAATTGTTAATTGCAAAACTGGCGGAAGAAAACATGAAAATGAACGATACATGTCCGCTGTTATTTTGCAATAACTTTATGCTATAATAATAATTCATGAAAAGTCGAGGTTCATTAGCATATAAATTTAATTATCTTCAATTTAAACGGTGAATCAAGTGAATCGGATAAAAATTCGATGAGCTATGCGTCCCGCTAATTTGGAAAACGTGGTTTTGAGAAAAACGCGTTTAAAGTTTTCGGCTAATCCGTGTTTAGGTGTACCTACTTGGCGCTCTCACCGCTCCTAACTGTATTTCAAGATCGAATTTGATGCTATAACTTTACAAAAGCATTCTTTACATGTTTAAGAAGATTTTCAAGCAACAACAAAAAAATCGATTTTTTAGACCTGTTACACCAGACTCCCCCCTTAAGAGCAGCAGCTGTGGCTCTTTGTAACTAATAATCATCAATACAACTGCACCCTTACAGTGCACCCTTCGGAATCATCAAAATTGATAGTTTCATAATTATAATGTTCATAGTTTCGTATAGAAGAGTCATTTGGTTCAGCAAGTTCTTCCGCTTGATTGCAATTGAAACTGTCATCACAAACCCGGTTGCAATAATAATAACAAATAAAAGTATTAGTTGCAATACCACTTTTCAACCTATTTGGAAAAGTGTCATCAATATCAGCAATTTTCTAGCGTTCGATGGCTTCATAATTTTTGTGACGTTACATTTTTGGGATCCATGACTTTTACCTCTGGAGGTTTCTGCTCCAGATTCTTCAAAGTTGTAGGTAACAAATTTGGATTCATTCGTTCGTTTCTATGAGAAATAACGACATTCGTGTTTTCGACAACGACAAAGACACAGCTGTTACAGAAATCCGCTCCAAAAGATGTGATACCATAGCGCACTAATAACACAGTCTCTTACTGGATATTAATTACGAAAGTGTGAATAATTGCTTCAGAATCTTATCAGATGTTATGTCCATCAAAGTCCCCCGAGAACATCCCAGATATATTCTTATTCAATTAAGGCTCCTTTGTATTCTGCTGAATTGATCTGCTGATTCCTCGCTTCATAGAGACTTTTGATCCGCTGTCGTATTTCCTTGTGCTCAAATCGTCAGTACCGCGTGTTGCATTTGAGAGACATTTTAAGGACGGGAAAATAAAAAGCCACGTACGTATATGCACTTTCTACTCGCAAAATACGCCACTTTCTTCGATTGTCGCTTTATCAACGTCTACCGAACGATAACAAACGGTTAAGTTGCTCGTCACCTCATGAACGATGGGTGAAGCTTTTGTCCAAATGCCCCACGCTTTTTTCGGGTACGAAAGGCCAGGGCAAAAAGGGTTACCTATATATTTTATAAAATCATTAACCCTAGAACAGCACACCTCCAAACTCGAACGTAAAGAGTACACTAGCGGCTCAGTGACCCCACGTGAAAAAATATTAATTTCTCCGCCAATTTTCAATATTTAAGGCTGAAAATTTTTAGAGATATATTTTGACATTCCTTGAATAATGTTTCATCATTGGGAAATCAAAATAAATTTTCTAAGGTATTGACAAAAAATTCGGAAAAAAACAGTTAAATTGACTTTTATTACATTTTTGCTCGTAAGATTTTCAATTTCCGATATTTTTTATTGAAATTTTGTAGACATACGTAAGAGATAATATTGTGTAAGAATCAGCTTGTCCCAATAATCGATTTTGCCAAAAAAGGTATTTATTTTGAAAAATGAAGGGTGTGATTTTTAGAGAATTACTAATTTTCGTAATATCCTCGAACTTTTCATAGATGGCGCGAGGAGGTCGATTCTACAACGGTAACACATCTAGAACGGAGTTCGAAAATCGCGTGGGGACATATTGACCCCATGTGCTGTTCCAGGGTTAAATCGTTATTTCCATAATGGTCTAATGTCTTTTTTTCACGTTGCTGCCAATTTGACGATTTCAGGATATTGGATTTTTTTGTTATAAGAAATTAAAGTAACAAATTGCAATTGTCCCTCCACGAGTACCTCATTGCGCCCCATCAATTTGAAGCTATTGATGGTGCTCTAACGGTTAGAGAAAATCATTTTTGTTATATGTTGTATTGTAGATAATAAGTGAAATTAATAAATTAAAATTGTTCTACTGTCTTGTAATTTTTAGGTGTCCCATTTTGCCCCAATGTATATCAGCTCCAGTACAAATATAAGGTAATTGCTAGGAATAGTCTTGGAACTGAAAATGGGTAATGCATTAAGGGGGTAAGGTCACCTGTAAAAAGAAAAAGTATATCAATTTTTTTTACAACTTTTATTATAAAAATACATTTTTCAAATGTACATTGAAGATTGTACTACTAAATACTGTAACGTGGAAATTTTCCTCCGTTACATTAAGTTTCTTTTTTGCATTAATTATTTCGAATTTCTTTCGCGCCCGTTACTAAAAACGGAGAATAAGGCTCAGGAACCTCTCCGAGAACGCCCGAAACCTACTTGGTAACGATGTATTTTTGTTATTTTTGTTGCGTATTATTCGATATCACTTATTATGTCTTTACTTATTCTATGTTCTGTTATTATGGATAAAATCTCTATTTTCTATTCGGATCCCTATCGTATACTTCCGTTAATTCCCTTCCTGACACCCTCTTGCCAATTTCGGATCACGAAGATCAAATACGGAGGACGAAAAAGGAAGAAGAAGAGGACTTCATCTTCTACAACTCCAGAGCGAGAGAGAAGGAAGGAAGGCTCCCGAAATACAGGATCGGCTATACTCTAGACAAGGAAGGATGCCATCTAGCGATTCACAGGAGACGGGTCGATAACGACAAATGGGTCGATGCCATAATTATCACCCGAGCATCGCAATTCCCGAATCCTGCGACAACTAGGATGGCGCTACCGATAACAGTCAGAGGGGACCGAAATCGGCTTCCCTGAGAGATTCTTGAGCCGCCGTACGGGAAACACTATCGTGAGAACTGTGTTCAACTACCTACAACTACCTCCGGGATTTTTGGGACGTTTGAGAGGATTTCGACGGAGAAACCGTATCCTCGTCCGCCGGGAGTGGTCTTCGGAAGTCCAGGAGCCGCTGCGATCAGGTGATTGGAGAAATTGGCATCCTCCACTTTCCTATTTCCCCGGTAAAAATCCCGAAACCTTTCTTTTTGTCATCCCGCTTCCGCTATCCATTCTTCCGATTATTAGGCGATTCGGTTTAGCATCTTTTGATTTCTTATTTTTCTTTTTGGATTCGTTCTAATCTCTCGCAACTATCTTTTTGTCATTTCGCGTGTTCTCGTTTAAATTATAAGTGCGGAACCGCGAAATTCACTATCTTTTTCCTATCTTTACTAAAGTTTGTAAATTTGTACAATAATTGTGACTGAAATATACGCCGATTCAAGATCCTTTCTCGAATCGGTTAGAAAAAGCAAAAGTCGTCTGAATTCTGACAATTTATTTCCGAATTCAGACAACGGATCTCCTCTGAGAGGGTATGATAGCTCCTTCTGAGCTAGACCGGGCCCCCTCAGGGAAAATCCGCGTCCGAATCATCGGACTGGCGCCCAACCTCCCGACTTCCTTCCTTCCGATACAACTCTCTATCTTCCGAATTTCCCTGAGCGTGGAAATTTGCAGCAGCAACTCCCCTTTCGTTACCACGGTCGCAAGCGACCGGGAGTTGCGCTACAATACTTACTAAATTATTTTTTCGAAATCCCTAGTATGTAGTATAAACATACTAGAGATTTGTTAAAAATTTCCATTTGGCGCGAGGTTCGAGGAGCACCGATTGATCGATTTGCCTCGACAAAGTCTCATTTCATTCGGAGAAAGGCCCTTTACGGCATGAATGTGGGAATTTTGGAAGAAGTAAGTAAACAAAAAGTTACAACACTTTTTATCAGATATATATACATAATTTTGGTTTTTGTTTTGTTTTTGGGTTTAAAAAATTCACAACTTTTGTAATTTTTGTTTCTTTCCAAACTCCCACATTCATTCCATAAAGGATGGTCTTCCAGAGAAAATGAGCCACTGCGGAGTCAAATCGGTCAATCGGTGCTCCTTGAACCTTGCGCCAAATGGAAATTTTTAACAAATCTCTAGTATGTTTATACTACATACTAGGGATTTCGAAAAAATAATTTAGTAAGTATTTAGTAGTACAATTTTCAATGTATATTTAAAAAATGTATTTTTATAATAAAAGTTGTAAAAAAAAATTAATATACTTTTTCTTTTTATTGGTGACCTTACCCCCTTAACGATTAACCCAATATATGCATATATATATACAGGGTGGGCCATTTTAATTGACCCACTGAAATATCTTCCAAAATAACCGGTAAAAAAAATTGTTCCTACAAAAGTTGTTAGGGACAAAGGGGGAAAAATTTGTAATCTGTTAGATTTAACCTTGAGGTCAGTTTTCAAGGTTATTTGAACTTCAGGGTGATTTGTTTAAATGGGAACCCCTATTTTTGACACCGGATCCTGAAAGAGCGAGAAATACTACGGCCAAAATGATTTTTTTCAGTTTTTAGAATGATCTACAGAAGGTCAAATCAAGGTAAAATATTGAGGATTTGTTCATAAATCTTTTTTTTTAATTTTGAAAGAGTGAGGTAAATTTTGAAGGTTATTTAATGGTTATAGTAATTTTTTAATGAAAAATCTCACTTTTATCCTAAATCTTATTTGCTTTTAGCGTTACCCAAAAACAACGACGTGGACGTAGTAAGTTCTGTTTCCTTTGAGGTGCTTATTTAACGTGAGTCCCCTTGCTGTGATTTATCATATTACATTAAATGTTCAAAATTCCCTCAATCAGCTTGAAGACACAAATTTACACGCCTTTGAAAATGTTGCACTGTCCTGAGGAAGGTCTCTCTTGAAATTGCTGCGCAAGTTCGACGAATAGGGTCCATCATGACTTCTCTTCTTGTTCTTCTCTAGTTGTTGGCATTAACAAGTCTACTTCGTTGTTTCTGGGTAACGCTAAAGGAAGATTTAGGATAAAAGTGAAATTTTTCATTTAAAAAAATTATTTGACCATTAAATAACCTTCAAAATTGACCTCACTCTTTCAAAATTAAAAAAAAAAGATTTACGAACAATGACCTTCTGTAGGTCATTCTAAAAAATTGAAAAAAATCATTTTGGACGTAGAATTTCCCACTCTTTCAGGATCCTGTGTCAAAAATAAGGGTTCCCATTTAAACAAATCACCCCGAAGTTCAAATAACCTTGAAAACTGACCTCAAAGTCAAATCTAACAGAATAGAAAATTGTCCCCCTTTGTCCCTAACAACTTTTGTAGAAACAATTTTTTTTACCAGTTATTTTTGAAGTATCCCGTTCTGCCCCATCAACTTCAAATTGATGCTGCTACTATGCCCATTTCGGAAAATTGCATTTCTTTTAATAATAAATGAAATTAACACTGTTTCTAACGCAATAATTTGTAGGTAATCAAAAATCCAAACCCAAAAACATAGAATTATAGTTAAAATAGATTTTCTTAATTAATAGCAAATTTTTTACAGAGACATAATTCCTCTAGTAAGCACCTCCCGGTTGTGGATATAAAAAAATTAAATTAAACCTCGAAAATAAATTAAAATTCTAAAAGGTGTCTTTTGACACCCAATAACGGTAGAAATAGTGTTAATGAATTTGACTTGTTCTAGTAACTGTTGACCCCCAGGTACCCCGTTCTGCCCCGCTCTCAAGCTACGTACATACAATATATGAACTCTCGTTTGTGAAATGAAAGCTCGACATATGAAAGATCACGTTTCAGCAGTAGGTGTCGAATTATATAGACATATCCATACAATACCGTACAAATGAGTCCTTGAATTTTTTCCTTCATATTCAAAGGGGAAAGAAAGTTTACATTCTTAAATCGCGCCGGTGATCGACGATTTGAAAGTACGCAAATTACAAAACGAGGTAGGTGAAATCCATAAGAATGCGTTGATAAATGTACTGCTATCATTGGAATTGATGGTCAAAATAAAACTGTTCCATTTCGAAATAAGCTATATCAAGTTAAATAAATGGAAAATATCAGCTCACGAGGTTTCATTACCTGATTTTAGTAAATCTTGTGGATATATTATTCTCCACACAAAAAAGAAGAGATCTAAAAAAACAAAAGGATATTTTATCATAGCTCATTTCTTGCAATAAAAATACAATTTACAAGAATTGTAATTGAACTTGGAAAGAAAATGGAAAAATGGTACAAAATTATACAAAAAAATTGAAATCGTAAAACATACAATAAAAAAGGATTATGTTTTTTCTACTTTTCCGCTAATTGTAATACACTTGACTTCTAAACCTTTGGTCATCAAAACTTTTGACACTTTTCTTGCAAATTTTTTGACATTTGCATCACTCACTTCAGGTAGGTGTCAAGTCTAGAGAGCGAAAAACAAGCTTATTTTCAAAAACGTTTTTCTCAGCTTCTTTATCAGATATTATAATTACAAAATTTTCTAGGACATACTGCTATCCTTATAGAATGGGGAAAAAATGGTTTACATCGTCCAGCGTTTTTTTTTCAACTATCAGAAGGCGCCAAAGTCGAGTCCTCAATAAAAAGGTGTTCCCATGGCGGACAAACAACCTTCGGATTGGAACGTTTGAAACAAAAATAGGAAAAAACTTTTTAAAGAGGAAGGCTTGCCACATGGTAATTCACCACCGTTTGCAAAAAATCGATAATAGTAAAAAAATGGCGGCTATTTGAAAAACACTGAACGAAAATCGACATATTTTTGCAGCGTTTGCGTCCTGTAAATTTTTATATTATAATTTTTTTTCCAAAAATCTGGTGAATTACCATACAAAACACCTTAATAAAGAATCGTACAAAGTTTCATCAAAATCGATGTAGTGGTTGCGGAGATTGTTTGTCCGCCACGGGAACACCTTTTTATTGAGGACTCGATTTTGGCGCCTTCTGAAAATTGAAAAAAAAAAAACGCTGGACGATGTAAACCATTTTTTTTCCATTCGATAAGGATAGCATTATGTCCTCGAAAATGTTGTAATTGTAATATTTAATAAAGAAGCTGAGAAAAACGTTTTCGAAAATAAGCTTGTTTTTTTTTCGCTCTCTAGACTAGACACCTACCTTCAGCGTGAAATGGAAATGTGACAAATTTTTTAGGAATATAGAAAAAATGGTTGAAAACATCAAGGCGAATAATCACTGCCCCGGTAGTTAATGGCAGTGGCCCGTGAGTGTGATTTATTGTGTCAAAAGATTCAAGCGTTTCCGGTCTCAACTTATCAAATGATTTCAAAGTCGACTGTACCTTCACATTTAATTAATTTAATCGAAGAAAATCGAAATGATCCAAAAATTACCTAAAAAATATTAAGGGTTATTAAAAATAGAAGATATTCACAGAAAGTTGATATAAAAATTAACTTCAATTTCGTAATAAGCGTCTACGCATATTACTTTTACGTAAATATTTTCTTATTTCAGAAACTTTTGATATTTTATAATTGAAAAAATCTTCTAAACCCATGAAATTTAATACATTTTGTAACATTTATTAGTTCTTTAGTTAATTCAATAATTTTATGCCACGAAAAAATTCCTATTGTTATTTCAGATTATATATTATCTAAATATAACTATATTTACAATATCAACAATTATTTTGGAAAAAATAAACGCAAATTCCTGCACCTAAGCTGCAAAACGTTCGCGCTCAAGTCTCGCGAGCCACGCATTTGAAAACAGCCTGAAACTCGGTGGCTGCACCTGCACTTGAGTATGACTTATTCCTGTGGGTAAGGCAGGTGCAAAGCAGTTGCATTCTGGCGAAATCAGAATTTGATCGTACGATTTTGTACAAGACATATCATTTTGCAGATTAGTGACGCTTGAAAAGCTCTAAATTCTCAAACCTAAATCCCAATTCTGGGATGCTTTGCACTTTATTTACTTCATATCTCTTTTTATACTTATATTTGAGACAAAACACGTGAAGTGAGCACCCCCAAAAACCACTAGGTCGTCGATTTTTACAAAACATGAATCAAATGAATGGTTATACCATTACTAAACATACCCTCAAAGGATTTTGCAAAATTTCAATTTTTATTATTGATACGTACGTTTAAATATTTGAATCACTTTTAATTAAAAAATTAATTAGTCGGACAATTTTTAACGAAACGTTATGGAAATTTTATGAGAGGTTCATTAAAGTTCATATTTTTAAATAAAATAAACAGTATTTATAAATTTATTTATTTACCTATTTATTTATAACAAGTTAATAAACAATTGAATTTTTAATAATGTTCTCATGCTTTGATTTTTTTGATTTTGGGCGCCAAATATTCCTCCGACCTCCAGTTTTAAGAAACTGCAAAAAAATTTGACTCCCTGATATATTCTGTAACTCAACATCAATTTTCTTCGATTCAAGTTTACTCTACGCTCGAACGCCTGAGCGTAACTTCTTCTTTGGGGGGTTTTTAGTCATTTGGGTAATTGTTACTGTTCAGTTGCAATGGCCCAAATGACTAAAAATCCCCCAAAGAAGAAGTTACATTTGTTGAATACCGTTATTATTGTAATTTTTAAAAATTGTAGACTACTAAATTGACTTTGTGCTTTAAAATTCATAATGTACCGTCAATGTAGGTATTGGGAATCGACATAAACGCTACGACATCTGGTGGCAAAAAAGCAAACTATACTTAGAACCAATGTTGTAGCAGATGTATTATTTATTAATGTGATAAAGATTAAAATGAGCGGCGTAAATTTTTCTCCCAGAGTTAAAAGTAAATATATTGTGCGTTGTTCGGTGCAACGTTGTCACAGTAATTCTAATAAAGACTTGTCCATCTGTAAAAATTTGTAGGTTAGATAAGTATCTAACCTACAAATTTGACAACTTACCTGCAGCAGTATAACAGTAGAGCCGTTATATGTTTGCACTTTCCGGAAAGCCCGGCTTTACATGAACATTTCATGGCAACTATTTTACCATTTTGATCGATTTCATCGCTAATTTCGTGCGGTAATTCTCTTAAATGTGATGTTTTCAGACACAAAGCACTCAAATGAATTTTTTCATTTTCAATGTTTTTAGCTACTTTTAGTAAATGATTCGCCTCTAAAACGCGTGTACCTTCTATAATTCTTCTCGAGGAAGCATTTGCTTCCGTCCACGAGTATATTTCGGTTATTTTAATCAACATAATTACGTAAAGAATAAAAAATACATGTATAGCGTCTATATACCAGGTTCTACGAGCTGCCATATTGTATAGGCTCCGCCTACATGTCGATTCCCAATAAATTACTGCTTTTATAATTTTTTCATAATTTCTCAAAATTAATTTTTAAAAAAATTAAGAAAGAACAAATATGGATACTTTCGATATTTTCGTCGCGTTTGTACAAAACAAAAATGATCCGAAAAAAGAGCCTTTCAAACCAGTCATGTTGAAATTCCTCTCGGTTTCTTTACGCGTTATTTGTAATTTAACGCACGAGGAAGTCGTTTGTTAGCAAAACTCAATAATTTCTTTTCCGCTTTTTTATAAGGTAATTGGCAGCAAAAGTTGGTGTCGAATAATCGGCTCGGTGTGCCCATTAAGCAGGAAACACTTTCATCCATTTTAGGAATTGTATATGTACATATGTGTATATGTAGGTATGTGCAGTTAAACTTAAAGATCGTTATTTCACAGCCAAGCTTTTAATAAACACCTCCCGGCTCTCTTTCTCCTTTTACGATGATGCTTACGATTACCAACGAGTTTTGCGAACTATATTACCCAGTTGCATGCACTAACTGCTCACGGTGTTAATAATTTTCATGGTGATGTTAATAATCATACGTTGGGAGGGTAATGTTGTTTTCACTGCGCTCTAAAAAAAACGTAAGCATGCCGCGAGAGAAGATAAGACGAGATGAGAGTTGGAAAAATGTCGCGTTGTCTCGAATTTTTTGAGAGTCAATGGTTATCTTGAATTAATTTCTATAGTCACGGTAAGAAATTTCCCCTATTAACGGGATTTCTAGGGAAAGTATTTTATAAAAAAAATAATTTATATAAAATTATTAAAATATAATAAAAATATTATACGAAAAAAAAAAATTATTTTTCAGAAAAAGTATTTATCTAGTTTCAATAAAAATCGAAATTTTGGGGAAAAAGTTGCTTTTTCTTCTGGATTCTTTGACAATCGATGATTATCTTGTTTCGAAAAAAATTAACTGCTATAGTCACAGTAAGAAATTTCCCTAGTAACGGAATTTCCAGGGAAAGTATTTTTCTTATTGATGTATAGAAAAAAAAACTAATTTTTCAGAACAAGTATTTATCTAGTTTCAGTAAGAATCGAAATTTTGGGGGAAAAGTTCCTTTTTCTTCTGGACTTTTCGAGAATCGATTATTTTATTTCGAAAGAAATTAATTTCTATCGTCACAGTAAGGAATTTCCATAGTAAGAGAATTTTTAGGGAAAGTATTTTTTTTGGTAAATAAATATATATAAAAAAACTAATTTTTCAGAAAAATGATTTATCCCGTTTCAATAAAAATGGAAATTTCGGGAGAAAATATCTTTTTTCTTCTCGATGAGAAACAAGATTTTTGAAGAAATGATTTATTTCGACATTTTGAAAGAAATAATTTCTCTCGAATTTTCTAATGTCGGGAAAAATTATTTCTTTCCTTTGAATATAAATCAAAATTTTTCGAAAAATTACCATTTTTCTATTTGGGTTGAAGATAATATTCTCAGAGAAATAATTCCTTCTCCATAGACAAGTTAAGAAATCTCCCCAGAATTGTTTTCCTCCATTGGGAGAAAAAGGAAAATTTTGGAAAAATTGTACATTTCCTTCCCACGATATTTTTTCCCGAATAATGGAAATAGAAATTTCTTAAGACTCTATTTTTCTAGAACTATTATTTTTCATGAGAAAATATTTGTCCTCTGTCGAAATAAAAATATTAAAATTAATATAAGGAGGAATCGTGACTATTGTTACAACAAATAATTTCAAAACTAACAATTGCAGTTTCAATTTAAATTTTCATTTCGAATTAAATTTCAATTTAAATTTTCATTTCGAATTAAATTTCAATTTAAATTTTCATTTCAAAATTATTGATTGTTATAATTATTATTATTATCAATCACCCTTACCGAAGTTTTAATGTAATTTTTTTAAAAATATCTATAACAATTCCTACTTCAACCATAAGTGCATTCGAAAAAATTGCCAGGAAATGAAAATCTTTGTTTTGATAGCATTGGTAAGAAAAAAAAAGAAGGTTCGTTTCCGTACCGGTGTTGGATCTAATTCCATGGTGATCTTCAAACGAACTGAACACGAATAGAGGTTCGCTTGTAGATCGGAGAGTGAGTTTGAGTCTCATCTGAGCGTTATATTAAGCAATGAGGGCAGAGTGTTCAGCGGAATCCCGAACTTCGTAATTTCTTCAAGACAAAATATGTCACCCGATGAAACGCGCGATCGTTTTAGCAACCGGTCCCGACAAATTTAGCGAAGGTACAAAAGTGCTGACGCTTTATAAAATCCAGGAGGTGCCTTTAGAACCGAGAAAAATGTGGAAAAAAACTCACAAAATATTTAAAAATCGGTTGAAGGCGAGTTTTACGTTTGGTACCGGAAATTGTCTTACACCAGTGTGTCAAAATTAACCCAATGAAGAAGACTGTTGGAATAACAAAAATGTAATTATCATAAAAAATGAGAAATATTCAGTTGACCCAAATCGTAATTTCACCAAATCAACATAATTAATTTTATTACATGTATTTTAAAATGATTTCTTTCTTTAAATCGATACGCATCGGAGAATCTGAGCTGTAATTTGATTTGTGACGGACGTGCAACGGAAGTGCGTAACGGAAATGACGAGGAAAGGTAAAGAAAGTTTGGCGAGTGAGGCTCTACGAGTAGCCGCTACGATACGGTATCAGAAGCTGAGTAAAATAATTCGTCGAGTCACGTGCAACGTCACGAGTGGAAAAAACATGATAAGCAAAGTGACTTTTAAAATAATTTTTCAAACGATTAAAGTGCAATAAAAAATCAAAAACCTGTTCATCGTTCGAGAAAATTGAAATGTAAATATTCTGCTATAAAATAACTGTTGTGTTGAAAAATCGATTCGTCAAAAAGTACAAAGTAAACTATTATGATCCCGATTGAAAGGAAATGAAAAATCATATCTCGAATCTTACAGGTGTTTTTTGCTGTAATTTTGTTCGTGACGACATGCAACGTCAATCAAGCATTTACCGTGAAGAATATGAATGAGGAAAATATGTAAATCAAATAAATTGTCCACACTTCATATAAGATAAAATTGCTTTCTTAAATTTTATAAACTAATTCTTCCAATTCATCCACATATTTTTTACCCATAAGTTTTTTTTGGTAAATTTAAGTCAAAATTCCAAAAAATTATATATGTTTATCCTCTTTTTTTTAATGGTTAGAATTACTAAATACCATGAATATATTTATAACAATTAATTATAAATACAGTCGAGTTTCGTTATAAGCCTGCCCCTTGTAAGCCTCTTCCCCTCAATCAGCAGTTGCCGAGTCGAAACGACTTCTCCCACTTAATCACTCTTTTACGTTTTGTGCCAGACTACCCCGTATAAGCCTGCGCTAAAACTGTCAAAATTATAAACTAAATACATATAGGAATGCAATTATGATTTGTTAAATAAAATGTAAGTTATCGAAAAGACGTTGCAAGCAAATTGCAAGTAATCTATAAGAGTATGCATGAAGATAAAATTTATTATTACTGTTATTGATAATTAACAATAGAAAAAAGAAGACAAAATAATACGGGAAAATTACATACATATCAACATTTATTTATTTAATTTAATAAAACCGTGTGAAATTTTACAGTTTTTTTGACTACGCTAACAAACAAAAATTCATTTTGCATAAACATTTATTCATAAATAATAAATTATATATACTAGTACGAATTCGAAATAATATTAATGAATGATAAAAAAATTTTGAGGTTATAAACGGACATAAACATGCCGGTCAAATTATATAAATTAAAATAAAAACTACAGACAATCATGCACAAATTAAATTTAATAATCATTATAATTATTTATTTAATAAACTTACCAGTTAACAGTATAAGTAGATTTTGTCACGTTTATATGAGCACTTTACAAACAGCGTGTGACAACCAAACGTAAATACATATAACGTTTGAAATAATGAAAAAAATGAACAGGCTTATAACGGCACTGGACTGTATATTATAATTACTACTTTATATTAGTAGTGAATAGTAAATGCCGTGGCATTGCAAAAGTCTAATTTTGCGCTATAATAACAGTGTAAATAATAATATAGTGTAGTAAACAATATTTTTCCATTTCCAATAATATGGTAAAATTTACATCCTGCCTGAAAAAGAAAATACCAAAAAAGTACTCAAATATACTTACCATTTTTTAATTTTTCCATGCAAAGCGACCTCCGACGAAAAAAATTCGAAAAGATCCGAAATTCCAAATGTGAATTATATATATAATTTCCGGGCAATTAGGGAACGGTATTCAAGAAGTCGCACGGGGAAAAGCAGGTATCCGAAAACTTTTGCGATATCTTCAGAATTGCTAACTGTAGAGTAAATAATTTGCAATTGCAAAACAAAAACTACTGTAAAATGGTAGAAATTTCTTTCAATGCAGTAAAAAGGATGAGGGTCCATAAGGCAAACGCGGTTGACTGTGTCAAAAAAGGTTTTTTTTTTAAAAATAGTACAAAGATTTAGGTTTGCTCCAATAACAAAGGGCTTAAGTTAACTTAAAAGAAAACTTAATATTGCCCCAACAAAACATTTAAATTGTTAAAAAGATTATTGTTCTATAAATCCGAGATGTTATAATTTTTAACAATTGTTAGGGCCAAAATCGCCAGTTACGGACCCACATCCTTTATATAGCACGTTAAATATGGCTTATTCATTTTGGGGATTTTCGTAACATAGAAAAAAATTACTTTGAACATCGTAGAAGCTCTCACAAAAAATATAACCGACTTCGAAAAATTGCACTAAAAAGTATGGAATAATTTCTAGTTAGCTTATATGAATATTCACTAGCTGTATATATAATTGCTTAAAAGTATGACAAAATGCAGTGAAAAGTATGAAATAATTTCTAATTAATTTATATGAATACTCTCGAGCTCTAGACATAATTGCTTAAAAGAATGGGAAAATGCAGTGAAAAGTATGAAATAATTTCCATTTCCTTTATAATAAATTATATTAAATGATAATATATTTAATAACATATTCAATTTCTATTTCCTTTATATTAAATAACCCTTTCGGAGACGGCACAAAATTAAAAATTACTTACATTCAAAATTACCAAACATGGTTGAACTTTCTGTCCTAGGAATAAAACACATGGCCTTTAATTATTGCTATTATTAAATATATTCGCTTCAGTCCTCATATACATTAACACTATTCAATATCGCCACCCCCACTAAATACTATCCCAAACCTACTCAAACAATATTTCCATCGAGAGAATATATACATTAATTTTTATGTAAAATCCCCCCCCCCTCCCGCGTCCCAAAACAAATACATCAAACCCTCTCAATCCGTATTTCCACGTAGACAGTATACATGTATACATTAACAGCATTCAATATTGCCGCCCACATCAAAAACTAACCCAAACCGGATTTAAGAAATTTTAATTTTACGCCGCTTCCGAAAAAGTTATTTAATATAATTTAATATAAAGGAAATAGAAATTTAATATGTTATTTAATATATTATCCCTTAATATAATTTATTATAAAGGAAATAGAAATTATTTCATACTTTTTACTGCATTTTGTCATACTTTTAAGCAATTATATCTACACCTGGGTGAATATTCATGTAAACTAACTAGAAATTATTTAATATTTTTTAGTGCAATTTTTCGAAGTCGATTATATTTTTTCCTCAAAAACTATTTTATTTCACACTTTTTAGTGGTAATCTATAAGCAATACGTTTCGTGCAGTAACAATAGTTACGAGCAATATATAGTTGCAAATGGGATCGGCTAATTCGTTGCCGAGTTACATCATATACTAGGAATTTTGCAAAAACAATAGTTATAAACATTAACAAAATTTATAAATTTTTGCAAATGTAATCATCGCGAAAACCTGTACGGCAGCAAAATGTAAGGGGTTTCATCGATTTCGTCGATTTGAGGCCGAACATACGTGAAATAGTACTATTTTTGCGATAAAAGTTGTATAAAGTCGTAAAAAATGAACCAGGGACAAATGTATTTTTTTTTTAGACAAAACACGTCAAGTGAGCACCCCCAAAAACCACTAGGTCGTCGATTTTTACGAAACATGAATCAAATGAATGCTTATACCATTACTAAACATACCCTCAAAGGATTTTGCAAAATTTCAATTTTTATTATTGATACGTACGTTTAAATATTTTAATCACTTTTAATTAAAAAATTAATTACTCGGACAATTTTTAACAAAACGTTATGGAAATTTTATGAGAGGTTCATTAAAGTTCATGTTTTTAAATAAAATAAACAGTATTTATAAATTTATTTATTTACCTATTTATTTATAACAAGTTAATAAACAATTGAATTTATAATAATGTTCTCATGCTTTGATTTTTTGGTTTTGGGCGGCAAATATTCCTCCGACCTTCAGTTTTAAGAAACCGCAAAAAAATTTGACTCCCTGATATATTCTGTAACTCAGCATCAATTTTCTTCGATCCAAGTTTACTCTACGCTCGAACGCCTGAGCGTAACTTCTTCTTTGGGGGATTTTTAGTCATTTGGGTAATTGTGACTGTTCAGTTGCAATTGCCATTAAAATTGACTTCAAAACTAATAACTGTAAAGGTAAATGTCACTACAATTTCAACTCTGTAGCCGAAAGCATCTTGACGATGTTATTTAAGTAGTTAAAATTTTAATCACTTATGGTAATTATGCAATTTTGTAAAACGAAATCTATTATTTAAAATAATGTTTTATACTAATTATTTAATGTTATAAAAAAATTTTTGTACAATTCTGAAGATGACAACGTATTAGTTGTCGAAACGTCAACATAATTTTGAAATAAATAATTTTTCAAAAGACCGAAAGACTGAAGAAATCAATACATTTATTTGTTATAAATAAATAGGTAAATAAATAAATTTATAAATACTGTTTATTTTATTTAAAAATATGAACTTTAATGAACCTCTCATAAAATTCCCATAACGTTTCGTTAAAAATTGTCCGAGTAATTAATTTTTTAATTAAAAGTGATTAAAATATTTAAACGTACGTATCAATAATAAAAATAGAAATTTTGCAAAATCCTTTGAGAGTATGTTTAGTAATGGTATAAGCATTCATTTGATTCATGTTTCGTAAAAATCGACGACCTAGTGGTTTTTGGGGGTGCTCACTTGACGTGTTTGGTCTCTATGCGACCAAGTGGCAGTGATACTCTACCAGATGCAAGAGGTTTCATCTCGATTGGTCAAACCATCTCCTCGTAATCGGGGAACATACATCCCCCCCCAAAAAAAATACATGTCGAATTGAGTAACCTCCTCCTTTTTCGAAGTCGGTTAAAAATAGGAAAATTTACAATCCCTCCAATACCTGCTTTTCTACGCGCGCGTGACTTCAAATGCCCTTAATTTCACAAGCTTTGCATGGTAGACAACAAGATCCCAACTATGGATCCAACGCGAGTGCAGTAAAAACAGTCTGAGGTACGTACCTGAAAAAAAAGAAAGACAAAACGGTTAATAACAAAATAAAGATCTTAACAAACGTCGTGATACAACACGAATGGGAACGGGGACTATTTCTTGCTCGTGTAAACGTACCACCCTTCCCTACACGCAGTTCCCTGTGCAACCCTTTTTATGCTAAATACTCTTGCATACAGTTACAAGGAGGCCGAAGGAAAATTAGCACAAGACACGCGAGCTGAGCTCCCCTAAGTTTCCTCTCAGTGACAAAGTTTCCCAATTGACGTATTATACGAGGTCTAATCTCGATCTCGTGAATGCAAGCTACCCGGTATTGAGCAGGTCAGGGTGTAATAAGTCACAAGTTTCTGTTTCCAGCCCTTGAAAGGTTTTTCTTTCTCTCTCGATGGGAGAATCTAGATATTTAATAATTATCGGGGTACTTAAGGTAGAGAAACCTAGTAATTTTGACCATAATGCGAACTTGGAAATTCATTTATTGCGCTTGCAATAGTTTTTATGGGTCTTGAAAATATGTATATTGTAACTGTCGTAATTGGATTCGAGTAGCTGATAGTTAATAAAGATAAAAACGGTCGATCTTACTGTTGTGTTTAATTTATTCATATCTACTGGAATCAATTTTAATTGAGGTATTTGTAATGGATGCATTGTTTACTTTTTGTTACACTGAAAGAAACAAATTCTGGATTTCAACGACATTAGCCTAATTGGAAAAAATAAAATTTATTATTGAATAGTAACAAAAATGGGTCAAACAGGGTAAACCAACCAGTGACTGACCAAATTGTTGAGTTAACGCCCCTTTTCAGGTTATATTTGAATAAATTTATGTGTAATAATAACTTAAAAAAATTATTTATATAATAATAAAGGAGCATCGGGCTACTTTTGAAAACTTTGGAAAAATTCGAAATTCAGAATCAGCTTTTTGGATCTTTCGCGAGTCCCTTGTCCAATGTATTTTTTAAGGACGTTCGCAACCTATGACCAAACATATACGATTTGTTTAAAATTTGGATATGTTGTAGTTTGATATGAAAAAGGAAGACTCAAATTTTTTCAGAATTTTTTACCGTGTAATTTGGCTAATATAAAAGGATAAAGTTAACATGTTAACATGTGCTCTTATGGCGATTTTTATAAAGTTTATATCTTTCGATCCACATATACGATTTTTAATTTTTTTGGCTTAAATCATTGGTCTTTTTAAAAGGAACAAATGTTGTTAAAATGGACATTGTTTACCGTGTAGTTTTTTAATAAATAACAAAATAGTATTTCCGAATTTCACTATGTTGGTATTGTGAAACGAACGTCTTTGCGCAAGCGCAGAAAAGGCGCGTAGGTTAATAAAGCACGTCACTCTCTCCCGTGTATTATATAGCCAGTATTCTGCTATGCAGTGCTACCAACATTTGCTCGCTAACGAGTTTTCCTCCCGCTCCCCTGAAACGCATACCCAGCAACGAAAGTTGTGAACGTCCTTAACGAGCAATTTGTTCCATTTTTATTGTCAAAATTCCAAATATTGAACGAGAAGTACGGTTTTTCCTCTAAAAATCTGTTTTTCGCCAACTTCCACTAGGTTCTCTTCAAAACAGACCTTTGGAATCGATTCAAATTATCCCTAGACATCGTCACAGTAGGGAATTTCAAGGGAAAGTATTTTTTTTTTCGTAAATATATATAAGAAAATTAATTTTTCAGAAAAATGATTTCTCCCGTTTCAATAAAAATCGAAATTTCGGGAGGAAATATCTTTTTTCTTCTGGATAAGAAACAAGATTTTTGAAGAAATGATTTATTTGGACATCTTGAAAGAAATAATTTCTCTCGATATTTCTAACGTCGGGGAAAATTACTTCTTTCCTTTGAAAATAAATCAAAATTTTTCGAAAAATTACTTTTTTTCTATTTGAATTGAAGATAATATTCTCCGAGAAATAATTTCTTCTCCGTAGACAAGTTAAAAAATCTCCCCAAAATTGTTTTTCACCATTGGTTGTTTAACCCCATTTTTGAAACATTAGTATTTCCCCATTTTGGGAGAAGGCAAAAAATGGTACTTTTGGCACCGACTTTTGGGAATTTTTGGGAGACCCTGTTCCCATGTTTTTTTTTTGCGAGGAATCAATTTCTATTATTAAAATTCCAGATATCCAATGAGAAATATAATAAAATTTACTATTTTATAATTACTTCGGGATTCTATTTTATTTATAATTTTTTCCATTTGAGCTACTGGCCAACTTTAATAAAAATAAAAAGCTAAATAAAAAGTGGACAGCAGATATTACAAAGCTGAAATGGCAAATTACCAGCAATATTGTTATTTGCAACATTTATTGCAAGAGACTTTGCAATGAAACCGTAGGTTTCGAAACATTTAGATCACAGCAGCGGTTGAAAAGACGTAAACGTCCATCAAAAAGCGATCAATTACAAAACCTCAGATTTTTACTGCGTAACTTAACGAGTAACGCCCTAGATCTTTCTTCAAACAATATCTCAATTACTTTTTACACCGTTTTTTTTACTCGCTGGTAAAATTATACACGGAAAGAAAAAAATCTTAATTTTTATGAGGATTTTCATAGAAAAATTGTTGTGCAGCACAGTAATCGTGGTGCAACTTTCAAACTAAATCAAAAGTACAGTTTATAGCCTCATTTTTTATTTTATGGAAAAAGAAAATTTGTTCAATACTATAAAAGTTCTTATACTTTATTATATAATTTGTTATACTCTACGGCAATTGTTTTCGTACAAAAAAATTAATTTCAAATTAAACTACTCATCTATTTTAATTGACAAAAAATAAATTTGTTAAGGAATAATCAAAATATTAATTTCAACAGACTTTGCATTTATACAACGAAAAGGCAGTTGTGTACGGATAATTGCATATAGGTGAATATAAAGATTGTATGATAATTAATTACTTAAGAGATATTTAACCTTTTTATGCCAGAGGTCTTTCTTTGATTCCAAATAAAAAATTTCCAAGCGACGCAATAGCGTTCTTTTCATTTGTTATTTCAAGAATCTAGCATTTTTGGACATGGAACAGAAGAAGCACGATCGCGCCGCTTGGCACTAAAATGAACTGAAACAGCACGGTAAAAATTAATTGTAAGTTTTAAAAAATTTAAAAGTAAATATATGACTTTATTATGGTCAGATTGTTGATTATTCCATAATTCAATCTTACAATTACTTTGTTATGCTGATTTTACCGTGCCGTTTAACATAAATTCTTAAACACATTTTAAAAATTAAAAATAAGAAATTAATTTTCATAGACATTCTTAATAAAATTTGCAAGGAACAGTCGTTCGCACCTACATTATAGTGACAAGCACGGTAATTTTTCATAGAAATTTCTTTCCGTGTATGACAGGCGATTCGCGTGTAATTGTGGCAAATTCCAAATTTTGTTTGGTCTTAAATGGTCCCTTGGTATCTCAAAAATGACGTCCCAATAGATTATGGCCGGGACAAATCTCAAAGTACTCGATTTTCGAATTTTAGTACACGGTCGCCCGGTCCGCAGCGAGCTACCACTCAAAACTTCAAACGCGTTTATCTCGAAACTACATTTTTCAAAATTGCCGGAAACAGAACTCAGACAGTTTTCAACCGATTAACTCGAAATTTTAAATATATTTATAAAATTACATTACCCATAAAAGTACATATCACTTTTTTTTATATTGCATAGTTCATTTGTTATTAATAATTTTCTGACGATTTTTTTGGCAATTTTTTTCAGAAGTGCGCCATTTTGTCAAAAATCAATATATCGAAAAAGTGATATGTACTTTTATGGCTGCTCTAATATATAATCGAAAAAAAGTAACTGACTTATTGTAATTAAAAAATTACAGGCGGTGCGTTTCCGGCAGTTTGGGCTGGAAAAACGGAGGCGTCTTCGCAAAAACGCCGCATAGCCGCCATTTTGAACATAATCGCTTCAAAAAAATTAGTGCATACAGTCGATGATATATATAATAAACACCCTTTTTCGTAATTGCGATTTATTTTATAGTTTGCCTAAAAAAAAATCTCAAAAAAGGCCTATTTTTTTCGGCCTCTAGAGTGGCCTAACCCCTAATTTCAACGAACAATTTTTCAATTCTGACGAAGATTAAATTTTCTGCTGCAAACTTCTTTCCCAACGGATTGTTCCAGCGGACAGGAAGAGCCGGTAAATGAGAAGATTAGGGAAAAGAGTTGGAGCAAGATCCAATTAGAATTTTACCGGCACGAAGCTTCTCGAGTAATCACAGTCATTAAAGGTTCGATTTATTGTCGAATCTCACAGAAACCACAAGGAATTACAGAGTAATGCAATCGGCTGCTAATCGCAGGTACTGCTTTACCGATTGCATAACCGGCAATTGCAGATGGTCTATCAACCTAAGGGGGTATAATTGCACAGGAACATTCTCATTTCATAGACGCTGTATTCAGATTCCCGATCAGACGTAGGAACAGGAGTGGCCGAAAAACTCCGTTAACGCGTGACTTGGGTGCAATTTTCCCTTCGATTATGATGTATAGTAGGTATGTAGTGTAAAAAATGCGTCAAACGTTATTTAACCCCTTCGCGATCGAACGAAAAACGGCTTTTCGTTTCAAAAATGTCTTGCAACTTTTCTTTATTGATTTATATAAATTCATAATTACTTAATGTAATTTTCCTTAAGAAATTTGCCACGATTAGAATTGCAGAATTTCAGAAAGGTTATTTGTATCCATCCTGATATTCATATCGTATTTCTCAAGAAATACCTAGAATTTCAACAAATTTCGAATTTATTATTATTTTATGAAATTAATAATTTATTGAATTTGCAAATTTACGCATTAGATTTCTAGTAATTTAAAAATAAAAATCATCAGATGCTATTTTTGTATATATCCTAAAAATTCTTTTTTCGATGCAGAGAATTAAATAAATTGTGGAAAACTATGTAATCCTTTGGCGCATTTTTAACCCCTTCCCAGTCGGACGAAAAATAGCTTCTCGTGCCAAAATTTGTTTAGAAAAATTTATTTTTTTCTCTCAAAATTCGCAAAACCAATATTTCAGAATAAAACATTTTCGAGTAGCTAAACCCTATCACGATATGAAAATTTGAAAATTCCAAATGGTGGATCCAATATGACAATCGAAAATTTGAAAAAGACTTTGATTTCTAATTTGCAGTCGGATTTTCAAAATCTAAAATGATAAATCCAATATGGCGAATTGAAATTCTAAAGTAAGCTCGAATGCAACTGATTGTCAGTATTTTTGGGAAAAAACATTAATAACAATATGTATTTTCTTTCAGCATATTCCAAAAATGCTCCAAGAATCAATTCAACTTTACATTCAACGAAATTGGTCAAGAACGAATAAAAATCCAAACTTTTTTATTAAAAAATAACGTCTTTAAGGGGTAAAATCACTCTAGAGGCAGAAAAATAGACCTAAATTTGACAATTTATTTTGGGAGTATGACAAACTGAATAGAATTTATTTTCAGAAGGTTTATTTAGTGCATATTGAATTAGGAAAAACAATTTTTGTATTGTCATTTTCGTATAAAATGGCGACGACAGAGCCCGTCGTCGAAAACAGCTTTTTTGAAAACACCGCCACGGGAGGACGGATTTCTCGGCATATATGAGTCACGGAACAAAAAATAAAAATAATTTATAATCTATATACAATTGGCTTTGGAAATACGTAGGGGTTTTTTTTTAATCAAATTTTGTGGAAGTGCTGCACTTTTTAAGAAATGAATCGATTTTTTGCCCTAAAAATGAGTATTAAATTGTTTATAAAAAAAAGTTTACATTCAATCAAAAAACGGCTACGTACTTCCAAAGAGAATATTGTTGTGAAGCTACTGTAAAAATTTCCAATCGATCCATGCAATAGTCTCCGAGAAATCCGTCCTCCCAGTTTGGAAAAAGTGGTTTCGAGAAAAACGCGTTTAAAGTTTTATGAACACTTTAATCCTTGAAATTTTTGTTTACCTCTAACCTTTTAACATTTGTTTTCCACTATAAATCAAATGGCATATTGTTTTTATGACCCTGAAGTATCATTTAAGCGAAAAAAAACATGGATTTTTTGAAAATCCTAGAGTGGTTTTACCCCTTAATATTCAAATTTTGTGGTTCACGAAAAGTTAAAAAAAAATATTATGCAACAGAAAACGGGATATATTTTGCAGCAGAAAAAAAGTTACATAATTTTCATGGAATATCGAATTCTGATTACAATTTTGTAAACTGCAATTCTAAAATTTCAAAAATGTTCCAAAAATGTTTCAAGAGTGAATTCAACTTTACCTTTGGCGAAACTGGCAACGTAAATGAGTAATAAATAATTGAAGCTGTGGTAGAGTTGAAAGTGCACAAAAAAGAAAGACGAATTATATGTAACAAAAAAGGGAACATATTATATTTTATAACCGAAAACAAAAAAATCGTTCTTGCAACTTTCAACCGCGAAATTAGAAACTGCGAGATGATCATAATTAAAACGTAGAAAAACCGGTAAATATTGTGATGAGTTGGAAATGAGCGTCATTAAGAGCACCTGAAGCATCTTTGAAAATTGCTGTTTTATAGGATAATTACACATGACGCGTTTCATGAAGAAAAGCGTGCTCTAGAAACAAGAACTATTGTATCTTTAGCCTAGAGATGACTATTAAGAACCTTTTTAACCCAATTACGGGGAGAAGAGAAAAAATTCCTACTTTTACCCATCTTCCAAAAAAAAATATATATATAAAAATAATGATTTAACTAGTTACGGTGTAATTTCTCCAGCGTCTCATTAGACTTTAATAGACACATCAAGTTCCTCGCCATCCGAGCAACGGATGAAAGGTAATATGACGAAAATGATGGAAGGCGAAAATTTCACTTTCAAATTCGTGTGCATCTCTCACGTACAACGCGTTGCTGCATTTCATTCGTTTTTCTCACTTTTCTTTTCAACTAAATTGACCGATATTAAAGGAACAATTGCCTCAATTGCCGCTATATGGGCCCTGTTACATGCGGGTCGAGGGCTCCTCGGCAGATTCCGTGGCACTCATTGTTTCTCCCATGACTCACAATGATAGTCTTCGGATTGCCTTCTTGCTTGTCTACACAGTAGCCTTTGCGAAACTTTCACTTCAATAATAACGGAAGATGAATAAAAGGAGGAATAAATCTCGACATGTAAAAATGTGAACCCGGGTAACGATTCTTCTAAAGTGTGTTAAGGGGAGAGTTATAATGCCTTTATGTCTCCTATTATGTTAAACCTTTTTTTCGTCGTATTTCAAATGAGAATTTTCTAATAGGAAGATGAATTATCGAGTTTCAGAAGGAGTTGGTTGTTTCAAACCGTCGACGACGGGTCTTGCGTCCTTATCTTCAAATCTATTACGTACGTTCACAAGAGATATTCCTACGTTAGAGAAATTTTGTAACATTTTTTCGCCTTCCGCGAGCAACTTTCTTGTATCGCTCAAGGATTTTCTCACGAAATAAATCATTTAGAAAATAATAGGAGAGATTTCTAGGACTTTTATGCAACCGCTGCTCCCTTTTCTGACCGCGTTCAAGAGGTATCTCGAGAATTTCGGTTAAACGGAAAAATCTATGATTTGTTGTGCCAGGTAATATACGGAAGTTTATGTATTATTCGTGAATTTACTGACAATCGTTTCGAAACTTTTTTTTAAATATACACACGCGCGCCCGCGCACGCACGGACACGTGCTCGAACACATTTCCTTTATTAATGTGTGAAATTTTACTCTAATTCAAAATTAAATCTCTATTTTTGAGGCGATTTGAGAATAAATTTACAAAATTTGCAAAACTTGATTTCCAAAATCAAAAATTTGGATCTTCCATTTTGAATATTTCCTTAAAAGTTTACAACATTCTCTCATTCCATACGAAATGTTTTTATTTTTAGGAAATAAATAATTTTAAATTTAGTAGGAGGCATTTCTGCTACAAATACTACTACAATTTTTATCCAATTTATATTTTTTTTCTACGTAGAAAATCATTTTTCGAAAGTGTTGGTTACTTGCAAAAAAAAGTCTGTAGTTTCTGATTTAAAAAAAATGAAATTGTTTTTGGAAATATACAAGTAGAAAATAAGAATCTATAATTAGATTTATTTAACGTCAGTATGTAAGAGAGACCGATATTATTTTTTGTTATTTTGGAAAAATTATTGAAACTATTTTTTGTAATCAAATTTGAATCTTTCCTCCCCTTTTTTTAAATATATGGTAAACAATGCAAAAAAATCTATTCTTTTTTTCCCAAAGAATATCGAATTATCATTATAATTCTTCCAAATGCAAATGCAAGATTTTAAAAATGCTCCAAAACTCTCAAATTTCGAAAATTATTTAAGGACCTTTGCCAGAAAGTTTTAATATGTCAAAAAATTCTGAAAAAATTGTATCTTATTCTTAATATAAACAAAAATATTCTATGAATTTTTTCAGAATTTTTTATCGTTTTGTTATTGACAAAATCGAATAAAAATAAAAGGTAATGTAACATGTGCTCTTATGGCGAGTAAAGTTTGATATGAAAAATAATTACTTTTAGAATGTTCAAAAACGAAATAAAATTTCTTATCGGATAAATCAAAGCTTGCTAATTATTTCAGAGAAAGATAGACGAGATTTACCGTTTATTTATAGTCTAAATTAATTGATTAAATCGTAATATACAGATTTTACATCAGCTGAACGTTAGACTTGGCAACACCGCTTTTCAATTATGCGGTAAATTTGAACTGCTGTGTGAAACTGAATATGTAACAAAAACATAGGGAATGTGTTATCCCGTTTCTTGTTTGTAGATTGTATCTTTTTATTCTTTTTCCCCATTTCTGAGCATTGCCGAAAACGTTTTAATTGCTTCTTGCACGAGAATTTTCATTTTAACCTCACTTGTAAATTTTGTGATTCAGCTGACATTTTGAGTTTAAGATATGCTCTATTGTGCTCTGTAGTTATGTTGGCAGTCAAACTGAGCCGAACTATTACCATCCGTTAAACACTTATATTGCGCTGTTACCAAGTTTCGCTAGAATTTTTATGTACTTGAATATGAATATTATTAGCAAATTCGTAATTACAAAAAATTACATTTAATAAAAAAATTCGATTTTAAATATTTTATTACCTACTTATATTATTTATTTATATTTACGATAATTTGAAATAATTAATATTTTAGATAATTGTGGTTGGCAGTACTCAATCGCCACAATGTGTAAGCATAGGAAACCTCCCCGCACCACTCACCCCTCTAAGACCCTGGCGAACGTCCTTAAGGGGGAACAACAGTGTGACAGTAGTAGAAATAGGCAATATTTTTGATATTTTTTTTTTATTCACTCATGTACTCCACAAATGTCAGTGTGAAAGGGTTAAAGAATACGTACCTTGAACTTCGTTTAAAAATTTTTTTTATAATGAAATATATATTTTGTAGTTGGTCACTGTAAATACGCTGCACGGAAGAGGCACTTTACTGGTTGTCATCATAACTCGCCTATTGATGATCCGAAAATCAAAAGGAAAACACTGTTTTAGTCTATATTAGTATGGCTTCAGTTAAGCGTACGGATTTTTTTATATATTCATATTTACTATTTTTTTTTCTCTCTGAAAGGAAGAATTTTTTGGTTCTCTTTTTTGGGAATTTTCTTTGGAGAATTGCAATTTTAACAATAATTCGTTTTTCAAAAATCGGGTACGCTTAACTGAAGCCATACTAATGTAGATTAAAACAGTGTTTTCCTTTTGATTTTTAGATCATCGATAAGCGAATTATGATGACAACCAGTAACGCGCCTCTTCCGTGCAGCGTATTACAGCGACCACTATAAATGTACTACAAAATATATATTTCTTTATAAAAAAATTTTTAAACATAGTTCAAAGTACGTATTCTTTAACCCTTTAACACTGACATTCGTGGAGTACACGAGTGAATAAAAATAAAATCATAAATATCGCCTATTTCTACTACTGTCACACTGTTGTTCCCCCTTAAGGGGTTTCGGTAGCACTTTTGAAAATGTTACCATCAACTCAATTTTTTTAAAAACAAATGGCGAATATATAAAACGTAGTCGGTTGAAATTTCAAGTTGATCCACCAGGTCGTTTTTTTTTAAAATAATTTTCAAAAATTCGGCTTATACACGGGAGTAAATGGGAGAAATATTTGTTTGGGGTCTCAATTCCGTTAAAATATTACCACTTGCATAAAATTTATGTCAGATCTTAATTCGATCTGTGCAATGAGTGTCTACGAATTCGAAGAGGTTTTTCCATCTGGTTGATTAGTTACGAGACAAAACACAAGCCTTTGCATGAAAATTAATGCTTTCAGAACAAAGCGAGTTGAAACTTGGCAACGTCGCAAACATTCACGAGAGCGCGCTATTTGAAATTTACTGAAACGAAAAGATAAATTTTTTTTTTTAATTTTACCCTTACTGTTAACTAATTCTACGATACAAAATACAAAAAGATACATTGGACTTTTTAACTTTTGCTAAATAACTTAAATCCACGATTCGTTTCCCCTTCACAGGAAAACGTGACTGATCGTCGCCGTCACTCGAAAGTTCTCTCATCGGTGCATCAATTCTAACCTCTTTTCGACGTTTTTTTTTCCATTTTCGACTTGCTTAACACGTTTATTGAGAACGGCTTCCGTTACCCGCTTGCCTCTCCACAATTTACGTTCGTTTCTTGATTTAATCATCTTTTCGCGAATCGCGGATTGTTTGTTACGTGCATATGATTATTTATTTCACAGTTTCACATTTTACACATGTTTTGTTTCACATGAACATCTCCGTGTGGATGCGATGGGAAGTGATTGCGCATGCGCATTTCTAGCAGCAGGTTGGCCAACAATAAAACTTTTGGCGGTGTCGTCACGAATTGTGTCAATAAATAAATTTATTATTTTTAATACAAAACTGTTCGGTTACGAAAAATAACAATCATTATATTATTATAATAATAAATAAAAAGTACACTTGAATAATTTTTTACGAAAGTTTGTAAGGATTTGAGGTCATTTTACAGAAAATAAATTTAGCGAGCTGCAGTTGCACTCCTGCAGAAATACAATGAGTTTTTCTGTAGATCTGGAAAGAAAATTTTCAAATGTCCTACCTCTGCGATGAAACCATCGGCGATAATTTGTGAATGTACGTAGGATTTTTTTCGAACTATGAAAATGATTTAAAATGAACTCAAATGTATTAACTTGAGAATAAGAGAAATTGCATGATAAAAGGATTTTTTTCCCTTAAAAGCTGAACTTGCTCGTACGCATAATTTTCAAAAATTATCGTTGCTCTGTTAAACACTGCCGGAGAAAGCGAAAAGAGTAAGTAAGGAATGATAATAGCTTCTGCAGAACGTGAAACGCGGTAACAATTAAAAATAACTTTCTTCCGGAGATCGAGATCTTCTTTTATCTTCGTTTTATCCCGACTATTGTGTTAATTTGAAGAAAGTTATCAACATTTTTGTCTACCGAGCGTCTGTCAAGACCTATACGGTAAATAGAGAGAGTATTATAGTATGCTTACGGTGACTTTAATGGGATTTTTTTAATGAATTACTCGGCTTTAGAGACATTGTGTCAGAGACGACAACTTTGATATACGTCTAATCAAGGTAAAAGTCCTTAAATTATTAGTTACATTCACAAGTATATTGCACGTCGTTAATTTTCTAACGTTTCCAAAAATTGTATATTATTATTATACAAGAATAATGTACTATTTTTGGAAAAATTGGAATTTCTACATTTTGGAAATTGGAAATATGACTTTCAACATAATTAAAAAAAAGAATTTTCAAAAATAATAGTTTTTCAAAGTAAAAACATGTATGATTTTTGAAAATATCACGATTTCTCTATAATTGAAAAATAGCATTTCCAAAAATTATACATTTTTATTATATAATATTAATTATATAGTAAATTAATTTTATTATATAATATTTTATTATATAACAAAATTGTACTATTTTTGGAAAAATTGGAATTTCTTCATTTTGGAAATTGAAAATATGACTTTCCACAAAATTAAAAAAGAGAATTTTTTAAAATGAAATAGTTTTCCAACGTAAGAAAAATGTATAATTTTTGAAAATATCACAATTTCTGTATAATTAAAAAACAGTATTTCCAAAAACTATACATTTTTATTATATAACAAAATTGTACTATTTTTGGAAAAGTTGGAATTTCTACATTTTGGAAATTGAAAGTATAAGATTTTCCACAAAATTTAAAAACAGAATTTTTAAAACTAATATACTTTCCCCAATGTAAGAAAAATGTATAATTTCTCGAAATACTGCAATTTCTACATTGTGCAAATTGGCAATATAAAACTTTCTACATAATTTCAATCTAGAATTTCCAAAAATAATATATAATTATTAGAGAAGAAAAATGTACTATTTTTGGAAATGTTAGAAAATAAATTATATACCGACCAAAATGCCTAAGAAATACTGAACTTATTTAATTCTGCTTATACTTCAAATTACTACATATATATTTTTTTCGACATGTACAAAAAACTTTCCACCATTCCTTCACCAGAACTAAACCCACCCCACCTTCGTCACTCAAACTCTCCCTTTTCCAATTACAATATATTCCTATTCCATATATTGCGAATAAGACTGACAATGAAAACAAAAATTGGGACTCGATTTGTAATTTCTACTCACACACTGTGTCTTTGGGTCACTCGGTTGTACCGGATCGCGAGTATTCCAGGACACCTTCGTGTACGACTGCAATCATTGCCGCGGTTGTTTGTCCACACCTACGTATCTAATTAAATTTCACGGTATCGAGGATCTAAACTGGGAAGTGATCTCAAAAAAAAAATGTGCAACTCGCTTTTCCTATCGAAATTAAGATTCAAAAACTTTCACTGAGATCTCTGCCAGAGATCGTCACGTTTCCTGGAGGTCTCTGCCTCCTGTTTGGCGAGGTTTCGAATCCCTCGTCAGCGTCCGATCGCAGGAGATCACGATTCTTTTGTTTTGTTTTGTTTTCAAAGAAACGGAAAAATCGGGACAGGGAAACGTGAAAGCTGCAACTTTATTTAACCCAAAGCCAAAACGTGGCTTTCGAGTGTCGGTGAAAAATGCCGGCAAGGAAAAAGAAGATGCCCGAAGGCGCGAATAACGTTCCAGTCTCTGGCTTCCTGCAACGTATCCTGTTATCAGGTCCCTTTTATCGATGCTATCGGGAGCCGTGCATGTGCAATTCCGTGTGTGTATGTGCATGCACCGACGAAGACCCACTTTTCGCGACTCCTTTATGAAAATTACCGAGTGATATTTGCGAGCGCACGCTGCACTTGGGTAGTGCGGCGCAAAACACGATTGAAGACACGCGCGCGTCACAAATTTGCAGTTTACGAGATGCATTAACCGTTGGTGATAAAACTGACGTAAAAGAATACGGTAGTATGATCCAGATTCGTAGATTTACGAGAGATGCACTTGAACGTTGTTACATGACGTCACATACTCGAAGGCAGGGGATTTTTACTTGGGAAGAAGAGAACCAAGTCCTTAGTGACATTTGACGGTAAACTTTGGTTTTAGATCAAGATTTGGAAGCGGGAATATAGATATTTTGAAATAATTAATTTATTATTTGAAAAACGTTGTAAGGTACAAATTGCAAATTGTTCAAACACCCCCGAGAATGAAAAAAAATAACCTGAGGGTTCAATAATAATTGTTTTAAAAAATTTGTACCTTACAACGTTTTTGAGATGACCCATTCATTTATTATTTTTGAAAATTCGAATTTATGAAATTCAAATAAATCATGGAAGTAATGATGAAAATAATATTAAGGAGGTTCAGGAGTTATATAAAAATATAAAGATCAGACTGAAATGGCGAAATATGTTTCTTTAGGGTATGACAAAGAGCCCTGATTTTTTTCAATAATTTTCACCGTTAGTTTTCATGAGAAATAAAGCATTGAAAAGTGCGTTTATTACCATTGTCTCTTATGGAAGTCAAGCAAATTGACTTCGATATTTCGAGAATACTCTTTCAAAAATGCAGAAAAGTAAATGAAACAACTATATTTTAATAAATGATTAGTTGCAGAATAGTTTTGTGTTTTCTCGAACAGACCTCACCACCCATTTCTAAGAGTAATTCGTCATTAACTGTAAGTTTTCCACGCGGTTATTTGAATGACGAGCGGCTAGCAACGAAGTCTGGCAACGTCGCAGTATATACAGATATACTTACAGGTTAAGCTTTGAGTATGTTAAGTTTTTGAATTCTCGTAACCAATATAAACATAATTTGATCATAGGTTCTATTTTATTTAATAATTTAGATTTTTCATTAATTCAGATAATAATTAGAGACACGCGATTGGCCGACATCGTGCAATATTTCTTTTAGGCTAGAGATTTTAGGTTAGGTTATATCGATGATACTGGCGCGAAATGACCCACTATAAGTATACGCACACTGCTGCCAACACAAGATGTAACGTACAATAATTTGCGGTGTTGCCAGACTTCATACATTATTTCGCGCACACACACAGTCGAAAGTATATAATGAATTATATAATAAAAATTTCAGAAATATGTCATTCAATAATTAGTAAGGCCCAAAACTATTTTTTAAATGAAAATTATTATGATATTTTTATATACGACGCTTTTAACAAAATTCAAATTTAATTATTTGAAGTTGGCATTACAATTTCTTTACCATGTTAAAAGATAGGAAGCGCCCCCGTTCTTCACCCCCCCCCCGTATGATACCCCTGAACCTCGTTAAAATAAAATTTCAAGATTCCACGAGGGCTTAATATGTAATTGATTATTATTAAATTGGAAGTTCCTAATTTGGTAGATGTCAATGATGTTTTATTTTCGAAAATTCGAATTCTCCAAAATCCAATTGAATTGTTGGGAAAATGAGGGAAACAAGATAAAAAAAATTACAAATTCATTTATTAGGATCTTTTTCCCTTATTTTCGTAATAATTCATTTGAATTTTAGAAAGCTGGAAATTTGAAAAATAACACATTGTCGAAATTTAACAACATTAGGAACTTGTAATTAAATAATCAATTATAATATATATTCCTGGCGAAATCTCGAAAGTATATATAATATACTTATTTCCCTCATTTTCCCAAAAATTCAATTGGATTTTAGAAAATTCGAATTTTAAAAAATACAAAATCATTGAAATCTACCAAATTAGGAACTTCCAATTTAATAATCATTTTTATAATCGCAGAATCTCGAAATTTTATTTCAATGTTATTTTCATAATTTCTTTCATGATTTATTTGAATTTCACAAATTCGAAATTTACAAAAATAATAAATTTATTATTTTCAATTCAAATGTAAAAATAATAAATTTACAGAATATTTGAAGATGTATGATTATGGTATTGGTAGTTTTGTAAATACTGCCCCCCGAGGTGGAGGTAGCTTAGAACTAATTTGCATAAATTATGTGCAGAAAAAAGAAAAAGAAGGGAAATTCAATTTCCAATTTTAATCAATTCCTTTTCGAAAAAATTTTTTTAACTAAAAAAGTCTCGTAGGTAATGACCAAAAAAATATATAATTAGATATATTTTAAGAAGCAAAGTATTTATTGAGCATTAATATATAATTCTTTTATAAAATTAACAATAAATCGTAATTAAACACTGGATTTAATATTAAGCATTGACGAAATCTCGAAATTTTGTTTGGATTTTCTTTCCTTCATTTTGGATTATTATCATTATCATTATAACAAAGTCCAGAATAACATTTCTCTCAAGATAATAAATATAACATCGATAGATAAAACACAGCTATTAAAAAGTAGATTAAAATTGATAATAAGAACTCATTGCAAAAAAGACAATTTTTGAGCAAATCAATAAATAATAATTGGCTCTACAATAACAACCTATTAGCAATGAAGAAAAAAATAAAAATAAATTTTACCATTTGCAGTTATAAACCCCAATGAATTTACAATAATACAGTACCCCGTCTCCCTATTCACGCCGCGTGGGTCGCAAAGGTATACGCTATTGCATTTGTCATAACCAGCGCGGCCTGAACGGAAAGTTTAGTATCGGTCACCGGTGACCGACATGAGAGTTAACCTGTTAAACCTGTCAGTTAAAATCGTGAAATTAAAGCTGGAGATTAATTCAAGTTACGCTGATTTCCTTACATCAACCAGGACGTAAATAAACTGGTGACAATCAACTAAGTAGCAGGTATCAACTTTTTTCCAAGGAAATTTCTCCTGCCTTTCGTTCTTATTACTAATTCTTCTGGTATTCGTACCTGAAAGCGATACTCAATTTCTTATCGGATATCGAAATGTATTTTATTACACTGAATGTCGTTAATTGCGTCTCCATGATATTGAATTTGTAAACTGGTTTCTCAGTCGGCAGAAAAATTACCCCATTTAAATTTATGCAGTTACAAGTACGTATTTTTGCTTCTTTCCAATGGATTCGAGTTTTACGGTTCAGAATTTTTCTTTTAAGGATATTCTTGCGGGACAATCTAGTCAAATGAATATCCGTACAATGGTTCCCTTTTATAGGAAATTTAAAAAAATTAAAGAGCATATCGATAAGATAATACAATTAAATAACGTAATTTATCAATAACAATTAATTTTACGATTAATATTTGCAATATAGGTAAAATAAAATAAACTACAGTCACTGATTTGACTAAAGTACCATCTTCTAAAAGTAAATCTTATAATCGAAAACATTTTAACGTTCAATTGTAAATATAATGCAACACATGTTTTTAGTTATCAAAAATATATTTGGGAAGAGCACCGTGATATAATCCTCTAAATTATCTTTATATAAATTATTTGTTTCTATTATTTCAATCGCTTTACATTTGGCAACGTTGTCCATAAAACTTTCATTTCTTACCAGTTGGCAAGGCTGTTACCAATATTTTTCGTATTCGTACATAACCTGCAAAGATGGATCAACATCGTCACAAAGGTCGTTTCGAAAGAAAAAAGAAAACTGAATGGCGAGATAACGTGAGTGTTGCTGTTAAAATAAGAAAAAAATGTCTTTCGGAAAATGAATGTGTAGTGGAAGAACGAAGAATAATGAATATCAGCCAAATCGCCAAAGAGTTGTGGTGCAAATCTTGTCTTATCGTACTTTATGCAAGAACGGAAATTTCAAAGTTCCCGGTGAAAAAGTTTGAATTTATACCGCTAGATGTCGCTCTTATCGATACGACGTTGCCACGCTGCTTACGCGTGTTTATTACTTCATCGTTTTTATCACGTTCAAATCTAAATAAACAATTAACTAAATGGTCCATTATTTTCATTTTTTTTTGTTAAGTACAGAATAATCTAATGCAATTTTTAAAATTTGGTTGGTTGAAAAATCTTTTTTAGTAAATTAGAATTCTTGAGTAGAACATGTGGATTTCTATTTTCCCTATACTTAACATGTAAAATTGCTATTTTTCGAAAATCGACTACTCACAAACTAAACGGTGACAAATTTTCAAAAAAATAATTCAAAGTCTATCATTTTAGATTTATTAGTCAAAAATTTTTTCAGAATTTAATCTTTGATTGTTGCAAACGCAAGAACATCCTTAAATCAATGAGAATATGCTTTTGAAATTTAGAATGGTTTTTGAGACTCGTAATTTCTCTTTTTAAATTTCAAAATGCTTTCCAGCATTAGTACTCTCCCTTTTTGAATTTCAAAATGCTTTTCAAAATTTTCAATCCCTCTTTTCGAATTTGGAAATATTTTTCAACATACTTGATACGTCTTTCTGAATTTTTGCAACTTTCAAATGGATTCGAATTCGGATAGTCAAAAAACTGTGGGCACCTAATTTTGAAATCGACGTTGTCTCATATTTCATCCCAATTTTAATTATTTTTTAAATTCGCAAATATCTACTTCTTTTTATCACCTTGAGCTCGGATTCGAGTTTAGCCACCCCGAAAACCGTTAAATCGACCATAAAATAAAAAATCGAAAATAAAATATTAGATATATATCTAATTACAACCACAATAAATTTGTTACAAAAACGCGAATTTGATTTTTTAAAAATCAGGAATCCATAATGGCTCCAATTTTTCAACCGAAAAATTCAAAAGCAGAATTCCAATCTCAGCCAATTAATCGTTATTTGTTTTTAAATAATCATAAAAATCATCAACCTTTACCAAAATTATACTTATTGTTATTTATTAGTATAATTATTAGACAAGCATTTAGGACATACCATTATAATGGAATTTTACAAAGAAATAATAAAATATCCCGATAATAATCAAACGTAATTATTAATTATTTAATTTTCCTATCATTCGATTCGAAAATTTCATCTTTGCAAGGAATAATGAATCCTTGAATGGTGTAATCAGACTTCAACATATACACACACATATCAAGAGACACGGTAGTGTCTCGAGACAAGTTCATGTATGAATTGGGCGAGAGCGCTACCGTGTATCTTTTCTCGACCGAACTAGGTGCGGGCACATGAAAAACAGCCGCCACACGTTGTGTATATACACAGCTTCAACCTCCACACATTCAAACCAAAAATGTCCACTAAGTTGTGTGAGTTTCTCTGTATACATACACGGCTGGATGCCTCTATACGCTCACACGAGAAATGCAACATAAGTAGCGGATAAATGGGGGGTTTGCTAGGCCCTAGGTAATATGAGAAAAATTTGCGACAGACAGTAGCGGTAAATGAGGGGTTTGCTAGGTCTCAATGACACGCAGTAGCGTTGTGTTTTGTTTTCACGAATCCAAAAGACGAAAAATTTACTTTACCGACGCACGTTATGCATTGTTTTATGTTATCTCGGGATATAAAGCCGATAATAGTAATGATATTTGCAAAAAGGAGACAAATCCCCCTAAAAAACACCTCTGGTGCAAAAAGTCGAGACAAGTTCATGTATGAAAAGGGATCTCTCTACAAAAGTTGTGAAATCCAACAACATTAGACAAGCTCGTTTCTTCCATTATGTCAATACGAAGTAATTACAAAATGGAAAGAATTTTTTCTGTTTACGTGATTAGAACCGGTATTGAACTTGTCGGGCCCCGAACCCAAACGATAAGCAATAAATATCTTACAATTTAATTTATTTCTAACGCATTACGAATTAGTAAAGCTCAGATTACATAATAATAATATGAATAATTATACATCATACTCAAACATCTGAATTATTCGGGGCCCAACAAGTTCAATACCGGTTCTAATCACGTAAACAGAAAAAATTCTTTCCATTTTGTAATTACTTCGTATTGACATAATGGAAGAAACGAGCTTGTCTAATGTTGTTGGATTTCACAACTTTTGTAGAGAGATCCCTTTTCATACATGAACTTGTCTCGACTTTTTGCACCAGAGGTGTTTTTTAGCGGGTATATGTATATAATATTATATTAAGAGTCACGATTGAGTTAACACCTTGTATAAGGATAGCATGCATTATCTGATTTCATTGAAAAACCCACTACTTATTATATTCTTTAAGAAAAAAAAAACAACAATTCTACCTACATTCTCTATTTTAAACCTGCAATGGAGAAGGTTCGAAGAGAACCGATTGCGGTGATGCAAAAGCACGTCATATTTTATGTCTCTTCCACTAAAAATCCTATGGGAAACCTAAATCTGAATTTACAATATCGGGATTTGAAGATCCTTTGTTGTACTTAGTTGTTTTATTTTCGGTCAAATTTGGTATCAATTGGTACAATTGGTATAGACGTTTCGATCTTTGATGCAGATCCTCTTCAGTATTTTTTGACATTAAAATATAAATAAACTTTTGGTAATAAAGTAATAGTACGTATTGCAGTGATCATCTTATAATGATTTATATTTTCATTTGTTAATGATGAAAACAAATCATGTATGAGATTTATATTTTGAATCCTCTGCGATATGCAATTAATTTATTGACTCTTTATTTATTTATATTGTTTATATTATTATTTCATTTGGTAAAATTATTTCAAAGAATTAATTAATGATCTTATTTTATTTTTCTTGTTGATGGTTGTCTAATATGGGGATTTGTAAAAATAAATTGCACGAAATTTTCAATAGCCCGGAAAAACATGGGTAATAAATTATGGAAATTGAATCACACAAAAATAGGAGGTATTTGAAAATACGCTAGGCAAGTATCACTCTGAGTCGATTGGTGCGCCGCCCTATGGCATTCACGCGCAATTTTAGGCGGACAGTAGAATGCGCGCTTGCCACGACCCGTCAAGCGGTAATACAACGAAATTCAAATAAAATGACTCACGTAATTACAAATGGGTTCCAGCCGGTAGATTTAAGCATTTTTCGACCCAAAAGTAAATCTCAAAAGGTGGAAAATTAGTGAAAAGTTTTCACGCGAGTGATGTGAAAGAAATAATCGATGATAATCATCGAAAAATTAGTGATTCGATTAGGAAAAGTATAAAAATGTACACCATTACTTTTTCTCTCAACACTATTACACCCCACGACACAACAATTGCGATTTGATGACATTTTTTTATTATTTCAAGAAATTCCAGTAAGCACTGTTGACATTTCGACACAAGTTGACATGTGGTATGGAAGCCATTTGTCACCCTAGAGTTGTTATTTCCCGCCAACTGGCGGCGCCACAAGAGACACTTGCCTAGCGTATATCCCACCAAAAATTCAAATTTGCACGTTACGTTTGTGACGAAAAAAGCTTAGCAATAAATTTTCGATCTTGCCCACATAATAGAATTTCCTGGCGTAATTTTCAGGCGCTGCGAAGAATTCCCAAATTTTCGCCAATTATAAAAATCGCTTTTAATTAAAAAAGTCAAATGCAGTTGAAAAAAAAAAACAATGAGGGGGTTTTTATGGAAATAATTGCTGGAGAATACCTGAAGGTCCTTTGAGGTAACTGATAACTTCTAACAACAACAACAACAATACTAGTAATTATCATTATTATCATTGCTATTATCATTGTCATTGTCATTATCATTATTATTTTGTTCTTTGTTGTTAGATCTGAACTATAACCAGTCAAATCTTATACCAAAGAATTGAAAATCAATATTTGATTAATAATAATGATAAAAATAAAAATAACAATAATAATAATAATAATAATAATAGTAATAATAGTAATAATAATTAGAATATTAAAAGTAATATGTTGAACTACTCTGGGGCAAATTCCTTAAAGCTCGAGTTCTGTAAATACAGAAAATTGCATAAAATAATATTAAAAAAATATTTTTTTAAAAATCCTTCGCAAACCATATCTTTTGTAAACAAGATTCTTTTTTACCAGGAACATTTCAGACTCTAAAGTACCAAAAGGGGAGCCTTTGTTACGTCTCATTGTCGCCACAATCGTACAACAAATATCCTATAGGCTAACACTAAAAAAATGAAATGCTCATATCGTAATTCGATGCTATACAAAAATGTTTAGTCTCCAGATTTACGCATTTTTCGTCGATCGAAACGTGATCCGAGAATACATGTATCGAAGCCGTTTCCAGCGCTTGTGTGTCACGAGCATGAGAGCAAGCCAGGATTATCGGCGAAATCGTTCAAGCTGTGTTTCAACGTTTCATATTTACGATAAGGCAGAGTAATTTCCGGTTAATGCAGCTTTCAAACTGAGTTAAATGAATTTATAGAGTACTCGGCTACCGGTAGACTGCAACGAACTGTGCCATTGATTGTAATTACTCGTTGTTTCCAACCAAGCAAGTCGGCAAGTCTTCGGTATTTTTTCACCAACCCGTCAGGTTGGAGCTATTAATAATATGTTATGTAAAGACCACCTCGACAATAGTAATTCCACGACTACTAGTACAACCCGATGGCGTCGAATCCTTCGATAAAATGAGATTTGTTTAAAAATTAGATTTCTGTCGCCGCAGCGTAATTCGAGTTCCATTTCAAGACGCATCAGAAAGAAATGCTCGACTTCATTGATTACCGGATGAAATCCTTTGAAAGGATTCAATCTAAATTGGATTTTCTATGAAATTGTATCTTACATTTGTTCTGCTATTTTATGGTCGATTTAACGGTTTTCGGGGTCGCTAAACTCGAATCCGGGGTCAAGGTGATAAAAAGAAGTAGATATTTGCGAATTAAAAAAAAAATGGGATGGAATATGAGACAACGTCGATTTCAAAATTAGGAGTCCACAGTTTTTGGAGTAGCCGAATTCGAGTCTATTTGAAAGAAACAAAAATTCACAAAGAGGTATTAAGGAGGATCAGGAGTTATATAAAAATATAAAAATCAGACTGAAATGGCGAAATATGTTTCTTTAGGGTATGACAAAGAGCCCTGATTTTTTTCGATAATTTTCACCGTTAGTTTTTATGAGAAATAAAGCATTGAAAAGTGCGTTTATTACCATTGTCTCTTATGGAAGTCAAGCATATTGACTTCGATATATCAAGAATACTCTTTCAAAAATCCAAAAAAGTAAATGAAACAACTATATTTTAATAAATGATTAGTTGCAGAATAGTTTTGTGTTTTCTCGAACAGACCTCACCACCCATTTCTAAGAGTAATTCGTCATTAACCGTAAGTTTTCCACGCGGTTATTTGAATGACGAGCGGCTAGCAAGGAAGTCTGGCAACGTCGCAGTATATATAGATATACTTACAGGTTAAGCTTTGAGTGTGTTAAGTTTTTGAATTCTCGTAACTAATATAAACATAATTTGATCATAGGTTCTATTTTATTTAATAATTTAGTTTTTTCATTAATTTAGATAATAATTAGAGTCACACGATTGGCCGACATCGTGCAATATTTCTTTTAGGCTAGAGATTTTAGGTTAGGTTATATCGATGATACTGGCGCGAAATGACTCACTATAAGTATATGCACACTGCTGCCAACGCAAGATGAAACGTACAATAATTTGCGGTGTTGCCAGACTCCATACATTATTTCGCGCACACGCACAGTCAAAAGTATATAATGAATTATATAATAAAAATTTCAGAAATATGTCATTCAATAATTAGTAAGGCCAAAAACTATTTTTTTAAATGAAAATTTGTATGATATTTTTATATACGACGCTTTTAAAAAAATTCAAATATAATTATTTGAAGTTGGCATTACAATTTCTTTACCATGTTAAAAGAATAGGAAGCGCCCCCCCCCCCCCCCCCCCCGCGTGATACCCCTGAACATCCTTAAGAATGTTGAAAAATATTTCGAAATTCGGAAAGAGGGCTTGCAAATTTTAAAAAGCATTTTGAAATTCAAAAAGGGAGAATAAAAATGCTGAAAAGCGTTTTGCAATTTAAAAAGAGAAATTACGAGTCTCAAAAACCATTCTAAATTTCAAAAATATATTCCCATTGATTTAAAAGAAAAATTCTGAACCGTAAAACTCGAATCCATTGGAAAGAAGCAGAAATTCAGAAAAAGGTATTAAGAATGTTGAAAAGTATTTCAAAATTCGAAAAGAGGGATTGAAAATCGTGTTTTCTACCAGAATTCTGAATTTCGACAATGAAAATGGGTTCCTTGCGAAAAATACATCGGATAATTCCCAAAAATCAATTTCAAGAATTGATTTTTCCAAGGGAACAGTTGAGGTTGAAAAATTCAAAATAAAAATATGAATTCCAAAACTAAAATAAAATTATCCGATAGGTTAGAAAATTAGGATTAGAAAATTACGCACAATATTTACAAAATAAAATAATTTTTGACATTTTTATAGCCTAGCTTTGATTTTAACGTACGAATTCCTCAAATTCGAAGCCAATTCCACTCTCTTGGCCCACAAAAGCACTATCTCCATTTTCTGAAAAATATTAACAGTACCCAACGCAATAATTCCTCATAATAAAAGGAGGCACCCGATAATCTCAAGTTACCGATGCATTAAGACCCGCCCCTTTAATATAAAATCAGTTAATAATGAAAAAACGAAGGAACAAATAACGAATGATGGTTTCAAGTGACCTAGTAAGAAAATGATTCTCCTTTCTGCTTAACTCGAGTAGCGGTATTTGCCGCAGATGTTTCTTCTTCCTTCTGCGACAAGTTATCTCGCAACACGGCAGACAGCTCTGTATCGTTGTATCTTAAACCCGACACCAAATGTCATAATTACCACTTCTGCCTTCTCAGAAGTATCAAAAGGTCATTGCCAAGGCTCGAGGGCAGGTATGCCTGCAGGTGGATTTATAAAATCCGTTTTTCAGTGTCAATTGCATTACGTGACACTGCCTTACGTCACAAAACCTTCAATTCTTGTCCTACTAATGTCAAAACCCTTCCTATCTTTCTTCTTAACCCCTTCAACCTTAAGAGGTTTCTGATAAAACGCATCCCCGAGGTCAAGGATCAAAAATAATTTCCGTGTCCGCAAAATTTAGTGGGAAATCATAATTTAGAATCCCTAAAAATGAAAATGAGACAAAAATTTGAAAATTCAAAATAGCCAAGGCGAATTTCTGAAAATCCCCCAGAACTTCAAAAAATGTGACAATTTTTCTAAAACTATGTGCCTAAGAGTTGCCCAGTAACGAATAATTCGATAACGATAACGATAATTATCAACGATACTTATCCCAGTAAGGAATAAACGATAACGATAACGATAACGATATCGTTATCGTTATCGTTATCGTTATCAAAACCCTAGCTAAGGCGAATTTTTTAAAATCGCCTAGAACTTCAAAAAATGTGACAATTTTTCTAAAACTATGTGCCTAAGAGTTGCCCAGTAAGGAATAATTCTTGCGTTGTAAACGATAACGATAACGATAACGATAACGATAACGTTATCAAAACCATAGCCAAGGCGAATTTCTGATAATCCCCCAGAACTTCAAAAAATGTGACAATTTTTCTAAAACTATGTGCCTAAGAGTTGCCCAGTAAGGAATAATTCTTGCGTTGTAAACGATAACGATAACGATAACGATAACGATAATTTTATATTTTCACTTTTTATTTTAAACAGGCTACAAAAGTGCGAAATTTCAAGCTTAGATTCAGAATTTGTTCTGAAAATATCTATGAAAAATTGGTCAATTTCAGAAACTTTCAAGGAAATCCTTAACCCTTTCAAATGTGCCCCAAAAAGAACACCTTTCCATTTTCTCTTTCTTTCTATGTTTTATGGATCAACCAAAATAGGACAAAGCCGTAACTTTCTTATCTAAAATTTCATAAGAATTCCTGTTTAAACGGTAAACAAATTAATGCGACGGAATTCGGTTATTTACTTTCCTTCTTCTCGGTTTTTCCACCTTTTATCGCCTCAAGGAAGTAGGTCTAATGCATCAGTGCACATGATTGTAAATTTTGTACACTTTTACCGCACAAAAAGTCTCGAGGAGACTTTTTTCGGTCGAGATTTCGAATTTGGATGGCCCCCGACTTTAAGGTGAGTTTATCAAGAATTTCCAGGAGAAAGTGGTTATCTTCGAAATTTTTTAGTCCAGGTTGCAGATATTGGAGTGAAGTAATTCGAACCCACCCACGGTGGTGTAGACTTCAGTGTACAGCTAAGGATCCAACCCCAGACATTCGCCACACCTTCGTTTCTGGGATGGTAAGCACTAATTGCCCGGAAAAATAAAAAAAGGTAGATTGCGAGAGATTGCAGTGTTTTAAAGCCAAGAATCCATCCCCAGGCTTTCTAATGGTAAACTTGGAGCCACTATATTGTCGTGGAGATTGTAATAGCTAAATTTTGGATTCATTTTACTTCCATCTAATATTTATGACGTCTAAAGCTGAAATGTACAATATATCACGTACTTGGACGAAAATATTGCCTGATACTAATCCATCATTTTGCTCAGGGCAAGCCATTAAACCCTAGGTATCCCGTTTTGCCCAACTTTCCCCCACTCCAGTGGTCCAGGGTCAAGCAAAATTATTCCTGCTAATTACGATTTACCAGCATCAACACGAAACCCTGACGATATCCGTGACTCGTTACCTTTTGTTCCAAGAGTTTACAGTTACCTCCTTCCGAGAAAAAAAAAGGTACGAAGGAATACCACCTACTGCAAACAAACGTTACAACTGCTAAACATCCCACTTTCAATATTCCGTTAATACAAAGACTCCGCGGAATTGGCGTTCGAGTTTGAGAACAAACCCACAAACGTAAACTTGCACCTCCTTCCAGGGAACAAACCCACGACACTTTCCTGACACCTGCGGGAAGCCAGAGGAAGTGTTACCCAAAAAATGGACCAAAAGGTTGCTGTCATCTAATTTGGATGTTATAAGAAGACTAATTTTAAGATTAATTTTTAATGGAGTCCAAGTATAGAGTCGTCACGCTGAAAAAAAAATGCTCCGGGTAAACTGCCCAGTAATTGACTGCATGCCAGTGAATTGGACAAGCAAACAACCCAAACCATGCCTAATAAATAAGTCCCAAAAAATTAATCCTGTCTCACATCTGAGCAGGTAATCCCAGAAAAGTAAGAACAAATTCAGATCCACGCAGAAAAAAGGTATTATCGTTTCAAGAAGAAAATTGTCACGGGCTGGCACAAACATTTGGTAGTTGGTGCATCTAATTTTGTCACTGAACCAACGACAAAATTTCTTAAACAAGATATTTGACGCATTGTCATTGCCATTGAATCAATTTTATTTTTTCCAATTACGCTGATTTAGTTGAAATCTAGAGCATTTTTTCTCCAGTGCCTGCAATGAATTTAAGGAGGTTCAGGGGTATCATGCGGGGGGGTGAAGGACGGAGGCGCTTCCTATCTTTCAACATGGTAAAGAAATTGTAATGCCAACTTCAAATAATTGAATTTGAATTTTGTTAAAAGCGTCGTATATAAAAATATCATAGAAATTTTCATTTAAAAAATAGTTTTGGGCCTTACTAATTATTGAATGACATATTTCTGAAATTTTTATTATATAATTCATTATATACTTTTGACTGCGTGTGTGTGTGTGCGAAATAATGTATGAAGTCTGGCAACACCGCAAATTATTGTACGTTACATCTTGTGTTGGCAGCAGTGTGCGTATACTTATAGTGGGTCATTTCGCGCCAGTATCATCGATATAACCTAACCTAAAATCTCTAGCCTAAAAGAAATGTTGCACGATGTCGGCCAATCGTGTGTCTCCAATTATTATCTAAATTAATGAAAACACTAAATTATTAAATAAAATAGAACCTATGATCAAATTTGTTGGATATGGTCGAAAGAAACAAAGATGTTTGTACGGAATAACGATAGATGAAAGTTTATTTAATGTAGCGCGTACGACGGCTCTACCGAGACTGGTGGAGGGGGAGTCGTCGGAAGTACTGAACTATACACTGTAGATGGCGCGACATAGTATATCGGAAGCCATAGATGGTTCCAATCGCAGTAGAGGGGGTAAAAGAGCGGTAAAAGATATTTGAGGTTTTAAATGTATATACTAACACGCCCCCTCAATTAAAACTTTAAAATAAATTAATCAATCCAAGTTCCATAATACACTTCGTATGTTTCGCGACAGGTAACGGTTTGGTTAATACGTCGGCAGACATGTCCTCGGTCCGAAGGTACTCTAGGTTGATTGGATGATCACGAATGGCTTGACGAATGAAATGATATCGTATGTCGATATGCTTCGATCTTGAATGGAAGACGTTGTTTTTAGCCAGTTTCTCCGCTGACTGGTTGTCGTTGAAGAGGGTTACATCGGCGAGACTTCGGCATCTCAACTCCTTGAGGAAATTGATGCAGAAAATTGCTTCCTTGGTTGCTTCCGTCAAAGCCATGTATTCAGCCTCTGTGGATGACAAGGCGACGGTTCTCTGCTTTCGCGAGCACCATGACACAGCTGCTCCTGATAAAATGAAGGAATACCCAGTGTATGATCTTCGGTCCGTCCCTGCATTCCCCCAGTCGGCGTCGGCCATTCCTATGAGTCTTCTGTCGTCCTTTCTGTAGATCAGTCCCTTATCCATGCTCCCTTTTAGATAGCGTAGAATCCGTTTCGCTGCCTTCCAGTGTGTGCTGTCGTGACGATCGTTGAATTGACTTAGATGATTTACGGCATAGGCGATGTCAGGGCGAGTTCCAGTAGCGAGGTATATCAGGGAACCGATGAGCTCTCTGTATGGAAAGACTTCCTCACTTGCATTTGTACTTGCTTCTAATTTTGTTCCCAGAGCCATTGGAGTAGTTACCGTCTTGCAATCGTCCATGCCGAATTTAGAGAGTAAGGTCTTCACAAATCCACGTTGAGACATTGTGATTTTTCCTTCTTCCTGGAGAATTTTTATACCGAGGCAGTAGTCCACAGGTCCCATGTCTTTCACGTTGAATCGGCTGCTAAGCTTGCTCTTGATCTCTTTGACTCTAGTAGCGTCCTTCGAAGCGATGAGAATATCGTCCACATAGAGGAGTAGATAAGTCGGCTCGCCACGAGTGACGTCCACGTAGACGCAAGGATCCGCGTGCGTCGGATGAAGTCCGAATTCTCGCAAAGCTCGATCGATTTTCGTATGCCACTGACGGCCCGCTTGCCGTAAGCCGTAGATGGCTTTTCGAAGCTTGCACACCTGATTTCCTTTCTTCAATGCTTTGAGCATGTTTTCGGCTTTGGATAGAAGATCAGCATCCTTTTCGGTTCGTAACATCTCGGTTAGGCACTCCTGAAGGAACTCGGGCGGTCTCATAAAAATGTCCACGTCGATGTCCCCGTGTAGATAGGCTGTGACAATGTCTAATTGTGTAACTTGGAGATCATGTTTCGCTGATACGGCCAGTAACATCCTCAGCGACTCAATTCTCGCCACTGGGGCGAATGTCTCCATAAAGTCCACGCCCGGACGTTGTGAGAAGCCTTGCGCTACGACTCTCGCTTTTCTTCGAATGAGCGATCCGTCGGCGTCGCATTTGTTTCGGAGCACGGTTCGACACCCTATCACCTTCTTGTTGGGTGGTTTGTTCGTCAGCTCCCAAGTGTCGTTCTTAATTAAGCTCTTCATCTCTTCATAGACAGCACCCAACCACTCCTTCCGGTCGGTGCCTTCAAACGCGGTTGACCATGAGATTTCAGAGGAGGAGATCATCTGACAGTAGGCGTCCTGGAATTCGTCTTCGTCGTTCTCTTGTACGTTTTCATGATCCGAGGTCTCGAGGTTGACTCTTGCGCCTCTACGCGCGTTCCCTCTTAAGGAAGGTATTTCTTCGAATCCGTGAAATGGACGATCTTCTTCATCCGATGTTGGATGGTCGTCGTTGCGTTCGAAGCCCCGGAATGGAGAACCGGACGAGCTCGTAGAGCTTGTGGTTGATTGGTCCAACTCGGGTAATGCTGCTTCGGATGTATCTAGCCTGGCTTCGACATCTGACTGTACTGGCACGATGCGGTTAGCCCCGTCGGCCTCGTCGTCCGATGCGTGCTGTTCTGTTGATATCGTCTTGTCTACCTTGCTTGGTCCTTGAATGAGAGTGTAGTCCGCCGCTGTAGTTTTCAGTGGTTCTTTGGGAGTGTTGACCTTCGTACTCTCATCGTAGAACTCCTCGGTGGTGCTGGAAGAATTAAACTCGGTAAGAAATTTGACGTCCCTGGAGACTATAGTTTTTCGTTCGTCCGGTATCCACACTCGGTATGCCTTAGAGTTCTCCGAGTAGCCAATGAAGGTTCCTGGTTTGCCTCGTGGGTCGAATTTTCCCTTCGTCGGGTCCTTATCGAGCACGTAAACCTTGCTTCCAAAGACTCGCAGGTGAGATAAGTCCGGACGCTTGTCAAACCAGGCTTCGTAAGGTGTTCCCTTAGGTAGCGACTTCGTGATGCATCGATTTCGAATATGATTCGCAGCTGCAATCGCTTCGGCCCAGAATGACGATGGCAGTCCCGATGCGATAATTAAGCAGCGTGCACACTCGACAAGCGTGCGGTTCTTCCGCTCCGCCACACCGTTCTGCTGCGGTGTGTGGGGAACTGTTAGTCGATGTTGAATTCCGGCGTTCTTGAGGATAGTGCTCATTTTTCCATTGCAGAATTCGCGGCCGTTGTCACTTTGAAGCGCCTTAATTTTGCGGCCAGTCTGGTTTTCAACGAAGCACTTGTACTCTTGGAACTTTTCAAACACTTCAGCTTTTGTTCGCAAAAAGCGTACTTCGCACCACCTGCTCCGGTCGTCAATAAAACTCACGAAGTAGCGAGCGCCACCGAGCGACGCACGGCGCATCGGACCGCACACGTCCGCATGTACTATTTGCAATAGTTCTGTCGACGTACACTCGCGTTTCGCGAACGGAGTGCTGGAAATTTTTCCAGCGAGGCACGTCTCGCACTTATTCAGTTCCAACGCGATGTCACGTTTTATTCCGGTTACGCACTCACTCTTGCACATTTGTTGCAAATCACTCGCGTTCAAATGGCCTAGACGGGCGTGCCACAGGTCGATCTCGTTTCTCTGGTCATTTGTCGCAACGGCGGCAGCACACGACTCAGTCTTTCCGCGAAGGTAAAACAGATCCCCGATGCGAGCGGCCGTGATTTTGGGATTTCCGCTCGGATCTCGAACTACGGCGCCGTCTTTCGTGAACGTAACTTCGTTTCCCTTGTCAACGATTTTTGCGACCGACATTAGGTTGGTTCGCACATCCGGCACGTACAGAGCGTCTTTCAGCGTGACCGTGTCGTTGATGTTTTGTTTTGTCACGATGACTACGTTGCCTTTACCTTTAACAACTGTCGATGTGTTGTTGGCCAGCTTGAGGTCAGAGTGCGCCCCCTTTACGTCATCGAAAGCTCTTCGGTCGTTACAAAGATGAGCTGTGCAGCCGCTATCTAAGCACCAGAGTTCTTCGGGTTTCGACGATTCCTGACCGGTGAAGAAACAACAGTTTGCGCTCTCGCTGCTGCGCGCTCTCTCGTTGACCTCTCTCTTTTTGGTATAGCATTCCGATTCCTTATGGCCCTTCTTGTGGCAATAACCACATTTAAATTTGAACTTTTGTTTTAGTGATTTCTTCTCGCTCTCACCACGTGGCGCGTCGGTGCGGTTCCCGCCTTTGTCTTTTGCAAATGGCTTCCGCCCCGCGTTAGCGAACATGGCTCCGTTCTCGCTTCCGGTGTCTTTTTGCCTAGCGGTGAACTCCTCGATGATCTTAACTTTTAGCGTTTCCGCGTCGGGCAAATTGTCTCTTGATTCGATGGCGACGCGAAAATTTTCGAATGAACCTGGTAGGCTGTAGAGGAGCATTATAGATAGTAGATCGCCGTTTATTTCAACTTGCATGCCCTGTAACTTGTCCACAGCCTCGAAAAATCCAGAGATATGATTCTTGAAGTCGTCGCCTTCCTGCATCTTCTGCTGCGTGAGACGTTTGAGGAGCGTTGCTTTCCGCGCGGGTCCTTTGGAAGCGTAGACGGACTCGAGCTTTTCCCATACGGCGCGAGACGTCGTGCATCCACGAATGTGGTGAAGCTCTGCGGGTTTTATGGCGAGGATCAGATCCGCCTTGGCTTTTTGATCCGCTTTTATCCACGCTTTGTATGCGTTTCGGCCTTCGGCGCTCGTCGATTCCGTTGGTACTTCCGGCGTTGGATTTTCTCCTGACACATACGACCAGGTGTCATGTTTTACGAGTAGAGCCTCGACTTGGATCCTCCACGTATCATAGTTGTCGCGAGACAACAGTTCGAGACGCGTGGTGTGAGTCGTTGTGTTTTCCGCCATTTTTTCTTAAGTATGGCTAACAGGTTCGCCGTCTTCGCGTCTTTTTGTTCGAACGCTTTTACACTGCGTACACTCGCGATTAATCACTTTACGGTTTTTGGTCGCGTATATCGTTCGCGTACCCTGGGCCCATAACCTGTTGGATATGGTCGAAAGAAACAAAGATGTTTGTACGGAATAACGATAGATGAAAGTTTATTTAATGTAGCGCGTACGACGGCTCTACCGAGACTGGTGGAGGGGGAGTCGTCGGAAGTACTGAACTATACACTGTAGATGGCGCGACATAGTATATCGGAAGCCATAGATGGTTCCAATCGCAGTAGAGGGGGTAAAAGAGCGGTAAAAGATATTTGAGGTTTTAAATGTATATACTAACAAAATTATATTCATATTAGTTACGAGAATTCAAAAACTTAACACACTCAAAGCTTAACCTGTAAGTATATCTATATATACTGCGACGTTGCCAGACTTCTTTGCTAGCCGCTCGTCATTCAAATAACCGCGTGGAAAACTTACGGTTAATGATGAATTACTCTTAGAAATGGGTGGTGAGGTCTGTTCGAGAAAACACAAAACTATTCTGCAACTAATCATTTATTAAAATATAGTTGTTTCATTAACCTTTCTGCATTTTTCAAAGAGTATTCTCGATATATCGAAGTCAATATGCTTGACTTCCATGAGAGACAATGGTAGTAAACACACTTTTCAATGCTTTATTTCTCATGAAAACTAACGGTGAAAATTATCGAAAAAAATCAGGGCTCTTTGTCATACCCTAAAGAAACATATTTCGCCTTTTCAGTCTGATTTTTATATTTTTATATAACTCCTGAACCTCCTTAAGTTGACCCGGCAATTTCCCATCGGATCCTCGACCGGGATTCCAACCCTAATCTCCCGCGTTACCTATGCTCGTCTAACGATTCTTGGGCAACTTTTGCGATTAATTGTACCACAAAAGTCGTCTGTGAGAATCCCATTCGAGAGACAATCCCACGACCGGTGCGAGACGCGATATAGTTTAGTTTCGAAGAAATTGCAGGGAATCGCAGCGATCCTCCAGTTTGAATCCCGTATTCATTCGCCGCACATTTGTTCTGCCGAAGAAAAGAAAGCAGCAACTTTGAATGGTATCGGGCTGAATGCGAAGTATCTCCAATTGTCAAATGCGCCTGGAGCGAAATTTCACATGGAGATTGACTTGGGCATTAGCAGAAGGGACTTAGGAGCTTTAAGAGATAAATTGGACGGTCACGAATAGTAATGAACGCGAGGAAGAGGAGACTAGAGATCACGCGAGTTCTGTAGCGGCAACATCCAGGCACTGCGCTTGAATCAACAAAATAACAGCGGTGCAGAAATATACGTTTCATTCTTTGGCGATCCGTCACAGATCAGCGTTTGGCTTCCACTCGAATGTGGCACCTTTCACGTCGCGTGGAGAAAATTTGATTGCAACGCTTACAATGCATTTATCGCCACGGCGAAATATATTCGCAAGAAAATATGATTGCAGATGGAGTCAAGTGGAAAATGAATGTGGAATTTTAGAAAGGGATTTATTGCTCTCCGCTTTTATTGAAAAGCCGCCGAGAAATATTATACCAGGGTTCGGTATTATGTCCATTTACGTCTTCGCGCGATTTTATGCGTTTCGATAAATTCACTAGTTTTGCAGAAAACGGAAATTATGTGCGATCAATGTATGGGAAAGTCAGAAGATATATGTAGTGTTTGCGTACACAGCAATTTTTTTTTAAACACGCCGTGGCTTTAAGGAAATTCGTTTTTTTGCCCTTTCCTCTTTGCCCTTTTTTGTGAGCCGAATTTCTAGTAATTTTCTAGTAACTTTGGGCGCCTTTATAGTTATGAATTGTAGCAAAATGGATTAATTTTTTTGAACACTTTGACTACCATGTTGGTCACCGGTGACCGACACTAAGCTTTCCGTACAGGCCGCACTGGTTGCGACGAATGCAATAGCATATACCATTACGACCCACGCGGCGTGAATAGGGAGTCACGTAAATTTTAGGTGGCAGCCAACGTGTTAAAAGAAATCGATGAAATCTCTTTTCCTTAAGGGGAGATTGCGGTGTAACAGGTTCAAAAAATCGAATTTTTTTTCTTTGCATAAATTAAAAGTACAATGTTTCAAGAATGTGTTCCAAAAGTAGTATCGCAATTAAGTAGCAGCTGTAAGTATCGTAAAACTTCGCCAAAAAGTGTAAACGCAATTATCTCGAAACTACGTTTTTCAAATCGGTGTCTAGGATAGCGCAAAAACTAATCAATCGATCAACTTAACAGAAGGTTTAATCGAATCAATATACATTTCTCCTGGGGTTATACCAACAATTTAAATAGAATTATTTAATTTAATATTATTTAACGACATTTTTAGTGGCAATATGTAATAAATTTTTGTGTCAAAAAATTCATTTTTTCTTCAAAACCCTAGGACTTTTTTGATTCTTCATATTTTCTTTTAACAAGTGGTATAACCCCAGCATAAACTATCTACCTTTAAGAACATTTTTCATTTTTAGTTATCGGATGCTTGTAACAGGTGTTATACTAGACACCAACAATTCAGAAGTGTTTGGCAGGATTAAGAATACTAAATAAATAATACAGAAAATGGCAAGAAAAAATTTTTTTTCAATATTTCATGGATGCTTCTTTATATCCCAAAAGAGATTATTTGGGAATTATTAAGTTTTCCACAAAAAAAAAATCATGAAAATCATCTATTTTTAAAGCTGTTACACCGCAATTCCCCCTTAAACCTCTTCTACATTCGTTTTCGAAATTGATATTAAGGATGTTCTTGCGTTTGCAAAAATCAAACATTAAATTCTGAAAAAATTTTGACTAATAAATCTAAAATTATAGACTTTAAATTATTTTTTTGAAAATTGTTCACCTTTTTAGTGTGTGAGTAATGAATAAAACCTGTTTAGTTTGTGAATAATCGATTTTCGAAAAATAGCAATTTTACATGTTAAGTATAGGGAAAATAGAAGTCCACATGTTCTACTCAAGAATTCTAATTTACTAAAAAAGATTTTTCAACCAAACAAATTTTAAAAATTGCATTGTATCATTCTCTACTTAACAAAAAAAAATGAAAATAATTGACCGTTCAGTTAATTGTTTATTTACATTTGAACGTGATAAAAACGATGGAGTAATAAACAGGCGTAAGCAGCGTGGCAACATCGTATCGATAAGAGCGACATCTAGCGGTATAAATTCAAAATTTTCGACCGGGAAGTTTGAAATTTGCGTACTTGCATAAAGTACGATAAGACAAGATTTGCACCACAACTCATTGGCGATTTGGCTGATATTCATTATTCTTCGTCCTTCCACTACACATTCATTTTCCGAAGGACAATTTTTTCTTCTTTTAATAACAACACTCACGTTATTTCGCTATTCAGTTTTCTTTTTTCTTTCAAAACGACCTTTGTGACGATGTTGATCCATCTTTGCAGGTTATGTACGAATACGGAAAATATAGGTAGCAGCCTTGCCAACTGGTAAAAAATGAAAGTTTTATGGACAAAGTTGCCAAATGTAAAGCGATTTAAATAATAGAAACAAATAATTTATGTAAAGATAATTTAGAGGACTATATCACGGTGCTCTTCTCAAATATATTTTGAATAACTAAAAACATGTGTTGCATTATATGTACGATTGAACGCTAAAATGTTCTCGATTATAAGATTTACTTTTAGAAGATGGTACTTTAGTCAAATCAGTGACTGTAGCTGATTTTATTTTACCTATATATTGCATATATTAATCGTAAAATTAATTGTTATTGATAAATTACGTTGTTTAATTGTATTATCTTATATGCTCCTTAATTTTTTTTAATTTCCTATAAAAGAGAACCATTGTACGGATATTCATTTGACTAGATTATCCCGCAAGAACATCCTTAAATGTGGGTATTTCTAATTTAAACAATTTATTTTTTAATACAATTCGGTTTTAATTATATCCAAATTTTTACGTACAATTTTACCATCGTATTCAATTCTATTTTTGATTAAACTAACCACTTTTCAACGTCTCCTTCAATTTGCACCAAATACGGGTATTTTTAATAATACCGAAGAGGCTGAAAGTGAAGCCCATCGACAAAGTCCATCAAATCAGTGATTTTATACCCGCATATGCTATGTAGACTCGAGAAGCTCATAGTAAAAGTCTAGTGGGAAACTTCAAGTGTGTTTAGATTGAATGGCGAGTAACAGCGGAAGTTAGTAATTTAACGATTCGATTAAATTCCTTTTAGAAACTTCTCACTTGGGGTGCATATATGTCTTCATATGAAAGTCATTAAAGTCAGTGATTAAAGCCCAAGTGGGTCTGCTGATGATCGGTATTGAAGATCAAGTACGGACTCATACAGGATCTCTGAATTGATGGGAGGCTTCGGGTCGTTCAATGAATTTTATGAATTTCTATAATAATTCCATGAAAGATAAATGACTTGAATAAGTTTTTGCAGTAAAAAGTATGAAATTATAAGATACGTGCGTTGAACGAAAGTTGTCCTTCTTTTTATGAGAAGAAGGAAAGTTGCAGGAGAGTGCTGAAATAATTATTTCGAAAACAAGAGTTTAGAAAAGATATCAAGGAAATTGGAAGCCTGATTGTATAATTAACGAAATGTATGTAATTTAAATCTTTTTTAATTAAATGTCAATATCCTGTTTCCTGGGTAATTGGGAGCTTTCAAGTGCAGCTCTTAACGACTTAACTAATAATTTACCAGATTCTTAGTGCATTTGTCGGTGACAACTTTCATTAAAATGGTCATATTTGTTAGAAAATCACCAGAAACCTAAAAAGTATACTTCAAGATTAACCCTAAAGCGACCAGGTGGGGTCCAACCGGACCCCAGAGCACGTTTATTGCGATTTTTCGATTAATCGCACCAGGTCAACCCCGCCAATAATTTTCAAATAAATGCTTCAAAAAATATGCCAAGTCTTTTGCAACATACAATAATTGATCATTTCTTGTCAAATTTTTTTTAGGATTTTATAAAAATAGATTAAAAATTATTGGATGATTGAATTTGAAAATAAAATGAATTAAAATGTTAAAAAGTTATAAAGAAATTTTTAATCAATAAAATTAACTTAAATTAACAAATTCAGCAACAAACAATACTAATGCTTCTAAATATCGGTATTATTATTAGACAACAATTCATTCAAATGGAAAAGTGTGGGTGAGAGGCAATTTACCGCAAGATTGCAAAACTAAACATTTAAAAATCTTCTTTTTTTTAAATCAAAATCGGGTGTAATTTAAGAAAAATATTATTAAAATTATTAAAATATTATTAATTTATTAAATTATTATTATTAAAATTATTAAAATCTAAAATATTATTAAAATTCTATTATTATTTAGTGGATAATATGGAACAAGTAGAAAATCCTATACTGATACTAACAGCTGGTATGGAAACAGGTTTCTGTAAGCAGCCATAAATGTGTGATTTCGCTTATCAACAGTCGGTGTTTGAAATAATACCACAATTACAATATATAAATTAAAAATTCAATTTCCTTTAACAAGAAAAAGCAGAATCTATTGCAGTGATAGTCTTTGAAAATTTCTAACTAATATAATTTAAATGTTAATTTTTAATAATTTTTAAATTTCTAGTCTTCCAATTTCCAACAATAATTATTCGATCAAATAGATTAATAATAAATTTGTTTCTATTCTTCCAAACTCTAAAATGCTCGAAAGTTAAAATTTTACATTGAATTTTGAAAATCAATAAATCTCGAGGAAATATAATAGCAGATTCCTAGATTTCCAAATATGAAAATTCTGTTTCAGTTTCCAAACAATTAGAAAATAACAATTTTTTTTATATAATAACTAAAGATTTATAAAAATGTATAACAACTTCGATGAATTAAAAAAAAAAGGGTACTCCCATACTCAAGCTGAATAAAAGAGAGTTCTGTTGTAGATAAAGAAGATTACTCTCGTTAACCAAGACCACGCACTTTCTATGTCGAATGTAACCGCTCACTCCCACAAATGATGTTTTAAATAAGTAAATAAATACATAGATAGGATCTTAAAAAAAAAGCTCGACATGATTTCAAATCGGGGTGTACAAGATTTTCGACCACACCTTTAAGAGATCATCGGATAATTGAAACAGAGGAGCATGACGTTACGTAAAGTCTCCACAGATAGCGCCACACGGATAGGAAATGAACATTACGGTCGCAAATAATAAAATCGAAATTTCAACCCTAGAGAAATTAAATATCAAATACGTGAACGATAAATAACAGAGAGAAAAATAACAAATTGTAATAATCGCCTACGTTATTATTATTTGCATTATTTTGTAACAGCTTCTCCAAATTTCAGAATCAGCTTTGCTATTCTTGTAGATTCCAATTTTCTATTTTTCACTTTCAATTTCTCTTCATTAATTATTATAACGAATTTCAAAAATCTATTTCGTGCAACAATGGTACAGCGTTTAAATAAATCGAATAGATGCGAAATTCGTGAGGGAAATTATAGGGATCTGCAAGTTACCGATTTAAAACCTGTAACAAATTAATTAATTGTAAGAGAGATCATTTTTGTGTAATTTCCCTGGGTTACAGAAAACTGGAAAACTTTGTATAATTTCTCAAAAATAAATTATTATAATTGCACGGATAATTTAAGCCATTAACGCCCAAACGCACTAAATTTCTCTTATGATTTCGAGATGAGATTTCAAACATTTGGAGGTGACAAATTTTGATGAACCTACGTCAACTAGGGGTTTTCGGGATCGCTAGGGTTTTACGATGGCGTTGTCAGAATTTCATTTTTTTATTCAGGGAATTCAATATGGCGCCTTGAACGGGAAAAATCGCGGAAACTCATGAATTTTTTATTTTTTAAAGCAGATTTTTATAATGGAAACGCTTCCGGAACTGTTAAAAAACTGTCATCGGTGGGCAAAATAGTTGAACTATAAAATACTATATTTAAACTTTCAAAATTCAACATGGCCGACTTAAAATGGCGGCCAAAGTGTAAAAAAATGCCAAAATTTCAGATTTTCTGCTTTTATGAGACATAATGCCTGTATCTTACTCTTTTTCTCTTATTCAGAATTTTATATACGGTTCTCTAGCATAAATTTGAAACACTCACATAGATTAAAAAATGATGGATCCAATATGACGACCAAAAAAATCTATATATATAACTTTTACGCAGTTTTGCTCTATATTTTGATATTTTTCGTTAAACAAATATTGTTTTCCGATTATTTGGAATCACCTCAGCAATATTATTAAATTTTCAAAAGAGTTCGGAAATTTAGCCTAATGGAAAATGTAAAAAAAAGGTAATATTTCGTCGCTAGTATTTTTGGAAATTAAAACTCAATGTCCAGCCCATCCAAATTTCATTGAATTTCATTAGTTTCTCTTGCTTAACTTGTTTATATGATAATTATCATAATTAAAAACTCACCATATGTTCTGTGGCTTTCTCCTCGAGTTCAGCCCGGGTCCAGTTAATGTGGAAACTTAAGGGTTGGAGACGTGATTCCATTTCTCGTAACCATTTGCGTAAACATTTTACCTCATGCTCGAAATCTAAAATCAAATCGCCAATGGCGACGATAAAATTTTTTATCCCACAGTGTTCCAGGAAGTTGAGTATAAATTCTACATAAACATACAATCCCACTTCCTTCCTCCTTCTACCGTTTCTTAAAATGTATTTAGAACTTTGTATAAGTTAAAATCTACATAAGGTCTATGAACCATCTGGTAAATGTGTAACTTTTTCAATTACATACACGGGTTTTTTTTCTCTTTTTCTTACCAAGAAATTGCAACAAACATTCTCACATAATTAGTAAAATTCCGTCTTGAGCTAATAAAAAAGCAAATTTTACAGAAATCACAAAATTTAATCACATTTAATGAAACATTAAAGCCTACGGTTATCAAATTCTGAAATTTGTAAATCCTCTAATTTCCAAAATCTGCATCTTTTATGAAGTGCAAATCGAACCTCGGATAAAGCGACAGTAGAAAAGTCTGTTTTTTTATAAATTTATAATTAGAAGAGTTTCAAACATTTAGGTTATTTTTTTAGATGCCATTCATATTTTGAAAAAAAATATTTCATAAAAAGATTTTTAAAAAGTTGGGTACATTTTCTTCAAGATTTAATTAACGAATACTTATGATTTTTTAAAATATGTTCTGGATTACTTTATTTGTAATTAATTCTATTTTTATTATCAATCACAAAATTAATTTCGATCAATTTTGTTTTTCATTTTACTTGAATCTGATTTGAACAAAAACTGTCTCAATAAAAAAATAAATACTTAAATAAAAATTACGTTTATATACTTTAAATAAATTCGATATTCAAATTATTCTATTATTACTAAAGAAAAATTCAGATTACAGAAGTTTAAATATTTTCAAATCCAGATATGTTCAAATTTGAACTCTGACAAAAAATTTCAGTTTTTCAAGTGATCTGCGGTAAAAATATTGCTAGTCACGTAATTTTAAAAAATGTACCAAAATGTGGAAATCATTGTCAAAACTCGCTCTCGTCAATTGCATCCAAATCATGTCTATAGATTCAAACGTTGGCAAAGGTAACTGCACCTTGGTTGCCTGCATTTTGATCCTCAAGCGACCAGGTAAAATGTAGAAACATATGTGGCCAGGTGGGGTCCGCGCGGACCCCACACATTTTTTGACAGGAATCGATCAGTGTGATGTCAAGAATTCCATTTTTCGATGAATTTTAGGGAAAGTAAAGTGTTTTTTATTGAAATAGAGTGATTTGTCTGTTTTTTGAAGCATTCATTTGAAAGTGATTTCATGAAAACATATTTTGCGATTAATCAAAAATCGCATTAAACGTGCTCTGGGGTCTGGTTGGACCCCACCTGATCGCTTTAAGGTTAAAGATTGTCAAGAGCAAAATTACCAGCAGTGACGTCTTGTTTGTCGGACACGGGACGTATTATCGGTGCCATCATTTGCTCAACTAATTCCCATTTTGCGTTAAGATGATCCACGCGCCAAGCAACTTCGTCTTTCAAGGAAGGTGCGCGTGATACGAGTTTTCCAGCTTGTTCGTTGAACAATCGACGTCTGTAAGCCTTACGTCGGAGCTCTTCCATGTGAGCCTAAATTATCACAGAAATCACAAAATTTAATTAAATTTATTAGAAATGTTAGGGTTTTTGCTAGGGTTTTGCTAGGATTTTGCTACAATTTTTTTGAAAACTTTTTTGAAATTTCACAAACTTATATTTTTTAATAAATTTAAAAAAAATAGACATCCTAGGGTTTTTATTACGATTTTTTAGAAATTTCAAAAACTTGGGATTATTAATTTAAGTGAATTTTTTTCAATATAAAGCAGAAATATCGCGGTTAAAAAAAGGACTGTAAAGTGAAATTACTGTAAATTATGAATTTCGCAAAAATTTTGATTTACGCAAAAATTACGATTTAAAGATTAAATTTCCAATGAATTAATAAAGAATTTTAAAAAATTTCCTGCTTTTTCTAAACAATATTTTTGCACCTAAGGCAAAGGCTTACTTCATTTTACTCGATATTGAACGTGTTAAGCACAAAAAATAAGGCTCCGTTAAGTTAAGGCCCAGCTTTAAACGTACCCGGAAAGTTATTGTTTATTCTGTTGAGGATACAAACCTGTTCCCAAAAGAACGTTAATTTTTTGCTCATCAATCTGTCGAAACTCAGAAGGATAAATTTTGTTCAAGTGTTCAAAAGTGATCCGGCTTATTTTCAAGCAAAGATGAACAATTTTAAGAGAAAGATGTTAGCCAACTTCGCAAAGCCAAAAATTTTAGTAACGGGGTTGAATTTCGTAACGTTTCTTTGTAAAAAAAAAAAGATATTTAAGAAATCAATGTTTTCGAACTAAAGAAATTATTCTAATTGGAATTCCCAAATTTAAATACGTTAATTTCTTAACTTTAGTAATCGTACATTTTCAAATTTGTGATATTGGTAATTTTTTTTATCGGTATTTGTTTTTCAATAGAATATTTTCAAAAAAAAAATCATAAGTAAGTCTGATAAAACTCGAAATTTCGCATGAAAAAAATTGTAAGCCCAAAATTGAAAAGTGCTTGAGTTTTGAAAATTTATAATAACAGTAGAAAAGAAATTGCAACATTTATAAACCACATTTCGAATTTCAAGTGGCGAAAATTTAATAAAAATTACGGAAACGTTTCAGATCGAGTCGCAAATTTGAAAAAAGAAAAGTCTAGCTTTTTCAAGTCCAACAATCTTTCGATGGTGACATAATTCATTCATGGGAATTAGGGTAAATGCACCAATAGATGGACGATTAAGCAAACTCTCATGCTTTTTTATCAAAATAATATACTAAAATACAAATAAGTTATAATAAAATGAATTATATTAACCCTTATTCGGCATACTGGGATCATATGCACCCCACGCTTATAATATAAGAGTTTTGAATATCTAAGCAGCATTGGAAGGGTTTTAGCCCTTAAAGTCACTTTTTTTCGTTTTTTTTCGATATTTTAATTTTTTAAATGTACTTAATTTAAATTTGTGGCATATACAACCTATACTAAATTAAAAAGAGCCCTTTCAAAAGGCTACAAAAAAATGGTGTCAAAATATTTAATAGTTCATTTTTTATGAAGGTTTTTGTCACTGGGGTGCACCTGATCCCAGTGTGCCGAGCACGTTATACCAGAGAAGTGTGCCGAATAAGGGTTAATGTAAAAATATGTAATTAATTAGAAAAAAAGTTACTAAAACTTTGTGAAACTTCGTAGTAATTAACAAAAAAAGGAAAATTTATTAAAAAGACCAAGACCCCAGTAGATGGACAAAATCTCCGATAGATGGACAGCCAATACCAATAGATGGACGCTAAATTTTCTTATATTTTTGTAATTTTATTATTTTATTACGATATTTATAGCTTTTTTAGTGAAATACGAGCATAATAATGTATACGTACCTTATTATTTTATTCAAATAAAAATTTTTTTTTCTTATTATTACAAATATAAAGATGAAAAAAATCACTTTTTGCAATCAGGACTACATATAGCCATAAAAAAATTATGACTTTACGATTTCGTTCTTAAATTTAATGTAACTACTTTTGGAAATAATATTTGTCCATTTATTGGAGGGTGTCCATCTATTGGTGTGTTTACCCTAATTTGGATTCGAAAATCGATTAAGAATGGATGAAATACAATCGGATATAATTACCGCCCGAAGACTTTTGTCGAGAAGATTTTCCTCTTTGGAATAAACCAATTCTTGGAGAACTCTTAACCAGGTGTAAAGTTCTGAGAACTGGCAACTGACTTCCTTTAAACCCCATGGTTGCGTCGAGACGTCGGTCTCGTCCCAAGCTAATTCACCACTAGCTTCCTGCGAAGGTAAACACGAGCGGTTAATTAGAACTCCAAGTAACAACTTTAATTTGGATTGCAAATTTCTCGAAGATGACGTGAAAGAACCTACGTTTTCTGAATTCTTACCAGCAAATTGCTACAAAAATTCTCACACAACTAATAAAATTCCGCCTTTGGCTAATAAAAAAAACAATTTTACAGAAATCACAAAATTTAATCAGATTTAATCAAACATTATTTATTTATTTATTTATTTATTTATTCGTTTATGCCCTTGACGTGTCATGGGGCAAATCGCGGAAAAGCAGGTGTTTTGAACATTACAATCATTACAAATCATTAGTTTTTGATAGCTGTAGCAGTTAAAAGTAAACGATGAGTCGGAATAGTTTTTAACAAACAGAAAACAAAAATGTGTAAGTTGAGAATTGACATAGCAAGAGAAGAAAGTAAGAACAAGCTAATTACAAAGCGTGAAAAAATACAAAGAAAAAATAATGATATCAGTAATAGAAATAATATGGGTTTAAATTACATTAAATCCTATGGTTCTCAAATTTTGAAATTTGTAATTTCAAAATCTTGCAAATGCAAATTTGCATTTGCAAAATGTGCAATTTTTATGAAGTTTAAGTCGATCTTCGGATAAAGCGACAATAGAAAAGTCTGTTTTTTTATATAAATTTATAATTAGAATAGTTTCAAACATTTAGGTTATTTTTTTACATGCCATTATTGGGATAAATATTTAAAAAAAAAATAAATATTTCATAAAAAAAGTTTGGGTTCATTGTCTTCGAAGCTGCTTTAAAAGATTTAAATATTTCTGTTATTTTTCACGTATCAATTTTGAGATTTGTACATTTCACTGCGAAAATTCCCTGCGTATTTGTGTAAAAACGGTTCTTTACTGCTTTTGTTATGCTATTTTTTTATTTTCTTTTTACGCACTATTATTTATTTATGTAAGTTCATTGTATTCACTCTGTATTGCCTCATGGGTTCCAGGGCATATTGCTTGATAATAAAAAAAAAAATTCCCAAAACTTGAATTTCTGAAATTTATCCGAGAGCCACGAAATTAATAAAAAATTTTAAAATATGGACAAGAAAATGTTCCTTTTCATCCATAAATATGTACTACATTATTTACTTAATAAATTGTAATTCCAAAAATGAATTTTTAATATTTCTATTATTTTTTACGTAATAATTTTAAGATTTATTCGTTTCCCACAAAAATCCCCCAAACTTGAATTCCTGAAACTTCTAAAAAAACTCACGGAATTAATAGAAAATTTAAAAAAACAGCATATGGTAATATTTTCTCTGGAAATATATAATTCGTAATTTACTTAAGGGGGGATTGCGGTGTAACAGGTTCAAAAAATCGAATTTTTGTTCTTTGCATAAATCAAAAGTACAATGTTTCAAGAATGTGTTCCAAAAGTAATATCGCAATTAAGTAGCAGCTGTAAGTGTCGTAAAACTTCGCCAAAAAGTTTAAACGCAATTATCTCGAAACTACGTTTTTCAAATCGGTGTCTAGGATAGCGCAAAAACTAATCAATCGATCAACTTCACAGAAGGCTTAATCCAATCAATATACATTTCTCCTGGGGTTATACCAACAATTTAAATAGAATTATTTAATTTAATATTATTTAACGACATTTTTAGTGGCAATATGTAATCAATTTTTGTGTCAAAAAATTCATTTTTTCTTCAAAACCCTAGGACTTTTTTGATTCTTCATGTTTTCTTTTAACAAGTGGTATAACCCCAGCATAAGCTATCTACCTTTAAGAAAATTTTTCATTTTTAGTTATCGGATGCTTGTAACAGGTGCTATACTAGACACCAACGATCCGGAAGTGTTTGGCAGGATTATGAATACTAAATAAATAATACAGAAAATGGCAAGAAAAAAATTTGTTTTCAATATTTCATGGATGCTTCTTCATATCCCAAAAGAGATTATTTGGGAATTATTAAGTTTTCCAAAAGAAAAAAAAATTCATGAAAATCACCTATTTTTAAAGCTGTTACACCGCAATCCCCCCTTAATAAATTGTAATTCCACAAATCCAATATTTCCAACACAAGTCATAAAATTTGAATATGTTGTTAAACAAATTCTTTGTGATTGCTACCTATTATATTACATAAGTCTACTACGTATTACATAAGTCTAAACTGCTCACCATAAGCTAAAATATTACATTTCACATTAAGAGACATTTCTTACAATGACTCCATATAATACATTCATATACGTATGCAAGAAAATTGCAAAACGCATGCATCGTTTTCATTTCTGATTTCAAAAGGCAAATAAACGGCAACTACAGTAAGAGGTGCCGTTATTTGCAGATAGAAAAGCATACCGGTGTCTCTTTAACTTCGATAAACAATGTACTTAACGGAATTTCTCCCTATAATTAGAGTAAACATTCATCGTTCACCTGCTTGGTTGCATTAAAAATCGGAATGGTGACATAATCATTTTTATTTTCCTCTATCTCATCTTCTCATCTTAATAATAAATCTTAAGAATCAATCGAAAACTCGCAGAAACAGGAAGAAAATCTAACATCTCCGCTATTATTATTCAAAATAATTATTTCTCATATCTTTCCTTTATCGGTATTTGTTTTTCAATGGAAAATTTTCAAGAAAAAAATCGAAAAGAAGTATAAAAAAATAAAATCCCTATACGTGAGAGTAAAACCAGATGATTTGTGTTAGTATTAATGTTTCGGTACCAGAAAAATAAAAAAAATTTGAAAATTAGACATTTTGGGGGTAAGGATTTTCGAAATGACCGTTTTGAAATTTCAATATCGACCATATTTCTGGTGCTTTCGAAATTTCAGGAACTCAATTTTATCAAAATTTTACAGTAAATTGCAAATTTTAGAATTCTTCTCTAAAAAAAACAAGACCTTCAGAATTTCGATAGTTCCAATCATGAAATTATTCTAACTATTGTTGTAGTCAAATATGGCATCAACCATAATTTTCTAATGATTTTAACTAATTGTAAATTTATTGTTATTATTATAACTTTCGCGACCGACTCAACTAGAATAAATTAAATAATTCGTGCCTTCAATTTTTTCGGTACGACTTCTGGTAAATTCGTACTTTAGACTGGAAGTGCAGTTCGGAGTGAGTGCAGACACCAAAAAAAGCCTCGGTTATATTTACTTGACCCGAGTAAACATTAGGAAAGAAGGGAACTTCTGTCGAACGGTATAACAAATTTTGGGAAACTCCAGCGGATTTTTATCTGGGTGGTACATTCTCTTGGAACTGTAATTTTTTTTTTTCTCGAAACCTCTCACATGTCGCGGATGAGAAATTGAGGATTTCTAAAAACGCGACATCAGAAGGTGGCAGGTTCGAATACCGATTTAGACCAAAAAAAAAGAGTTTTTTTTTCGAAGCATATTATTTGAACTTGAACTTTTTGTAAACTAGAAATCGATATATTTGATATTTCTCTTTCCTGAATGACAAGTTATTGACATATTTAATTTTTGTTTAATATGACGTTACAATAATTGGAATGATAGTGATAATTACTTCTGTCAACTAAAGTATTAGAATTCGGAAGTTTGTCTGAATAATGCAGGAAATAAAATTAAAAATTCTTTTAATTAAATTTTGGTTATTTTTTTTATACAAATTTTTTTAAAATTTCAATAAGAGTATAAATATCTATAAAATACTGACCTTACAACTATCAATTAAATTAGTATCCATAATATAGTCATAATTAGATCGAATAGCTGCCCAGAAGTCATCTTTGCAGTCTTCTCGATTCGTTAAAATACGTTGACAGTATTCTTGCTTTGGATCTTTTCTGAAAACCAAAAAAACAACATTTATTAAAAGCGCGTTTCACGAAAATACAAGAAATTTTCGAAAGCGTTACGGTATTTTAGAATTTTTTAACGAATTCCTTTCAAATTTCGTTAACCTCAAGCTGGCAAACATTGCGGTCTAAGATGCCCCGCCTAAATTTAGTTCCATTTTAAGCATTTTCGCAATTTTCTTTTTCATACCAAATATTATGTTTTCGTGGAACAATCTAAAAAGTCAACAATGATACGAATTTTTATCGGTGGGGTCTGAAAAGCCCACAATGTGTCGAATGTGTTATTTTGGTGAAGTTGGACTGCTAAATTGGGTTAACTAACGTATGAATTATTAACTGAGACTAAATAATCGTGTTTTTTTAAAATCGCATGTTTTTTATCATAAACAGAATTTATTATTATTATTATAATTATTGATATTATTATTATTATTATTATTATTATTATTATTATTATTATTATTATTATTATTATTATTATTGATATTATTATTATTATTATTATTATTATTATTATTATTATTATTATTATTATTATTAATATTATTATTATTATTATTAATATTATTATTATTACTATAATAATAATCTTTATTTTATTGATACTCAATAAATTAGCGAACTTGAAAACCATAGTTTTGTTTTTCCAATAGAAAAGAAACCATTACTTCCGAACCAATAAAATTCTGTGTTTCAATTTTCTCAAATCTTGAGGGTTTATTAAGGGGTTAGGCCCCTCTAGGATTTTCGAAAAATCAATCTTTTTGGTTCTAAATGGTCCCTTGGTATCTCAAAAATGATGTCCCAAAAGATTATGGTCAGGACAAATCTCAAAGTACCCGATTTTCGAATTTTAGTATACGGTCGCCCGGTCCGCAGCGAGCAACTACTCAAATCTTCAAACGCGTTTATCTCGAAACTACATTTTTCAAAATTGCCGGAAACAGAACTCACACAATTTTCAACCGATTAATTTGAAATTTTAAATATATTTATAAAATTACATTACCCATAAAAGTACATATCACTTTTTTTTATATCGCATGGTTCATTTGTTATTAATAATTTTCTGACGATTTTTTTGGCAATTTTTTTCAGAAGTGCGCCATTTTGTCAAAATCAATATATCGAAAAAGTGATATGTACTTTTATGGCTGCTCTAATATATAATCGAAAAAAAATAACTGACTTATTGTAATTAAAAAATTACAGGCGGTGCGTTTCCGGCAGTTTGGGCTGGAAAAACGGAGGCGTCTTCGCAAAAACGCTGCACAGGCGACATTTTGAACATAATCGCTTCAAAAAAATTAGTGTATACAGTCGATGATATGTATAATAAACACCCTTTTTCGTAATTGCTACTTATTTTATAGTTTGTCTAAAAAAAATTCCCAAAAAAGGCCTATTTTTTTCGGCCTCTAGAGTGGCCTAACCCCTTAAATATCATATTTTATCGCCAAACTTCAGAAACGCCTGTATGTTCATACATTTAAATACATAAAATGTTTTACTCGAAGCCTTCCATTGCGAATACACCGTTTGCTTTCAGGGAAAATATTTTAACAAGTCTTGCCGGTATTATAATATTTGCTACCTTATGTAATAACCATCGTAATCATTTACTTCTAAAAATATACGCTTTTACAACTTCTCGCGAATACGTGAACGATCATAGTACGACATTCCCTTAGCTGAAAGACGGGATTGCAAAGTCCACGATGCCAATACATTTATTATTTTATCATTATTTATTAGCCATTTGAAGGTACAAAAATTCTAATAGCTAAGGGCGGTACAAAATCAGCCTTGTAATTAATTACACCTACATGCGACCGGTAAGAGCCAATTATTTAAAGGGACCCTAGCAAATTACTTGAAAGGACAAAAAAATTCCCATTCGAGGCATAATTAGTATTTTCTTAAATTATTCATCTAATTATTCAAAAATTCCTTTCTTTTTTCTGGAAAAAGAAAATTTGAAAAATAGTATTTCCTCTGATTAAACGAATTTCTTTTTTTTTTATTTCAGGAATAAAAATTTCCATCTACTTTTAATCATTATAAAAAAAAATACGGAGTAATATTACGATAAAAGGAAATTAGTAAAACTCTTATCAGTAGAAAAAAAAATCCTAGATCCGCGACCAAACATTTTTCTGAACCCGAGTCATGAGAATTTGTCTTGCCGAGTCCAATAAGGAGCAATAATTTACGCGTAATTTGAACGAAGAGATGCAAACATTCCTAGAAATCTGTATTCAACGTCTGTTAGAGCGTTGGTGCCGCAGAAGCTGTATTTCACGGGTGACGCACCAACGTGAGTTTGTAATCTTAGATACTGGAACGCATGGTTCCATTGTATTCTCCACGATGCTCTATATCCGGCAGATGCTGGCGCTTGACGCTCTTTACATGGCTAGGGAATAGAAGAACGCAACACTTGGAGAGTTCATAATTTTTTTTTCCTGGTGTCCCATATCGTGCATATCAAAAGCCTCAAAAGGGTAGCAAAGTGTGAAGCGTTTCTCACGGATTCGTTTTTAAATTTTCTTGATCACAATTTCAAGCAAATGCAAGTATCGAATTGGAAGTGATTCAAGATTTTCAGATCCAAGAATATGGAGCTTAATAGATTTTGTATTTTTTAAATGTTATTATTATTATTATTATTGTTGTTGTTGTTGTTCTTATTGTTGTTGTTGTTGTTATTGTTATTATTATTGTTGTTGTTGTTGTTTTCATCAAAAAATTGCCACAAAATAAAAATAATAAATTTGCTCCTTTTATTATAAATACTTATACATATAATTCGAAACGATTCGCATGTATCGAATTGGAAGTGATTCAAGATTTTCAGATCCAAGGATATGGAGGTTAATAGATTTTGTATTTTTTAAATGTTATTATTATTGTTGTTGTTGTTGTTGTTGTTATTATTGTTGTTGTTGTTATTGTTATTATTATTGCTATTATTATTGTTGTTGTTGCTGTTGTTGTTGTTGTTGTTTTCATCAAAAAATTGCCACAAAATAAAAATAATAAATTTGCTCCTTTTATTATAAATACTTATACATATAATTCGAAACGATTCGCATTTATATGTATAATCATGGGGACAAATTGACGATTTCCTAGCAATTTTCCACCAATGCGGTTACTCATACTTGCCATCGAATGCCTGATCAATATTCGGTAAGGAAGTGATGGAATTTTTTCAGGGAATTGAACTAAACGTGAATCACTTGTACTTTGATTCACGGATATAGTTTAAATAATTGGCATGAAACGTACAGCGATAGAGAAGGGAAGGAATGTCACATATTCTTTGCTGGCGATGAAAAAAATCGCTTATCTTTACTTCCCTCGTAAAAGTGATTTACGATTAGTCACGGCATAGAAGGAAACGGCATTCCTTGAGATTTCCCTATTATGCTCCAAACGCACTTTGCGTGAATTTATTCGCGCATAAAATTCTACGGACGTGTTTTCAAAATTTGTAAAGAAGGATCCGAGTGAATGGATGTCGAATTTTCGTTATTTGCATTTATATTGGCGATATTTTTCGAATACGAAGGTGAAGGAATTTTCATTAAAAAACAGGAAAATCTGACAGACTGACAGACAGACAGATAAGTAGAAAGAAAGAAAATTGTTACGTCCTAAGACCAAAGAAACACTCTCTTTTTAGGGAACAAGGTAGTAGCTTTGTGTTCCCAGGGATAGGAGCATGCATCAAGACGGGAGGCGTTAAATGAGAAGGGTTAGTTTGATAAAATAAACCAAAACAAATTTATTTAAATAAAAATTTTACAATAAGGGGAAATCGAAATATATATATGGGGCATTCCACGCTAAATCGGACGGCTTGTAAAATTTTAATTTTTTATTTCCTCAATTTTTTTATATTTTGTAGTACCTGCCGAAAAACCCTTCCTGGTAAATTTTGAGATTTTTTTGATTACCCGTTCAAAAGATATCAAATTTTCAACAAAATCGCTCTTTTTTTAGTTTTTTGCTGATAACTTTGTCAATAATGGTCCAAATTGAAACTTTTTTTTCAAAATTTTTGTTTTTTCATGGACTCTTTAGAAAAAAATATTTAAAAAATTTTGAAAGTATTTTTGAATGAGATTTTTGAGTTTTTAATTTTAAATCTCATTTTCCAAAGTGAGTGCATATTTTGATTTTCGTCAAAATTTTTTATAGCAAACTACTATTCGTTCCACAACTTTCCAGGCCTGTCCGATCGTGGGACCTCCAAAGCTATGATTTTTTTTTCGATTTTTGAAAAAATTTTTCTTTCTATTAATCATTATATCAATTTCCGTTACTGTATATTATTTTTCTAATTATTTTTTAATAATTTCTACAATTTATAATGGTAAAAAGGTGTTTAAAATCAATCAATAGTCGTTAAATCAATTTATAATCAATAAAACAAAAATATCTATTTATTTTCGTAATTTTTTGAAAATTTTACATATGCGGACATCATTTGAACCAGAATAATCTTTAACTCGTACATTTCCGCTATCCATTGGAACAACTGAATGAATTTTGGGCGTTCCTGCTATTGTCTTAGCTGTTTTGTATCTCAGATCTAATTTTTCCCTTGCATCTAAATAATTCTGTTCAGGTGAAAATTTTACGGTATTATTTGGCAAATTTATAACAAATACTTTCAAACAAAAAATAAAATTGAAAATTCAACCCCAATCAGATTTTTCAAAAAATTACGAAAATAAATAGATATTTTGTTATAGCAAAAAACTAAAAACAAAAGACATTTTTTTGAAAATTTGATATCTTTTGAACGGGTAACCAAAAAAACCTTAAAATTTACCAGGGAGGGTTTTTCGGTAGGTACTAAAAAATATTAAAAAATTGAGGAAATCAAAAATCAAAATTTTACAAACCGTCCGAGTTGGCGTGGAATGCCCCATATATATATTTTTTTTCAAAAAAAATAAAAAAGGTTCGACTAAATTTCTGCTAGATTTTAAGGAAAGATTCTGAAGCCAGGTACCAACCGCAGAATCTTTGGAAGGGTAAGACCTAGGAAATCCAGGTCTTGGGAACTTTAGGAAAGAAAAAGACCAAGGACTTACCCTCAAAAACTTGGTCTGAAGAAAATTTTCAATTTTATTTCCTTAAAACTGTCTCGGAAGATGTTTCCTCGACGTATGATAGGCGAGTAAGTGACGATACATAAGATTTTCGGCCCTTATATAGTCAAAATTTTGTCTTCTGTCTTTATTGATCCTGTACATTTTAAATTTTCTCGGTCTTTTACTATTATCTCTATCTTTATTTTAAATGGGCATTGCGTTTTGTTTCTCTCTGTCCAGTTTAGTGTTTTTGTCGAACAGAAAATTTCTCTCTTAGTTTTTCTATATGAAGTTTGTATGTCCTATGACTTTTACGAGCTGTTGGAGAATATGCAGTATTGGAAAATGCATGGTCTCTCTCTATCTAATTCCTTGGGCTGGTCCCTTGGCTCAAGTGCCTAACATGCGGAGTGCATGGTCCTTTGCGTACTAAACTCTATGTAAAAAAAAGGGTCGTCTAGATGCCAAACTCATACTGTGTAAGGATGCAAAATTTTAAAATTGTTAATTTTTGTGTCGGGACGTAATAAAATGTAAATAAGTACATAAAGAGTGATCGATGAGAATAGCTTTAGATCTTTTAATTCCAATAATACTTCTGAAATTCAATATTTTAATAATAATTATTTGTATGAATATTCTCTTAAACAAATGAACTAAAAGAAACTGATATTTATAAAAATAGCACATGTTTGTTGGTTAATTCATGTATGGAAAGTTTATCGAATACAATTAATCGGAAAAAAAGTGATTGAAAATCAATTCACCGAAAAGAAATTTTATCGAATGGAAAATTTATTACAGGAGAACTTGCAATTAGAAAAAGGAAAAATGATAGAAACGTAGATTTCCCTTATTAAATTTCGGAAAATGGAACAGAAAAAATAGCAAGTTCTTGCACAAGTTATGATTTTTTTTAGTAAAAAATGGTTTTTACGCATTGCGAACTTGCTGATTTTTTCTCGCCATTTTGAAATTTTGATAACAATTTTTTGCCGTGATATTCTCATTCCAAAAGGTTCAAACTAATATCCTGAATTTTTAAGAGTCGTTCGGAATGATATTGGCAACGCGGCGATTGTTTAAACATGGCTGGGGTTATTCTGACCCCGTGTATTTTTAGAACGTGTGACCTCTAAAGGTTAATGTTATTAACGCGTTAAGCGCCACGTCAAATTTACGTAACTCCTTATTCACGCCGCATGGGTCGTAATGGTATACGCTACTGCATTAATCACGACCGGCGTGGCCTGAACGGAAAGTTCATCGTCCAGTCATCGGTGACTGACGTGGCGTTTAATGTTTTAATAATTTCATATTTTTCTATTTAGAATTTTTCTCCAACCGCATTTTCACTAAATTATTTAAAAAGACGAACCCAAAAAAGTTCTAATTTTGCAAAAAAAAGGAATTGCTACGAGTTCAACACACCGCAAATGCATGCGCGGGAATACATGAATTTCAAATGAAGAATGTCTGCGACAAAGACAGGCTATTACTTCTTAAAATGTTTTTCTTTTTTTCTTTTTTTTTTTCAACTAGTCGCATGCCTCGGAACGTTATTCTTGTCTGCTCGATATAGCAGATAAAAAATTATCAAGCGATTGATGTTTTGGATCGAGCCCGTTCTGATAATCACAAACCTGTTCTTCGAAAGTGAAAGTAAAGTTTGCAAAGTCCACCGCGGCAACAATGTGAGTAAAAATCATAATCGATCAAGATGAGCAATTTATGTTTAAGGGAGACTAGGGTAAAACGGGTTACCCAAAAGGACCTTCCAAAAAAAAATAGTGAAATTATTTGATTTCATCCCTAAAAAATAACTTTTTCTTCCCCGTTCAAATTTGCAAAATTCAGCTGCACTCAAAGGTGCTTCTAGAGTTATCATAATTGCGCGTTATCATCGCCAACTTGAAATTGTTATCGGCTAATTAATTTTTCCTTTCATAAAAATATTTACGAATGCAATCCACGTTAGATGCGTTATCAAATTCGATGCATACGATGCAATAAGACTTTGATAATATGTTTATTGTTACCGGGATTAAATAATTTCTACTAAAAAGGAAATAAATTTCCATTTTGAGGCCCAAGAGACTTTTCAGAGTCCTTGAAGTTCTTGAAAAGATTCTTGGGGTTGAAATTTCGAAATCTGGGTTGAAGTATTTGAGATTCGCGAAGCTTCGATCCATCCGAAATCTGTCTTGAAAAATAACATTCTAAAAATAATAAGAATACTAAAAAAAAAATAAGATTAAATATGTAATTATCCAGACGAAAGTCATAATATAACTACAAATAATAAATTAGAAAATTCGTGTCCTTGCTTTTTTTTGGTGAAGGGAAAACCCAGTTAAGAAAGATTTATCGAGTTTAGGATCTCATGCAGATTAGTTGCAGGTACAAATTACAGAGGCAATGTGCATTTCTCAGGAGTTTTTACACGTCAACTGCTACGTATAATCAAAACAAAGAAAAATGCGTATCAAGTGATACCATCTGACAACAGTTACTACTATCAATTCGTTATTGTTATTATTATAACGATCCAGACTAACAAAGTAAGTGATGGATGTGGACGTCCACACCCTGTTATTACCGCACTAACTCCAGCTTTCCTATGCATGTACTACAGGTTGCGCTGCGATACGTGGTTGAAACTTCAGGGGTGAATTCAGGGAAATGATTTGAATAAAAAATTAACAGTTCTTAGAAACGTTTACCCAATTCGATTTTGTTTCCAGATTATTATAGTTTTTCTTCTTGGTGGACCAATTAACGGGTAACACCACTGTAGAGGTCCGAAAAAAGGCCAAACATTGAGAATTAATTTAAAAAGTACGGCAAAGGGATTGTATCCAAGTGTAAACAAAAAATTTTGTATTGACATTTTGTTACAAAATGGTGGTGCCACAGTCGTTTTTCGAAATCGCCTTTTTTTTAAGGGCCTCCATGGGAAGATGGATTTCTCCGAAAGTTGAAGACCAGGAACAAAAAACCACAAAATTTCTTAATCTATATGACATTGCCCATAAAAGTACGTAGGGATTTTTTTAAATTTGATTTTTGTAAAAATAGCACACTTATGAAAAAAAAATTCGATTCTCGTCAAAAAAAATGAGCAGTTAATTGTTTATAAAAAAAAATTTACAACGAATCAAAAAACGGCTACGTACTTTTGTAACCAACGTAATTGTCAACCTACTGTCAAAATTTCAAACCGACCCATGCAATAGTTTCCGATTAATCCGTCCTCCCAGTTCGAAAAACATGGTTTCCAGATAATCGCGTTTAAAGTTTTGAAAGTGCTTTAGTCTTTGAAAATTTTATTTTACCTTCAATCTGCGATTCCTGCACCATATATAGGACCAATTGTACATTGTTTTTGTAACACTAAAGTATATTTTAAGCAAAAAAAAATCGATTTTTTTCAAAATCCTAGAGTGGTGTTACCCCTTAACACTAAACCTACCATGAGCGGTCAAACGAACCTTTTTTACACGTATTTTAAATGGCTATGTGACGTCACGGTAGGTTTAGTGTTAAATTATTAATATTTTAGAGATTCAACAAAATTATCCAATTATTAAAAAATACAAAATCGGAAATACTTCTTTTCTCCGAAAGTTGAAGACCAGGAACAAAAAATCACAAAATTTCCCCGATTGTGCTAAAATTGTACACACGACTCAATAACAATATTACCTTGAACTTACACCTACTTGTTTATGAAAATTGCTTTTCGAAACTGCTTTTTTGTTGCCAAAAAGAAAAAAAAAATACGTAAAATTGCAGTTTTTTTTCTGTAGTATTCCACTTTTGTGATTTTCAATTTTTGAAATGTTTCTTAGGTATAAGTTCAGCATCTGGATGTTAAAATACTAAAAATTTCTGATTCATACTTTTAAGGGGAGGTTCTCACCTAGCGACCCAAATATAACATGATTTTCTCGAATTTTTTTTCCATGGAAGGAAGTAAATAAAGCACTCAAGTTTTTTTGTACTTATTAAGTATAATTTCAAGTATGTTTACAAATTTTTATAGAGTATAATATCGTATAATTAATTGTTTATTTATTTCTAAAGACTGTTTCCTAAATAAAAGGTACCTAAGCGAGCGACACGATATCTCAAAAACTACTGCATATATCGCTTTTTTTTTTATTTTAAAGTTTATTAAATTTAACGGATCCTGAACCTCAATGCAGATGACTATTGTTATTATTTTTTATTTTATATCACTTTTAAAAGCCAAAAAGTATACGAAAAAAAATTTGTTTTTTCAAAAGTCCACCATTTTTTTAATTTTTGACATTTTCTTAGCTGAATAGGTTCAAGATCCTGTAAATATCATATATTTTATGACAAAACTTCATTTTTTTATTTTAGATGATGTTTGGAAGCTCTGCAGTGTCGCCCGCTTAGGTACCTTTTATTTAGGCAGCAGCCTTTAGAAATAAATAAACAATTAACTATACGATATTATACTCTATAAAGACTTGTAAACATACTTGAAATCATGCTTAATAAGTACAAAAATACTTGAGTGCTTTATTTACTTCCTTCCATGGAAAAAAGATTCGAGAAAATCATGTTATTTTTGGGTCGCTAGATGAGAACCTCCCCTTAAGATGAATATTCAAGTCGTTGGGACTCCCACAAACGGGTAACTGCCGCCAAAACCTTCCTGGAATATCACGACGGAAGATCGCCATTTGACAATATTCCTTAATGGAAAAATTTATTTAAACAGTTTAATTATGTAATAAAGTGTACCTAAAGTTTCAAAAACTTAAAACATTTTGTTCCTTAAAGAAAAAATGATAAAAATTGACTAGTTTGTCACCGTCTACATGTATTTCCCCCCTTAAATTTCGCAAAATGTTTTTAACCCTAGAACAGCACACCTCCAAACTCGGACGTAAAGAGCGTAATAGATTTTCCAAAAAAGGTATTTATTTTGAAAAATGAAGGGAGTGATTTTTAGAGAATTACTAATTTTCGTAATATCGCACATAATTACAGATTTGGAGTTCGGACAATTTTCGATTTTGGACAATGGAGTTCGAAAAATCGCGTGGGGTCATATTGACCCCATGTGCTCTTCTAGGGTTAATGACAGATAAGTTCAAGTAGCACATGTTACTACAGTTAGCAACAAAAAATTCGCAAATGGACTTAGGCCACTTTCAAAATAAACTGCACAATCGTATAAATATGATTTTCCAAATATGGATACACGCATCATGAACCAAAAGTGGCACACCTTTTTTTACAAGCATCCTTATTACTGACGGCGAAGGGGTTAATAATCTTATGGATAGAAATCTCATCTGGGTGAAATATTGGTCAACAGTTTTTCCTCAAACGGAAAGCTGACATTGATTCGTTCTCCAATTAGAGACGGACGTCCGATTGGGTTCAATAGCTTCAACGAGTTTCGAGAAGGTACCAAATGCAGAAAGTGACTATCGCTGACCCGTATTTCTAAATGTTAGATTCTACATTGTTTTGCATAACTGTTAGACAGATATTAGATTGTACAGTCAGAAGCACCTTCACGAAACTTTCATGCAATTATGTAGTCTGCTGCAGAAACGAGTTGGCAGTCTTTTTACAACGGTTTCCTTTTCAAGATGGTAATAAATCGCACGAATAGACCCGGAGTCATAAAACTAGAAGGAATTTGCATACACAAGAAACAAATATTACTTATTGATCCAAGAACACAATTATCACGAGCTGCCACAGACACATGATAATTATATTCTATCTTCTTTTGTTACCGAAGCGAGCAAAACTCTAGCAAAACTCTGGCAAACCTCGAAATTGGGTTCCAACAAATTTTGTGTTCCTTGGGTATCAAATTTAACACCGTTTCTATTAACACCCTAGAACACCAAAGACAATTAATTAATCACTACCCTAACCAATTACTTGACATAATTGATTGAGAACGATTAATTAGTAATTGAACCCACCGCCTTAATGAACTAATTTATCCACTCCACGTGGGTCTGTCCTGCACTTACATGACAATCATCCAATTTAAAAATGAAACTCCGTCTTTCTGAATTCGAGGGTTGTTAAAATAAACAGCAGACGTAATTTACGACATGAAACGCGACGATGAGTAACGATTTCTACCTGTATATCAATTACCTTAACTCCATTTAGGTGTTAAGTACGGCCTTTCTTGGCCCAACCGGTTTAGAAACGAGGATCCGTCTTTTTGCATCCGTTCGGCAAAAATTATTGATAAAAAGGAGAATGAGCTACTACACTTTTTTTTTGTTGTTGCAAGGCTGGGATAAACTCAACATTGCAGCTCGTAATCTCTCCGTCACGCGAGGCGTGTTGTAATGCAGTTGCTATCAAAAATCAATTCAACAATCACTCCTTATATTGCGTGAGGCACAATCTCTGAAAGCCGGTGATCGTAACCTGTACAACGTACCTGCTTTGCAGCTTTTATTCCTTACAAGAATACACTCTTTTCACCTTTAACCTTTGATTTGCATAAAGAGTCATTCTTTCGCAGAATCACAATCGCGCAGAATAATTATGAAGTAATAATTGTCTCCCGCGAGTTGATTTTTTACCTCGCTCTCATTTAATTTCCAAAAAATCTTCCAATGAATGGAAATTGCAGATTTTGAAATTAAATAAATACGTTTTTATTCATTTGGATTTATTTTGCTTCGTCCCGAAAAAATTCAATAAGAAAGGAGACATGCGAATATTAATGACTTTTAGGGATGATATTAATTATATTTATTTTATATTTAAATTATTACTGCTATTGCTATTGCTATTGCTATTGCTATTGCTATTGCTATTGCTATTGCTATTGCTATTGCTATTGCTATTGCTATTGCTATTGCTATTGCTATTGCTATTGCTATTGCTATTGCTATTGCTATTGCTATTGCTATTGCTATTGCTATTGCTATTGCTATTGCTATTGCTATTGCTATTGCTATTGCTATTGCTATTGCTATTGCTATTGCTATTGCTATTGCTATTGCTATTGCTATTGCTATTGCTATTGCTATTGCTATTGCTATTGCTATTGCTATTGCTATTGCTATTGCTATTGCTATTGCTATTGCTATTGCTATTGCTATTGCTATTGCTATTGCTATTGCTATTGCTATTGCTATTGCTATTGCTATTGCTATTGCTATTGCTATTGCTATTGCTATTGCTATTGCTATTGCTATTGCTATTGCTATTGCTATTGCTATTGCTATTGCTATTGCTATTGCTATTGCTATTGCTATTGCTATTGCTATTGCTATTGCTATTGCTATTATTATTATTATTATTATTATTATTATTATTATTATTATTATTATTATTATTATTATTCATTTTATCCTATCGGGCTCTACCTGGGCAATAAAATATTGATTCAAAATTATATGGAATATTAGTGTATGGGTAAAAAAAGTCTAAAGTATGAATATTTTGTAAAATGAAGAACCATAAGGCAGAAAATCTTGATTTCGGAGAAATTGAATTCCAAGTAAACTCAAGACTTCGGAATTTTTAGTGAAAACCAGTTCGGGGCCAGAATAGCTAATTCCCGATTCAGTGATTTGGAAATGTCAATTCGCTTCCATTTAAACCATCTAGAAATTTCATAATTAGATAAATAATAACAGTAATAATAAAAGTCATAATTATTACTTAATTATCAATAAGAAAAAAAATAATAGTTAAAAATGATGATACGAATAATAAATTAGATAATTCTTGCATTTATTTACAATTCCAACGGTGATTCGAGTCTAACTTTATTTAATCCTACCAATTTCTACCCAAACGATAAAATATTATTTGCAATTTATTTGCAACCGTAATATCAGTGAGAAAATTCAAAATCTAATCAATCATGGTAAAATGAAAAATTTTTCGACTAAAACCTTCGTTCCGGAAAATTCGAATTAAGAATTCCAAACTTTTTTGGAGTAAAAACCAGTTTGGTGCCGAAATAGAAGTATCCCAATTCGGTGATTTGGGACCATCAATTCGCTTCCCCAGAGTGACTGAATTTATGAGCGAATTCATCATCAGCAACAATAACCCCAGCAGCAGCAGAAACAGTAGCGGAAAGCAGAGAGTCAATTAAGAGACGAATTAATTCACGGCTGCATAATTTCGAAAGCCGGGGGAAAAAAACGTAGGTGCAAAGACCACCTGCATTCCTGCATATGGATGCATTGCACAACGTGGTAGTTGAGCTACACTTCTTGGAAGATTGTTGACTGTACAAACATCGTAAATGAAGCATTTAGGGCACAGCCGCGTTTCACGTTTTCTGTACTTCAAGTGGAAAAGATTTCACATGGTATCATGATCCTATTGTTCATTGTTCGCAGGAATTCCTCTAACGAGAAAAACGATCCGGAATCGGAAGCTTTTTTGTAATATCGAAAGTTTGCTAACCGCGATTCATATTTTAATATAAATGCAGCTACTACTACCTGTGGTTCTCTGCCAGGTGGAAAATCGCACCGGCTTGATTCTAGGTACCTCGGCTTTTTTTTTTTTTTTTTTTTTTTTTTTTTTTTTTTTTTTTCCCTCGAAAAAAGTGATTTGGCAATTGCAGGAATGTCAAAACGTGCCATGAAAAAATTGGCAATTTCGAGCCTCCTACTACCGCAAAAAAAAAAACAACGCGCGTCGAATGCTAAAAACCACCGAAATAAATGAAGGCCTTTTACGGCTACCTGTTAAACAACAAATTGCGGTTGGGTTACTAAACTTGGAATTGTGTATGAGGTAACATCATTTTTGCGATGCTATTTACCGCGAAAGGAATACTTATAACTGCAGAGTATGGTTATTTCCTACAATAAAGCGTTTCAGGAAATCCACGCATTTCCTAACGCCTGTCCCACATTTTACCTGCAGATATCGTAAATTTGCATATCGACTAGAAATTTCGTATTCGAGAAAAATGCAGGACTTATTCTATTTTCAATTGACCATTGTTCTTAATAAATATAATTTTTTAGAACCTTTATAAAATATCATACATTTTTAGAATTTCAAACATTAGAATTTGAAAGAAATAATTCAGATGAAAAAAAAAATTAACATGTGATAAATTTCAGAGAAAACGAAGTATTTCCGATTTTGTATTTTTTAATAATCGGATAATTTTGTTGAATCTCTAAAATATTAATAATTTAACACTAAACCTACCGTGACGTCACCTAGCCATTTAAAATACGTGTAAAAAAGGTTCGTTTGACCGCTCATGGTAGGTTTAGTGTTAAGGGGTAACACCACTCTAGGATTTTGAAAAAATTGATTTTTTTTGCTTAAAATATACTTTAGTGACACAAAAACAATGTACAATTGGTCCTATATATGGTGCAGGAATCGCTGATTGAAGGTAAAATAAAATTTTCAAAGACTAAAGTACTTTCAAAACTTTAAACGCGATTATCTGGAAACCATGTTTTTCGAACTGGGAGGACGGATTAATCGGAAACTATTGCATGGATCGGTTTGAAATTTTGACAGTAGCTTGACAATTACGTTCATTACAAAAGTACGTAGCCGTTTTTTGATTCGTTGTACATTTTTTTTATAAACAATTAACTGCTCATTTTTTTGACGAAAATCGAATTTTTTTTTCATAAGTGTGCTATTTTTAGAAAAATCAATTTAAAAAAAAATCCCTACGTACTTTTATGGGCAACGTCATATAGATTAAGAAATTTTGTGGTTTTTTGTTCCTGGTCTTCAACTTTCGGAGAAATCCGTCCTCCCGTGGAGGCCCTTAAAAAAAAGGCGATTTCGAAAGACGACCGTGGTACAACCATTTTACAACAAAATGTCAATACAAAATTTTTTTTTACACTTGAATACATGTTTGATCAATTGTCTGAAAAAAATTTCGATTCCTTTTTCCGTACTTTTTAAATTAATGCTCAAAGTTTGGCCTTTTTTCGGACCTCTAGAGTGACGTTACCCCTTAATTGTCGAATATCCAAAATATTAATACTTTAAATAAATATCAATGTTAAATAAGTTCTATATTTAAAATCAACAGAAGCTTTAACTTCACGAATGAAAATGTATTTTTTGTGTTGTTCCCAAAGTTGGTTGTTAAACCTTCATGGAATTTCAATTTAAAAATTAATGCGGTCACGTTACTTTACCGAGGGCAAGTTGTTTTATCCAAGGTCGACAAATTGGATAATTCTACAGGTATCGTTCAATTTTCTTTTACTGGAATGATATCAACTTTATGATTTCTGTCAACAAGATAAAGGTTGATAACACTTCTTTAAAATATTAATTTCTTATAATATTTCTTTATAACGAAAATTCTTCAAATCCAGTGACATTTATTTTTTTTCATTCAATCCTTAATAATAATAATATTTACTTAATCTCTAAAAAGTGCATTATTTTTACCAATTTTTAGTCTACCGAATTAATAAATTACGATAGCAGGTTTTTACAATTAATCAAACATATTTTTGAAATTGTTATTGCAACAAATTTGTGATAATCAAATTTTAATTAACTGAATTTCATTATATTGCATTTTTATTTTCGTTGTTTGCTATAGAACCAAAACTGCCGACACTCAATAATTACAAATTACGCGCGATTTCAAAATCAGAATTTAACAAAAATAATAATTTTTCTCCCTGCAATTTCTGAATTTTCTAAAAAAAATCTGTATCAAATCATTTCATCCAAAAAAAAAAAATACTGTCATTGAAGTTCAATTAGGTCTTATCCGAAGAAGAATAAAACGATGAATTATAGCAAAAATGGTTTGAACAATAAAATTTATTTCCTGATATTTGAAAAATATCAAAATTCGTGGATTCGAACATTTTTTGTCTAAAATTTCCATTTCAGTTACATAATTTTTTATCACAAACGTTCTTTTATTTTAATCCCTCCAGCAACGTAATATTGTTTTAAAATTGAGATCAGAACATCGTTTTTCTAAAGATTGCGGCGTTTAATAGAATTCAAAGTTGCTAAACCTCAAAACTTCCGTTAGAAACGTTCGAATCACGAACGCCACTATCCATCAGAATAGTGAAAGGAGGCAGATCTGTCTGGATGAAATAAATGACTTACTCAAACGGTCAATCAGAACTGCATAAATTTGAAACCAAAATGCAAAAAATTATGTTAAATAAGGACTTGAGGAAATGTTACTCAAAAAAGGCACATTGTAACTAAACTCTAACCAATAAACTGAACTTTCTCGACACTGAATATCGAGTGTTAATTGATTATAAATTGATGTTAATTGCTTTTGAATTAAACATAATTCTATCGAATGGCACTGATTGATTAAACACAACAAATTAAACTCTAGTTAAATTTTATGGTCAAACAAATTTAAATTTTAACATTTACAAGCTAAAGTTTAATATAATTCTCTTGGAAATGAAAAGAAGAAATTTGTTGAAATGCAATTATTGGAATCCAGTGATTGATCTGTTACATAAAAATTTTATTATGTTTTTTTTAATATCATTATTTTAATTATTCAATATTATTTATTCAATATTAGTATTTGGCATTACTATTTTAATCATTCTAATTTTTAATATTTATTGTCGCCAAAATAGAAATTAAAAATTTTCTCATTCACTTAAAATAAATTTCTCCAAAATTGTTAAAATCCTACGTCTTTCCAAATGTGGATTTCCCAAGTTCCCAGAAGGAAAAGCCTCATCCGGGCCCCGGGTGGTGAAAATTCTATCCAGCGTCTGAATAATTTAATATCGAGTAAACAGCATTAGAAAAACCACACGTTCGACGCATACGAACAACAAGCGACAGGACTCTTTGAATACAAAGCGACGTGTAGTAGTAACAGATAGTAATACAAGAGCGAGAGTATTTTTATACCGGAAGATATTCATTCATCGGTTGATTGACCCTATATATCCACCAATTCGACCTTCCATAACGATGAAGAGTGTCAATGAACCAAGAAAAAAAAAAGTGGAAAAGTTCCGGGCATGGCGAAAAAAAAATCCCGAGGGATTGATTAACGTGGGAAATAAGGAGGTCAAACTGGCGATTCAATAATTCGCCGGATAAACAATTAATTGGATTTGCGCATTTTCATGGATTCTGATGTAGAAACACCTTCTTCCACCTTCTGGTTTCAATCTCATGTCAGATCTGTGCTTTTGCAGGATTCTGAGTCGTAGCTTGGAAAGGGACAAGTAAAGTCTCGGGTTCTGTTGAATTATTCACGTTTCAATTGCCTGTAAAGGACTGGACGGAAACTGGTGGAATATTATAGCAACTGCGTGGGGGAAATTGAATTTTTTAAGAAATAAAATATGGCGTTAATCAAGAAAAATTGAATTATAGGAATTGAGTTTTAACACCAACTCGAGGGTTTGTTAATTTAAAACCTCACACTTATTATTACTTGATTTAACATTTGAGGGGTAAAACCACTCTAGAGGCAGAAAAAAGACTTAAATTTGACAATTTATTTTGGGAGTATGACAATCTGAATAGAATTTATTTTCAGAAGGTTTATTTAGCACATATTGAATTAGGAAAAAGAATTTTTGTATTGTCATTTTCGTATATAATGGCGGCAACAGAGCCCGTCGTCGAAAACAGCTTTTTTGAAAACACCGCCACGGGAGGACGGATTTCTCGGCATATATGAGTCTTGGAACCAAAAATAAAAAAAAATGATAACCTATATGGGGCATTCCACGCCAAATCGGACGGTTTGTAAAATTTTGATTTTTGATTTCCTCAATTTTTTTATATTTTTTAGTACCTACCGAAAACCCCTTTCTGGTAAATTTTGAGATTTTTTTGATTACCCGTTCAAAAGATATCAAATTTTCAAAAAAATCGCCTTTTTTCAGTTTTTTGCTGATAACTTTTTCAATAATGATCCAAATTTTAACTTTTTTTTCAAAATTTTTGTTTTTTCATGTACTCTTTAGAAAAAAATATTTAAAAAATGTTGAAAGTATTTTTGAATGAGATTTTTGAGTTTCAAATTTTAAATCTGATTTTCCAAAGTGAGTGCATATTTTGATTTTCGTCAAAATTTTGTATAGCAAACTACTACTCATTCCACAACTTTCCAGGCCGGTCATTATGAATATCATTTTCCGTTACTGTATATTATTTTTCTAAATATGTTTTAGTAATTTCTATAATTTATAATGGTAAAAAGGTGTTTAACCCTTATTCGGCACACTTCTCTGGTATAACGTGCTCGGCACACTGGGATCAGGTGCACCCCAGTGACAAAAACCTTCATAAAAAATTAACTATTGAATATTTTGACACCATTTTTTTGTAGTCTTTTGAAAGGGTGCTTTTTAATTTAGTATAGGTTATATATGCCACAAATTTAAATTAAGTACATTTAAAAAAATAAAATATCGAAAAAAGCGAAAAAAAAGTGACTTTATGAAAAAATTCATAACTTTTTTAATTTTACATATTAAGGGCTAAAACCCCCCCAATGCTACTTAGGTATTCAAGATTCTTATATTATAAGCGTGGGGTGCATGTGATCCCAGTGTGCCGAATAAGGGTTAAAATCAATCAATAGTCATTAAATCAATTTATAATCAATAAAACAAAAATATCTATTTATTTTCGTAATTTTTTTAATATTAATTTTACAAGAATACTATTTCTAAGAACGTATTGCATTTGATAAATGAGTAACAATATATTCGATTGCTACTAAAAAATTGTTTTCTAACGGATGAATGCCAGTTACATATTAATAAGCAACCTTTTAAAAAATCTTTATAATTTTTCCATTTTTATCAAATTATGTGGTAAAAAAAAAATGAATGCATCACAACCGGCAATAAAAGCTAAAAGAAAATTTATCATATTTCTCGGTTGAATAAATCTACTATGAATATTTGCGTTATATTAACACAGTGTTGAATAAAAGAATATACAACACCTCTAATTTCCTGTTAAATCAAAAGATTACTGTAATTTTCCCTGATTTCGTAATGACTGCTAGTATTATTCGTTATTAAATATACTTTACTATCTCGCTGGAAAAAATGTAACCCAATAATGTTAATGTTCACTCCCAATAAAATTGATATTAATTAAACATATATTGAAATTTCGGTATAACAATAATAATTTGCTAACATTTTTCAGAAACTGGTGGTTATTAATTCGGTCCCCGTGATGGTAAAGCTCGTCCTTATTGATGCTATTTATAAAAATAAGAAAATAATTACACGATTCTTCTTGCTCAGCTGGATCCTATTTCCTGAGTCTACCCCATACTATTTATTTTATAACGTCAATTACCGTGGTATTACGGTTTAATGAGCACCTTGTAACTTCTAAGGAAACTTTGATAACCTTCGATCGCAGCATTGAATTATAACAGTAATGATAGCAATTTTTAGTCTTATCCGTTGCTATTAACGCTGTTGTTTCTATTCGTTGCAACAAAAAAGGCGTGTAGCCGAGAGAAGGTCTTCCCGAGACTCGACTTTCTTATGATTCCTTTACTTTTCCTCACAAGTGTTGCCTTTCGCATAATTTTTGCCCTATATATTGGGTAACTCGAAGAGTTATAATACAATAATTTATTAGGTGTATAAATGAATAATCCTAATTATTTTGAGCAGCCGTGAAATCAGTTTGTCCAAAGACATAGTATTTTTCCGAGCTGCAATTCATCAGCTGCCTGAAATGTGGCTTACACTTATAGAAGGTAACAGCAAATATTTTGATTTATTGTTATTTTTGTTGTCTTTCTTACAAATTTAATTCATGATACAAGGAATAAAAAATTTTTATTTACAGACTTTTTATATCAAAGTTATCCAACATTTTTGGATTTTTGGGATTATTGAGTAATTATATATTTTTCTTTGACTTTCTTCATTGTAACGAATAACGATTAAGGATGTTCTTGCGTTTGCATAAATCAAAGATTAAATTCTGGAAAAATTTTGACTAATAAATCTAAAATTATAGACTATAAATTATGTTTTTGAAAATTTTTCACCGTTCAGTTTGTGAGTAATCGATTTTCGAAAAATAGCAATTTTACATGTTAAGTATAGGGAAAATAGAAGTCCACATGTTCTACTCAAGAATTCTAATTTACTAAAAAAGATTTTTCAACCAAACAAATTTTAAAAATTGCATTATATTATTCTGTACTTAACAAAAAAAAAATGAAAATAATTGACCGTTTAGTTAATTATTTATTTAGATTTGAACGTGATGAAAACGATGAAGTAATAAACAGGCGTAAGCAGCGTGGCAACATCGTATCGATAAGAGCGACATCTAGCGGTATAAATTCAAACTTTTTCACCGGAAAGTTTGAAATTTGCGTACTCGCATAAAGTACGATAAGACAAGATTTGCACCACAACTCTTTGGTGATTTGGCTGATATTCACTATTCTTCGTCCTTCCACTACACATTCATTTTCCGAAAGACATTTTTGTCTTCTTTTAACAGCAACACTCACGTTATTTCGTCATTCAGTTTTCTTTTCTCTTTCGAAACGACCTTTGTGACGATGTTGATCCATCTTTGCAGGTTATGTACGAATACGAAAAATATAGGTAACGGCCTTGCCAACTTGTAAGAAATGAAAGTTTTATGGACAACGTTGCCAAATGTAAAGCGATTGAAATAATAGAAACAAATAATTTATATAAAGATAATTTAGAGGACTATATCACGGTGCTTTTCTCAAATATATTTTTAATAACTAAAAACATGTGTTGCATTATATTTACGATTGAATGTTAAAAAGTTTTCGATTATAAGATTTACTTTTAGAAGATGGTACTTTAGTCAAATCAGTGACTATAGCTTATTTTATTTTACCTATATTGCATATATTAATCGTAAAATTAATTGTTATTGATAAATTACGTTGTTTAATTGTATTACCTTATAGATATGCTCCTTAATTTTTTTAAATTTCCTATAAAAGAGAACCTTAAATCACAGAATTCTTAAAATGTGAGGGAGGTAGGTTTCTCCAAATATTTCGCATATAACAACTGTGTTAGAGGCAAAAAAACAATCTTTTACCACACGTGAGCAGCTTTCGGGGAAAAAGAATCACGCGAATCGTTTTCTGCGTGCAAAGGGACGTTTCATTTAATTCTAACCAGTAAAATTACGTATTTCGCCTTATTCGTGGATTTTGTGAAAGCAAAATTTACGTCGCTTTCCCGGCGTTTCCATAATTTTAGAATTCTAATTTTCCTAATAAAAATCCGAAATCCAAATATTTTGATGTAAAATAAAAGTTCAAAGTGGCGAACGGTATGATTTTTCGATACTAACATTTGTTAACTTTAGTGCAGTTGAAACTTCGCTTCAAATTTTAATTTTCCTACATTGTTTCTATAAAAAAATATAGATACAGAATTTTTTACGGCTGAATTTACGCAAAAGTTGTTGGTTTGAAATTTGAAAATCAATTGTCGAAAGTTCTGCGGACGTATGAAGTTGAAATTAGGAGAGATTATTCGAAGCCTATAGTTATGCGACCTTTAAGCTCTCGATTATTTTTAGACGGTGAGCAAATTCAAAAAAGGCGAGAGTAAATGTTTTCCGAGTTCGTCTATCCTTTTTGTAAATTCTCGCGCTAACGAAAGTCATTTTAAGCTTGAAATGTATATAAATAATCCACAACGAGCTGCTCTGGCAAAGTTTTATAATATAAATTATTGCTGGTTTCTCCAAAAAAGTTCCTGTTTTAGAGAAAGTTCCTTTTTCTACTCAAAAGTAGGGGAGAAGGGGGACAATTGAACCAAAAATTCTTTAATAATTTTTCCTTAATAAAACAAATAACTTTTTTATAGAAAATAATGGCTTAATAGGCACATTAGTCGTTAAATGAATATAATTTAGGAAAAAATATAATTATTCAAACGCGACCAGTGATTCAATTGACCCCAGCACGGGGGCAATTCAACCACTTTTTTGAGTCAAGCATTACGGTAATTAGTGCGTTACATTTTTTACAAAATTATTTCAGATTCAATCAAGTGCGAAATTATAAAATACAGATATATACTAATACATTAAAGTTAATACTTTATTATTATGTGTACAAATTAAAACATTATTAAGTATTTTACCACGAGCTGAAAAAACAAAATTTTAACACCGGTAAATACACAAACTTGAATTTTTCAAATTTGAACAATCATAATCATTCTAAATTTTGAATAAATTAATTTTTCTATATTTTCAAATCGACCGGTTCAATTATGCCCCGAGGTTCAACTGACCCTCCCCTCCCCTCTCCTACTAATTTTATTAGTATACATATAATAACAATTCCATATGGATTCTTCGTTTTTTAAGGATATTCTTGCGGGACAATCTAGTCAAATGAATATCCGTACAATAGTTCTCTTCTATAGGAAATTAAACAAAATTAAGAAGCATATCTATATGATAATACAATTAAACAACGTAATTTATCAATAACAATTAATTTTACGATTAATATATATGCAATATAGGTAAAATAAAATAAGCTACACTCACTGATTGGACTAAAGTACCATCTTCTAAAAGTAAATCTTATAATCGAAAACATTTAAACGTTCAATCGTAAATATAATGCAACACATGTTTTTAGTTATTAAAAATATATTTGAGAAGAGCACCGTGATATAGTCCTCTAAATTATGTTTATATAAATTATTTCTTTCTATTATTTCAATCGCTTTACATTTGGCAACGTTGTCCATAAAACTTTCATTTCTTACCAGTTGGCAAGGCTGTTACCTATATTTTTCGTATTCGTACATAACCTGCAAAGATGGATCAACATCGAAACAAAGGTCGTTTCGAAAGAAAAAAGAAAACTGAATGGCGAAATAACGTGAGTGTTGCTGTTAAAAGAAGAAAAAAATGTCTTTCGGAAAATGAATGTGTAGTGGGAGGACAAAGAATAGTGAATATCAGCCAAATCGCCAAAGAGTTGTGGTGCAAATCTTGTCTTATCGTACTTTATGCAAGTACGTAAATTTCAAACTTCCCGGTGAAAAAGTTTGAATTTACACCGCTAAATGTCGTTCTTATCGAAACGATGTTGCCACGCTGCTTACGCCTGTTTATTACTTCATCGTTTTTATCACGTTCAAATTTCAATAAACAATTAACTAAACGGTCAATTATTTTCATTTTTTTTGTTAAGTACAGAATAATATAATGCAATTTTTAAAATTTGTTTGGTTGAAAAATCTTTTTTAGTAAATTAGAATTCTTGAGTAGAACATGTGGACTTCTATTTTCCCTATACTTAACATGTAAAATTGTTATTTTTCGAAAATCGATTACTCACAAACTAAACGGTGAAAAATTTTCAAAAAAATAATTTAAAGTCTATAATTTTAGATTTATTACTCAAAATTTTTTCAGAATTTAATCTTTGATTTTCGTAAACGCAAGAACATCCTTAATAGACCCACTTTTTAGAAATTATATACAACAAATTTTTTTTGGACCTTCGACGTTTGCCGTGTTTTATAATACATAAATTGTCATGATCATAATAGATTTTTTAACATTGTTGTACAAAATTTCCAGATTCTGTTAACTGTAAAAAAAGATATCATGTGAATACAGTTTATATGAACCATTTTCATAATAAGATTTAATAATTACCAATAATAGGTGATCCAATTATTCTGTTGTTAATTATGGTATGATAATATTTCCTTAATCTTAGCTATTTTTGTAACATGAATTATAAATATATTTGAAAACGTGAAAAACCCTAAGAAACGGTTTCCAAAAAATGCAATATTCCTCTAATTATTATTATTTATAATTATTATTTACAACCTAGCAACTAGTCCTTGCAGATTGTACGTGGCAATTAAATGGTGCATTACGTCACCGATTTGCTAACTTTATTAAGAACGAGCGAATGCTAGAACGGTTTTTGCATGCAACGGATATCACGCAAAAAGTTTGCAAGAACCATTCGGTCGTGTTTTCCTATATGTTTTATACCGCAAAGTTGTGCCGCCTTTGACATGTGCATATACGTAGCCCTAACTATATAAGTACCGGCAAAAAAAAAAAGATGATATTTACCGCAAGAGGGTCCGAAGTGTTTTTATTGGTAAGTGATGAAAAATTCAATATCGCATGCATACGGAAACGGACGATTCATTGTCCGCCGACTGTTATATCGAACGGTAACTTTTGAACCCAACGCAGGTCATTTCCATGTTTGCAAAAAGGGTGCAAAAATCCCATGAATTACGATTTATGCATTATTGAAGTAATTACATTCATAAGCTGTCATTTGAATCCTATAAATCTGTTGATTTGCGTAAGTTGAGTCTGCAATGATTTCCAGCCAAAGGATTGGATAAAAGTAGTAAAATTAGATAAATGCAATAAAGTTAGGTAAAAGTAATAAAATTAGGTAAAAATAATGAAGTAAGGTGAAAGTAAGGTGAATTGAGTGAAAGTAATAAAATTAGGTTGTAACTGATAAAAGTAGATAAACGTAATAAAAATTAGTAAAATTATTAAAATATGTAAGAGTAATAAAATTAAGTGAAACTAATGAGACAAGCAAAAATAATGAAGTTAGGTAAAACTATAATAATAAAATTAGGCAAAACTCAACTAAGGGGTATAATAAATTGGATAGAAAATGACTCCAAGTAATTAACCACTTGACTGTTATGACGCACTTTGATGCGTCAAGCGCGCAGTGGCCCAAAGTGTTAAAAATGGCAAAAGTGCGTCAAAACATATCTCGTTGTTTTACCAATTTCAGGGCCTTAATTGTTTATAAAATACCATTCTCTTATGTTTTGTGGGTCGAGGAAGCCGTTGGTACTAATATAAAGCCTCAAAATTTTCGATTTCATCTTGTATTCGGCATTTGAAAATTGCCTATTTTATAAGATTTTCTAAAAGTGCGTCATCGCATATTTTGCGATTACGAAAAATCAAAAAGGAAATTTAAAAAAAAACAAAAAAAATTTTAATTACAAAAAAATACAAAAAAAAAACGTTGAGTGGAGTACAAAGGCCTTTTGTGCAACCTCCTCGTGGTGTCCTCTAGGTAGGATTCCCTTTCCTAGCAAATGCACAAAGGTATAATCACGTTATTACAATAATAAACTGATTATAAAAATTGAGGCGCGGGTAAGTATATAGATTTAAAAAACGAGGTAGCATCGTAAAAATTAAGACTTATAATTATTATTGACTTTCTGACTTGAAAAATATAAGAAAAAACACATTTCCAATATAAATAAGTCATCCGAACCGATAATACAACACAATAGGCAATGACGCACTTTTAGAAAATCAAATAAAATAGGCAATTTTCAAATGTCGAATGCAAGATGAAATCGAAAATTTTAAGGCTTTATATTAGTATCAACGGCTTCCTCAACCCCCAAAACATAAGAAAACGACATTTTATAAGCAGTTAAGGCCCTGGAAATGGTAAAACAACGAAATATTTTTTGACGCACTTTTGCCATTTTTAAGACTTTGGGCCACTGCGCGCTTGACGCATCAAAGTGCGTCATAACAGTTAAGTGGTTAAGAGAAAAATGAATTTTCCATAATATTGACTTTCCAGTCAATTGATTTTGTTTCTCAAGTAAATCCAATCACTTTATTGGCTTAAAATAATGGCATTATTCAAATAAGTATGTATAAAGTTAAAAAAAACAAATCAGTTAATTGTATTTGTTATTTCCGGTGGCCCCATGTCGGTGCCATGCGAAAATTATCGGGCAAGCGCCGGTGGCACCACCTTGGTGTCGTACATGAAGATTTATATCGGCGCCAAACGAAAGAATCTCCATCAGACGTGCGTAGGGTAAAGTAAGTATTAAAATAATCAATGAAACTTACAATTTCTAGGTCGTTTGATACCAATAGAATACACAGGGTGTTAAAAAAGTGACGGATCCATCCCTTATTTTGGGAATTGTGCTTTATAGGAAAAAATGGGTCCGCTACTTTTTGAGAACTCTGTATATCCAGTAATTTTAACTATAACGCAAACTTGAAAATTCTTCGTAGTTGCAACTTCGAACTTTCCTGCAGTACCTGACTCTGACCAGCTGATAATAATTAATAAATGTCAATACAAACAGGTGATACTGTTACAATCCACCGTGGAAAGGTAATTATCCCGAGAAAGTTACTTAATACGCAAGTATTGAGATATTTTGTAGATTGCTACCTAAGCTGGTAATCTATGAAATATTGTAATGAGATAAGATATTATAATATGCTGATTACCGTGACTATATGATTAGGATAAATTTACTGGAACCACATTTGATTTGAATACCAATGAAATCTGAATGTCCAACAAAAATGTCGCTGCACCAATGGTGAATAACGGTGGAAAATAATGTAACCTAACAATATAGTTATTTCAAAAACAGTGTATTTTGTTGTTCGAGTAACCCTTAGATGGCCTACTGGGGTCTGAGACGCCTCAGCCTGGCTCATTTTCACTTTAAACATCTTCCTAGTAAGAAATTTCATCAATTTTTTTCCATACTGTTATAATGTATTATATTATATTATATTATATTATATTATATTATATTATATTATATTATATTATATTATATTATATTATATTATATTATATTATATTATATTATATTATATTATATTATATTATATTATATTATATTATTATATAATCTATTGTATTATATTAAATCATATTATATTTTTTTTAATACAAATTATATTATTTTTTCATAAAATTACGTATACTACCTGTTGAAACAACAATTAATAACTATCATACGATTTTTGTTAAGTTAAAAAAGCGATTCAAATTTTTATCCGTGGGTCTGAAAAATCCCAGTGTACCAACTGTAACTTCATCTCGATTTGAATCGCTATAAATTTTATTTCTATTTCATTATTCCGTAACGAAAAAAATACTAGTAATTTTTTCCATGCTACAAATTTCTCACCGGTATCATAACCAGAACCACCCATTTCGTTTCTCCCATTCAGCGATTCGTTTTATTCATAAATCTATCAGTTGCGTTACTATCAATCCGAGTATCTCAATTATCTCTCATTTTAGATCTGCCTCAACGCTGTACCTTTTCGCAAGAAAAAAATAATCATTCCACTCTAGGCACATACAGTTACAATTACAAATTCTCTAAATTCGAAAATTTGAAATTCTCCACGTATTAGAAAAAAAAACCAATTTAATTCAATTTTGCAAAGAAAAGTAACAAAAAATTAGAATTATTTATAAAAAAATAATACAAGTTTCAAAAAATATAAATGGGTAATAATAAAAATATTATAAAATATTTGTATTTGTCTTATAAACGTAACATACAAAATAATAAATGCCAAATTGCAATTAATTAGCTTTCTATTAATATTCATTATTTTATTGATTCAACAATTTTTATTATTTTGGCTCAATATACCAGCTCGGGATCGATTTCTTCCTTTATAAGTAACTAACTAAGGTTTTTCGGTGATGTGAGACCGCGAACTAGCCCTGCAATGCATAACAAAATGCATTCACTCTATTAAAGAAGGACGTTCAGACGTAGCAGATGAAAAAATCCATCAGAAAAATAAGTTTAGGCGTGTCTTTAGGATCAAGTCATGAATAACTTTAATGGCGTTTTCTAGACTTACCCATAAAATCTATCTATGCCACTGCTCGGAGCACAACATAAAGAGCAGAAATAATTGACGTTGTGACATGCAACCATAATTAGAAGCGGTAAGAGAGGAAAACGTGAAGGTACCATTTTCAGCGATCTTTTTCTCGGGGAATAATTAACAACATTGTTTGATTGATTAATTTGACAGTCTCCATCCATTCGAATCAGCTCCCCCTTTCACTCGAAAGTGCGATTCAGCCGAAGAATCCGCTCGAGCTTCCATCATCAAGTGCATGGATGCAACGGCAAACGTTAAAATTAGTCAAGTGGCATCAAAAAGAGAAAAATTCATAACTCGAACTTTCACGTCGTCTCCTATCACTCCGGACTCGTTTGCTATCATCCGAAGTAGCTTTCGGTGCGCTATTTACTGAATTTCTACCGGTTATCTCTAGACACGGGCAATTTCTCTTTTTTGCAGCAGGTAGCTGACGCGTGTATGCATACGGGGGCGGAATTCATTTGCTGCGGCACCCTTACTCGGCACTTTTCAGCGTGCTTCCAAGGTTTGGATTACCATTTACATACTTCCTATGCCTCACGGCCTTGTGTCACCTAATACGGCTGTGTTCCTGGCTTTCTGGGTTACAACCATTAGGAGAATTTAGTGGATTTTGTAACGCAAGAGAAAGACAAATATTCCTCCTACCATTGGAAGAAAGTTGGTATGGTAGCTTGTACTTGTCGAAAATCTTCATCGATAGGGCGTTCGACTGCGATGAAAACACGTATAGTGTTTCAACGCTGCTCTTGTCCCTTTTTAATACCATTTATAGAAGATCAGAAGGTTTCCGTATTGATTTGAGCCGGACTTTTAATTCTGGGAGTAAATTCCAATTTTCTTTAGAGCCCATGAAGGAAAGCAGTTGCTACAACGTGTGGTGTAATTTTTCCTAATTCGAAATCGCAGCAGCCAGCAGGAAACAGAATTTCACTTTACACTCGTTTCTTTTAATTAGAAAAATATTTAATTTTTACAAATGGATTTTTTCTTCATTTTTAGTAATTTAGAATTATAATATGTACACTACCGGTCAAAAGTTTGGGTCCACTTCACAATGTTAATGAATACAGCAAGTGGACCCAAACTTTTGACCGGTAGTGTATATTTTTAAAAACAATTTTAAATTTTTATTTTTTTTTATTTTTTTAATTAAATACAAATACAATATTTTTAAATTTAATAGTAATTTTTTTTTTTGTGAACAAAACTCCCTTCTTATATTATATTAATGATTATAATATGATAATATAATACTTTATTCTGTGCAATGACTAATTACAAATATTTCAATGAGAAAAAAACAATTTAATCAGATTCGCTAGATTTTTTAAAAATTGGAAATGTCAGAAATCGAACTTAATAATAAATTGCAATGTATCCCTTTTACTTTTCTTTTTATAATTAAGTTACAGTATCTTATTCTTGTTACATCCTTCTATTTCCCACCGTACATTGCAAGAATCTCCGAAAGAGAACTCAACGGAATTTTCAAATTCCAGAAAAATGTTATTTATTAATCCTGGTTTCAGGATGAATTTAGAATTATTTCTAAATTCAATCTCAGCAGCCAGCAGGAAACAGAATTTCACTTTATACTCGTTTCTTTTAATTAGAAAAATATTTAATTTTTACAAATGGATTTTTTTTCATTTTTAGTAATTTAGAATTATAATGTACACTACCGGTCAAAAGTTTGGGTCCACTTCACAATCTTAATGAATACAGCAAGTGGACCCAAACTTTTTACCGGTAGTGTATATTTTTAAAAACAATTTAAAATTTTTATTTTTTGTTTATTTTTTAAATTAAATACAAATACAATATTTTTTAAATTTAATAGTAAATTTTTTTTGTGAATAAAACTCCCTTCTTATATTATATTAATGATTATAATATAATAATATAATACTTTATTCTGTGCAATGACTAATTACAAATATTTCAATGAGCAAAAACAACAATTTAATCAGATTCGCTAGATTTTTTAAAAATTGGAAATGTCAGTAATCGAATTTAATAATAAATTGCAATAATTGACCAAACGGTAATTTATTATTAATACTAAATATTATCCTTCCTTCTTGAAAAACGGTGCAGTTTTGAAACTTGTTTTAAAAGGGGAAAAAATGAAAAGCTTTGAATTTATAGAAAAGAGGCTGATCACTTTGTGAATGAAATTCGCTCCTCTGCGATGCAATGGCTGCTACAATATAGAAGAACTTCAAACAGATTTAATATTGACCTCCAACAATTAATCCGGCTACAACTTGTTTAGAATTATCTACTATATTATGTAACTTTTAGAATACAGTGTAAACAACTATTCGAAATTAGCAATTTTTTCAATTAAAACTTTCTACAAATCCAGTTACGAGTATAACGGATACCTAATAGCCGCGGCTTTAGTCGACATTTCAACTGGAGCTGCAACTAATTATATGTTTCTAGTCAATTGAACAAAATGCATAATAAGAAAAATATGATGTCGTAGTAGGAGCAATTATATTTTTACGTTACAATCAGCTCTGAATCATGTCTGATGTAAATTCATTTTTTAAAATCATATTCATGCTGAAACCAGGATTAGTAAATAATATTTTTCTGGAATTTGAAAATTCTATTGAGTTCTCTTTCGGAGATTCTTGCAATGTACGGTGGGAGATAGAAGGATGTAACAAGAATAAGATACTGTAACTTAATTATAAAAAGAACAGGAAAAGGGATACATTGCAATTTATTATTAAATTCGATTTCTGACATTTCCAATTTTCAAAAATCTAGCGAATCTGATTAAATTGTTTTTTTCTCATTGAAATATTTGTAATTAGACATTGCACAGAATAAAGTATTATATTATTATATTATAATCATTAATATAATATAAGAAGGGAGTTTTATTTACAACAAAAAATGTACTACTAAATTTAAAAAATATTGTATTTGTATTTAATTTAAAAAATAAAAAAAAATAAAATGTTAAAATTGTTTTAAAATTATACACTACCGGTCAAAAGTTTGGGTCCACTTGCTTTATTCATTAACATTGTGAAGTGGACCCAAACTTTTGACCGGTAGTGTACATTATAATTCTAAATTACTAAAAATGAAAAAAAAATCCATTTGTAAAAATTAAATATTTTTCTAATTAAAAGAAACGAGTATAAAGTGAAATTTTGTTTCCTGCTGGCTGCTGCGATTTCGAATTAGGAAAAATTACACCACACGTTGTAGCAACTACTTTCGTTCGTGAGCTCTAAAGAAAATTGGCATTTACTCCCAGAATTAAAAGTCTGGCTCAAATCAATCCTTTTTTATAAAATAATTTTTAATCAGTTCCATTAAAAAATATTAATAAATATCGAGTTATATTGAATAATTCACTTCTGGGGGTGGTTTTTATCACCCCCTTTATACCACTATATTGCAAAAAAAATTATAACATGATTGTTTTTTATATAAATTTCATTCTGTTTCCACGTGTAATAAATCTCAAGAAAGAAAATTGTTTTTCATCATTTACATGCGGCGTATTACTTTAAGGGGTAGTTTACGATATTTGGGGGTGCTTGCTTAAAAAATCCTGAAACACGACAACTGAAATATTCGATAGAGTAAACGGAAATGCTTTTCTCTATTTTTTTGAGTTCATACCCTGGTTTTTATGAAGAAAAAAAGCATACAAAATCTAGTTTTCTTCAAATATAAAATAAGGGTCGCAACCCCATGGGTCATAAACACACCTAATATCTTTTACTTCTTATGACAAATATTTTCCACTTTGTTTTATTAAAAAATATTAATTAGAAGCCGAGATATGATAAAAAAACGATTTTCGGATAAAACTTTAGGAGTGGTTTTCACCCCTTTAAAGTGGATGTCGACACAAAAGAAATACGTGTCTCTTATTTTTTCGAGTACTACAACATATCAAAAAATTATCGAAATCGGCGAGGTCTGGTTGGGAACCCTTCCTTGCAAGAAAGTTCTATAATTTTCTTTCATATTAAATATTACTTTCTCATAAAATGATCAATTCTATCTGTTGAAACAACATTTAAGGATGTATTGGCTATACACACATTATCAAAAGTACGTGAAACTAGATGAAATGGAGAAATGTCGCTGTTTAAAGTGATATAACAACTTTGACAGATTGAACTGAATTTAATAGGTTAAATCATGCTGTAAAATAATGAAATTAATAGTTAAAACCATTAACAATCGGTCAAAAGTTGTAAAAACTTATTTAAACGTATACTTATTCAAACACTTTTTTATAGACTGTAGCTCTGTTTCAACTTAAAGAATACACATTTCGAAAATTCAAATGTTCGCAAATAGTGACAAAAAAATATTTTTATATTTAAAAATGAAATCTTGATTATGAAAAAGGTTTATTTTAAATATATTGTTTATGAAAAGGTTTAAAATAATTATTCTTCCGCTAGTTGATCACGAAATTGCTTTCATTTTTTGTAAACGGCTTTTTATTTTCAATTATAACCTACTATTTGAAAGATGACATCAGTTCCTCATATCATACATCATCTAATCACAAAGTTTTATAAAACTGTGACCATTTTTTCTTTGTAAATACTTGAATGGAATACGAGAAAAATCTAAACTTACTCGCAATCCCATAAGAACGTGTGTTAATTTAATATTACAGTAACTTTTAAACAAAGCCGTGCAGACACTTGAAATTTGAAATCTAATCTTATACATTTATTTTCTAACAGTTTGTGCATTTTCAAGCATGTGTCACCATTTTGTGATATAGCCAATACATCCTTAACAGCTGCCATATAATATTTCTTAAGTTTGAAAAGGTCAATAGCTTCCAAGCAATAAAAATTACTGTAGCTAGGGTCTGAAAAGCCCCAGTGTACCATTTACGTTATTTCGGTGAAGCAACAAAATTACTACAATATCTTATTTTCACGAAAATTGCCAACTTATTTAAAAAATCCATAAAATTACTTTTACCATCAATTATAATAACATCAATTGTTTTTATATTTACTAATTACCAATTACTCAAATTTAATTACAATAGTTACAATATCGTTGAAACAATTCTAAAACTGTTTGCAACTGCAATGAACTTCTTTCAACTTTATATTATAGTTGTAATCACTACAATAGCTTCCTTCCTCTGTTATTATATCGCAAAGTGCAATAAAGTCTCCTATTAACGCTGTAAAAATTGTTATAAAAAAATAAATATCTTTTTTATTTCCCAGTAATTGTGTCCCTCCCTATTTCGAGAGACAAACCCAAAGGAAGATTATTATTTTTCGCTCAGAGCGAATTACAATTACAGTTACGTACCTTTTCTTTGTGAGACTATTGTACGGTCGTTCAGTTCTGCTCCTCGTTTGCTCCGAACTCTCTAGACCGTTGCTAGAGGGTTGCAAAGAGGATAATGAGAAACTCATCTTCATTGTTTTAGATCTGGAATGAAAGAGAGAAGAATTTACTTGCAATTTCACGTTTTCAGGTGCCGGGATCGAACGTGGGGCGGGACAGGATCTAAAACACCCCGGAATGGAACCTTTTATGACCCAGGCGTAGACTCCGAGCATTAAGTGAATGGATCACCCAGTGTTATAAAAGGTCAACCAGTTCACGATATCTTATTCCTGGCCTGATATAATATGTCGCAGGAAAAAGTGTCAACACTTCACCGCTAGGAGTCATTTTCTATCTCTATTTTCATGTTCACGTTGATGGAAATAAAAATAGGACAGATATTCAAAAACTTTGATTTGGGTCATTTTTCCAAAGTTCATGTAATTGGATATAAAAAAGAAAATTAATAATTCGAATGCTCTCAAGGCAAAGTTTCCAGGTTTCATCATTTTAGGGATTTAAGGAGGTTCGAGCGTAACTTGTGAGTCAAAATAATGTTTAAATTTTTTTTTACTTTCAGTCTTCCCAATATTCGTCAAAATTCTTTATTTTAATTTAAAATAATATGAACAATTTAATAATTGATGATTTTTACTTATTTAATCAAATAAAGTAATAAAATGACTTTCGTATTTATTACTTGCCGGATTAAATAAACAGATTTGGCAACAGTGCGTTTGATTATACCCATTACAGAATTTGAGGTTCTACATAACCAATGTGTACCTATTATTTTCTATAGTTTCTCTCTCTGTATCATATTTCTATCCTTTTCAAATCTTTATTCGAATAAATAGCTGACGGTAAACGAGTTAAAAACGTAAAATTTAACTTTAAATATTTCAAAAATTATATCGGTAATATATTATTATTACATTTTTTTATATAAAGTTGGAAATTATTTTTTACATTAGATTCGCTCGAACCTCCTTAATACTGGTAGAAAAATTGGTCCAATTTTTGTCCAAGTTGTTATTATCAATTTAATAAAAGAGTGATTATAAAAATTGTTTTCTGAAATATACCAGTTGTATGTTTTCTCAAAAGTAAGCTTGAATCGATTCTAGAGTTTCAACAATTTGACTCCAAACTTAAGCGAAAATAATAATTTCAGTAATTTTTAAGAGCGAAACAATAATCTTTGAATCTCAGGGTAGTTTTTTGTGTTTTAATACATATTCTAATATAATGCAATTTTTACTCCCAGTGTGTAATGCGTTTGAATATCATAAACTTCAAAATAAATTAATATAAGTGAACTTAAGTATAATTTCAAAATATCCGTTCTTCGATTTTAGGTTGTAAATAAATTATATATATATTTCTTCAGCTGGCCTTATTTTTATTAAATTTTGGTACATTATTTTACAAATTCGTATTTGGAAAATGAATTTCTTATTAATTTGATAAAATTCTAACAGGTTTTTATTGATTGTTAGTTAACAAATATTATTTTCATAAATCAAATTGGGTTTTTCGAATTCATATTTCATTATTTGTTTTTTTTTTGGAATGTGAATTATGTTGTTATTTCTACATTTAACTAAAAATTGTAGTTGTTCTTTCGAAAGACTGAAAAAATATATAATTTATGAAATCAAGTAGAAACATTCAATGAAATACCGAATGAAATCGCTTTATTCGAGCCGTGTAATTTATTTATTTTAGTTAATTTGTCCTTTTATTCTACAAAGGGGATATTTTGATTCATTCTGAAGTCCCATTAAAATTTAAAATAGCTACTTTTTAATTGCTAATATTTAAAAACTATTCAGTTTTGTTTCCAAAGTAATTTGAATATTTATATTATTATACTATATTTAATAAAGAAAATTAGTAATTTTAACACCTATTGGCAATGTCAGGGCAGATCTTGTATACAATTACTTGAAATCATTCAAAAAACTTTTCCATGGTGGCTTGAGTCAATTGAAAATGACAATTTGGCACTTAACATACAGACAATGCCTACCGACTTCCTACATTCGGTACTATTTCATGGCACTCCAAGGCATTTCACATGCTCATTAACATATTTATATGGAAAAAGATGTTGTCTGAATTTAGATGGTTTATGTAAGATTACGGATAATTATAAATTCAATTCATGTACATTTCGCCAAGTAATTTCGTTTATATATGATTTAATCCGACCATTAAAAATTCAATGATAATTTGAATGATCCCAGTACCCGCCAAATTTAATATTTCAAAGTTAATGACTGTAACAAAGATATAGAACAAAGGTGAAATGGGAATCAATCGTAAATAAACATAGAAATGAACAATTTCTAGCATTAAAATTGTTTTTGGAAAATAATTGTTATAGATTAATTATATAATTTTAAAAAAATATTTGAAAAAATCAAAAACACCTCGTCTTTGCATAGTCGAAAATAATAATAATAATTCTAATTTTACTACTCTAGTAACTCGCAAATTCAAACGAATTCGAAAAGTAATTAAAACATAATATATTATAATCCAAATATAGGATATTCAAATTACATTTTTCGGTCAATTTTTATTCTCTCACAATTTTTTGTAATTGGAAATTCGAAAAATTAACAATTTGCAACTAGTCGCAAATTTTTTTCAATAATTCAAAACAAAGGAAATTTTGTTTTCCGTGAATTTCAAGTCGAAATCCAAAAATAATTGAAACAATATACTATAGTTGAAATAAGAAGATTGCAACACAAAAGTAAAAGTTTTCAAAATTGTCTGATTTGCGCAAAACTCCACTTTTATGAATTTTCCAAAACGCAACACTTCGCAAAACCCACAATTCCCCACTAAATTTGAAAATGAATTGAAAAATAATTCTTATGAACGTGGAATATTGCAATTCAAACACAACAAAGTTACAAAACAAAAGTACAAATTTTCCAATATTACTGGATTGGCGCAAAACTCCCCTTTTATGAATTTTCCAAAACACAAATGTCGACTAATTGGAACACGATATATTATAATTCAAACAGAAAATTGCACTAAAAAAACTATAATCAATTTCAACTTAAGGAACTTCTATGTGAGACAAAGTAAAATTTCCCAGAATTCCTGGTTTGAATAAAACTCCACTCTTATGAATTTTCCAAAACGCAATACTTCGAAAACCGACAATTCTCCACTAAATTTGAAAATGAATTGAAAAATAATTCGTATGAACATAGAGTATTAAAATTCAAACACAAGAAATTTTACAAATCCCCAGTAGTAGAAAATTCTCAATGTTCCCGATTTGCACAAAACTCCACTTTCAAGGATATTCGCGACACCGTACTTAAAAAACTCCGAAATCGCGACTAACCTTTTATGAATTATCCAAAATACAAATGTCGACTAATTGGAACACGATAAATTATAATTCAAACAGAAAATTGTACTAAAAAACTATAATCAATTTCAACTTAAGGAACTTCTACGTGATACAAAGCAGAAATTTCCCAGATATCCTGGTTTGAATAAATTTCCACTTTTATGAATTTTCCAAATCACAAAACTTCGAAAACCCACGATTCCCCACTAAATTTGAAAATGAATCAAAAAATAATTCGTATGAACATGGAGTTTGCAATTCAAACACAACAAAGTTACAAAACAAAAGTACAAGTTTTCCAATATTACTGGACTAGCGCAAAACTCCCCTGTTATGAATTTTCCAAAACACAAGTATCGACTAATTGGAAAACGATATATTATAATTCAAACAGAAAATTGCATTAAAAAACTATAATCAATTTCAACTTAAGGAACTTCTACGTGATACAAAGTAGAAATTTCCCAGAATTCCGAGTTTGAATAAAATTCCATTTTTATGAATTTTCCAAAACCAAACACTTTGATAACCCACGATTCCCCACTAAATTTGGAGATGAATCAAAAAATAATTCATATGAACGTGGAGTATTAAAATTCAAACACAAGAAATTTACAAATCCCCAGTAGTAGAAAATTCCCAATATTTCTGATTAGCGCAAAACTCCACTTTTATCAATTTTCCAAAATACAAATGTCGACTAATTGGAACATGATAAATTATAATTCAAACAGAAAATTGCACAAAAAAACTATAATCAATTTCGACTTAAGGAACTTCTACGTGATACAAAGCAAAAATTTCCCAGATATCCTGGTTTGAATAAATTTCCACTTTTATGAATTTTCCAAATCACAAAACTTCGAAAACCCACGATTCCCCGCTAAATTTGAAAATGAATTAAAAAATAATTCGTATAGTCGTAAAGTATTAAAATTCAAACACAAGAAATTTACAAATCAAATAATTGAAACATAATACAAGTATTACAATTCAAACACAACAAAGTTACAAAAAAAAGTACAGGTTTTCCAATATTACTGAATTAGCGCAAAACTGCCCTTTCATGAATTTTCTAAAATACAAATATCGTCTAATTGGAATACGATAAATTATAATTCAAACAGAAAATTGCACAAAAAAACTATAATCAATTTCGACTTAAGGAACTTCTACGTGATACAAAGCAGAAATTTCCCAGATATCCTGGTTCGAATAAAACTCCACTTTTATGAATATTTCAAAACACAAAACTTCGAAAACCCACGATTCCCCACTAAAATTGAAAATGAATTGAAAAATAATTCGTATGAACATGGAATATTGCAATTCAAACACAACAAAGTTACAAAACAAAAGTACAAGTTTTCCAATATTACTGGACTAGCGCAAAACTCCCCTTTTATGAATTTTCCAAAACACAAGTATCGACTAATTGGAACACGATAAATTATAATTCAAACAGAAAATTGCACAAAAAAACTATAATCAATTTCAACTTAAGGAACTTCTACGTGATACAAAGCAGAAATTTCCCAGATATCCTGGCTCGAATAAAACTCCACTTTTATGAATGTTTCAAAACACAAAACTTCGAAAACCCACGATTCCCCACTAAATTTGAAAATGAATAAAAAAATAATTCCTATGAACGTGGAGTATTAAAATTCAACCACAAGAAATTCACAAATCCCCGGTACTAGAAAATCCCCAACGTTCCCGATTTGCACAAAACTCCACTTTCAAGGATATTCGCGACACCGTACTTAAAAAAAAAACTCCGAAATCGCGACTAACCTTAAATTTTCTCGACACTTCAAAACAAGCGAAACTTCATTTCGGGCTGGCACTTTAAAGCGGGTTCCAAAAAGTCGGGCTGGAGACGAATCTGTGGATTTGGGGCTGCATCCTGCGATGGACCCGTTTTTCCCTGGGTTGTCGAGAGTTTTCCGAATGAGTCACGGGGGGGAGAATTTCGCCGGACGGAAATGTCAGAAAGCACGAAACCAAAACAAGCGATGACTCGAAAAGCACTTTCGCGGGGGATCGGTATCCTATTTTTTTTTCCTTTTTTTCACTTTTTCGGTCAACAGCGGCCGCAAAAAAATACACGAAGATCGCGAGCAAGGGGAGAATGCTCCTCTCGGTCGCGCGACGGAAACATTTTTGAAGGTTATTCTCACCGAGCCGAGGGGGACTGGAAATTTGTCGCGCAAAGGGACCCGAAAACACTCGCGGAAAATTCGACACCTTACCCGGGGAGGGGGAGAAGAAAGATTACGACGAGGGGACGGATGGCAAAAGGTGAGACACGCCTTTCAATGAAATTTTCGCGAATTTCTCAGGATTTTTGGGATCCGTGAGGGACTTTTTTTCAGTTTCACGCGTTTATTCACGCTGCGAAAAGTCGGCTCCTGGCGAAACATCGATTTGGAGCCGAAGCCCGAATTAACCGATCGGAATCAACATAACCTTAATTCGATACTAAAGTCGCGGACTTTTAAAGGTTACAACAAAACAAGTTTGAGCAATGAAACTGCGGTGCTCGTTTTTTCCTTCGTTTTGTAACGAGAGAAAAAAAAAGGTTCTCAACGCTGTCATTAACGCGCCTGCGTTGCGCGACTAGAGTCGCTGGAGGGATAGAGGCGGAGACTTCAACGCCCGGACATGTTGCCACTACTCGAGTCAGGAAGAGTGTCTTTGGCGGGAAAGGTATCTTTTGAATTCATTCAAATCGGCGCCTAATCAATTTGAATTCATTCGAAGGAATCCGTGGTTGACCCGAAGTAATTGTAATTCGTTTAAACATGTCCTTGATTGAATTTATAAATTAGAGTCAATAAATAAGTTTGTAATTGGAGTTCATTCGAATCGGTCTGTAATTAACTCGAATTTATTTGAATCGGTCGATGATTAATTCGAATTGGCCGCTTATTAACTCGAATTAATTCCAATTAATTCGAAATGGTTTCTAATTAATTCAAATTCATTCGAATCGGTCTCTTATTAAATCGAATGAGTTCTAATTAAATCGAATCGGCGTGTAATTAACTCGAATCAATTCGAATTAATTCGAATTGGCCGCTTATTAACTCGAATTAATTCCAATTAATTCGAATTGGTCTCGAAATAATTCAAATTCATCCGAATCGGTCTCTTATTAACTCGAATGACTTCTAATTAAATCGAATCGGCGTGTAATTAACTCGAATCAATTCGAATTAATTCGAATTGGCCGCTTATTAACTCGAATTAATTCCAATTAATTCGAATTGGCCTCGAAATAATTCAAACTCATTCGAATCGGTCTCTTATTAATTTGAATGAATTTTAATTAAATCGAATCGGTCTGCAATTAACTCGAATCAATTCCAATCGACTCTAATGAATTCGAATTAATTCCAATTAATTCGAAATGGCTTTTAAACAATTCAAATTCATTCAAATCGGTCTCTTATTAACTCGAATGAGTTCTAATTAAATCGAATCGACGTATAATTAACTCGAATCAATTCGAATCGACTCGAATTAATTCGAATTGGCCGCTTATTAACTCGAATTAATTCCAATTAATTCGAATTGGCCTCTAATTAATTCAAATTCATTCGAATCGGTCTCTTATTAATTCGAATGAGTTCCAATGAAATCGAATCGGTTTGTAATTAACTCAAATTAATTCGAATTAATTCCAATTAATTCGAAAAGGCTTCTAATTAATTCAAACTCATTCGAATCGGTCTCTTATTAACTCGAATGAATTCTAATTAAATCGAATCGGCCTGTAATTAACTCGAATCAATTCGAATCGACTCGAATTAATTCAAATTAATTCGAAATCATTCAAAATGACCTCCAAATAACTCAAATGTATTCGAATCGGTCCCTAATTAACTTGAACGCATTCTAATTAAATCAATTCGGCTCCTGATTAACTCGAATTAATTCCTATTAATTTAAATTACGTTCTAGTTACTTTTTTCTTTTATAAAAAACTATAAAACTGTGCGAAAAATAATAAATCAACTGGTTCCTGTGGTTTTTAAGAAACAATTCCGCAGATAATTCGTAATGTACCTTCGTTTACACAGAGAACAGGAGACCTTTCAATTGAATACCAAATTTCAAATAAATGAATTAGTTAGTAACAAAATAATTAATTTATAAATTTGATCTTAATCGCTAAGTGTATCTGTAAAATAATTGTTAATGCCAATAAAAGAGGGAGCTTATCTTTGAAATTTATTTATTTGAGAAAATGTTAACGTATATCACATGTACTAAAGCGACGTAAATAATACAGAACTGTAAAACATACGGTGGGAATAAGTGGTAATCTCTTGATTACAATCTCTCATAAAATAAATTATAATTATACACCTATTTATGCGATAATAGTAACTGTGAATGTAAATAATATGTATTACACATATCATAACAATAATAATAATAGTAATAATAATAATAATGTAAATACATTATTTATTTTGTATCACCTTTCCCATATTTCAAAAAATTATTCTTTCTTACATTAGATTGAATAATAATAATAATAATGATAAATAATATATTACCTTTAAATGATTAAATTTGTAAAGTCTAAATGTCGAAGTACAACAAAAAGAAACAACAATAATAAAAATCAACAAATTAGCGATAGCAAAATTTTTTTTCAGAATAATTGTTTATTATTTTTCCATGAAAAATAAACAAACAAATAAATGCAAACAGGTTTCCGTAGGAAATATCATTACTACGAAAGATCACTTTCATGATAAACGATAACATTATATACCAGCAATTACTTTAATTGACACAAAAAAGTCTCCGGCAGCTGCTATGGATATCAAGTTTACGTCATTCGGAATTTTAAATTCAAGCGAACCGTTATAAAAACTATGCTACTGAACTATTGGCACTATTAGCCAAGTAACTAACAATGAAAAGGAGAACGACGTTGAGAAAAATCAAGCTGAGAACGATTTGCCCTCGGATCCCAACTCTGGCAGAAATTCCCTTCGATTGGAAATCCTCTAAAAAATTACCCTGACATAAAAGTGTTGATCCCAATTTTTGAAAACCCTTGGCTGGAACTCTGGAGTGAATTTGCTCATTGAAAGGGTTCAGAAGAAGCTCATACGAAAATATATCCACACAAAGAGAGAGGAAGTTCGTAATCTCCTCCTCACAAACTTATGAGAAGCTATAATTTTTCACATACGTAGTCCTCTCACTATTAATAGAATAGACAAGAATTCTATTCTAGGTGTACCGTGAATTCCGCAACACGGTTTAACGTGATATTGCACTCTGGTATGATCCCATGTACTTTTAAGTGTAGCACAGAAGAAATCCGAAAGAGCGTTCGACTTTATTTAAAATATATTTATTGTATTAAAAAGAAAAACTAATATGAAATTTCTATTCCTATGTTTCTATTTATTAAAGCATATGCCCTTGTTGCCATGGGGCAAAAGAGGATTGCATACCCAGCCGACACAGTTAGTCATTGCTATATAACATGGAAATCACAATTTATATAACAAAAGAGATACAACAGTTATATTAACATTATATTACATCATAACCTCAGCATTTCTTATTATATAACACGTCGATATAATGAATGCAAAACATTTACATAACTAAGATGCAGAACTTCGTCATTAACGTAATATTACACTGTAATATCACAGATATATACGTGCAATATCATTTGAAAGTCTTGTAGCGATGATATAACGATAAAGTGGTGTGACATTATGTATTTATAACAAATGAGTGGTATTATTACATCCTCGCAATATTGCTATTGCGATATCACATTCGTATAACACTACTAGTAATTTAAAAAAAGGTCATGATTATGGATAGTTCCTGCTTTCGGATTGAAAAGTATTATTGTAATAAACACAGTTATATACTAAATTTATGTGTATTTATTAAAATATCTAGCCTTACCTTAGTAAAAAGCTTGATTAGAGAACGATTCAAAAGCTCAAATACCTCATTAAAAATTATAAACTTCTCTTGATTAGAAAACAGATGGGTTCCAGCCAGTAGATTTAAGGGTGGAGTCTGGTGTAACTAAGGTATTTTTCCAATGCATATAATTTCAAGATATAATATAATCTTTTTATTGAAACTTTTTTTACATATAAAGGGAAGTTCAAAGAAGAAAATTTGCCATTGTAGATTTAATTTGAATATATACATATATAGATATAGTAGTGGCAAGGCAAGGATTCGGTCAAAACGGCGGGATACCTGGAGTCCTGAGAAAATATCGGAAACGTAAAATGAGGAAAAATTTTTCTTTAGTGGGTATATAAAATGCGGATGAACCTCAGTTTGAAAAAAAAAATTGTCAATTTCAAAAATGGCGGAAGAAAACATGAAAATGAACGATACGTGTCCGCTGTTATTTTGCAATAACTTTATACTATAATTATGATTCATGAAAAGTCAAGGTTCATCAGCATATAAATTTAATTACCTTCAATTTAAACGTTGAATCAAGTGAATCGGATAAAAATTCGATGAGCTATGCGTCCCGCCAATTTGGAAAACGTGGTTTTGAGAAAAACGCGTTTAAAGTTTTCGACTAGTCCGTGTTTAGGTGTACCTACTTGGCGCTCTCACCGCTCCTATTAACTATATTTCAAGATCGAAGTTGATGCTATAACTTTACAAAAGCATTCTTCACATGTTTAAGAAGATTTTTAAGCAAAAAAAATCGATTTTTTAGACCTGTTAGACCAGACTCCCTCCTTAAGCATTTTTCGTCCCAAAAGTATCTCAAAAGTATCTCAAAAATTAGTGAAAAGTTTTCACGTGAGTGATGTGAAAGAAATAATCGATGACAATCATCAAAAATTTAGAGGTTCGATTAGGAAAAGTATAAAAATGTACACCATTACTTTTTCTCTCAATACTATTACACCCCACGACACAACAATTGCGATTTGATGACATTTTTTCATTACTTAAGGAGGCTCTTGCGAGTACAACTGAACCCAAATGTTACAAAAAATGAATGTAAATATTTATGTATGTATTTCATGTTTAAGGGGGTAAGGTCACCAATAAAAAGAAAAAGTATATTAATTTTTTTTACAACTTTTATTATAAAAATACATTTTTTAAATATACATTGAAAATTGTACTACTAAATACTTACTAAATTATTTTTTCGAAATCCCTAGTATGTAGTATAAACATACTAGAGATTTATTAAAAATTTCCATTTGGCGCAAGGTTCAAGGAGCACCGATTGACCGATTTGACTCCGCAGTGGCTCATTTTCTCTGGAAGACCATCCTTTATGGAATGAATGTGGGAATTTGGAAAGAAAAAAAAATTACAAAAGTTCTGAATTTTTTAAACCCAAAAACAAAACAAAAACCAAAATTATGTATATATATCTGATAAAAAGTGTTGTAACTTTTTGTTTACTTACTTCTTCCAAAATTCCCACATTCATGCCGTAAAGGGTCTTTCTCCGAATGAAATGAGACCTTGTCGAGGCAAATCGATCAATCGGTGCTCCTCGAACCTTGCGCCAAATGAAAATTTTTAACAAATCTCTAGTATGTTTATACTACATACTAGGGATTTCGAAAAAATAATTTAGTAAGTATTTAGTAGTACAATCTTCAATGTACATTTGAAATATGAATTTTTATAATAAAAGTTGTAAAAAAAAATTGATATACTTTTTCTTTTTACAGGTGACCTTACCCCCTTAAAAATTGAAAATGATTTTCAATAAATAATTCTAGTGTGAACATTACATTTGTTGTGCGCATTGTCTACTTTTTATTAAAATAAATAGACTATAACTTGATTAACCCGTGAGTAACCGAAAAGTATATTTCCGGCCCAGGTTTACGAGAATGCCCAGTCATAGACGCATAGACGTGCGCGCTTCTCTCGCGTAGTCGCGCTACACGAAAAACATGGCTTCCCTTCAGATAACCGGATGTAATCAGAGTTTACTCACTTTAACATATAATATTTAAAAATTTTCCACGGTTGCAAGTTATTTACAAAATGTAATCTGAAAGAGGAAGCTTTTATCTTTAAATTCATATATTTTATATTGTTCAAAAATTTGTTCACGCTTCGGAAATATAATTTTTTCATGCAGCCCCATAAGAGTACACGTAAAAAAGTAACAATTTCAAGCTTTAATTTCACCAAATTTTACACGGTAAGGGGATAAAGTAAGAATACCATAAGATTGGGCATAGCTTGAACCATTGAAAATGTTACAGCTGAGTTCATAAATATTTATGCAAGAACCTCCTTAAAGAATTTTCAGTAAGCACTGTTGACATTTCGACACAAGTTGACATGTGGTATGGAAGCCATTTCTCACCCTAGAGTTGTTATTTTCCGGCAACTGGCGGCGCCACAAGAGATACTTGCCTAGCTAATCATTTTCAAATAAAATAAAGCCCCAGATAGTCCAAAATTACTTCTTCTTTCTGTTTTCTCGTTTTATTATATAATAAATGATTACTTAAATTACAACTGCGTATACATTATTATACTGACAATTATATACAGACGGGCAAAAACTATGTACAAAAATGTATGCGATACGATAGTAATCTTTCAATACAGCCAAGGCTTTCCCTCCGTTTTGCAGTCTATGATGAGCATCTTCTTATTTGCATTAATGCTTTGACTGTATCGCAATTATTTTAAATAAAAATATAGGCACAGTCGTGTTTATACTTCTGTGTTGTCAGGTCACCTGAGAATATATCGAGCTCTGATCGCCTCAAACGTCGGTACGATAATCCAATAAAGCCCACCGATAAGTTGCAATGTGGCTGCGATCCGCAAAGATAAGTAGTGTGCTGAACAGAAGAGTGACATATGTTAGGATTTACTTCAAATAAATCCATTTAAAGTAGAATTGCAAAGTGCATAATATTTGTTTTTCTTTTTCATTCAAATTCTGCCACCAAATAATATTTTTTTTTATATTTCCATTTAAATATACGATTTACAAAATTTTATTTTTGTTCGAATATATTAGTTTTTATTTAGGTTTTATTTATTATCAAAAAAGTAATTTCCTTTGCTTATAATTTTCCGTAACTTTCGAAATTTTAATATTTATTAATGTTATTATAATTTGCATTTACAAAAAAAATAATTTGGAAAAAATGCAACAATAACAGAAATAAGAATTTTAACCTGTGAACTATTTTTTATTTTGAAACACCAATTGCAATTGCAGTTTCAGCGCACGATTTGCAATTAGCATTCTATTTTTTGCACTTCGCATCTTGCATCTTGCATTTCGAGTTGAAAACTATATATTGAAATATAAATAATACACGATTTTTTTTTCTTGCACTTACATTGAATGAAGGACATGAGTATTATCGTGAACCCCACGATGGTGGAAAGGATTTTGTGCACTTTGACTGCGCTTTGTGGACCGAATAAGTCTCGTAAAATAGGCTCTTGCGTGATGGACACCGTAGAGATTCCGACACCACCCACATAAGCACAAATCATGTACCAGGTATACGAATGCGAATGTGAAGTTAAAGCTGAAAATAAAGGAAAAATTAAAATGAAAACCAATTTATAGGAAAATGTAGAACGAATATTGCGGAGTCCTGGCAAGAGAAATCAGAAAAGTAGAGAAATTCCAATTTTCTTTTATCTCGTATTTTTATTTTTTGTATATTTCATTTCACTTTTGCAATATTTGCTCTCAACTTACACGAATTGTAATATTAAATGTTTTTTTAATTTGAGTCCTTTGTGTCCAAAAGAACCTTTCCAAAATTACTGCTTCCTCGCAAATTCCAATTTCAGCACTTTAAATACCTTATCTCGAAATTTCACTTTTTTTTATATATTTTTCTATTCACTTTTGCCATATTTTCACTCAAATCAGACGACCATCAATTTTAAATAAATCTTGATTTGAGTTTTTGGGTTTTAGACATTTTTTTCGAATTACTAGGTCTTGGAAAATTTAAATATCAAAGAATCTTAGGCACACAAATTTTTCAAATTTCTAATTCCATACTAAATCATAAAATACCTATACTAAATCAAATTTCTAAGTTCATACTAAATATATTTTCGCAAAATAATTTAACACCACTCTAAAATTTTGAAAAAATCGAATTTTTTTTTTCTATTAACACCAAATGTATGATGCAGGAATCGCAGATTGAAAGTAAAATAAAATTTTCAAAGATTAAAGTACTTTCAAAACATTAAACGCGATTATCTGGAAACCATGTTTTTCGAACTGGGAGGACGGATTAATCGGAAACTATTGCATGGATCGGTTTGAAATTTTGACAGTAGCTTGACAATTACATTCATTACAAAAGCACGTAGCCGTTTTTTGATTCGTTGTAATTTTTTTTTATAAACAATTAACTGCTCATTTTTTTGACGAAAATCGAATTTTTTTTTCATAAGTGCGCCATTTTTACGAAAATCAATTTAAAAAAAAATCCCTTCGTACTTTTATGGGCAATGTCATATAGATTAAGAAATTTTGTAGTTTTTTTGATCCCGGTCTTCAACTTTCGGAGAAATCCGTCCTCCCGTGGAGGCCCTTAAAAAAAAGGCAATTTCGAAAAACGACTGTGGCACCGCCATTTTGCAACAAAATGTCAATACAAAAATTTTTTTACACACTTGAATACATGTTTGATTGATTGCCTGAAAAAAATTTCGATTCCTTTTTCCGTGCTTTTTAAATTAATTCTCAAAGTTTGGCCTTTTTTCGGACCTCTAGAGTGGTGTTACCCCTTAACACGTTCCGTGCCGTGTGGGTCGTACACGACCCCCGCTGCACTTTCCGTTCAGGCCACAACTTTTTAAAAATCTTATAAGCGTGGGTCGTATACGCCCCACGCGGCCTGAATGAAGAATCTTCAAAAATTGCCGTGGCACGGAACGTGTTAAACAACTATTATAGAGTTTTTTGTTTGAAAAAAACTCAATAGTTTCCACGCAACACAAATATGTTTATCGTTGGGGTCTGGAACGCCACAGAATGCCAACTATGCTATTCTGGTGAAGCGGGCCGAGATTTGAGAATTCAAAAATTTTTAAATATTTCAAAAGTCATCTTGAATCCTGGTCTTCGAGCTCTTCGTGGATAAGATATCGCGAATGTCACGTAATTTGATAAAGAAGCAGGTACCTACTGATATCGTCTTACCAAAGAGAACGATGGACGCCAGCAAGCAAGAGGCTCCAAAATTCAGGCTTCTCCATCTAGCCGTTTTTGGGGACCAGAAAGATAGGACGTTTGGTATAAGGGTTCCGATCCCGATAACTATCGCCACTGCCATGGAATCGGTTGAATTTGCTTTGGGCACGTGCGAGATCAATAACGTTGGGAGAGAAATGAAAATGAACAGTGTTCCAGACTTTATCCCGATCCATGTTGCCACTGACATCCAAAATTTGAAAAACCGCAGTATCTAGAAAGGGAAAGGAGCAAGAAAACTGTAAAATAAGGAATTAAAAAAAAATCTCTGCCGGATGAAAATGTTTTTGGAAATACAGGGTGGCCATAAAGTAAGTATCACTTTCAAAATTCGATATCTCAGACACCGTAAGAGAAAACCCTATAATCATATATATCATTTTATTCAGGGTAAAATGGGATTTCTTCCTAAATTTTTTCAGATTTTTTGGTGCATTTTGAAAAATTTCTTAAATATGACCTTTTTCCTGATTCTACTCGATTTACCGCAAGTATGAACATGTTTGGTCAAGATGACATTTAAATTAGATTATGATAACATAATCTGAAGAAAACGCAACGCCTTATGATGAGCTTGATACAATAATTGTCAATTTCAATTGGTTTTTGATCACAAAAACATTAAATTATGCGCTAACTTTATGAATAAATTTAAAGGTTAGCGATGCAGAAGGGCTTTGCTTGGTTCGATTCATCAACTCAAATCTGACTAATTTGAAAATGATAGTGTAGATTTGTTGAGTGCAAAACTTAAGCTCTATCACGACGACAAGGTGGAAGCCTGTCGATGGACGTTTTTTGGTTTTTTTTTTCGTTATTGTTTTTTCTTTCTATTGTTTTTTTTGTAATTTTTGCTTCTAATTTTTTATTACTTTTTTTGCTGAAATTTGCTTTTAATTTCGTCCTAATTGTGCAACATTTGTTCAGTGCGCCTCCCTTCATTTTCCGCATCAGTTAGATTTGAGTTGATGAATCGAACCAAGCGAAGCCCTTCTTCATCATTCACCTAAACATTTATTCATAACGTTAGCGCATAATTTAATGTTTTTCTGATCAAAAATCAATTGAAATTGACAATTATTGTATCAGGTACATCGTGAGGCATTGCTTTTTCTTCAGATTATGTTATCATAACCTAATTTGAATGTCACCTTGGCCAAAAACATTCATACTTGTGATAAATCCAGTAGAATCAGGAAAAAGGTCATATTTAAGTGATTTTTCACAATGCACCAAAAAATCTGAAAAAATTTAGGAAGAAATCCCATTTTACCCTGAATAAAATGATATATATGATTATAGGGTTTTCTCTTACGGTGTCTGAAATATCGAATTTTGAAAGAGATACTTACTTTATGGCCACCCTGTATTTCCCTGAAATGTCTTCAGAAAAATTCTGAAACCGATTCTTGAAAAAAGAACTCTCGTTCATCTCTTGGAAACAAGATGAAGTTATGTCAAAGTTGTAGCTTGCAACATTGTGGCAATGTTTCGGAAACATCGCTGTGATTTGTTTGCAATTTTCTAAAATATATCATTCAAATATGTTAAAACAATTTTCCTGCAATATTTCCGAAATATTACAGTTCTGTTCCATGCTGGTATTGCAATATTACGACAATATTATTGAAATGTTGTTGTAATTTTCGGAAACATAAAAATACAGTTTCTGAAAATAAACTTCCCGCAATATTTCTGAAATATTCATCAATTGTTGCGAGTGTTGCAAGATTATCATAATATTTCCGAAACATCGTTGAAATGCGTTTTTGAAATTTAAAAAGAAAAATACAACACTGCAATATCCCAAAGCGATCTCCCTGCAATATTTTCCAAACGTTCGCGCGCTACTTTGGTCACACCATCGGTAAAACCTTATTTTCGATTTCTATGGAACTTTCTGAAAAATATTTCCACGAGGAGTACCTGAAACTCCTGTTTCCAGGAATTGCTCCTGGAATTATCTCTCACGAACAGTTCCACGTCCTCGTCCAGCTCGTCATAAACAAACATATCGCTTCCTTCGCCGGAGAGTGGCTGGACATTGTCCTGCGAATTATTGTTACAATTCCTTTCGACGTCTTGGGTTTCTTTGACCATACTCTGACGAGATTCCTCCGCACTGGTCCCGATAGCGTTCCCCAAATTGACAACAGGAACTTCGGGGTCTTCGCTCTGTCGTAACAGGCTGTAAGGTGTCGTATCGGAATTGTTGCTCCTTCTGATTCCCGGTTGCTTGTAAATCAGAGTGCCAAAGGCAGTCGGGAGGAAAATTATCGCGATCAGTAGCAACCCCGTCTCCAAGCCACTGTGCGTTATCAAAAGATTGATGACGATCGGGATGAAGATGAGCCCCGCCGTTGCGGAAACGTTCATAATCGCCGTCATCACCGACACTTTCGTCCGAAAATGTTTCCAGAAGATCTGGTCACTCTGCACGCTCACTAAACTCGCACCGATTCCCATAACGGCACTTGCACTCAAACTCGCGAGATAAGCCCCGACGCCACCGGTCGCAAGGTAACCGGATGCCAGGATCCCTATCGATAGGAGTGCGACTCCTATGAGTCCCACTAACCGTGGAATCGAGGCCAGGTGGACGATCACGTTGGTCCAAGGATCTGAAATATATGTACACAGAAAAAAAAAATATTATTGATTCAAGAAGAAAATTGTCACAGGCTGCCCAAAAGCGTTTGATAGTTGGTGCATCTAATTTTGTCACTAAACCAACGACAACATTTCTTAAGGGGGTCACCCCGTGTGACGGCCGTGATTTTTTCGGAATTTTTCATGATGAAATGAAAAGACACAGAGCTTTCACATTTTTGCTTCATATTTATTCATTCTTCACTTATGTCTCTGAATTTTGTTATACGAAAACATACTTATGATCGTGAGTTACACCGCTCGAATGGCACCCATGTGAAAAAAACGGTGTCCATGATTCCGGCAGATTGGCTTATCTGAAATAAAAAAAAATTGCAAGTTGATCTATAAGTGGATGGCTACCGCCGGAATGAGGATTTTTTGAAAATATTGAAAATTAAATTTTTTACATGCTTTTAAGCGTTAAGACCCAAAATTTAATGATTTTTTTTGGACTATTTTTTCTGTAAAAAGAAGGCGGCTCAATGTTTTTCAAAAATCCTCATTCGGGCGATAGCCAACCACTTATAGATCAACTTGCAATTTTATTTTTTTTTTTTCGGATAAGCCAATCTGCCGGAATCATGGACACCGTTTTTTTCACATGGGTGCCATTCGAGCGGTATAACTCACGATCATAAGTATATTTTCGTATAAAAAAATTCAGAGACATAATTGAAGAATGAATAAATATGTAGTAAAAATGTGAAAGCTCTGTGTTTTTTCATTTCATCAAGAAAAATTCCGAAAAAGTCTTTAAAAAAACGGCCGCCACACGGGATGACCCCCTTATGGGGTTAGGCCAGTCTAGGATTTTCGAAAAATCGATTTTTTTTGGTCGTAAATGGTCCCTTGGTATCTTAAAAATGATGTCCCAAAAGAATTTTAGTACACGGCCGCCCGGTCCGCAGCGAGCTACTACTGAAAACTTCAAACGCGTTTATCTCGAAACTACATATTTCAAAATTGCCAGAAACAGGACTCAGACAATTTTCAACCGATTAACTTGAAATTTTAAATATATTTATAAAATTACATTACCCGTGAAAGTACATATCACTTTTTTTTTATATTGCATAGTTCATTTGTTATTAATAATTTTCTGACGATTTTTTTGGCAATTTTTTTCAGAAGTGCGCCATTTTGTCAAAAATCAATATATCGAAAAAGTGATATATACTTTTACGGCTGCTCTAATATATAATCAAAAAAAAGTAACTGACTTATTATAATTAAAAAATTACAGGCGGTGCGTTTCCGGCAGTTTGGCCTGAAAAAACGGAGGCGTCTTCGCAAAAACGCTGCACAGCCGATATTTTGAACATAATTGCTTCAAAAAAATTAGTGTATACAGTCGATGATATGTATAATAAACACCCTTTTTCGTAATTGCGATTTATTTTATAGTTTCTCTAATAAAAATTCCCAAAAAGGCCTATTTTTTCGGCCTCTAGAGTGGCCTAACCCGTTAAACAAAACTATCGAATATTTGACGCATTGTCATTGGTATTGAATCAATTTTATTTTTTCCAATTACGCTGATTTAGTTGAAATCTAGAGCATGTTTGTTTTTTTAGTGTAATGGAAATATTAAGGAATATTTGGGATCCATCCCACAATGAGAAAAATAGAATCGTGAAAATAATGAAAATACTAACAAAAAATAATAAATTGTAAATATAAATAAATATAAATAAATTGTAAGTATTTACAAATTTCTCAAATAGCATTCAAATGTTTCGGAAATATTGCAGAAAGTTTGCTTTGAAACATTCTAATATTATATCTCAGAAAATTGCAAACAAATTATAACAATACTCTCAAATTTTTTCTAAAATGTTGTAATATCCGCCCAGAGCATGACAAATGTTTCAGAAATATTGCAGGAAGATTGCCTGCAAATATTGTAATTTTATATTTTAGAAAATTTTTAAATAAATTACAACAATCTGTCGGAAATTTATCCATTTTATGTTAGAAAATGTCACGTAACTTTTATTATTTTTCGTGGCAGGCGCATTTTCATTATTTTCTTAGCGAATTTTGAAAATCAATTTTCTTCGTGCATTATAAAAGCAATATAAATAATATTTTAATTTCATAAAAATATTTCCAAATTTCTGGAATCTTTTAAATTTCAATTTTGCAGTCAATTTTATCATTTTGTTTTAGTATCAATGAACTTTATACTGTTTTTTTAAAGAATTTCGCAAAACCTTTTTTTTAATGTATTTAAAAATTTATCATTTTCATTGAGATTGTTTTTTTGAAATTCTGCAGTGATGCAATTACAATAAGCAACTTTTTTCTTACTAAATGCAAAACATTTTTTGCTTCACAAAAGAACGAAGTAAAAAGTACAGAATTTTTAGAATTAAGAAAATACGCATTTACCAGCTAAACACGAAAACGCTGTAAAGAAAATTGGTGTCAGGGTTACTTTTGCAATCCAAATCTCCAATTCCGCATGACTGTTCATGTATCCCAATATTGTTCCATATATTGATAAAATGCTTGGTATAGTCATCTACAAAAAATATGAAAAGTTTTTTTTAATTAAACAAATAAACCACGGTTGATAATTTTTAAATTGAATAAATGAACACAAACAAATTTAATTCACCCGTTTCCTTATATATTAGGGTGTCCCATAAGTTTTTTCCGCGCCACGCTATGTATGACCCCGAGCCGGAAAGGAAGAGACTTATGGGCCACCCTAATATAATAAAATATTGCAAAATTCTGAGGGTACCAAAATTGCAAGGATGATAAATGAAAATTAAAAGATAAATTTTAATGAGATTTCTCTCGGAGTTAAAAATAAGAGCTTATTTTCTCATTGTCACAAGTACTTTTTCTATATATGCATATTTTATTAAAATTGATAAGACGTAGCGGCAACTGATAAAAATGGCTTTACAATTACTGTGAACTTAAATTATCACAACTGATAACAATTATCGGCTAACTGAAAGACTGCAGGCAATTCAACAGACAAATTGCAATCACTCCTCACTTTTTATAAACACGGAATATAAAAATGAAGGTATTAATGGTTGAATAAAATTATTCATTTTCGAAGAATTTATAAGTGTCTGATTTGACAAATTTTGACTATCGAACCGATAAAATTGCTAGAAGAGAATAATAAACATGCACTCGTGACGTAAAATAATTAAACCTAATAGAAAATCAATGAATATTCACAAAAAAATTTATAATTAATTCCAATTTTATTTAATAGGTATTCGTAGAAAATTAATAACTAACTGCAGAATGTTGGTACTTTATGTATTATGTTTGCTGCAATTTTATTATTATTTTTTTATTGATATTATTTTCTTATTGAAAAACAAGAAAATTTGTAAAAAATGAAAGTTTGAAAGAATTGAAAATTAAACAAATTTAAAAAATTTTAAGATTCGAAAGTCAATTAAAAATTGCAAAATTTGGCAAATTCAAACTTTCAATAATAATTTCTGATTTAGAGATTTAAAAATTACGAAATTCCAAAAATTTCAGAGACTTTATTATTTCGTGTATCACTATTTTGAAAAGAAATCCAACATTTTCTGATAACTTACTTCACTTTTGTACACAATTTTTCTGTTACTTGCCATGAGTACACCTTTATTATTTTCATGACGAATTTCTCAAATTTTATTTGTTCCCCACATAATTTTTTAACTTTCATCCGTAAATGTATACATACATATATTTGGGTTCATTTACCGCTTCGTTTGTTGCATAACTTTATATTGCACAACTTTTTATCAACTGAATTGTGAGTGAAAGTGTGCAGGAATCACTTGGATTAAACCGTGAAAATTCACCGATACCTGAACTATGAGAATTCCAATGAAAATAAACCACGAGTATTTTCTATCAGTGTTCGTTGGTCCCAGTTCCGGAAAACTCGTGACAATTTCATCCAGGTGCAGACGTTTCATGACAACAGACATATTTCTTCTCCTCTGATTCTTCTTGATGTTACAGGACAGACGTACCTTTTTTTATTAAATCATTTTAAATAAACTTGTTCAAACAAATATTAATTATTTTATTTCAACTAATGGTAACTTATTATTCTGAAATAAAAATTGTTTTCCTGTTTGAATGAAAGTGCATTTTTATAATAATAATAATAATACTAATAACAGCAATAAATAGTTTATTTGTATATATATGATGTAAAACCAATTATAAAATTTTTGCTGCTTATTATATTATTCGTATATGATAGATTTTTTAATACATAAACAAAAATAATAGTTACCACAGTTGCTGTAAATGTATCTGATAATATTATAATAATAACAATAATAATAAACGGTTTATTTATATATTTTATAAATGGCTCATACGATTAATAAACCGATTACAGAGGTTTTGTAAATTATAAAAATCAGAACACTGGTTTCAAAAATGAAGATTCACCAATAGAAGATTTCAATTGTATAGAATTTAAAAAATAATAATTATCAGAGTTCCTTTCTGCGTCCGTTTGAACACAATACTGCGAGTTACCGATTTCAGATAAGTATTTGAAACCTAATGATTTATAAATGATTTCATGATTTACTCATTGGCAATGTATGTACGTGAGGGAAAGTCATATCTAATCTTGTAGACTGTATCAACTGCCTGATAATCGGTATCATAAAAATAGTTATTTTCATATATAAAAATATATATATGCATATACATCATGGATAAATAAAGGGACGAAGTGAAACTCATTGACAGTACAATAATTTTAAAGAAAAAAATAACTGCTTATACTTGTCGTATAAATGTAATAAAAAAAAATCGCAGTAGTAGAACGAGATAATTAATATGCATTTATGAGATAAAGTAATGAAATTAATTACAGAGTAAGTAGTGGGTATTCATGGGAAACTACTAATTGTAAGTGACTGCATTTTTCTGTATTGTTATTTGATATATTATCTTTGTTAAGAAATTTCTATCTTTCAAAATATAAATCTTACTATTTGTCATAAGTGCATTTTTATTATTTTCTTATTCAAAAAATGACAGAATTAGAAAAGAGCAAGTATTTGAAATTTTATTAAATATCCCAAGGGTCAATAAAATACAATTTCGAAAAATTCCGAACTTAAATAATTGAAAGGGTTTGGCAATTATAAAATTAAAAAAGTTTGTGAAATAAAAAGATTTTAAAGTTTATTGAAAAATCAAAACTTTCTTCAAATTTGGAGCTAAAAAAATTTCGAATTTACAAAAAAAATTCTGGCCCCAGTGGGATCTAGAAACCCTTCAACATTTTACGCTAATTATTATTATTATTAAAAACGTTTATTATGTCATGAATTTCGTAAGGCAAAAGAAATACATGCTTATAAGAAATGTGTTATACATAATTAACTAATTACTACATATTCATCCCAATGAACAGTAACTTATAAAAAGTAACTATTAAAATGATTAAAAAGAGAACACAACTTTACAAACCATTTTTGTGTATCAATAATATACATGTATCCGAAAAATTCAACTTTCTCATAAATAAAACACCAAAAATAATGTAAAAATGCAAAAATCCAGAAATCCACTTTCATAAGTGCAGCAGCAAAGAGAACAAATGATTACTGAAGGAGGTAGCAGAGCAACAAGCCGGTACGTTTTAAATTGGAACCATGTGACTTGATATTAGAGAAACGGTAGAGGAAATTATTATTTTCACAGGTGGATAAACAGTAAACGGTGAACATCGCGGTAACAGGACTCCAGCGATACTGCTGGAAATGCAGCTGCATCGCAAACCTCGCACACGAGACAGTTCAAAGTTGATAAATCATTATGCAAGTAGTAGCAGCAGCAGCAAGAATTGCACTGATATTGGATTGGTAATTGTAGTTAGTCACCTGTGCAGGAATACGACACAGGTACAGAGTATGAATAACAAATACAATGTATTGCATAATTACTGAAAGCGAAACGTTCTTTTTATACTACTGGTTATACAAATTGCTGGAAAAAATGTATTCAAGTTGACCCAAAAATGGTTTTTTATTTTCTGGAATGTTTGTTTCACGCGTTTTCATGAAATCCCTAAACTCACTCGACTGTTGTGGAAAATAAGTTATTCGAGTAATGATATAAAATATAAATAAATTATTTTATCTATAACTTATAAATATTAAATATATTTAATTGAGTTATTTTTTTAAACGATACAACGTTATAAAATGATAATTCATTTTGAAGCAAAAGAAATACATAAAATATTTGTTTTTCTTCATATAGGTATTTATGGTATGTTTATTTAATTTATTTATTTTTTTCATATAATATTTAAATCCGGCAATAATTGTGGTTTTTGGATTTCTTTGGTATGATAATTGCTAAAATTGCTTTGCTAAAATTGCTTTGGTATAATAATCATTAAATAATTAATTCTGCCTGAAAATTGATTAAAAATCCTAAACTGTGACAATTTCAGGATTTGAAAATTCTAAAAATTCGAAAAATTTTGAACTTTGAGAAGTTCCAATATTTCAAAATTCATTTGAAATTCAAAATTTGAAACAATTCTTGAGCTTAATGGGTCAAAATAGGGTAGTTCGAAAATAGCTATAAAAAAAATTATTCCATTAAAGGTAATATTTTCATATTTTTGGTGAGCCCATTTGTTGTTATAACATTTTTCACCAATGAAACAAAACCAACTAGGTACAAAATCCAAGTAAATACCGATACTGTTTAAATAACAATCAATTGCTACCCATGTTTCGGTTCAACGAAATTTATTTACAACAATACATCCCTGAATTTACAAAATATACAAAATTCCTATTAGTATGTCTATTATCTATTTGCGAGAAAAATTTGTCTATGTTATAAAAAATTGTGGTCTTAAAATCTATACCATTAAAAACTCACAAGAATCAACACCATCTGGTGTTATTAATAAATAATTCCACCATCTTAGTCTCGCTACAAAACCCTTTCGTCTCCCTCAAGTCAGTGTCAAATCAAATAAATTTTTTTACAGGTTATTTTCTCTAGCCTGGTCTCAAATTTTCTCATTTCTTCCTAACATTAACACCGACAGCATCGGTTATCGAAGAGAATCCATCTTTTTCTACCAAACTGCTTAATTCTTTCTTAATTTTACCCACAATGGGGGGTCCGCAGTAAATGTAGGAAGTATAAATTTGGATCAGGGAAGCTCCAGCCTTTATTTTGTCGTAAGCGTCTTGGCCGGAAAAAATTCCCCCTACGCCAATTATAGGGACCATACCCTGGGTTCTCTTGTACATGTCCGAAATCATTTCAGTGGAGAGCCGAGTCAGAGGGGCACCACTCAACCCCCCTTGCTCCATTTTGTTTCTATCCAGCAGATTGTTCCTCTCCACGGTCGTATTGGAAATGATCAGTCCATCGATTTTCGTTTTCGCAGCTCGCACCACATCTGCGATATCCTGCTTCTGAGCATCCGTCAAATCTGGGGCTAGTTTCAACAACAATGGGGGTCTTCGGCTCAAAGCGGTTCTCGTTTCGTTGACTTTCGTCAAAAGCGCCGTCAGGTTTTCCTTGCTCTGCAGATCTCGTAATCCCGGAGTATTGGGGCTGGAAACGTTGATGACAAAATAATCGGCGACTTCGTGGAAAGCTTTCACTCCCTCCACGTAGTCGTTTATGGGATCGTCGCTCTCCTTGTTCTTCCCCAAATTGATACCGATTATGCCCTGGAATCCCTTCCTCTTGAGGTCTTGGATTCTTCGTCTAACGACGTCGTGTCCGTCGCTGTTGAAACCATATCGGTTGACGATAGCTCGGTCCGCCAGTAATCGGAAAACTCTGGGCCTCGGGTTACCGGGTTGCGGCTTCGGCGTCACCGAACCAATTTCCACGAAACTGAAACCCAATCGATGCAGTCCTTCGACGGCCTCGCCTTGCTTGTCGAAGCCAGCTGCCATTCCGATGGGACTGGAGAAGGATAAATCCCAAACTTTGGTTTTCAAAGCGACATCGTCCTCGGATTTATTTATTTTGGAAGAATAGAAACCATATTTTAACATTTTTACGGCCAAGCTGTGAGCCAATTCCGGGTCGACGTGTCTGACAAGAGGCATCGCGACTTCTTCGTAGAATTTCTCGTTGCCCTGGTAGAGGCACAAGCCAGAAAATACGGTCGCTGCACTGGTCGTGACTGTGAGTAACGATTTCATTTTTTCAATTGAAGTCAGTTTAGGAGCCATTTTGACGTTTTCTGGAAAAGAAAATTTCGTGAATTTTACGCATGCGTAGTTGTTGTACAAAATTACAAGAACTATACGAACAATAACAAAATGTTTTGCAACCAAATGTTTAGACTAGCAAAATACTACGCGTCAATCTGATTATTTTTGCATAGTTAATTGAAAGTTGTCGAGGAGTTAAGGCAATATAAATGAATGTATGTTTGATTTAACAATAGCGCTAGTTTAATTTCATCTTTACAAATATGGTGTTGATGGTTTCATATTCGACTGAGTAACTGAATTTTGTTTTAGTTGAGAAATATTGGATAGTGAATTGTAGATGATTCTAAAAGGGGTTGGTTTTTGATAGCTAGCAATGATTGGTCGAAATAATTAAGTGGGAGAAAGGACCCTGAGGAAAGTACAAATTTTGTGTATATGAAGAGTGCAGCGTCTTAATTATCTTGTACCTGAGTATTAAAGCTTCAGTTATGAGTGTTGTCGCTGCATAGATGCAATACATTTTATAAGGGTTAAGGTGGTCATGGGTAAAATTGTAAATTGTACACCTCAAAAACTAAGTAAATCAAATAGAAAAGCAGCTGAAAGGGATTAAAGCATTTATACGGCATTTTTCCCCCATGCTAAATATGGGTATTTCCCATTTGACATGTGTCCTGCAAATGTTTGTGTTATGTGTTTCATTGACGGATCCTTGATATTTAACAGTACATATAATAACATTTATACATTAACTAATATTAAAACATATTGCGACGCAACATGCTCTTTTCATTAATATAAGTATTCAGATTAATTAGGTAGATTTTATTGATACTTCAAAAGAATTTGTTCTACAAAAATAAATTATATCTAATTATCAAAAGCTTTCAAAATTTTTTATACACAGTTTCATTTTATACCAATCCATAATCAGTTATTTTTTTTATAATTGTTTCCTATATTTCGATCTATCGCTTTTGTTATTAAAAATTAAATTATATCAATTAGTTACCTTGAAATTACAAGGCTGTTAATATACAATAATAAAAATGATAGATTGCGAGGTAATAAATCATTATTTAACCGTTTGAGCACCAGAGGTCTTTTTTGTTTCCAAATCGCAAATTGCCAAGCGGCGCAGTAACGATCTTTTCATTCCATTTTCCAAAAATGCTGGCTTTTTTATGCATGAAGCAGAAAAAGCGTGTTCGCGTCACCTGGCACTCAAACGGTTAAATTGTCTAATTGTGATTTTATGAAAAATGAAATTGTGTATAAAGAATTCCAAAAGTTTTGCATTATTATTATGTTGAATCTAAAAGTAAATTAAAGGTTTTTCATTTTGAAAATATCCGCCTGAAAGCACATTCGACAAAGAAAAATACATTTTTAAGGTAAGCAATAATTTACATGTTTTTGATATCCATACATTGTTAATTAAGAAATACCAACATTCTAGCTGATAATAAAAATTTACAGATAAAGAAAGAACCTGGATGAAATTTAATGAATTTAAATACAAGAATGACAAAAGTTACTAATTTTAGCTTCGACTCGAATGTTACAATTCTTTGTACATCTTTAATTTTCAAAATATTTGCTTCGAAGCACAATTCCGATTAACAAAAATATACTTTAAACATAAGCATTAATTTATATGATTAAAAAAATATATATATTTAATAAAAGATAATTAAAAACCTGGTTAAAAAGAAATTGTATTCTTTGCCGTAAAGATGAAAAAAAAATTGATTAGTTTTTTTTTATTTACCTTAATTATAAGTCGTCAGCTCCAACTGCGAGCTTCTGAAAGTTTTGAAGGAAAAAATGTGAAATAAAACTTCAAGTAAATGTACTTCGATACTTATTATTCCCCTTGACAACCGCGTACTGACGGAGGATGTCGATTCTCCGTCTTTTTGTCACTCATTATAGTTAAAATTTCTCAAAAGGGGACGAAGAATCGGTGGAATCGTCAAATGTGGTAACGCTGTATGCTACAACCCACGTGGTACGGTAGGAAAACATAACACAGGTGTTAAAAAAGAAATATATGTAATAACATATAACCGCAAAGGTGTTATATAAAAATAAGGTACGTTCTTTTATTTCATGCGGCAGCGGCAACTGTGTTAGAAGTGTCTCGTATTTTTTGCAGATGGCGCTGAGCCGCAAGAGAGCGAGATTTGAAAAAAGATATTGGAAGTTTTTGAATGATTTAGAGGGTTTGATTAATTTTCTCCTAATTATTATTTATACTGGATAATTCATTATCGACTATTTTTCTGTATCATTGTAACAGTCTACATATATGTATATATTTACTTTAAGTCATTTGTGAGTGCTTAAGCGCTTCTTAATTTTCAAATAGCACCAAATTTAAATATTATATAACACATTATATTATTTTTAGCATTTCGCTTTTGTTACAATTTGCATTTATTCCAATTTCGCGCTCTTTCCGTACCACCTCCATTTTGAAGGATTTAACCAACTCGAGGGCCGACCATAGAAGTATTACAGATAGAACAGGGAAGACATAGGCCTGCCTGTAAGTGAAAATGTCCCACCGTTAGAAAGAGAAAGAAAATTGCGGTACCCCATCTATCTCTGTTAACTGGAGCATGGGCTGTAAAAGTCAGAGTGTGGAATAGCTGTTGAGTTAGGTCTGTATATCATGAATTTGAGCCATTTATTTTGAAAATGGCCTAAATCCATTTTTCAAAAAAAATGAAAAAATCAAAAATTTATAATTAAATTGCTGAATACTAATTATTTATGCCGATATATAATGAATCTTTAAAAATGAACTTAAGCCACTTTCAAAATAAACGGCACATTTATTCTGTATACATAAACCTTAATTAAAAAACTTTCCTTCATGACATAAGGAACATTTTTGAGCCTCTTATTTAGCTACATCCTATTTGTATGTTATACAATACTATACTAACGATAAAATATACTAAGAAAATAATTGAAAATCCTTCATTCTAATTCGATATTTTCTATCACTCAGTTCATCACTCTCGCGTTTTAAGCGTTCTTGTTGGAAGTATTTTGAGAGATTTCGTGATCAGTTGAAAAGTAATTAATATTTGGTGACAATAATAAGTCTCTGTTTTGTCGTATAATTTTTCCTGCACCGTGACAAATAAAATCGAAATCATCAGAAGCAAATAATTTTAAACCTCCCCTGTTTTTTCAAATACCTATAACGCAGACTTGCTACTGGATTTCGCCGTTTTACATCTTTACTTACTGCGCATGCGCTGGTAGACAGAGGTAGACAGGGTACCGCGGATTTCCTTCTCTTTCTAGCTGTGGTACCCCCCGAGGAGAGGCCTGGCTCTTCCCCCTGTTCTATCTGTAATACCTCCATGGGGGGCCCGCGAGTCTCTAATGTCCATAGTCCACGTCGATAATGATAACGATCAGCGCCATTTCGCACGTACACAACGAAGAACCGTGCACACGTACGCTCGGACGCTATATAGCCCATGTACTACGTACTATCATCATGACGTTGGGAGCTGTTAGAAGCAGCTGATTTTCGTCTCGTGTCGTGTGGCTCGCTGGCATTCGCCGGGCGGACCGTTAAATGTTCGCGGCACACTCGCAGCAGCAGGAGCGTTCGTCGATCACCACTTTTGCATTATTATGTCGTTGCGCTCGTCAAAATTATGAATACAATTTTCGCCATTATTCTACAAATAGTGCATTTCCTGTACCGATTGACGTCTTCCCTGAAGTCGCTGCTGAGGTCGCTCAGAGGTTATTGCAGTGAGCTTCGTCACGGCAAGGATGTGCGAACGGACGTCGAGGTGCTCGTAGAGAGCAGCAGAGCCTACCACCAATTGCCCGGGCATTTAGTTATCGTATTAGGAAATCACGATTTGTCGGTGGTCGAAATCGTGCGTCTGATCGGATGGTGCGTAACCCTCGGGATACCTTGCCTCAGCTTTTACGATCATACAGGTGATTATCGAATCGGGTACATGCGTACCTATAGGTATACGTGTACATACACGTAGGGTGTGTATGCAATGTAATGTACACGTGACAAAAGAGCAAAGACGAATCCAATGAAGTCATTTTTTCTCTCTCTTCTTTCCATTCATTGTTAATGTTTTTTTTATTAATATAATCCTACTTTTAAGGTTATAGATTGTGCTTTTATTTATGTTTGGATTGCTGTTGTTATTGTTACTATCAATATTATTATTATTAGGTTATTATGTTACTATTGTTATTACGTGTTTTTCCACATTGTTGTTATTATATTATTGTTATTACTATTCCTTGGTTTAATTTATGTTTGTATTCACATTAGGCATTGTTTATTATTATTATTATTATTGATTAATTCTTGGTTGGTCATTGTTGTATATAATATAATTTCTTTATTTCTTTGTTGATGATTTTGGCCGAAGTATTATATGTGCCGTTTATTTAGAAAGTGACCAAAGTCCATTTTTAAAAAAAAATGAAAAACTCGAAAATTTATAACTAAATTGCTGAAAACTAATTATTTATGCCGATATATAATGACTGTTTAAAAATGGACTTAGGCCACCTTCAAAATAAACGGCTCATATATAAATATATTTTTTTTACAATGCTGATCCTGTATATACGTTTCGATCATTGATTTTTGATCATTTTCAGTATTTTGTAATTCTTGATTTTTATAAAAATAAATAATTGCAGATATAGTTATATCGTTAGATTTTTTGTTATTGTATGTTTGATCTTTGTTTCCATTTCTTAGGATAAAAACAGATCTTAGATAATTGTTATTGCGTGATATAAAATAATGTTATTGTCTTTGTTATTTTGTTATTAATTCGATGGTAATCTTTTGTTTTATTTTCGATTTCATTGGATTTGATTTCTTAGAATCGTTTTATGATTTTGTAATGATATATACTGATATTGTAGCGTTATCTATATATTGTATTATTGATATATATTCTATATATTCTATTATTAATAATGGAATATATAGAAACAAAGATCAAATATACAATAACAAAAAATCTAACAATATAACTATATCTGCAATTACTTATTTTAAAAATTCAAGAATTACAAAATACTGAAGATGATCAAAAATCAATGATCGAAACGTATATACAGGATCAACATTGTTAAAAATATATTTATATATAATACTTTGGCGGAAATCATCAACAAAGAAATAAAGAAATTATATTATTATTATTATTATTATTACATTGGTTGTTTTTTTATTTTTGCTATGGTACTTTAACACGTCGACTGCCACGAACAATATACGGGACTCCCTATTCACGCCGTGTGGGTCTTAATGGTATACGCTATTGCATTTGTCGCAACCAATGCAGCCTGAATGGAAAGTTTAGCGTCGGTCGCCATTGACCGACATGGCAGTCAACGTGTTAATATTATTATTACTGTTGCTATTGAGGTATTATTAGTATTATGATAATGATTTTGAAAATGATCGTTAAAATTTTGAAGCTCAGTTTATTCTAAAGAGAAAATGCAAAATTTGAAAAGTTTTGTTTTTTTTTAAATTCCAATAAAGCTTGATTATAAAAATTCTGGAATATTTTAAATTTTGAAAAATATTGGATTTCACAAATTCTGGACAACTGGATTGTAAAATTTCTGAGAAATTTTGAATTTTAAAAATACTGGGAAAATTTGGACTTTTATATTCTAGAAAATACAGAAAAATATCAGAATCCTAAAAATCATGGGAATTCTGGAAAATTTTGGAAAATGCTAATTTTACATTATAAGCAATATGTCTAGAAACTAGCACTTACAATCAATGTCAATGGGTCTTTAAAGTGTATTACTAATTTTTTTAGTTCTTTCTGTTACGTTGATTACAGGAGTAATTTTAAACTTCAAAATGCTTTTTGAATCTTAAAATTCTGAAAACTAACATTTTCCAAATATCTGATCTTTAATTTTAAAAATTTCAGCTTTTTGAAAGATCTGATGCAACAATTGTGTAGCTTTCATGTATAATACTTCAGCAATTGTAACATTTCTCATTAATAATTTCATTATTTATCGTTTTCATTTAACTATTTTATTACTGTCATTATTACTTAATTATTTTTGATAGTAATATAATTATTATTATGACCATAACTATGACGATACCTATCTTTTGTATAACGTTTGTAAGGTATCGCAAACATTTGATAACGCAGCGTCCTTTTATAAATGTTTGACGTTCTTTTCTGTTTGTTATTTAGGTAATTTTCTATCCAAAAAACGAGACGAAGATGTGAAAAGAGAATTTATTAAATCACGACCAGATATAGTGGATTTAGTTGATTGGAACCAGTCGTTTAAAAGCCCTGTTAAAAATGGGATTAACGGTAAGCTTATATTCAATTAATTTCTGTCATTCATAAACTGTGCCGTCATTCATGCGACCAATAAATTATGAATTTAGACTGAAAATGCTTTCTTTTACAAACACAAGCACATACTCTAGTTTCAAGGTCCATCTTGGACTTTTTATTGCATTACATTTGGTTTTAATTACAGCGGTTATATAATAGTTACATAATTAAGCTTTACGTAACAGCTCCAAATAACAGCACATTTAATAGATAATTTTGGGTCAATGAAATTATATACCCATTTAATGTAATAAATCTCTATATATATCATATGCATGCATTATATGTATGAATTAAAATAATTCATCAACTAAAATCATTGCAAAAATAGGAACTGTAATAATAAATTCTACGAGACTGAATTTCAAGACATTCTTATGTCACATTTGTGGAAGTGAGAATAAATAAGGAGACGAAAATCAAATATTATATTCTAACAATTTTTCGCGCTATTCCGTAGCAGAAATATTACAAACCTCATCAATATTAAATTACAATTTCTAGAATTATTCCAAGAACTGTCCAATACAAAAAATGATATATTTCATGTAACAGTAGAAAATGGATATTCAGAATTCAACTACTACTTAAATATTTATTCATGTTCAAAGTAATGGTGTTTTATTATCTCTTCTCTGCGTTACTTATGATCGATACTACAGGTGTTTCCTTATTTATAATATTCTGTTTCTATCCATTTCTGTTCTTATCTATATTGTAAAATTGTGCAAAGTCAATTTAACATGGCAGTAAGTAAACAAAATTCAAGAGAAAAAGTTTTATTTAAAAGTTACCTATAATTCTGAGTTATTCGACAGACTTACTAGTCTGACTTCATACAAAGTCACCTGTTAACAGCTGCATAGAAAAGGTATTAATACCGAGCAACACCTTTCTTAAATGTAGTGTGTTATCTAAAATTTTCATGTAAACTTGAACAGCAATTGAGGCGAATGATAAGTTACCGTGAAGTTTGAACTTCAATGCAAGTAAATGAAAAGCATTTTAATTTCGTTGCCGATGAAACTGAAAAATATACATGTGACAACTCAAAGATAAATTATAATTACCTAATTATAAATAATTAAGATGTAACAATATTATTTACAATGAGAGTAGCTAAAACCAAGAGACGTTTAAAAATAATTATTATTTAAAAAGAAGAACGTAGTTGGAATTAATTGATGTAATCTATAATTAATTACTATGAAAACAGCTAAGAAGCATTTATAATTTGTTATTTGCTGCAATTTTTGTATGATTAAATTCAAAAACGGATCTTTTGATGCTATTAATAAATTGTTAGACTTAATGTTGTTATTATTACATAAAACTTTTTTTAATAACAATTACAGTTGCAAAGATTTACTTCCAAAGTTGTTTGAAAGTGATTCTTTTTATTTAACAATATTTAATAAATTTAAGTTCTATTAAAGTTTTTCTGTTTGCTTTCCTTGAAATAAACAATTCATTATTTCAATTTCTATGTAAACAAGAATCGCTTTGTATTAATGGTATAATAAATTTTAAATTAAATAATTAGTATCTTATTTTTTTATCGGTACCTCCGTTTTTAAAAAATCCAATTGCACTGTCAACAAATTGTCAACTTTTCAAATGAGTGCGATTTAGTTTTTAGTTTTGACTTTTTTTCATTACTATAAAAATTCCCAAATATATCGATGAACAAAACAGTAAAACAGAATGTATTTTTGTTTTCAGGTATTAAAAGGAAAACGCGGATATTGTTTCTTTCTTATTCCGATGGAAAGGAAGAGATCGTATCACTTGCCAAAGACTTAACAAAAGCTGTAAGTCTTGGAACCTTAAAAGTCAGCGAAATAACAATGGTTCTTCTCGAGGAGAAATTAAGGTTTCATGGTATTCCGGATCCAGATTTAGCTTTTATATGCGGTCAAACTTATTCGACTTATGGCCTTCTTCCATGGCATATAAGAATTACAGAATTTTTGTAAGTTTCTTTCATACTAAGTATTTCCATTCGCTTTTTGACCCTGAAGCGACCAGGTGGGGTCCAACCAGACACCAGAGCATGTTTAATGCGATTTGTTGATTAATCGCAACAGGTCAACCCCGCCAATAATTTTCAAATAAATATTTCAAAAAACAAACAAATCACTCTTTTTCAATAAAGAAATGCTTTACTTTCCCTAAAATTCAGCGAAAAATGGAATTCTTGACATCAAACTGATCGATTTCTGTCAAAAAATGTGTGGGGTCCGCGCGGACCCCACCTGGCCACATATGTTTCTACATTTTACCTGGTCGCTTGAGGGTCAAGTGTCTAAATTGTTGCCAATAGTTTATTATTTCGAAGAAAAAAAATGTGTTTTCTTAATATGTAATTAATGCGCAAAAATGTTTATGAATTTATAAATAATTTGGAACCAAGGGAAATCCAAATATTATTTATGTAGAAAATCTTCTACAAAATTCCAGTTTTAAATAAAACAATTTTATCAACATACTTTTTTATTAATCTGCAAATCATTCATAAAAAGAATGTTTTCACCTGTACTAAGAAAAATTGTAGCATTTAGAAATTTATTGTCCTTCTGTTTCAGCACATTACCAGTTCACCGCAAGTTAGCAATCAAAGATTTCGTCCATTTATTGGATCGCTATAATCAGTGTGAGCAACGATACGGGAAATGAAAGGCAACAGGGAACGGAAAAAAATGAAAGATTGAATAATGTAAAATAAACAAAGTGAACAATTCTTCGATATTTTTTAAGTTTTCCACAAAATCCGAATATCTGCAGTTCTGGAAAGAAGAGAAACAATGGGAAGAGCAGCAGTTAGCGTTTCGGAACAAAGACTGAACGATTAAAGAAGAAATATTTATAGAGACTCGTCCTTTTGATTTAGTGAATTGAATGAATTGCAAAACAACAGTAAGAGTTGCAACCAAAAACACGTACTTGTAGTTAGAAAAATTCAATTGGATTGGTTTTCGATGTCATGAATATCACAGTGCGCATTTAACGGACTGTTGTGTTGGTTTAATTGTATGAGAAGCATTCCACACGGCCTGTAACGGATGAAGCATTTTTCAAAATTCGATTAAGTAATTGAATTACGACTGTATATTGATTATTTCGAAATTTACAGTTTGAAGTAATAGAAGAATTAATTTTGATTTTTATTACAATCGAATTCACGTTCCTGAAGTTATTTCTTGCAGTTAAATTTGTTCGTCTCAACCTCCAGTCCTTCATACTGAAAATTATATTAAATATTTAATTTTTGACGCCTTTCAAACGCAGATTATGATATGTTATTATTTTTTTTATTTTCAGAGTGCAAATTTTCTCGAATTAATTATTGATAAAGTGCGCCAGGACAAAACCCGCAAACACCTATACCAGATCCTATATCACAAAAGCATCCAAACTAAAAATCCTACTAGTAAGAAGATAAAGAAAGGAATTTCAATACAGGTTACAAATTTAAAATAGTTATTCACTTAAAAAAAATACTGCATGCATGGTTATAGCCCTTGAATTTTAAAATTAAATGACGATTAACTGGAAATTTTGATTATTTGCTCGTGAACATCCTAAAATCAAGAGGTCAAATTTAAGGCTGAAAATCCTAAATTTCTAAAATATATTATACGTTCCTTTACTCAAGAATTCAAGTATGTAGGACTTTTCATTATCAGATTTTTTATTTGTGAATTCATTTCACTGTAATACGTAAAATTAATTGGAAATAGTTAAATTCCATAAACGGACTGTTACTTTATTTCATGAAAATACCACATAGAATTAAATCACTATATTTTTTATTTCACGTCTGAAACTTTCTTGGAACAAGTGGTAGTAGTTTAGCAGTTTGGCAATTTAACAAATTAATTAGTCTTGTGAGTAATATGTAATTTTAAAATATCGGAATCCTTCTATTTTTGTTATTTCTATTCCTTTTATGTATTTAGGTGTCCCATTTTGCTCCACTTTCCCTCGGATAATAAAAAAATGTACAAATTGGTGATTTTTTAAATTAAAAATGTATGTAATTAATACAATAATGTCTGCGAAATCAAAATAGTTTGCTCAAGAGTCACTAGTTCGAATTTTAAATCATCATTTATAATTGCGTTTTTAAGTAAACTTTCCAGCGACGAGATAAAGAAATGAGAGATTTGTAAATTGTACTATTTTTCTAGTTATTCTTATAAAGTAACAAAAAATTTGAAGCCCAAATTTTAAATATTTATGAGGAAATTTTGCAAAAATATTAATAATTACTTGATTTAAGGTTTTTAGTCATTTTATATTTAACACAAAAAAAAGAATTTGCGATTCTGCGCATTTTTCTAGCTTTTTTTTCGATATTATTCTTAATACTTAATTTTCACAATACTATTTTTAATACTTTTAAGGAAACAAATTTTGAGAATTCTCCTTTATTTCACAACGTAAAATTCTTTTATTTGTCTTTGTCTTTGAAATGCGCGTAGCAGATCCTCAATACATACATAATACAGATTCCATTGCTTACAATATCTCAAAACCAGCCTGAAATATAACTATCCACCTCATAAATAATTTGATCATTAGGCTTGCAATGTTCCTTTGGAACTTCGATTAAATAATAGCGGCAATTTAATTGTTTTTCCATCAAGACTTTGCACGAACGACATTTATTATAAAGTTGTTGTTGACTCGATCTGTTGTTTCCTGTAGGGAGGAGACAATTCATCGAGTCTTCGGTCGAGGAAACTCACGCAATTCGACAATTGGGCAGCAGCTTCTTCTATGGTGTTCAAATGATTCGAAGTTATCTCTGGCAATGCGGCTTCAGCTAAAACTACCTGGTTTAGAAGCAACAAAAAAGGTTGGTATTAGTAGTAGTACTTTTAAATTCTATTTCATAAGTATCGGTATCGAATTTAGAGTTTGTAATTATTTTCTTTAAAAAGAAATGTTGCCATATTCCATTTTATTTCAGTAAAATTGAAATATTGGTATTTCACATGGACGAAAGAAAATTTAAAATCGACGAATAAGGGCTTACTCTCTTCTCTAAATTCTTGAGTTTTGATTTCAAAGCTTCCACGCATCCCGTAGGTAGAGTACGTTTTTCTGCAGGGCCTATGAGAGATTTGAAATTTTGCATTATTTTTTTTCCATTTGTACTTTCGATGTGAGGGAGAAAGTCAGACAAATAGTTATTATAAAAGCTTACAAAATTGGTGGACACCGACGACATCTACGATGAACGGTCTGAAAACAGGAAAAGGTTTAGTTTCATAAATTTAAAATAAATTCCAAATTCACTGCTTTCTCATTCTCCCATATAATAATAAAACCTAAAATTATTGTTTAATTATTGTACTGGCCCTTACTTTTCTTTTTGCGATCCACTTAATAAGGCCGATAATGGAATTAAGTTATTGTCCTGGCGTCGTACTTTCAATACTTTGGACTCAACTTGTTCAATACCAATGGAATAAAATACAAATGATTTCAGATCTTCTAAAGTTAGAGTCGGTGACAAACTTAATCTTATTAAGTTTGTGTATGGCTGTGCTCCATCTCTTTCTAAAACATTTTCAGATTATGCTTATTATTTTCATTTTGTTCATGAATTCGAAGAAAAACAGATACCCTTTATTTGTCAAATATTAATGTAATCGAAGGAAATTCAAAAGGATTATTAAATCATTCTAATTTTATTTTACTTCTCTTCAATTTACATTAATAAACTGCAAAATGCTTTCAGTTGGAAACTTGAATTCTTAGTAATCAAAATTTCAATATATTCATCTGTTAATTACAACATGTGTGCAAATGCATCTGTTTAATACTTTTTGAAATGAAAAAATATCTGAAATGTTACCATCTGAATTTTGAAAATTTGATTATCATCAGAACATTTCATTTCTGTATCTTCAACAGAAATTATTAAATTCGCATGAATCTGAAATGTAAACTTAGTTAGATCAAAAATTTCTACTGAAAAATACAACTAAACAAAAATCCTGAAATCATAGTTCACAAATAAAAATTTAATCTTACTATAAAATTTTTCTACTAGAAAATTGATGTGTTCCATTGAACGAAAATTCCATTATTATATTTGTTTATTCGCTGATTCTCTTTAATTATAATGCGATTGAAATTTTGTTTTATAAAATCCATATACTGGGATACGAAAAGAAAAAGACGCAAGATATAATGAAACAAAAATCTTCTATTATTGGAACTTCAATTTATACAATTTATCCACTAGGGAACGGGAAGTGTTGAAATACTGGGATCTAATAGAAATATAAAATTCTACATTTCCTTAATTGTTCAATGTTATAACAAAGGATGAGGGTCCATAAGACGGGTTTTTGGCCCCAAGGGAGCACAGAGTCCCAACATCTTCATTTTCACGTATGCATATGATGTGCTTTGATGCCTATTACAACATACATAAAAAAAAAGTTGTGCGTATTTGCGCACATATTAAAAAACGCGGTTGAATGTGTCAAAAAAGTTATTTCTTTTTTTTAAATAAAAAGACTTAGGTTTGCTCCAATAAAAACGGGCGTAAATTAATTAAAAAAGACTTAATACTGTTCCAACAAAATATTGAAATTATTATAAAGTTTTATTGTTATATAAATCCGAGATATTATAATTTTTAACAATTATTAGAGCCAAAATCCGGTCTTATGGACCCACATTTTGTTTGCAAATAGAACAATTATATACAAAGAAGTTCGGCCATGTTGTAAACAAAGAAGCGTCAGAAACAAGGCACAAGTTATCGACTTCTTACCAATTTCGTCATACCGTCGAACCAAAACCCAAGTACTGATTTCACTCATACCCATTCTTATAATTCGGCTCTGCGAGGTATTTAGAAAACGTGCATAAAGCTTTACAATAATGTATGTATGTTTATAAATTGTGACTGTCGGAGACAAGTGAAAACCAAATACAATAACGTAGTTTCTTGACGTACAAATAAAGTGGAGCAAACTTCAGAATCGTCTGTCGGTAAAATAAAGCCACTGTCATCCGAGGCTTCGTAGTTCTACAAAATAACGATAGCGTGGGTGTAGAAATCAAGTATCAGAATCCCAAAAAGGCAGATCTAAGTAAATTAACAAATTTCTACCATAGAGGGTACTGCTGTCTTTAGAAACACAAGGAAGTCCATGGTCTTATAACTAAGTATTATATCTACTATATTTCATATCGCTGATTCGGTTATAGAGTGGAACAGGTAAAAAAAGTATTTCAATTATTCTTGGACAAAAAATAAGTAGAATTTGCTGTTAAAATATGATATAGTTAATGTAAGCCACTAATATCCTACCCTCTCCTTAGTTCCCCTTTTGCTTCTAAGAAACAGACTGATAACCGTATAGATATATGCGTAAGGAATTAGGAGGAACGGCGAGAAGGACTTCACGCGCGGAAACGAACGGTTAACCCAAATGATAGCAGCAAACTTTGCTAGAATACAGTCGAGTCCCGTTATAAGCCTGGTCTAGGGGAAGTAGAAGAAACTTTTTTCAGAATTTCAGCGTCTCCACTACCGCGCAGTTAGTTTTGTCGCCCGACAACCTTTCATAAGCCTCTTCATTTTTTTCATCATTTCAAACGTTATATGTATTTACGTTTAGTTGTCACACGCTGTTTGTAAAGTACTCAAAAAAACGTGAAAAAATCCATTTATACTGTTAACTAGTAAGTTTATTCAATAAATAATTATAATGATTATTAAATTTAATTTGTGCATGATTGTTTGTAGTTTTTATTTTAATTTATATAATTTGACCGGCTTGTTTATGTCCCTTTATAACCTCAAAATTTTTTTATCATTCGTTAATATTATTTTGAATTCGTACTCGTATATATAATTTATTATTTATGAATAAATGTTTATGCAAAATTAATTTTTGTTTATTTACGTACTAAAGAAAACTAAAATTTCACACGGTTTTATTAAATTAAATAAATAAATGTTGATATGTATGTAATTTTCCTGTATTATTTTGTGCTCTTTTTTTCTACTGTTAATTAATAATAACAGTAATAATAAATTTTATTTTTATGCATGCTCTTATAGATTACTTGCAATTTGCTTGCAACGTCTTTTCGATAAGTTACATTTTATTTAACAAATCATAATTGCATTCCTATATGTACTTAGTTTATAAGTTTGACAGTTTTAGCGCAGGCTTATACGGGGTAGTCTGGCACAAAACGTAAAAGAGTGATCAAATGGGAGAAGTCGTTTCGACTCAGCAACTGCTGATTGAGGGGAATAGGCTTATAAGGGGCAGGCTTATAACGGAACTCGACTGTATAACATTCTAATCAATTACTATTGTATAATGTACTCGTGTTTTATTCAAATAACCCTACCCTGACCAGTGTCCTTCATTAAAGACTGCATAAGTTAAGCAAGAAATAAAACGTATATACAGGGTGTCTGGCCTAAGGTGTCCAAGCCGAAAGGTGGTGGTAGAGGGTGAAAATTAGAGACGAAAAGTCAAATACCATTTTTCGAAATTCCGAATAATTACCGAGTTATTAAGTAATACTTCTAACCAATCAGAATGCCCCTTTAGATTCTGGTGTGCATGACAGAAGTTTAGACTCGAACCTACTCGTAGTCGGTAACAAAGCAGCAGTAGTAATAATAACAAAAGAAGTAAGACGGTGACACCAACACATTAAAAATGTCTCTTCTGATGTTACCACTAACACACTACTACGACTGTGATATGATATCGTCGGAAACAAAGTATGTACAGAGTGTAATAGTAGTAGTAATAACATAACAAATTAAATGACAAAAATCAACTTTCAAATTCAATGCTGCTATCATTATTATCACTATTATTTTTATTATTATTGTTGTTAATAATATTACTACCACTATATCAATAATAACAACCACAATAATAATAATAATAATAATAATAATAGTAATAATAATAATGATAATAATGATAGCAGTATTGGTCGTGGGAATAGTAGATTTAATAACACAATAATTAAGAATTTGAAAGTTGATTTTCGTCATTTATTTTCTTATGTTATTACTACTACTATTACACTCTGTACATACACTGGGCGCAAAAATTAAGGGATGGAAAAAAATCTAAAGTAGGTGATTTTCAAAGTGCTGTAACTTAAAGAATAACAATGGGAAAGCAATTAAAAAAAGCAAATTGAAGCTCCAAGTTTCTAGACTTGAGATCTTGAATTCACAATGTTTTAACATCAGCAGTTTTTGATTAATCGTAAGGAAACTAAATTATCAGAAAGAGCTTTATGATGAAATCAGTGAAAAAAATTTATTGAAGTCCATGACCCGTCGAAAAACAAGCGTAAATTTGGAATTTCTTTCCCGTTTGTTTTATTAGGATTACTCAAAAACTGCTGATGTTAAAACATTGTGAATTCAAGATCTCAAGTCTAGAAACTTGGAGCTTCAATTTGCTTGTTTTTAATTGCTTTCCCATTGTTATTCTTTAAATTATAGCACTTTCAAAATCACCTACTTTAGATTTTTTCCATCCCTTAATTTTTGCGCCCAGTGTATGTACAGGGCGTAATAGTAGTAGTAATAACATAAGAAAATATTTGACGAAAATCAACTTTTAAATTCTTAATTATTGTGTTATTAAATCTACTATTCCCACGACCAATACTGCTATCATTATTATCATTATTATTGTTGTTATTATTATTATTATTATTATTATTATTGTGGTTGTTATTATTGATGTAGTGGTAGTAATATTATTAACAACAATAATAATAAAAATAATAGTGATAATAATGATAGCAGCATTGGTCGTGGAAGTAGTGGAATTAATAACACAATTAAGAATTTGAAAGTTGATTTTTGTCATTTAATTTCTTCTGTTATTACTACTACTATTACACCCTGTACATACTTTGTTTCCGACGATATCATATCACAGTCGTAGTAGTGTGTTAGTGGTAACATCAGAAGAGAGATTTTTAATGTGTTGGTGTCACCGTCTTACTTCTTTTGTTATTATTACTACTGCTGCTTTGTTACCGACTACGAGTAGGTTCGAGTCTAAACTTCTATCATGCACACCAGAATCTAAAGGGGCATTCTTATTGGTCAGAAGTATTACTTAATAACTCGGTAATTATTCCGAATTTCGAAAAATGGTATTTGACTTTTCGTCTCCAATTTTCACCCTCTACCACCACCTTTTGGCTTGGACACCTTAGGTCGGATATTCTGTATAATTGGCATTTCAGTGTATAAACACAACAGCAGTGCTTAACAAATTTTGTTTCTACACATTCCGTCTAAATTCAGCTCGATATTTTCCAACGAAATTTGCAACAACTCGAAAATCCTTATCTTACTGACGTCATGAGTGTGAAGTATGACATTGACGTCTTTAACACCTGAAAAACACGAGGATATCTTGTTAAAACCGAAATTTCTTCAAATTTTTTCTTAATGCACTTGTAAAGAAATCGCTCTGAAATAAAGGATGAGAGGGTCCATAAGGCGGGTTTTTAGCCCCAAGGGAGCACAGAGTCGCAAGATCTTCGTTTTCACATCTTTTATGTTTTTTACAACATACATAAAAAAAAATTGTGCGTAATTGCGCTCATATTAAAAAACGCAGTTGGATGTGCCAAAAAGCTATTTTTTTGAAAAAATAATAACGAGACTTAGGTTTGCTCCAATAAAAAAGGGCTTAAATTAATTAAAAAAGATTTAATATTGTTTCCACAAAACATTGAAATTATTAAAAAGATTATTGTTATATAAATTCCAGATATTATAATTTTTAACAATTATTAGGGACAAAACCCCGCCTTATGGACCCACACATTCTTTTAATTTGAATTTTAACACAACAGTTGGTATTAACTTTCTCACCATGGCAAAGCTTTCCATGGACAAGATGAAGAACTGGCTACCACTTAATTGGCATGGTATAGTACTACGCGCCATCATGAATAACAAAAGTTTCCTCGAGCGCAAGGACACGTTGTACCATAATGGATGACTGTATCTGTATTTTTAAGGAAAATGAATTGTTTCAAAATTTTGTAGTAGCGGGCTTTCACATTCTATAGTAAAAATGATATTGAAAGAAATGATGTATCCAGATAGAATTAGCAATGTGATAGAAATCTAGGCCAAGGTTTACAATATCAGAAATGATCCTTGACCCTTTGCACTTTGAAGACAAATTTTAAATGGCTCGGTCAATCTCAATCGAATTGAATCCTTTTGATCTGTTTTAAGGCTTCCATTCCCTTAATTATTTTTAATGCAGTTCAGGTTGTGTCAATTGAAAGCTTGATTTGAAGTAGATTTTAATGAATCAAAAATTCAATTTGGATCACTATAAATAGAAATGAATAGATGAAGAAAAAAAAGCATATTTTCAGTTACTTATCATACGCAATACTGCCAATTTTTAAATTTTTAATACGATTTTCTTACCCTGGAGAAAATCATTTTTAAAAAAGTCATTTCTTTTTTATAAGTATTATCAATCCAATCAAAATTGCATTTTATATTAAGTGTTCCAACGGGGATATTACCTGTTATAGAAATTCCAATAATATCAGGTACTTACACGGCTATGTGCAAAGAGCTGCTATGGTCAATAAGCATTTGACCAGGCAAGCAATTGAAAAACAGATGCGATATGGACCCGAGGACGTAGAGGATGTATCTGGTTGTAGTTGTAAGGTTATCAAGTCGGGACACAACCTGGAAAGAGAAAATGCGTCTTAGGACAAGAACGTGACCCTGTTTTCTCACGATTAAAGTTCTATAAGATGCATTTTTTCCCATATGATGCAAGGCGATCAATCATTGCAATCCATACGTCAGATTTTGGATTTGCTAAATATCTTTGATATATTTGGTCACTCAAGGTATCATTTTTGTACGCTGATGGCTTACTTGAAATCCTGTAACGCTGATGAGAAGCATGTTTAGGACAACTTCGATCAGGTACGCGGTGGAGTGAATAGATTGAAGAGTATTGGCATACCTGTTCTCAAAACGAACGTAAACGATAAGTAATCGATAGACCGAATGAAAGGACGAAGTAAATACTTACTTCAAAATATCTTCGTGAAAAGAAACGCAGTCGCGAAGTAGCCAATAATATTTATCTTTCCGAATGGGTACAGATGTATCTGTGAAAATGTTGTCTTGTGGTACCGCATTCTTTAATCGGTATCTGAAATTGCAATACATGACGTTACCCCACATTTGTGACTACCATATAATGTCACGTGTGATTTTCAATTTATTAAAGTTCACTTAATATTTATGTAACTGTGTTCACTGGGTCATTTGATTAGTTCGGGTGCATTGTGAATGATTTGTCCACAAAAAGATAATAATTAGGACAAAGTCCTCTTGAGACGAGGACATAATCGTACTTACTTTAGAATATTTAATAAACAGCAGGGATGCGAAGCGAGGGCTACTATAAACGTGTCCATTGCGATATCAATGCTCACTACCAAAAATGTCCCCACTGTTTGATGAGCATAGATGAGGCTTAAATATTTCTCTTCGTCTATTAAATAATCGTAATAAAACAGTTGAATTCGGGAACGACTTTCGTTTAAGGGCGAAAGGATATCCAATAGTGGGTTGAGAGATGGTAACATAGTGAAGCCTACTGCTGATACCCAGACGTAAACTAAAAGCAGATTTATGTCGTTTGTCAATTGATTTCATCACGCTAAAGCAGCAGTTGCATCTGCAATCGGGAGATGTAATGACAGCTGGATGGTCTCCTGGGCCTAAAGAAGGTAATTCTGAAGGAATTTGTTATTTTTAGCAATCGTGACTTATAATGGACAATTAGTGATACTGAACTAATTTTGTGACGACATACAGTTACACTCGAATTTGTACTCACTAGAGTAAACTATTGCAAAATTCCTGACAAAGAAAATATATTGTTCCAAAATTTCCCGCTCTTTGTGATGTCGAATGTTAACCCAGTCAGTTTCGATGCGATGGAGGAGTGCTTTCAGCTAAAACAATAAACGCAATTGAAAACCGAAGCTCTGGCGTAATTGTGAAACTCATTTTAGGACACTATTCGGAAATGGTTAACATTGGACTCTTTTTTTCTTCAGATAACATTCATGGTGCTCAAGTGTTAATAGTGGACAGTCAAGAAATCTACCATAGATGTGTATATTTTTGAGTTAACCACTTTTATTAGACCCATTGTGACACATATTATAGCAGGCAAGCAATCCAGTAGCGTTACCAGGTCAGGCCATGCTTTCCTTATGCCAAGTATCTGTAAGGTTTTAATACCTTGTAATTATTTACCATGTCTGAAACAGGACAATATTGAATTACAAAGAAAAATAACGCGTTGGTAAGCGTAGTTGAATAACATCTTTACAACGCTGTGCAATAGAGCTACGCCAATTAAATTTTGGAATGATCTTTCGTTAGATTTTTTGGCGATGGACTACTAGGGTCGAACTTAAAAGTTATTCTTATTTTTAAATTAATAATAAGTTATAAAAGAGTTCGATAGAATTAATTAACATCGTTATTTGTTATAAATTGAAACAAAGGTCCAAGGTAAATAAAGACTCGCTAAATAAGAATTTTGAAATTCCTTTAAGTTTGGAAATTTTTGTTTTCTGATTTGGTCTGATTGAGTCGTTTATTGGTAAAGAATAAAAGTTTAGGTTATTGGTAAAGAATTGGTAAACAATTTTTTTTAACACCCAGGCACAAAAGGAAAATAATGAAAATTCGGATAAAATTTGATATTGAAATAATGATGGCCGAAACAAAGCTAAAAGTGCGTTCTGCAAAAATTGATATCGTTCTTTGTTATACAATTGAAATGAATATCCATAAAAAAAGATAGCAAATTACGAAATAAAGACACAATACTGGAGAATTTTGATGTTTCGTTAGTTTTGTCATTTCTGTTTCATAATGTTTCTCTTATCACAGTTTTTGTGAGCGAATAATAAAAATTTAGGCACATTGTTCTTGGTCCCAATCAATTTTCTAACTCTCCAGTTACGAAATCGAAATGGAAAATTTGAATAACATTTAAAATTGAAATAGTTATGGTCGAAACAAGTTGAGGGAATTATTGCAGCACCTTTTAAAAAAATAAATATTTGGGTCTTCTCTATAGATTTTTTTTTCATTTTAGAACAGGTTCGTAACTCACAAAAATATAAAACTTAGAACGCAGATTTAACACAGCCGTTATTAACCCTTTGATTGCTAAAGGCGTATATATACGCTTTGACAAGTTCATCAATATATACGAAAGGTGCATATATGTGCCTTTAATGACTGACATCTGAATATTACCGCGTATATTGATAGTTTCGTGCAAGAGTAAGCCGTAGTCAAAGGGTTAAAAGTCGTCAATGATTTCTCTAGAAAGAATGATTTTTGAATCTACCTCAGGTGGATAAGCACTCAGATATACAACTAATGCTATTACGAAGCAACATTTTCCACGAGTAGTTTGAAACGGCCACAATCCTAGAAAGTACATAAGTTTTCTGTTATACGAATACGGTCCTTTATCGAAAAGGTCCATTTGAAGTTCGTATTCTGAGCAATGGAAATCCAAATTACATGTAACACAGGTAGCAGTTTCACCCAGCCCTCTGAAGAAGAAACACGCCCTTTTCTGCTAGTATAAAAAGGTTTATAATTTTCTTATAGACGAACAAAGTCAACACGGTACGTGCGGTTGCAAGGGTGAATATTTAATGGCACTCAATATTGTTGAGCGACCACTTCTTGTATCAGAATGTTCTTCATAGTAAAGATTCTACTTCGTAAGCAAGCACTACAAATATGTATGTGTGTATGTAACATTTATATTGCCCTGTTGGACGTGGGGCAAAAAGGTGAATACAAGAGAAGGTTACAGTATATAGTTTATGATAAAAGATAATTCAATGATGATATAGTGTGATAAATGATGGTGATAGAATGGATTTAAAAAAGGTGAGAGAGATGAAATGATGTAGTTGAAGTGAAAGATGATGGTGAAGTAAACGGTTGAGTGAGTGATAACGATAGTAAGAAGAAGATATAAGAAGTAATTTAGCTAGCTGAAAAACAGCATTTTGATTATATAGAGTCAAGTTTTCTGAAGTGGGCCACCAAAAATCAGCATATCGAATTTTCTATTTTTTTTTTGGCGATAATTATTTATAAATATGTTAAATATAATCTCCTAAAATTTTTTTAAAAAATTTTTATTTTTACAAAAGTTATAAACAAATTAGTTTTTAGGCTACTTTTTTTTTAAATTGCGATTATTCAGCGAGTTTTGAATAAAAATTTACCAAAATTTAATGGTAAGTACAACATTAGTTGAAGAATATAATAGTGTAATCGAGCGATTAAAAAAATGTAATTTATTTATAAAAAATTAATTTTGCAAGAAACAATTTGATATTTAAGCAAATTCTGGATGAGATAAAACAATATATTTTTTTAAATTTAAAAGCCTTAACATTAAGCTACTGATATCTGCAAAAAAATTTTGGTAATATTCATAAGAAACAAAGTTATGAATTTTCGAACATTGTCGCGGAGGCAATGCAGGCACGTCGCGCGCGCTCGCGCCTCGCTGGCGAGCTTTCGTCTACTATGCAGTAGACAAATTGCGCGCGCGACGCGCCTGCAGTGCCTCCGCGACAATGTTCGAAAATTCATAACTTTGTTTCTTATGAATATTACCAAAATTTTTTTGCAGATATCAGTAGCTTAATGTTAAGGCTTTTAAATAAAAAAAATATATTGTTTTATCTCATCCAGAATTTGCTTAAATATCAAATTGTTTATTGCAAAAATAACTTTTTATAAATAAATCAAATTTTTTTAATCGCTCGATTACACTATTATATTCTTCAGCTAATGTTGCACTTACCATTAAATTTTGGTAAAGTTTTATCCAAAACTCGCTGAATAATCGCAATTTAAAAAAAAAGTAGCCTAAAAACTAATTTGTTTATAACTTTTCTAAAAATAAAATTTTTTTTTTAAATTTTAGGAGATTACATTTAACATATGTATAAATAATTATTGCCAAAAAAAATATAAAATTCGATATGCTGATTTTTGGTGGCCCACTTCAGAAAACTTGACTCATAGTAAGGTGAATTACAATGAGAAAAGAACCCTTAGACTCGTACTGGAAACCAATAGAAGAGAAGTTCATGTTTAAGAGCCTAAGAATTAGACAAATGAAGATGGGATCCTTGTACGAGTAGGATAGGAATGTGTAGTCAGGAACTTAGTAATTAGTCGTCGATATACGAAAAAGTTTGAGACTCGCTCTCTTCTTTGTTCAGGAGGTAGGCAAGTAGGCCAGATTTAAACAGTGGAAGAGATTCAGAGACTTTAAGTGATTGGGGGATGGAGGCCCAGAGACGAAGAGAGATGATCTGAAAAGACTTTGCAAAAGTGTTAGTCCTGGCAAAAGGGATGGAGAAGTTGGGTGTTCCGCTTGTTAGCCTGGAAGATTACCCGATTGAAGGGTTTGTCTCGCGAAAAAGGTCCTTTAGGTAGGCAGGGGACCCGGTGTTTAAGATTTGATAGGTAGCGCAGCCTAGGAAATAAGACCTACGACTTGCTACAGAAAGCCAATTCAGTTTGTGCAAGCGATAGTAGGAGACGTGTTGATCTCTGCGAAGGTCAAAAATGAAACGTGTGCAGGAGTTGACTAATATTTGCAATCTAGAGTCTAAGCTTCTAGGAACATTCAAGTATACCAGGCAGCAATGATCAAGATAAGGCAATACGAGTGCTGATACCAATTTAATTCGAAGGCACTGTGATAGGGAAAGTCTGCAGTGTTTGAGCCTGTAGAGTGTAGAGTGGACTTTGTTGGATATGGATTCTATGTGCCTATGCCAGGAGAGCGAGGAAGTTATTGTGACGCCCAGGCTGGTCGCTTCATTGACCCAAGGAATTTTATTTTTTCCAAGTCCAAGTGAAGGCAGGGTACCTGTGGATCTTGTGTGATAGGAACTACCGAGTAACATGGCCTTGGTCTTTTTTAAATTGAGGCTTATGCCGTTTGTGAACGACCAGTTTGCAATGGCTTTGATGTCTTCGTTGACTTTCTGAAGCGAGTCTAGGATTGAGTCAGGTGGAAAGGAGAGGTATATTTGTGTGTCGTCGGCGAAGATGATGTGATGGCAATACTTGATGATGGATCTGATGTCGTTTACGAAAGGAGAAAAAGTAGAGGACCGAGCACCAAGCCTTGGGGAACGCCTGATGTGGTATGGAGGATGGAAGAAGGCTCTCCTGCTTCGTTTAGTACGGCTTAGCTTCTCGCTGAGAGGTAAGAGTGAAACCAGTGCATGACTGGATCACTGAAGCCAACCTTTCGTAATTTGACAAGGAGTAAATCATGGGGAACCGTGTCAAAGGCTTTGGAGAAGTCGAATAATGCAAGCGCAGTGAGTTCTCCCTTGTCCATAGCTTTGCGGACGTCATCAGTGAATTTAAGCAGTGCGGTCTGGGTGCTGAAGCCAGGCCGAAACCCAGACTGCATAGGATCTAGGATGTTGTTACTCTGCAGAAAACTAGTTATTTGTGAGTGAATTAGGCGTTCAAGTAGCTTCGACAGTTCGCAGAGGTTTGAAATGGGCCTGGTGTCTGTGGTAGAGGATGGATGGCGTGTTTTGCTAGGGTTTAATAATTCTGGTTAATAATTCTCCGTGATGATGCACAAGCGTAAAGTGTCTTTGATTACGACGATAGAAATTATCGTAAAACATGTACGTATCAGCGTGAAAACATCGAGAAAACAAAAATCGTGTTACGTTAGTATTTAATTATCTTATAGATGAAGACGTAATTAGTTTGCACTTATGGAGAAGTAACAAAAATTACTTTTCCTTCTCTGGAAGAATGTTAAAATGCTAAAACTGCAGAATTTTAAGATAAAGTGATAATTTTATACTGTGTTTCAAATATTGACATTTCGATCAGTAAATTGTTTGACAATATGCAGCATATGGTGCATCAATGATCTTTAGCGTCAGTAGCAGTAACCCAACCCCTTCGTTTAGCAACGAACAGTTCAATATTAATAATAGCATTTTTATTAACATCAACATAATCAGTACTTTCTATAATTTTACTTTTTAGAGGTATACAGTGTATATGTAGGACACATGAATAATAAACGGCAGGATAACCGCTATACATTCTCGAGAGGGTACCAAATTGTGCTCTACGCCACCACGTGTGTGGCGTTAACGTTGTTACTGATCGTTAAATTTATGAAAACAAATTTATTTCATGAGTTTTTGCGACTGCAACACTTGAACATTCATTGAACCGTTAAGAGCGTAGTTTGAACTGCACGACGTTCTCATCACATTGATGTCAACACCGTAAAGTAGGACATAGATGTCCGTAAAACCTGCAAACAGAAAACAAGGACGATTTGACTTTGCGTTGCAACTTTTGCCCCCCAAAAAAGCCTACGGTTCATCGGAAAATTTCTAGTGGAATGCAAATAACATCTTTTGAAGCTGCAAAATTTATGAACCACGTTGTTGTCCTTACCGTAGCAAAGCTTTCCATGGACATAATGAAAAATTTGCTGGCACTCAGTTCACAGGCAACGGAACTCCGCATTGTCATGAACGACAGCAACCTTTTGGAACGCACAGACGTTTTGTACCACAAAGGATTAGTGTATCTGTATTTTGAAGTAACAATTTCTGTAACGTTCGCTCAGATGCACTGCAGCGAATATCGTGAATACACGGAAAAAAACAAAAGTTACTGTTCAATATTACAATATTTACTTTAAGGCTGCATAAGAGATCAAATACATACACAACTTCCCGTAAGTGGGTACTGTGGTCGATGAGAAATTGTCCAGGCAAGCAGTTGAAGAACAGATGAGATATCGAGCCAACCGTATAAAGTATATACCTCGACGCATCTGCCAAAGTTTCACTCGAAACTGTCTTGAAGAGTAAGAAGATGCAAATAATTATTAAGGTGTACCTCACATTTTGGTAAATAGTCGACAACGGTTTTTTAAAATCCTTTTTATGTAAAAAAAGTATTTATCGCAAAGGCTACAAATACACATTATTGTTTTATGTAGTGTTTTTTTAAGTACTTGTTATTTAAATAGTGGAGTCTATTTTGTTTCTACATTTCACATATTGTTGATGTATTTGCATATATTATATCCATAGTTTAGGGGACTTGGTAGATGCTGGAGGTAGGAGACAACAAAAATTTGTCCTCTTTTATTTTTTTCCAATACTAGCTGTTTATGAGAAACATGCTGGTTAGTAATACCGTACCATACTTACTTGAAATCTAGTGGTACTGATGAGGAACATATTAATTATTACTTCTAGAAAATACGAAGTTGAATTGATGGATTGAAGAGTTCCTGCGTAGCTTGTGAAAATTAATACAGCGATCATTGGAATTACCAGTCATAAATTCTCACGATCAAAGAATTAACTATGAATTGGGGAATATTAGTACTTACTGCAAAATGTCTTCATGCAGAATCACGCAGTCGCGGATTAGCCAGTAAGATTTATCCTCGTGCACCGGTAAATTGAGTTTAACGTCATCCTGTTCGTTTACCACCCTCTTTAAACGAATTCTACGGAACATAGGTATGCATATGTAATAAGACGTTACATATCTACGTCATGTCTGCTAGGGATCCAAAATAAATTTTCACACTACTAAAAAAATTTGTCATTTTTTTGGTATATTTTAATGAATACTCTTTTTTATTTCTGCATGTATTGTTCGAAGAGGCAATGGGGTCTCTCGATTCAACATCCGAATTTAACTTCGACAGAAAAGCGTAAATCTTGTCACACTTACCCTAATATCTTCAACAGACAACACGGATGAATTGAGAGAACTGTGATGATAGTATCGACCGCGATACCAATTGTCACAACGCTAAATGCCGAAACCGTTTGATGCCTGTAAATCAAATCGAAATATTCATCCTCATCTATCAAATAATCGTAATAGAATAACGGTATTATCGGACGACTTTCGTTCAACGGGGAAATGATATCCAATATTTGACTGAAGCGTGGGGACAACGTGAAACCGAACACTGTCCCCCAGATGTAGACTGAAACAAATCATTCTTATCTTTTTTGCTCAAATGAGAGAGTTCCTTATAACCAGAGAAATTTTAATATTTTGATCAGTAGCAGACAAAAGCAGGCAACGGGCGATCATTTGTTACATTTGCACAACATTGCAGAAAGCTTATCAAGATATTGCGCAAGACTTATTGAAACTTCCAGTAGTTTTTCCCCAGGTTTGCAAAAAATTGCTAGATTCTTATGCAAGACTTGCAGAACCTGGAAAGTTTCAAATGGTAGCGAGAATGTTCGTGTGTGGTTCAATTAAATAGAACTGGGTCTTTTCTAGATAATTGACTGGACAAATGTTACAAAAATGCAAATTTGTGTTAACTGCACTTCACATGTAAAGAAACTATAAGTATGAGGATCGTTACTGGAATACGCTATCGTGAAATTCTTTCCTAACATGACATATCTTTCCAGAATGGAACGCTCCCCTTCCTCCTTAATTTCTAACAATCCGCGTTAATGCGATTCAGAAGTTGCTGCACCTGAAACGAAAACTTTCTTATAAATTGCGATAGGAGAGACCGGTATATCAATAGTAACGGGTGTCAAAAATAACATCAATGATATTAACGCTGTTTGTTGGGTAGTAATTACACCGAGCCACTATTTCCTCGCGTTCTTTTATTTTCTAGCATCTCATCGAAAAAAAAGTAGACAACGAAACATTGTTTCGGTGTAATTGTTACATAACAGACAACGTTAATATCATTGATGTTATTTTTGACACCTGTAACTTTTCATACCAGTCTTCCCTATCAATTAATTGTATACAAATAGATCTCTTGCCCAAAATACCACCAATCTATTGATCTTGATGTTCACCAATTTTATCATCGCCAAATTAACGCATGCCATGCCAGGGATGCAATCGAGCAAAAGGTGAAAATTGGGCCACGCTTTCCGTACTCCAAGTATCTGTTTAATTACATAAATCCTTTTCTATTGTCACGCTGTCAATAATTGAAAAAATAGCGACGTTTTTTTTGTTGGACTATTTTCTGTTACAAGTTAGTAAAATATTTCCCTGTAGCTCAATATTTTTTTTATTCTCATTTATTATGCCCTGGAATCCATGGGGCAATCGGGATAAATTATAGGTACAAGAGATATACAGGAAATTTACAGTTTTTCTTTTTATAAAATTAAAAGACAGCAGTAAGTACACCTATAACGCACAATGCAAATGGTAGCTATGGACAGTCCATGCCACGGAATAGCATTCAAGTTAGTTCTCCCACCAAAGCATTTTCTTAAGATTTTTCTGAACTCCGTATCAGATGTAGATATTATTACTGTAGTAGATATTATTAAAATATCATATATGTCGTCAGTTTAGTTCAAAAGTTATAGTTAGTTAAAATATCTATAACGCTGGTAATTGGTGACTGTGTCGGTGTGTACGTTTATAATACACATTTGTGTGTTAAAGGTCCATCGCTATATTTTGCACACACTCAATTAAAATTTTCTAACCATAACTATATTAAATTAATAAAAATTTTATATGGCGTAGGGTCTATTGTATTGTAGTTGATTGGTTCAGCGAGATGTAAACTACGTAGTGTAGTAATTACTAAATTAGGTTTGAATTAAAAATACAACTATTTGTCCCAACTAATTGTAAGTGGATTCCACTCGACTGGTTTTCCAAATCCCCTTTTTTCTATGTTACATCATTATTAATTACAGAAAGCCCATCAGTAGCTTTATAGGGACGCACCTCGGGCGGGTATGCACTGAATTGCATGAACATGGTAAATGCGAAGAAACATTTGTTCCGAAACGTATAGTCAAATGGCCAAGCTCCCACGAACTGCAACAACTGTCTATTGTACTTATACTCTCCATTGTCGAAAATGTTCATGTTTAAACGAACGTTTCCTTTGCCGTGCAAAAAATAGCACTGAAATGGTGGCAATGTCGATTTGACATTGTTGCCTTGCACATGCAATTTTTTCGAACCAAGTATTTTACTTTGCATAGTTGTAGGTTACAGCGGGAATAATTTATGTCGTCCCCTGTAGAACTGTTGCTTTGCTAAATCTAACGTAAGGTCAATAACTAGGTACATGCTTTTATATCACCCATGGCAGACTAGAAACGCCTCTCTAACTGCACATCATTCATTGTTCCTTCTTCCAATCGTGACTTTGTATTATTGATACTATAGGAACGAACTACAAACTATGGGTTGGTCAGAACTTCACTGGCACTAGTAGGCAATAGATGTTTTAGCGGTGAAAATTCTTTATACTCTTACGTGAGGCCTCTTATTATTGCGCGGAATTTCTGTTATGAAAAACAAGATTGAATAATTTTCATTTGCTTGTTTCAGTACAGGGTGTAAAAAAGTTAATGGTCACCACTTTCAGGGCTTATTTTACACATCTGGATCGGTGGACATTTGAAAAAAAAAATCATCCGCAAAATCCATTATGACCTCGAAATGTAAGGTCAAAGTTTTTTATAACTTTAAAAAATTCTACTCGAGGAGTAGGCAAAAAGTTTCACAGGAGCCACATACCGGAGACGAACCGTTTTCGCGTAAAAAATTGTTAAAGTTTTCGCAAATTCTCGATAGCGCGCAGCAACTCGACGGGGCGCCGCGGCGGCGTCGAGGGTCCCCCACCCTAGCTCCTATTCGTATACGCACGCGCGAGGGTGAAGTGTGACCGCACCACACAAACGCATTACGTCGCGCGGAAGAAAATGAAACCGTGTTACGTATTGGAGATTGCCTCTGGAGATTCTGATTTTACACATAAACCACCTTTAACAGATGAAGTTTTCAAAGCGATTTCTCCGATTTCTCGTTGCTTACAGGGCTGTACCAGGGTGGTGGGTCACCGATTTTCCCCAATCTTTGCACACTTTTAGTAGTCCATTAGGACAATATAATGTGCAAATACTAAGGTGCAATTCTCAAGCGTTTTCGAGAAAATCGCAAGCAAAGTTTACGATTTTCGACGCGACAAGTGTGTTCCCTAGCGTTACGATGCTTAACAAGCAGTGGCGGCGGCCGAGTGGTTAGCGTTCCAGCTTCGTGATCGGTAGGTCGCTGGATCGATTCCCTTTGGTGTCTTTTTCTTTTTTCTTTTTTTTTCTTCACTTATTTCATATATATTACAATTTAAAGGAAATATAACGCGAAAATATATTTATTTGCACGATTTTTTATTACAACAAACATATTTAAAATTGTGGATGAATAAAGGACGAAATGCATTGATTTTCATTCATTATTCTTATTTATTAAACAAATAATTACAAAAAAATAAGAAACAACCAAAGATAATTAAATTTTAATTGTCTAATGCATCTTGAGGATTGCAAATCGTGAGATGATAGTTATCATATAAACAGGAGAAACATAAAGCGGCTTGTTTAGAATATGTATCGGAAAACAAATTTTTAATCTGCCCAAGGAATTAAACGTCGCAGGGTTGGCATATTGGGTTACATTTAGGAGGTATCACTTTCACTGTAAAACTAGGAAGACCCACGTCATCGCTAAAAATTTATCACGTTGAGGACGGCGTGTACAGAAAACTGTGGACGATTTAATGAAACAGTTTTTATTAATTATAGTTTCTTGGAGGGGTTAAACAAACCCTGCATCGTATAATGAAATTTTTAGCAATGACCTACGTGTTCCTAGTTGTACATTGAAAGTTGTACCACCTAAATATAACCCAATATGCCAACCCTGCGACGTTTAATTCCTTGGGCAGATTAAAAATTTGTTTTCCGGTACATATTCTAAACAAGCCGCTTTATGTTTGTCCTGTTTGTATGATAACTATCATCTCACGATTTGCAATCCTCAAGATGCATTAGACAATTAAAATTTAATTATCTTTGGTTATTTCTTATTTTTTTGTAATTATTTGTTTAATAAATAAGAATAATGAATGAAAGAAAAGAAAAATGAAATGAAAGTCAATGCATTTCGTCCTTTATTCGTCCACAATTTTAAATATGTTTGTTGTAATAAAAAATCATGCAAATAAATATATTTTCGCGTTATATTTCCTTTAAATTGTAATATATATGAAATAAGTGAAGAAAAAAAAAAAAGAAAAAGACACCAAAGGGAATCGATCCAGCGACCTACCGATCACGAAGCTGGAACGCTAACCACTCGGCCGCCGCCACTGCTTGTTAAGCATCGTAACGCCAGGGAACACACTCGTCGCGTCGAAAATCGCAAACTTTGCTTGCGATTTTCTCGAAAACGCTTGAGAAGTGCACCTTAGTATTTGCACATTATATTGTCCTAATGGACTACTAAAAGTGTGCAAAGATTGGGGAAAATCGGTGACCCACCACCCTGGTACAGCCCTTGTTAGGCGGATACACACAGAACGGCAACGAGAGCTTCAATGCTATTGTGTGGACTATGGCACCAAAATTAGTCTCCAGTGACAAACATGTGCTTGATACTGCAGCATTTCTTGCTGCAGTCATCTACAATGACGGTCTATCAAGCATCATGAGACTGATGCAGAGCCTCGGGCTCAAAATTGGGCCCAACTGCTACAATTTTTGCGTGGAGACGGATGAGTGGCGCATTAAGTTTTCGGAATGATCGGTTACTGATGCTGCTAAAAACGCTCGATTGTTTTTGAAAACATCCAGAAAGGAGATGGAAGAGGTGAGCATCGATGTGGATGGCCAAATGTGTGGTGCAGGCATCGCAGATTAGAGATAAGAATGAGATTTCATAGATTTTTCTGTCATTCAAACTTTAAACGCGTTTTTCTCGAAACCACATTTTTCAAATTGAACGGACAGATTACACGAACATCAGCTAATTGATTGACTTCAAATTTCGACAGTAGCTTATGATATAATAGCTTATATTATAATATAATAACAAAATTAAAAACAATAAAATAAAATATATAAATAAATAAGTAGACAGTATGTAGATTAAAAGTGATAGAAAACAATATCGAAATTTGTACATTACCAATTCAGCGTTGATTCCTCGCAGAGATTAGATAATCATAAGAGCCCTTTTTAAAAATGAACATTTAATAAGTACGTTAGATGTAAAAAATTTTTTTTACACATAAATTTCTTCGGCATTTCAGTTTATAAAGAGGACAGTATCATCTAAAACGTTTCGTTTCTACATATTCTACATAAACTCAAGTCACTATTTTCCAACGAGACAGCTCATAGGATTTATTTTATTGATGTCATGAGTGTGAAGTATGACATTGACGTCTTTAACACCTGAAATATATGAAATTATCACGTCAAAACCGAAATATCTCAGAATTGTCTTCTTATGAACTTGTAACGAAATTGTTGCGAAATTAATTCTAAATTTCATTCTAACACAACAGTTGATATTAACTTTCTTACCATAGTAAAGTTTTCCATAGACAAGGTAAAAAACTGGCTACCACTTGATTCGCATGGTATGGTACTGCGCGCCATCATGAATAATAAAAGTTTTCGCGAGCGCAAGGACACGTTGTATCATAATGGATGAGTGTACCTGTTTTTTGAAGATGAATTATTATTATTCTAAAATACTATAGTACACATGATATCGATGGAAATGACCCAGGCAAAAATTGCAAAGTGATAGAAATCTGAGCGAGAGATTTAGAAAACCAGAAATGACCTTTAACCATATTCTAATATTCATTTCACACTTCCTTCTTGGCCTCAATTATGCAAGGATTGCAAGAAATATTTTTTTTACTTTACAGGGTGCGCCAAAAAATCTGTTAACAAGTTTGTTAGTGTCTTAACTGTAGTTTTAGGGAAAATGAATTGTTTCAAAATTTTGTAGTAGCGGGCTTTCATATTTTATAGTAAAAATGATATTGATAGAAATGATGTATCCAGACAGAATTGGCAATGTGATAGAAATCTAGGCCAAAGTTTACAATATCAGAAATGATCCTTGACCCTTTGCACTTGGAAGTGCTTTGCACTTTGAAGACAAATTTTAAATGGCTCTGTCAATCTCAATCGAATTGAATCCTTTTGATCGGTTTTAAGGCTTCCATTCCCTTAATTATTTTCAATACAGTTCAGATTGTGTCAATTGAAAGCTTGATTTGAAGTAGATTTTAATGAATCAAAAATTCAATTTGGATCACTATAAATAGAAATGAATAGATGAAGAAAAAAAGCATATTTTCAGTTACTTATCATACGTAATAGTGCCAATTTTTAAATTTTGAATACGATTTTCTTACCCTGGAGAAAATCACTTTTAAAAAAGTCATTTCTTCTTTATAAGTATTTTCAATATAATCAAAATTGCGTTTTATATTAAGTGTTCCAACAGGGATATTACCTGTTATAGAAATTCCAATTATATCAGGTACTTACATGGCTATGTGCAAAGAGCTGCTATGGTCAATAAGCATTTGACCAGGCAAGCAATTGAAAAACAGATGCGATATTGACCCGAGGACGTAGAGGATATATCTGCTTGTAGTTGTAAGGTTATCGAGTCGGGACACAACCTAGAAAAACAACATGTATCTTAGGACAAGAACGTGACCCTGTTTTCTCACGATTAAAGTTCTATATGATGCATTTTTTCCCTTATGATGCAAGGCGATCAATCATTGCAATCCATACGTCAGATTTTGTATTTGCTAAATATCTTTGATATATTTGGTCACTCACAGTATCATTTTTATACGCTGATGGCTTACTTGAAATTCTGTGAAGCTGATGAGAAGCATGTTTAGGACAACTTCTATCAGGTACGCGGTAGAGTGAATAGATTGAAGAGTATTGGCATATCTGTTCTCAAAACGAACGTAAACGATAAGTAATCGATAGACCGAATAAAAGGACGAAGTAAATGCTTAGTTTAGAATATCTTCGTGAAAAGAAACGCAGTCGCGAAGTAGCCAATAAGATTTATCTTTCCGAATGGGTACAGATGTATCTGTGAAAATGTTGTCTTGTGGTACTGCATTCTTTAATCGGTATCTGAAATTGCAATACATGACGTTACCCCACATTTGTGACTACCATATAATGTCACGTGTGATTTTCAATTTATTAAAGTTAACGTAATATTTATGTAACTGTGTTCACTGGGTCATTTGATTAGTTCGGGTGCATTGTGAATGATTTGTCCACAAAAAGATAATAATTAGGACAAAGTCTTCTTGAAACGAGGACATAATCGTACTTACTTTAGAATATTTAATAAACAGCAGGGATGCGAAGCCAGGGCTACTATAAACGTGTCCATTGCGATATCAATGCTCACTACCAAAAATGTCCCCACTGTTTGATGAGCATAAATGAGGCTTAAATATTTCTCTTCGTCTATTAAATAATCGTAATAAAACAGTTGAATTCGGGGTCGACTTTCGTTTAAGGGCGAAAGGATATCCAATAGTGGGTTGAGAGATGGTAACATAGTGAAGTCTACTGCTGATACCCAGACGTAAACTAAAAGCAGATTTATGTCGTTTGTCAATTGATCTCATCAGGCAAAAGTAGCAGTTGCATCTGCAATCAGGTGGTCTCCTGGGCCTAAGGAAGGTAGTTCTGAACGAATTTGTTATTTTTAACAATTGTGACTTATAATGGACAATTAGTGATACTGAAATGAGAGAAGTAGTGTAAGAATTCTAATTAAAAGGTCAAACAAGTAACTAATTTTGTGACGACATACAGTTACACTCGAATTTGTACTCACTAGAGTAAACTATTGCAAAATTCCTGACAAAGAAAATATATTGTTCTAAAATTTCCCGTTCTTTGTGATGGCGAATATTAACCCAGTCAGTTTCAATGCGATGGAGGAGTGCTTTCAGCTAAAACAATAAACGTAATTGAAAACCGAAACTCTGACGTAATTGTGAAACTCTTTTTAGGACACTATTTGGAAATGGTTAACATCGGACTCTTTTCTTCTTCAGATAACAATCATGGTGCTCAAGTGTTAGAAATGGATATTAAAGAAATCTACCATAGATGTGTATATTTTTGAGTTAACCACTTTTATTAGACCCATTGTGACACATATTATAGCAGGCATGCAATCCAGTAGCGTTACCAGGTCAGGCCATGCTTTCCTTATACCAAGTATCTGTAAGGTTTTAATACCTTGTAATTATTTACCATGTCTGAAACAGGACAATATTGTATTACAAAGAAAAATAACGCGTTGGTAAGCGTAGTTGAATAACATCTTTACAGCGCTGTGCAATAAAGCTACGCCAATTAAATTTTGGAATGATCTTTCGTTAGATTTTTTGGCAACAGACTACTAGGGTCGATTTTAAAAGTTATTCTTATTTTTAAATTAATAAATAGTTATAAGAGAGTTCAATAGAATTAATTAGCATCCTCATTTGTTATAAATTAAAACGAAGGTCCAAGGTATGAAACAAAGACTCACTAAATCAGAATTTTGAAATTCTTTTAATTTTGTAAATTTTCGTTTTCTGATTTGGTCTGATTGAGTCGTTTATTGGTAAAAAATAAAAATTTCGTTTATTGGTAATGAATTGGTAAACAATTTTTTAACACCCAGGCAGAAAAGGAAAATAACGAAAATTTGGATAAAATATTGAAATAGTTATGGCCGAAACAAAGCTACAAGTGTGTTCTGTAAAAATGGGTATCGTTCTTTGTTATACAATTGAAATGAATATCCATAAAAAAAGATAGCAAATTACGAAATAAAGACACAATACTGGAGAATTGATGTTCCGTTAGTTTTGTCATTTCTGTTTCATAATGTTTCTCTTATCACAGTTTTTGTGAGCGAAAAATAAAAATTTAGGCACATTGTTCTTGGCCCCAATCAATTTTCTAACTCTCCAGCTACGAAATAGAAAATTTGAATAACATTTAAAATTGAAATAGTTATGGTCGAAACAAGTAGAGGGAAATATTACAGCACCTTTTAAAAAAATAAATATATGGGTGTTCTCTATAGATTTTTTTTCATTTTAGAACAGGTTCGTAACTCACAAAAATATAAAATTTAGAACGCCGATCTAACACAGCCGTTATTAACCCTTTGACTGCTAAAGGCGTATATATACGCTTTGACAAGTTCGTGAATATATACGAAAGGCGCTTATAAGCGCCCTCAATGACTGACATCTGAATATTACCGCATATATTGATAGTTTCGTGGAAGAGTAAGCCGCAGTCAAAGGGTTAAAAGTCGTCAATGATTTCTCTAGAAAGAATGATTTGTGAATCTACCTCAGGTGGATAAGCACTCAGATATACAACTAATGCTATTATGAAGCAACATTTTCCACGAGTAGTTTGAAACGGCCACAATCCTAGATAGTACATAAGTTTTCTGTTATACGAATACGGTCCTTTATCGAAAAGGTCCATTTGAAGTTCGTATTCTGAGCAATGGGAATCCAAATTACATGTAGCACAGGTAGCAGTTTCACCCAGCCCTCTGAAGAAGAAACACTTTCTGCTAGTATAAAAAGGTTTGTAATTTTCTTAGAGACGAACGAAATCAACATGGTACGTGCGGTTGCAAGGGTGAATATTTAATGGCACTCAACATTGTTAAGCGACTACTTCTTGTATCAGAATGTTCTTCATAGCAAAGATTTTACTTTGTAAGCAAGCACTAACAAGTGGTTAATAATTCTCCATGATGATGAACAAGCGTAAAGTGTCTTTGATTACGACGATAGAAATTATCGTAAAACATGTACGTATCAGCATAAAAACATCAAGAAAACAAAAATCGTGTTACGTTAGTGTCTAATTATCTTATAGATGAAGAAATAATTAGTTTGCACTCATGGAGGAGTAACAAAAATTAGTTTTCCTTCTCTGGAAGGATGTTGAAATGCTAAAACCGCAGAATTTTAGGGTAAAGTGATAATTTTATACTATGCTTCAAATATTGACATTTCGATCAGTAAATTGTTTGACAATATGCAGCATATGGTGCATCAATGATCTTTAGCGTCAGTAGCAGTAACCCAACCCCTTCGTTTAGGAACGAACAGTTCAATATTAATAATAGTATTTTTATTAACATCAACATAATCAGTACCTTCCATAATTTTAGTTTTTAGAGGTATGCAGTATATATGCAGGACACATGAAAAACGGCGGGATAACCGCTACACATTCTCGAGAGGGCACCAAATTGTGCTGTACGACACCACGTGTGTGGTGTTAACGTTGTTACTCATCGTTAAATTTATGAAAACAAATTTATTTCATGAGTTTTTGCGTCTGCAACACTTGAACATTCATTGAACCGTTAAGTGCGTAGTTTGAACTGCACGACGTTCTCATCACATTGATGTCAACACCGTAAAGTAGGACATAGATGTGCGTAAAACCTGCAAACAGAAAACAAGGACGATTTGACTTTGCGTTGCAACTTTTGCCCCCCAAAAAAGCCTATGGTTCATCGGAAAATTTCTAGTGGAATGTAAATAACACCTTTTGAAGCTGCAAAATTTATGAACCACGTTGTTGTCCTTACCGTAGCAAAGCTTTCCATGGACATAATGAAAAATTTGCTGGCACTCAGTTCACAGGCAACGGAACACCGCATTGTCATAAACGACAGCAACCTTTTGGAACGCACAGACGTTTTGTACCACAAAGGATTAGTGTATCTGTATTTTGAAGTAACAATTTCTGTAATGTTCGCTTAGATGCACTGCAGCGAATATCGTGAATACACGGAAAATAAACAGAAGTTACTGTTCAATATTACAATATTTACTTTAAGGCTGCATAAGAGATCAAATACATACACAACTTCCCGTAAGTGGGTACTGTGGTCGATGAGAAATTGTCCAGGCAAGCAGTTGAAAAACAGATGAGATATCGAGCCAACCGTATAAAGTATATACCTCGACGCATCTGCCATAGTTTCACTCGAAACTGTCTTAAAGAGTAAGAAGATGCAGCCAGTTATTAAGGTGTACTTCATATTTTGGTAAATAGTCAACAACGAATTTTTAAAATCCTTTTTATGTAAGTATTTATCACAAAGGCTACAAATACACATTATTGTTTTATGTAGTGTTTTTTTAAGTACTTGTTATTTAAATAGTGGAGTTTATTTTGTTTCTACATTTTACATATTGTTGATGTATTTGCATATATAAAATCTATAACTTTAGGGGATTTGTCCCAAAGCGTTAAATAAATAAGAGTAGGCCTGACTCTAAATTTTGCAATATTTATGTGCACCGATATCTCAGACAAAATAAGTAAATTCTACCAAAAATATAATTCTATCTAGTGTAGTCTTATCAATGAAGGCTATTTGATAATGCTCCACATTGGAACGGAAAAATTCCTCTTATTTATGCCTTCGCAGAAATTTACAGGCTCTTGTACACCAAAATAAGAAAGGCACTATTTATTCAGTTTCTAGTTGATTTAATCAGGAAAGTAGCTGGAGTAACAATAAATGTAGTTAAAGTTACTAAAAATATTTAGTTGATGCCTTATTCAACTACATATTGTGATTACTATAAATGATTATTATAAATTTATAGATTAGTATATTACTATAAATGGATAGATTGGTTTTGGTACAGGATTTAATACCGCATACAAAAATATTCAGCAATCCATTTAAAAAAAGGAAAAATCACCTTCGTTTCTCCAAAAATTTTACAAAAATAGAAAAATTGATATATGCCATTATGTTGGAGGTAGGAAGTAACAAAAATTTGTCCTCTTTTATTTTTTCCAATACTAGCTGTTTATGAGAAACATGCTGGTTAGTAATACCGTGAACACTATGTGTATTGTGACGTTTCAGGGTCTACCTCCCCAAGAAACCCCAACATCCTGTAAAATACTCCATTTCATTCATTATTAAAATCAATAAGCCCTTGGCATTGCGCCCAAGCCTTTATTGATTATAAACTAAAATCAATTATTTATTCAAATAATTGATACAAATCAATAAGCCCTTGACACTACGATCAAGCTCTTATTGATTACAAAAATTAATATTTCATTTCATGAAATCAATAAGCCCTTGGCATTGCGTCCAAGCCCTTATTGATCATTAGAATTAAATTAAAAAGAAATTACCTTAAAACCAGAAAATCTGGAAACGCAAAATATTTAATATTAAACTTAAATTATTAAATATCAATTCGACAGGTTAGAAATCCTGTCATTTCTAACATGTGGAACTAAATTAAGAATATTATCAAGAATTTTATCCATAGAATCATAAAGATCTATTTCCTATATAGATCAATTATGCTCAATGATGGATAAATGGGCGAATAATTTGCTGTCCTTATACAGCAGCGCCCGTATTCTGAGAGCACAAATAGAAAATATCGAAATACATCCTTATCGATCAAGAGGATCGATAAGGAAGAATAGTATCCTTATCTGAACGCCAGTAATGATAACTGAGGCTCAGATAAAGGACGCAAGCGCTGTCACTGAACGAGAAAAGGTACTAATTAAGAATAAAATCCGTTCACTGACGTAGTGCAAATTTTCGTTATCGAATGTTCTCGTAAAAGTCGCGGAACATTTCAAATTTGAATTCGCTGATATCCAATAGATCCTTAAGATCTGTCCGGAGCAGCCAATAGCGGAGTCGATTCCCAGAACTGATTCACGCGCTATTTGAATTCCGAAAGCAGAATTCAAAATTAGCCAACGTGAATCAGGATTAGCCCTCCCCGATGAAGAGCCATCGTGGGGGTAGGCGACAGATTGGGGTTCACACGCTCCGGGCAGTATATAAGGAGCTAGAGGATCTCATTAAATCAGATCGATCTTCTGCAAGATCGTAATAAAGATCGCAGAAAAAAGATCGGATCTCAGTATTTGCCCTGTTGCAAATTCAAAGATACCATAAGCCCCCGGCATAGCGTCCGAGCTCTTATGCTATATCCTCAAAACACAATAAGCCCTTGACATAGCGTTCAAGCCCTTATTGTTGATCAGTAAAGAGAAGACCAGTGAGCCCTTGGCATTGCATCCAAGCTCTCACTGTTCATTAAGATCTAAAAATAAAATCCGCGAGCCCTCGACATAGCGCACGAGCTCTCGCCGATTAAAATCACTTAAAATAAAATCCGTGAGCCCTAGACATTGCGTTCGAGCTCTCACTGATTGCATTATTTAAAATATAAATCCGTGAGCCCTCGACATTGCGCTCGAGCTCTCACTGAGTATCATCTAAAAAGGAATCCAAAAGGAATTAAAAGATAAACCGGATAAAACGTGAATTTGCCCGCGAAGAAAAATCAATAAGCCCTTGACATCGCGCTCAAGCCCTTATTGATAAAATCAATGAGCCCTCGACATTGCGTTCGAGCTCTCATTGATCGCAGGTCGTGAAAAAACTCAATAAGCCCTCGACATTGCGCTCGAGCTCTTATTGACCGCAGAAAGAGAGGTAAAAGAAAGGCCCTCTACAAAAAAGACCCTCAAATACTCCTTTAAATTACTTTAAAGAATAAATTTTATCCCTATCCCTAGAAATCCTGAAACGTCACTAGGGAATTAATTATTAGAATTATCTTAGACTTTGCCCGTCCAGTACACGAATCCTCACACGCGTTTAGCTCACCTCTTAAAAACGTCTTTTTAGGACTAGCGGAGGCGTGCGAAACGTCTCAGTATGTATACCCATAGAGTCTATACAAATTCTATAGTCTATACAAAATACAGATCCAGATTATTCAGCATACTTACTTGAAATCCAGTGACACTGATGAGGAACATGTTAATTATTACTTGTAGAAAATACGAAGTTGAATTGATCGATTGAAGAGTTCCTGCGTAGCTTGTGAAAATTGATACAGCAGTCATTGGAATTACCAGTCATGAATTCTCACGATCAAAGAAATAACTATGAATTGGGGAATATTAGTACTTACTGCAAAATGTCTTCATGCAGAATCACGCAGTCGCGAATTAGCCAGTAAGATTTATCCTCGTGCACCGGTAAATTGAGTTTAACGTCATCCTGTTCGTTTACCACCCTCTTTAAACGAATTCTACAAAAAAAAATCCAAAATAAATTTTCACACTACTAAAAAAATTTGTCATTTTTTTGTATATTATAATGAATACTCTTTTTTATTTCTGTATATATTGTATGAAGAGGCAATGGGGTCTCTCGATTCAACATCCGAATTTAACTTCGACTGAAAAGCATAAATCTTGTCACACTTACCCTAATATCTTCAACAGACAACACGGATGAATTGAGAGAACTGTAATGATAGTATCGACCGCGATACCAATTGTCACAACGCTAAATGCCGAAACCGTTTGATGCGTGTAAATCAAATCGAAATATTCATCCTCATCTATCAAATAATCGTAATAGAATAACGGTATTATCGGACGACTTTCATTCAACGGGGAAATGATATCCAATATTTGGCTGAAGCGTGGGGACAACGTGAAACCGAGCATTGTCCCCCAGATGTAGACTGAAACAAATCATTCTTATCTTTTTTGCTCAAATGAGAGAGAAACTTTAATATTTTGATCAGTAGCAGACAAAAGCAGGCAACGGGCGATAATTTGTTACATTTGCACAACATTGCAGAAAGCTTATCAAGATATTGCGCAAGACTTATTGAAACTTCCAGTAGTTTTTCCCCAGGTTTGCAAATAATTGCCAGATTCTTATGCAAGACTTGCAGAACCTGGAAAGTTTCAAATGGTACCGAGAATGTCGGTGCGTGGTTCAATTAAATAGAACTGGGTCTTTTCTGGATAATTGACTGGACAAATGTTAGAAAAATGCAAATTTGTGTTAACTGCACTTCACATGTAAAGAAACTAAGTATGAGGATCGTTACTGGAATACGCTATCGTGAAATTCTTTCCTAACATGACATATCTTTCCAGAATGGAACGCTCCTCTTCCACCTTAATTTCTAACCAATCCGCGTTAATGCGATTCAGAAGTTGCTGCACCTGAAACGAAAACTTCTTTTTCTTATAAATTACGATAGCAGAGACCGGTATCAATAGTAACAGGTGTCAAACATAACATCAATGATATTAACGCTGTTTGTTGGGTAGTAATTACACTAAGCCACTATTTCCTCGCGTTCTTTTATTTTCTAGCATCTCATTGAAAAAAAGTATACAACGAAACATTGTTTCAGTGTAATTATTACATAACAGACAACGTTAATATCATTGATGTTATTTTTGACACCTGTTACTTTTCATACCAGTCTTCCCTATCAATTAATAGTATACAAATAGATCGCTTGCCCAAAATACCATCAATCTATTGATCTTGATGTTCACCAATTTTATCATCGCCAAATTGACGCATGCCATGGCAGGGATGCAATCGAGCAAAAGGTGAAAATTGGGCCACGCTTTCCGTACTCCAAGTATCTGTTTAATTACATAAATCCTTTTCTATTGTCACGCTGTCAATAATTGAAAAAATAGCGACGTTTTTTTGTTGGACTATTTTCTGTAACCTAACCCTGACATTTCCCTATAGCCCAATATTTTTTCTATTCTGATTTATTATGCCCTGGAATCCATGGGGCAATGGGGACAAATTATAGGTACAAGAGACGTACAGGAAATTTACACTTTTTATTTTTATAAAATTAAAAGACAGCAGTAAGTACATCTATAACGCACAATGCAAATGATAGCTAAGAAAGCATTTTCTTAAGATTTTTCTGAACTCCGTATGAGATGGTTAATATATTTTTTTATATCGACTAGTAAAATTTGAACCCGATCGTTCGTGTAATAATGGAGATGGATGCATTTAAAAATTGCAATTTTTACATAGCGGGCGTAGGGAGCACCCCTCTCATTGTCAGTTATACTTATTAATTTTTTTTATGATATGTTAGTGAAAAATTCAAGGGTGGTATGCTAGTCTGTAGTAGATATTATAAAAATACCATAAATGTCGTCAGTTTAGTTCAAAAGTTATAGTTAGTTAAAATATCTATAACGCTGATAATTGGTGACTGTGTTGGTGCGTACGTTTATAATACGCATCTGTGTGTTAAAAGTTATAGTTGGTATCATTATAGTTGGTACAAACAAAGGTCCATCGCTTTATTTTGTACACACTCAGTTAAAATTTTCTAACGATAACTATATTAAATTAATGAAAATTTTATATGGCGAAGGGTCTATGCTATTATAGTTGATTGGTTCAGCTAGATGTAAGCTGCGTATTGTAGTAATTACTAAATTAGGTTTGAATTAAAGGTACAACTATTTGTCCCAACTAATTGTAAGTGAAGAGTACAGAAAGCCCATCAGTAGCTTTATGGGGACGCACCTCGGGCGGGTATGCACTGAATTGCATGAGCATGGTAAATGCGAAGAAACATTTGCTCCGAAACGTATAGTCAAATGGCCACGCTCCCAAGACCTGCACCAACTGTCTATTGTACTTATACTCTCCATTGTCGAAAATGTTCATGTTTAAACGAACGTTTCCTTTGCCGAACAAAAAATAACACTGAAACGGTGGCAATGTCGATTTGACATTGTTGCCTTGCACATACAATTATTTCGAAACAAGTTTTTTACTTTGCACAGTTGGAGATTGCAGCGGGAATAATTTATGTCGTCCCGTGTAGAACTGTTGCTTTGCTAAATCTAACGTAGGGTCAATAACTAGGTACATGCTTTTATAGCACCCCTGGCAGACTAGAAACACCTCTCTAACTGCACATCATTCATTTGTTCCTTCTTCCGATCGTGACGTTGAATTATTGATACTATAGGAACGAACTACAAGCTAGGGGTTGGTCAGAACTTCACTGGCACTAGTAGGCAATAGATGTTTTAGCGGTGAAAATTCTTTATACTCTTACGTGAGGCCTCTTATTATTACGCAGAATTTCTCTTATGAAAAACAAGATTGAGTAATTTTCATTTGCTTGTTTCAGTACAGGGTGTAACAAAATTAATGGTCACCACTTTCAGGGCTTATTGTACCCATCTGGATCGGTGGATAATTACAAAAAAAAAACCGTCCGCAAAATCCATTATGACCTCGAAATTTAAGGACAAAGTTTTTTATAATTTTAAAAAATTCTCCTCGAGGAGTAGGCAAAAAGTTTCAAAGGAGCCACATACCGGAGACGAACCGTTTTCGCGTAAAAAATTGTTAAAGTTTTCGCAAATTCTCGATGGCGCGCAGCAACTCGATGGGACGCCGCGGCGGCGTCGAGGGTCCCCCACCCTAGCTCCTATTCGTATACGCATGCGCGAGGGTGAAGTGTGACCGCACCACACAAATGTATTACGCCGCACGGAAGAAAATGAAACCGTGTTACGTATTGGAGATTGCCTCTGGAGATTCTGATTTTACACATGAACCACCTTTAGCTGATGAAGTTTTCAAAGCGATTTCTCCGATTTCTCGTTGCTTAGGCGGATACACGCAGAACAGCAACGAGAGCTTCAATGCTACTGTGTGGACTATGGCACCAAAATCAGTTTTCAGTGACAAGCATGTGCTTGATACAGCAGTATTTCTTGCTGCAGTCATCTACAATGACGGTCTATCAAGCATCATGAGACTGATGGAGAGCCTCGGGCTCAAAATTGGGCCCAACTGCTACAATTTTTGCGTGGAGACGGATGAGTGGCGCATTAAGTTTTCGGAACGATCGCTTACTGATGCTGCAAAAAACGCTCGATTGTTTTTGAAAACATCCAGAAAGGAGATGGAAGAGGTGAGCATCGATGTGGATGGCCAAATGTGTGGTGCAGGCATCGCAGATTAGAGATAAGGATGAGATTTCATAGATTTTTCTGTTATTAAAATTTTGTATGCGTTTTTCTCGAAACCACATTTTTCAAATTGAACGGACAGATTACACGAACATCAGCTAATTGATTGACTTCAAATTTCGACAGTAGCTTATGATATAATAGCTTATATTATAATATAATAACAAAATTAAAAACAATAAAATAAAATATATAAATAAATAAGTAGACAGTATGTAGATTAAAAGTGATAGAAAACAATATCGAAATTTGTACATTACCAGTTCAGCGTTGATTCCTCGCAGAGATTAGATAATCATAAGAGCCCTTTTTAAAAATGAACATTTAATAAGTACGTTAGATGTAAAAAATTTTTTTTACACATATATTTCTTCGGCATTTCAGTTTATAAAGAGGGCAGTATCATCTGAAACGTTTCGTTTCTACATATTCTACATAAACTCAAGTCACTATTTTCCAACGAGACAGCTCCAAGGATTTATTTTATTGATGTCATGAGTGTGAAGTATGACATTGACGTCTTTAACACCTGAAATATATGAAATTATCACGTCAAAACCGAAATATCTCAGAATTGTCTTCTTATGAACTTGTAAAGAAATTGTTGCGAAATTAATTCTAAATTTCATTCTAACACAACAGTTGATATTAACTTTCTTACCATAGTAAAGTTTTCCATAGACAAGGTAAAAAACTGGCTACCACTTAATTCGCATGGTATGGTACTGCGCGCCATCATGAATAATAAAAGTTTTCGCGAGCGCAAGGACACGTTGTACCATAATGGATGAGTGTACCTGTTTTTTGAAGATGAATTATTATTATTCTAAAATACTATAGTACACATGATATCGATGGAAATGACCCAGGCAAAAATTGCAAAGTGATAGAAATCTGAGCGAGAGATTTAGAAAACCAGAAATGACCTTTAACCATATTCTAATATTCATTTCACACTTACTTCTTGGCCTCAATTATGCCAGAAATATTTTTTTTTTTACTTTACAGGGTGCACCAAAAAATCTTTTAACAAATTTGTTAGTGTTCTAACATGATTGTTTGATTTTTTATGTTTAACTCTTATTATAGTTGGGTTGCCCACGTAAAAGGCTACAATTATAGTTATTTTCAAATCTTTTTATGTTCTTTAAATACTTAATATCGAGATGTCAAGTCGAAGAAAAAAATTTTGGTGTTACACGTTGTTATTTGTTTTTTTATTGACGTAAAATTTAGATTCGCTAAAAAATCCTTGATCCGAGAATGGAATCGTATATCCGTCAATGACCTGTGTGCCTGCGTGGAAAATTTCCATGAGCGTTTGGAGCTTTGGATTAAAGCTAAAGGTGGACGCTTTGAAACGAACTGATTACATTACTACTGTAACATTATCTTACAGTTTTGTGTTATTTGTTTTTTTATTGATGTAAAATAAACGTTTTGTTACAAAAAACTTCGTCAACAGATTTTTGGCACACCCTGTAAAGGAGTCACCTGGTTATTAAGCAGACCTCAAGTGACCAGAGAGAATGTCAACATATTTGGTCAGCAATTAATTGACACTCCATTGATGCCTCCAACAATTACCTATTGCAGCAATTTCATAAGTATCAGGTACTTACACGGCTATTTGTAAAGAGCTGCTATGGTCAATAAGCATCTGACCAGGCAAGCAATTGAAAAAGAGATGTAATATTGCTCCGATGGTGTAAATGATATACCTCACAGTGCTTGTAAGATTATCTAGTCGGGACACGGTCTAGAAAAACAAAATGTGTGTTAGGACAAAACCATGAGCCCATTTCCTTATAGTCGGACTTCAAAATGATGCACTTTGTGAGCCGGTCAATCATTGAGAGATTCACACATAAAACTTTGGATGTGTGGAATGTCTTTGACATATTCCATCACTCCTAGGATCATTTCTGTACACTAATCGCTTACTTGAAATCCTGTGATGCTGATGACGAGCATGTTGAGGACAACTTCCATCAGGTACGCCGTGGAATGAATAGACTGAAGAGTATCGGCATACCTGTTCTCAAAATGAACGTAAACGATAAGTAGTCGATAGATTGGATAAGGGGGCAAAATAAATGCTCACTTTAAAATATCTCCATGAAAAGAAATGCAGTCCCGAATTAGCCAATAAGATTTGTCTCTCCGGAGGGGCACAGACGTATCAATGAAAGTATTGGTTTGCGATGCCACATTCTTCAACCGGTGTCTGAAATTGTAATGCAGTAATAAGATTGCTGTAATATAGCCTGCAAAGTTATCAAGCGGAACTTTTAAAACTCGAGCTGCTAGTTCTTCTGTCTGGCAATAATATTTGAATAAAATCCTTCGAAATTCTGGAGTTTCGCGTTCAGAATTGATGGTATAGGGGAAGTGCGCCTAAATTGAACCACTGCCTAAAATGGACCGGTTCTTGATTCAGGAAATAATTTACATTAGAATTTTTTCCGTAACTAGCTGTAATAAAATATATAAAATCAAAAGCTTGTAGCAATTCAGCAATTGTGTCTCCTACAGCTGTTGTTTGTTGGGAAAGTACGCGCATATTGTAATTTCTGCTGCTTCGCATTCGAGTGCTCGGCTCTTCCCAGTTGGAATTCAATGAATTTAATTATTATTATATACTTGATCTACCCATTTTTTGGGAAATATTTCATATATCGTTTTGTTTAGTTTCGTTCATAACATCTTTTGCAAAAGTGGCAATTTGCCAAAGGGTATAGCCGATTAAGGGGGTCAAAAGTGCCCCTAAACCAAATTACATGTACAATGGGTCATTCGATAGCTTTTCGAAAAAGATTCATTTGTGCCAAATTTCAGCTCTGTATCTCAACCTGGGGGCCAGTAATGGGCAAAATTCAAAAATCTTGTTTTTGCCCAATTTGGCCCATGCTATGGTGAGAAAAAATCAGAAAAAAATCAGAGACATTTCGGTTATAGGGACACATATTACAGAATTTTTACAGATTTTATACCCAAAATTGAAGTCGTAAAAAATCAAAAACGTAAAAAAATTTCGAAAAATGCCCATTTCGAATCGACGGAGTCGCGGAACTATAATCATATTTTAAGAGGAAATGCATATTCATATTACTATTGTTCATGAATTTTTTCAGATTTTTTGGTTTGGTGCGCCATAGTTAAAAAAAATAAAAACCAATATTTACGTCGAATTTCACGTTTTAAAATTCAATATTTACATGAAAACTTTAATTTAAATACTTTTCTCAACGAAATAAGTGATTTATGATATTTTCGACGTATCAACATTTAATGAATTCGCATAAGAAATAAACGATTCTATTTTCTTAATACAACTTTGACTTTTCCGTTTATGTGCATTTCATACATTTCTACTTATAATTAAGTGTACGCTTTTTCTTAATAAGTTTAATTTTTACCTATCCCTTTACTTTAGGCCCGTGGGCAGGTAATTTTACTTAAGTGGTCCAATGTAGGTGCACTTCCCCTACCTAAAGTCTGAACCAGACAATTGCATTTCTTTAGTTATCTGTTCAAAGTACTTACATTTATTTGAACAGCTCAAGCACAACGCGAATTGATTGTTCAGGAAAAAATACTAATTGAGACAAAGTCCTCTTGACACGAGGATATTATTGTACTTACTCTAGAATAGTTAATAAACAGCACGGATGCGAAGCGAGGGCTACTATGAACGTGTCCAATGCGATACCAATGGTTATTAACAAAAATGTCCCCAGTGTTTGATGCATATAAATGATATTAAAATATTTTTCGTCGTCTACTAAGTAATCGTAATAAAACAGGTGAAGTCGAGGACGACTTTCATTTAGAGGCATAACGATATTCAATATTGGGTTGAGAGATGGTAAAAGAGTGAAGCCTGCCGTTGATATCCACAAGTAAACTGAAAACAGATTTATGTCGTTTGTCAGTTGATTCCATTGTCCTGAATTAGCAGATACACCTCCAATCGGGAGATGTAATGACTCTTGGGGTGTCTTTCGGGCTTAGGGAAGGTAGTTTTTAAGGAATTTATTATTTCAAGTATTCGTGACTTATAACGGACAGTTACTGACCCGGAATTGAGAGAAATCAAAATAGAATCCATATTTATGTGAGGGCATTTAGTCAAATTTGAATATGTACTCACTAGAGTATGCTATTGCAAAGTTCCTGACAAAAAACGTATACTTTTCGAAAATTTCCCGTTCTTCTTGTTGCTGAATGTTAACCCAGTCCGTTTCGATGCGACGAAGGAGTGTTTTCATCTAAAACAATAAACGAAAGTGAAAGCGGAAGTTGTGGCGTGATTGTAGAAGTCATTGTGGGTAATACTCGCTACAGAGGTGGTCCAAAGTTAGTAATACTTGGGATACTGTTTGGAAGTGAGTAACATTGAATTTTTCTTCTCTTCACACAAAATTTAGGTAATTCTCATGGTACTGAATTATTAATGCTGAATCTACTCGCTGGGTACACATGCTCGAGTGTACTATATGCCGACGCCAATATGTGGAGAAGCAACTTGTTGTTTTAATGGTTAGTAGCCATGGTTAGTTAGTGCATTGATAGTCAGTAGCAAAATTAGTTTGTCGAATGTGTAGATGTGGTATTGTCGTATCCCAGAGATTACTAATATTAAAAGAAATTGTCATGGAATCAGTTCCGTGCTAGGGGAAAATTCAACGACCCTTCTATATCAAAGTACTTTTGCCTAGGGTACAATCAGCTTATTGTTAGTTGGCTAACCGCTTATCTGGAGTTTGTGACACAGAGTATTGTATGTTTGTCATTGAAGATAAATAAAATAAATAAGGACCATGTTTATAACGATAAAACTTGATATCAAAAATAATGAAAAGAAATAAAAGTAAACTAGTCACTTCGGTAAAAATTACTGAGAATTACGATAGTTCAGTCAAGATTAAACGAGTACATTACTAAAATTATAATATTAATTAGAGCAAATAATGAAACTGAATTTTTATTTGCAATTCTCATTTTTCAAATGTTATTTGTTTCATATTTTTGCAAATGTAGAATTTTCGTACTATTTTCAAAAGAAATATTATATCTCACATACTTTCTACAATTACGTGCAAAACTGATATTTCGTGTATAAGAAAAGAATAATATTTATTTGGATTGTAAAATTAATCAAGCCTTGCATAACTTATAACATACACATCTAGGAACATCGTCATCTAAAACACGCATATTGACTGTTGCTACCGGTATACATATATTACTACTTCAGTACAAAAGGTATAGTGAGCAGTAAACAAATCTACCATAGTTTTGTGCACTTTTGTGTTAGTCGTTTTTATCACACCGATCGTAATACATATTATAGGAGGCATGCAATCCAGTAACGTTATCAGGTCTGGCCACGCTTTCCTTATCCCAAGTATCTGTAAGGTTTTAATACCTTGCGATTACTGATAAGGTTTTTCACAGAAAAGTATTGAACAACAAAGTAAAAAATGTATTGCAAAGCGTAATTGTATAGAATTCTTGTAGCCTTATCCAGTATTGCCAATTTGGACCTATACGCCAAGCAGTATGTGCAATGTTCTTTCGTTAGATTTCTGGCGATTGACTACTACGATCAATTTTTAAAGCTATTGTTATTATTTTAAAATCAACAATAAAAATGTAGTTTAAAAATTGGTATCATTCTTAGTTATAAAATTAAAATTAAGATCCATAATAAAAAAGGTACAATATACGAGAATTTTAAATTTCCGTTAGTTTTGTAATTTTTATTCCTCAACTTTTCTCTCATTCGAATTTTTGTGGGTAAAAGAGTAAAAGTTTAGGCACATCGTAATTGGTCTTAATCAATTTTCTAACTCTCAAGTTACACAATTGAAACCGAAAATTTGCATAAAATTTAAAATTGAAATAGTTATGACCGAAACAAATTGAGAGAAATATTACAGCACCTCTTATAAAAATATAAAACTATGGGTCTCCTCTACAGATTTTCCTTTTTGGTACTTCAAAACAGGATCGTAACTCACAAAAATATATAACTTAGAATCCAGATCTGACGCAGGCGGAATTAATAGTTCTCACTGATTTCTCCAAAAAGAACTATTTTTTAATCTACCTGAGGTGGATAAACAGTCAGATATAGAAGTATTACTATTCCAAAATAACGTTTTCCACGAGGAGTTTCAAATGGCCACAATCCTACAAAATACATAAGTTTCCTGTTGTACGAATACGGTCCTCTTTCGAAGAGATCCATTTGAAGTTGGTATTGTAATTGATGGTTCTTCAAATTACATGTAGTACAGGCAGCAATTTTACCTAGCCTTTTGAAGAGATACCGCGCCCTTTTCTGCTACTATGGGCATGCCTATAATTTTCTTATGGACGAATGGAAACGACACTGTACGTGTGGCTGGAGAAAAGAATAGCGTGAATACGTAATGGCATCTAACAATTATTGAACGGAAAGTTCCTTATACGAAAGACTCTATTTCTCAAGAAATCACAAACAGTTGGTGAACGAGCTCTTTGGTGACGAACAAACATAAAATGTATCTTTGTTCAGGAGGGTAGAAATTACCATGAAGAGTATACATATTAGCGTCAGTAAAATATGAATCTTGTTACGTTCAAGCCTAATTGTGACATGGATGAAGAAATAATTAATTTTGACTACTGGAAAAGGGTTACGACTCCAACGAAACAAAAAAAAACTAAACATTTCCAATATGTTTCTTACAAGTGACATATTTTCGCATGGAGTCAAGACAGGTTTGGTCCAGTTTTAGGCGCAGAAACTCAGTCCTTCTCCCAGGGAGGATTGAGCTAACGGGGGAGGGGGTACTGTTTGTAAACTTTTTTTTTTCATTTTTTTAAATTTCATTTGATGAATGTACAGCATCTGAAGAATGTTGTACTAAATTTTTAGAGCATTTGGAGCAAAACTAAGGAAGATATAGCGATTTAATCAACGGCTGCTTCGAGTCACTACGATCCGATTTTGTATACCTGCGCGACAGCTGCACTGTTTTTTGACTGTTTTTCAAAGGCTGATGTTTTTTTAATGTTTTTCGTTAGAACTTTAACATTTTATACGTTTGTGAGTGAAAATGCCGAGAAAAGTGAGCAGAGAAGAAAGAAAAAGGAGTAGCTCACGGCATCGACGATTCTGTGTAAGTATACAGCGAGAAAAAGAGAATTATTCTGATTTTTTACTGTTTATAACTTTAAATTGATTTTCCCACACTTCACGTTTTCAAAGCCGGTGGAGGCTGTCATTTCAAATCCACTGTACCAATCCCCTCCAAAATTTGTACATTACTTCTCTGTATAATTCATGAGGTAACCCTGTCGAGTTTTTTAAAAATTTGTTGTTATTTTTTATTTTACAATAACAATTTGACCGATTTTTTAAGCGAAAATCGCGTTTTTCGCTTTCTAGTGTTATCAAAACATGAAAAATCAGAAAAAAAGAAAAAACTCGACAGGGTCACCTGGGGAAACTCATAAAATAACAAAAACAAATTGATTTTTTTATTTCAAATGATCGAGTGACGAGAAACGACCGTCACCGCAAAACATCTTTTTTTCGAGACGTCTCCGGAGATTGGCTGTCAACGGCTTAGTTTTCGATATTTTTCACTGAAAATGTAAGAAAACGTTTTTTAAATGATATATTACAATATCCGTAATTAGCTAATTTAAAATACATTACCTGTATCTTTTGAAAAAATTATTGAAAAAGGCTCTTTTTGGCATAATTAACAGTACATAATCTTTGACATAATTTACAGAATTTAAGATACGGTAACAATTTTATTTTCTTTTAAATCAGTATTTCAAATAACTTTCCACAAGTAACTAAAAAAGTTACCCCTCACACCGTGACTGAGAATTTGACGAAGTCGAAATAATATCATTTCCTACAAGTACTTTTGAAATAGTCATGGTTTTGCCTAGCCAAATTGGGAACAATAAAATTGATGCAATAACAATAACAATGCGTCAAGTACTGGATACATTTGTTTAAGGAATTTTGTCATTGGATCAATGGCGAAATTAAATAGAACAACTATCAAATGTTTGTGGCAGCCCGTGATAATTTTGTTCTTGAGTTAATAATATTTTTGTTCTGTCTGGTTGAGTTGTACACGACGAACTAGTGTATTTTATCCCGATATTTCGAAACCTATGTCTTATAAGACGATGGTGAAATATGCGTATATTTTTCTTCAGGGTACAAATTAAACTGGACTACCGCATAAATTGGACCTGTTCTTGATTTAGAATATTTTAGTTAGAATAATTAGAGTTTAGAATAATTTAGTTAATATTAGAACTTTATCTATGATGAGTTCTTAAAATAGCTGTAATAACGCATTGGAAAGCAAAAGTTAGTAATAGTGTCCCATTAGTTGTCGCTGTTGCTCCTTATTGTAACAAATAAGTTAAAACAATTTATTTATCGCTCTGGGACAAGTCCTTTCAAGCGTGAAAATACAATACATAATATAGAAAATGTATACAATATAATGAACCAGTGATTGACTGTTCAAAATTTTTATAAAAATAGAAATAATTTAAAATAACAATACAATAGAATATAATAATAAAATTAAAAAGCAATAAAATAAAATATATAAATAAAAAATAGACAGTATGTAGATTAAAAGTGATAGAAAACAATAACGAAATTTGTACATTACCAGTTCAGCGTTGATTCCTCGCAGAGATTAGATAATCATAAGAGCTCTTTTTAAAAATGAACCTTTAATAAGTACGTTAGATGTAAACATTTTTTGTACACATATATTTCTTGGGCATTTCAGTGTATAAAAAGGACAGTAGAATTTAAAAAGTTTTGTTTCTACATATTCTACATAAACTCAAATCACTATTTTCCAACGAAACAGCTCAAAGGATTTATTTTATTGATGTCATGAGTGTGAAGTATGACATTGACGTCTTTAACACCTGAAATATATGAAATTATCACGTCAAAACCGAAATTTCTCAGAATTGTCTTCCTATGAACTTGTAAAGAAATTGTTGCGAAATTAATTCTAAATTTCATTCTAACACAACAGTTGATATTAACTTTCTTACCATAGTAAAGTTTTCCATAGACAAGGTAAAAAACTGGCTACCACTTAATTCGCATGGTATGGTACTGCGCGCCATCATGAATAATAAAAGTTTTCGCGAGCGCAAGGACACGTTGTACCATAATGGATGAGTGTACCTGTTTTTTGAAGATGAATTATTATTATTCTAAAATACTATAGTACACGTGATACCGATGGAAATGACCCAGGCAAAAATTGCAAAGTGATAGAAATCTGAACGAGAGATTTAGAAAACCAGAAATGACCTTTAACCATATTCTAATATTCATTTCACACTTCTTTCTAGGCCTCAATTATGCAACGGTTGCAAGAGATATTTTTTTTGCCTTTACAAGGTGCGTTAAAAAAACTGTTGACAAGTTTGTTAGTGTCCTAACATGATTGTTTGTTCTTTTATGTTTAACTCTTATTGTAGTTGGGTTGCCCATGTAATAGGCTGCAGTTGTAGTTATTTTCATATTTCTTTATGTTCGTTAAATACTTCAGGGAGAATTACGATGTAACAGCTTTAAAAATAGGTGATTTTCATGAATTTCTTTTGGAAAACTATTAATACTTCTCAAATAATCTCTTTTGGGATATGAAGAAGCATCCATGAAATATTGAAAAAAAATTTTTTCTTGCCATTTTCTGTATTATTTATTTAGTATTCATAATCCTGCCAAACACTTCCGGATTGTTGGTGTCTAGTATAGCACCTGTTACAAGCATCCGATAACTAAAAATGAAAAATTTTCTTAAAGGTAGATAGTTTATGCTGGGGTTATACCACTTGTTAAAAGAAAACATGAAGAATCAAAAAAGTCCTAGGGTTTTGAAGAAAAAATGAATTTTTTGACACCGATTTGAAAAACGTAATTTCGAGATAATTGGGTTTAAACTTTTTGGCGAAGTTTTACGATACTTACAGCTGCTACTTAATTGCGATACTACTTTTGGAACACATTCTTGAAACATCGTACTTTTGATTTATGCAAAGAAACAAAATTCGATTTTTTGAACCTGTTACACCGCAATCCACTCTTAATATCGAGATATCAAGTCAAAGAAGAAAATTTTGGCGTTACACGCTCTCGGAAAACGAAATCGACAGATTACGCGGACTCGCCGGATCTCAACCCGATGGACTATTCCATTTGGTCAATTCCAGAGGCTAGGGTGTGTTCTAAGCGCCACAAGAGCTTAGATTCGCTAAAAAATCCCTGATCCGAGAATGGGATCGTATATCCGTCAATGACCTGTGTGCCTGCGTGGAAAATTTCCATGAGCGTTTGGAGCTTTGGATTAAAGCTAAATGTGGACGCTTTGAAACGAACTGATTACATTACTACTGTAACATTATCTTACAGTTATGTGTTATTTGTTTTTTTATTGATGTAAAATAAACGTTTTGTTACAAAAAACTTCGTCAACAGATTTTTGGCGCACCCTGTAAAGGAGTCACCTGGTTATTAAGCAGACCTCAAGTGACCAGAGAGAATGCCAACATATTTGATCAGCAATTAATTGACACTCCATTGATGCCTCCAACATGTTACCTGTTGCAGCAATTTCATAAGTATCAGGTACTTACACGGCTATTTGGAAAGAGCTGCTATGGTCAATAAGCATTTGACCAGGCAAGCAATTGAAAAAGAGATGCGATATTGTTCCGATGGTGTAAAGGAAATATCTCACAGTACTTGTAAGATTATCTAGTCGGGACACGGTCTAGAAAAACAAAATGTGTGTTAGGAGAAAACCATGAGCCCATTTCCTTATAGTCGGACTTCAAAATGGTGCACTTTGTGAGCCGGTCAATCATTGAGAGATTCACACGTAAAACTTTGGATGTGTGGAATGTCTTTGACATATTCTATCACTCATAGCATCATTTCTGTACATTAATCGCTTACTTGAAATCCTGTGACGCTGATGAGAAGCATGTTGAGGACAACTTCCATCAGGTACGCGGTGGAATGAATAGACTGAAGAGTATCGGCATACCTGTTCTCAAAAGGAACGTAAACGATAAGTAGTTGATAGATTCAATAAGGGAGCGAAATAAATGCTCACTTTAAAATATCTCCATGAAAAGAAACGCAGTCTCGAAGTAGCCAATAAGATTTGTCTCTCCGGATGGGCACAGACGTATCAATGAAAGTATTGGTTTGCGATACCACCTTCTTCAACCGGTGTCTGAAATTGTAATGCAGTAATAAGATTGCTGTAATATAGCCTGCAAAGTTATCAAGCGGAACTTTTAAAACTCGAGCTGCTAGTTCTTCAACAGCCATGACTCTACAGTCATCGTCTGACTGTAGGGGTAATCGCCGAATAGGTTACTAATTAGCAAGTGAGATACTCCATATTTCAAAATATTGGACAGTTGAAATTGCCCGAGTTACTGCCTCTTCTGTTCTCTTCTAAACTCTCACAACCTCGTCAAGAAATTCTTAAAAGCCATTATTGACTTTCTTGACTTTGTCAACCAGTTTATTGTCTGGCAATAATATTTGGATAAAATCCTTCACAATTGTGGAATTTCCTGTCCAGAATTGATGGTATAGGGGAAGTGCGCCTGAAATGGACCGGTTCTGGATTCAGGAAATATAATAATTCACATTAGAATTTTTTTCATAATAAATTCTCGAACTAACTGTAATAATATATGTATATCTAATTAAAAGCTAGTAGCAATTCAGCAATTGTGTCTCGTACAACTGTTGTTTGTTAAAAAAGTACGCGCATATTGTAATTTCTGCTGCTTCGCATTCGAGTGCTCGCCTCTTCCCACTTGAAATTCAATGAATTTAATTATTACTATACACTTGATTTACCCATTTTTGGGGAAAGATTTCATGTATCGTTTTGTTTAGTTTCGTTCATTCATATCCTACTAATAACATCTTTTGGAAAAGTGGTAATTTGCCTAATTTAGGAAAATAGTGGCCCAATTTAGGCAAGTACATTTGAAATTTCCAGTTGGTTATGTTTTTCTATCTTCTTAATACAACTTTGACTTTTCCGTTTATGTGGATTTCATACATTTCTACTTATAATTAAATGTATGGTTTTTCTTAATCACTTTGATTTTTACCTGTTCCTCTACTTTAGGCCCGTGGGCAGGTAATTTTACTTAAGTGGTCCAATATAGGTGCACTTCCCCTACCTAAAGTCTGAACCAGACAATTGCATTTCTTTAGTTATCTGTTCAAAGTACTTACATTAATTTGAACAGCTCAAGCACAACGCGAATTTTCTGTTCATGAAAAGATACTAATTGAGACAAAGTCCTCTTGACACGGGGATATAATTGTACTTACTCTAGAATAGTTAATAAACAGCATGGATGCGAAGCGAGGGCTACTATGAACGTGTCCATTGCGATACCAATGCTCACTACCAAAAATGTTCCCACTGTCTGATGCATATAAATGATATTGAAATATTTCTTGTCGTCTACTAAATAATCATAATAAAATAGGTGAATTCGCGGACGACTTTCATTTAGAGGCATAAGAATATCCAATATTGGGTTGAGAGATGGTAACATAGTGAAGCCTACCGATGATATCCACAGGTAAACTAAAAACAGATTTATGTCGTTTGTCAGTTGATTCCATTATCCTGGATTAGCAGATACACCTCCAATCGGGAGATGTAATGACTCTTGGGGTATCTCCTGGGCCTAGGGAAGGTAGTTTTTAAGGAGTTCATTATTTCGAGCATTTGTGACTTATAACGGACAATTACTGAGACGGAATTGAGAGAAATCAAGATAGAATCCATATTTCTGTGAGGGCATTTAGTCAAATTTGAATATGTACTCACTAGAGTATGCTATTGCAAAGTTCCTGACAAAAAACATGTACTCTTCCAAAATTTCCCGCTCTTCTTGTTGCTGAATATTAATCCAGTCCGATTCGATGCGACGAAGGAGTGTTTTTACCTAAAACAACAAATGAAAGTGAAAGCGGAAGTTGTGGCGTGATTGTGGAAGTCATTGTGGGTAATACTCGCTACAGAGGTGGTCCAAAGTTAGTAATACTTGGGATATTGTTTGGAAGTGAGTAACAGTGAATTTTTCTTCTCTTCAGACAAAGTTTAGGTAATTCTCATAGTACTGAATTATTAATGCTAAATCTACTCGCTGGGTACACACGCTCGAGTGTATGCCAACGCCAATATGTGGAGAAGCAACTTATTGTTTTAATGACTAGTAGCAAAATTAGTTTGTCGAATGTGTAGATGTGGTATTGTCGTATCCCAGGGATTACTAAGATCTAAAGAAATTGTCATGGAATCAGTTCCGTGCTAGGGGAAAATTCAACGACCCTTGTACATCAAAGTACTTCTACCTAGGGTACAATCAGCTTATTGTTAGTTCGCTAACCGCTTATCTGGTGTATGACACAAAGTATTGCATATTTGTCATTAAACATAAATAAAATAAATAAGGACCATGTTTAAAACGATAAAACTTCATATCAAAAATAATGAAAAGAAATAAAAGTAAACTAGTCACTTCGGTAAAAATTACTACATTACTAAAATTACAATATTAATTAAAGAAACTAATAAAACTAAATTTTTATTTGCAATTCGCATTTTTCAAATTTTATTTATTTCATGTTTTTGCAAATGTAGAATTTTCGTACTATTTTCAAAACAAATATTATATCTCACAAACTTTCTACAATTACGTGCAAAACTGATATTTCGTGTACAAGAAAAGAATGATATTTACTTTGATTATAAAATAAATCAAGCTTTGCATAACTTATAACATACACAGTTAGGAACATCGTCATTTAAAACACGCATATTGACTGTTGCTACCGGTATACATATATTACTACTTCAGTACAAAAGGTATAGTGAGCTTAAAACAAATCTACCATAGTTTTGTGTACTTTTGTGTTAATCGTTTTTATCAGACCTATCGTAACACATATTATAGGAGGCATGCAATCCAGTAGCGTTATCAGGTCTGGCCACGCTTTCCTTATCCCAAGTATCTGTAAGGTTTTAATACCTTGTGATTACTGATAACGTCTTTCACAGAAAAGTATTGAATTACAAAGTAACAGAATGTATTGCCAAGCGTAATTGTATAGAATTCTCGTAGCCTTATGCAGTATTGCCAAATTGGCCCTATACGCCAAGCAGTCTGTGCAATGTTCTTTCGTTAGATTTCTAGCGATTGACTACTGGGATCAATTTTTAAAGCTATTGTTATTATTTTGAAATCAGCAATAAAAATATAGTTTAGAAAATTGGTATTATTCTTTCTTATAAAATTAAAATTAAGATCTATAATGAAAAAGATTTTTTAATTTTTTTAAAACGAGATTTTTTAATTTCCGTTTTGTAATTTTTATTTCTTAACTTTTCTCTTATTCAAATTTTTGTGGGTAAAAAAATAAAAGTTTAGGCACATTGTGCTTGGTCCTAATCAATTTTCTAACTCTCCGGTTACAAAATTGAAAGCGAAAATTTACATAAAAATTTAAAATTGAAATAGTTATAACCGAAGCAAATTGAGAGAGAAGCACGTCTAATAAAAATATAAAACTATTGGTCTCCTCTACAGATCTTTCCTTTTGGTACTTTAAAACAGGATCGCAACTCACAAAAATATGTAACTTAGAATGCAGATCTAACGCAGACGGAATTAATAGTTCTCACTGATCTCTCCAAAAAGAATTATTTTTTAATCTACCTCAGGTGGATAAGCACTCAGATATACAACTATTACTATTCCCAAATAACATTTTCCACGAGGAGTTTGAAATGGCCACAATCCTAGAAAATACATAAGTTTCCTGTTATACGAATACGGCCCTCTTTCGAAGAGATCCATTTGAAGTTGGTATTGGAATTGATGGGTCTTCACATTACATGTAGTACAGGCAGTAGTTTTACCTAGCCTTTTGAAGAGATAACACGCCCTTTTCTGCTACTATGGGCATGCCTATAATTTTCTTATGGACGAATGGAAACGACACTGTACGTGTGGCTGGAGAAAAGAACAGCGTGAATACCTAATGGCATTCAACAATTATTGAACGGAAAGTTCCTTATACGAAAGACTCTATTTCTCAAAAAATCACAGACAGTTGGCGAACGAGTCTCTTTGGTGACGAGCAAACATAAAATGTGTCTTTGTTCAGGAGGGTAGAAGTTATCATGAAGTGTATACATATTAGCGTCAGTAAAATAAGAATCTTGTTACGTTCAAGCCTAATTTTGACAAGGATGAAGAAATTAGTATATTACACTACAAGGGCAGAAAGTTTGAGATTCGTGCACTGCGCGAGATGCGAGATCATATCGCGCAGTTCAAGGCTCTAAAACTTTCTGCCCGTGTGGTGTATACTATTTTTCTTTATATCCGGTCGAAAGTGCGTTTATTAATGAATTATCATTAAAAGTATGAAGGTAAATGTGTTTCAAGTGACACTCAATTGCGCGGCCATGTAAAACTTTCGTTCCTCGCTGCAGCGCCTCTGAGGGGATAACTCGAAGCTTCTATTTTTTCTCTATCTTTGTCGTACCAAGTGATGCATATATATTTGCGATGCCTGCCCGGCATTTGCAGCACGAGCGAAGCGAGTGCTGCTGGCTGGCCGGCGGCAGGCATCGCAACATACGCAAAAAACAAGTTTAAATTTATGGAATAAAATTTAATTAATCTTTTTTCAGGTCGAAACTGATTTTATTCATAAATTTTTTTATGTTAAGATATAATAATTTTATTTATTAATTTTTAATTGCAATTTAATTATTTTTAAAAAAATTAATATCCTAATTTAAATAAAATTTATTATTATTTTATTTGATTATTTATTCATTTAATGGCTCCAGATTTTCATTCAATTAAAATTCCTAAAATTAAGATGGTTATAAATATTAAAGAAGTTAAGTTACATCAAAATTTGTTTGATGATGAAATTAAATTAATTATTGGTAATATAAGGGCAATTTCAATGCCATGTTTTGTTTGTGTGTATCGCGCAGTCGCGTAGTGCAGACCCCTTGAATTTTTCGCTCCTGGTGTAACAAAAGACGCGCACGCGGATCTATCAATGCACAAATCTGAGGCTTTCGACGTCGAAATCGATGCAGGAAGAATGCACTTTCGACCAGGGTATAAAGAAAAAATAATTTTGATTATTGCAAAAGTATCACGACTCCAACGAAACAAAAAAAAAACTAAACATTTCCAATCTGTTTCTTACAAATTACATATTTTCGTATGGAGTCAAGACAGGTTTGGTCCAGTTTTACGGGCAGAAACTCAATTCTACTGCCAGGGATTTGGTCCTATGCTTGAGTGGGGTAGATTTTTAGAAGATAACCTAGTTGAAGCTCATTTATATGAAGTTTTATGACATAACAAAATCCTAATTGACAAAGATGATATAAGCCAATTTTCTATGCAGACAGAGTTAGTTTGAGCAGTGTATTCGGAGGAGTAAAATTGAATGAAATCACAGTCAAATTTTTGAGAAATACAGAACGTTAAATTACTTATCCGTGATCTGATAAATAAATAAAAAATTTTAGAAATCATGGATGCTCTTTTCTCAACCTGAAAATTAAGGCTAGAATAAATTAGTGGATGCGGAAGGAGCTTACCTTTGGTGATGTAACAACAAAAGATGTAAAATAATCCCCAATGGCGTAGATAGCAGCAGAAGTTGGTGTCCAATGAAGAGATAACGCCAGAACGGGTTGAAAATCCAGAGAGGTATGAATATGCAAAGTGGAACGAAATGATGCACGAAACCAATAGTTGAGTTTTTTATGTTTATTCAAATCGAAGTTCATAAATTTCGTATTTTGAATGGAACTAAATTCGATTGTAATTGAATCTGTAACTGGAACTGTACTAAAAACTTGTAATTGTAACTATCACCCAGATTGAAACTTACTATTGTATTAAAGAATTGAAGAACTGTCTGATTTACTATTTAAAAAATTGACTGAACGTTTGGTTTACTACTGAAAAAAACTGACTGTTTGACTGAACTGAAAAAACTAAGTCTTTAGGTTTTGAAAGAGTGTTTCTCCACCCGCGATTGTAAATTTGGAACGTGTTGGTTTTTCATTGGTGAAAGTTCGTGGAGGAGGAATCCTCTTTTTTAACCTATTGGTAAAAAATTGAAGGGTAATGGTACTAATCAACGACAAAATTATTCGTCTAGCTTATCCTTATCGTTAACTTAGATTATGGTTTCCCTCTGAGCAAATGCAAATTGGTACTTCGTTTCGGGTGTTATCAATTTTACATCTTGCATATTTAAGGGCTTAAGGCCCAAGAAGTACGTCGTCGTCGCGACTATTTGTAGGGGTAGATAAGTTCTGAGTCGGAACTGATCTTTTAAAGGAAGGTATCGGCCAAGCTTCCTCTTTTCTTAGAAAACAGAAATTGTATCATTTGACAAGAAGATGTCAGGGTTAAACTTATTTGGCGGCGTCTCGAAGATGTTTCTAGTATTTATTTATAAGTCCAAGATCGATGGGATTTTTGTTCACCTTTGTAAATAATTAGCGCACTCTACCATTTTCTAGATATTTTGCTCGAGAAAAAAAAATGATTTGATACCGTGGGAAATGTTAATATTTACTCAGTTGTACAATTTGAGTTCCATAAATTGATAAATGGTTAATTTTATCGAAAACTTGTTATACATTTTTAAGTCCGTTACGCCGGGCCGAAACAGAAGTAACAGAAATTATTTTGCTATTTCTGAAAGAACAGGCTAATGCCTAACTTTCATAGTGAAACGTTCAAACCTAAAAATTGCAGAATTTTGAGATAAACTAACAATTTTATTTTCTTTTAAATTAGAATTTCAAGTAACTTTCCACAAATAATTGAAAAAGTTACTCGTCACTTCCCGACTGAGAATTTTGCGAAGTCGAAATAACATTTCCTACAAATACTTTTGAAGTAGTTATGGTTTTAGAAAACACGGAAATTTCTTATGGTATGAATAGAGTTTTACAGTATTTTAGAATAAGTAACAATTTTATCTTTTGCTTGGAATTACAACACATGTAACAACAAAACATATTACAACAGAGTCTTGTAGAATATCGTATAAAAATGTATTCTTTAAGTAACTTATGTATGATAACGTGCAGCACACGTGGTGCATCAATGATCAGCAGCATCTGAGTTTGACGATTGCTTTAAAGATGTTAACGTTGTAAAGTAAGACGCGGAAGCTTTTAGCACCTGAAATATTTATTTACAACAAATGTTATTTTAATTCTCAGTGTGGACTGTTAAATTTCAGTAGTATTTTAAAACCAAGTCAGTATAGTATTTTAACAGACCATAATAAATCATTACATGAATTATTGAAAATATGTTGAAGGTCATATGCAATTAATATGCAATTAATTAACATTCAAAAAAATGAAGAGGTAATATGACTTATTTTTTAACATTATTCAACGCAAGAATCACGCAAGAACTTTTTTGCCATAATAGACCATGTATTAGAGTATCCAAAATTGCCTATTTTAGAAGCTATTTTTTTCAGTATCCAGATTTTTAATCCATTTTCTTTTTCTGTTTTATTATTTCGAGCAAATGTACTAAATACTCTTGAAGTTTCAACTCTCAAAGTTGGAAATCGATTTTTCAATGAAAATCGCTCAAGGACAATATTCAAACTTTTTTTTTTGCGAGGAAAGTTTCACAGATTTGTAAGAAAGTAAACTCTAATTTCGGTTCAGAGTAAGTGTTGAAACAAGACCGTCAGTATTTCACCACTCAGAACAAATACTCACGACGAGATTTCCACTTCAGGACAATACTCAATACGAGAAAAAATACATACTCACCGTAGCAAAGCTCTCCATAGACATAATAAAAAATTTAAAAGCTCGTAATTCGCATGGAGTCAAACTTCGCATCATTATAAACAATAAGAGCGTCTGCGCCCTCGGTGATAATTTATACCATAGCGATTCAGCGTACCTGTAATTTCGAAAAAATATATTATTGTTCGTTAAGATGCTAATGACCTTTAAAAAAGTTTAGTTTTTGGAAAAAATGAATAAATTATCGTTCTTCAAATTACTAATAACAATTTTGAAATATAGCTTTTGCATTATCAACTCTAGCTGATACAGTTTAAACCAATTGGAAAGTTCTACTGCGCATATACAAAAATCCAAATAACAATTTTTCTTGCTGATATTGTATTAATTTATTGTTACCGTATTAGTATTACTGACTTACACAGCTTTGCAGGTATCAGTGCTGTGATTGATAAGCATTTGACCGGGCAAACAGTTAACGAATAAGTGGGTTATGGCCCCAGCGGTATACATGAAATAGCGAGTGGCGCTTATAGCACTATGCATATTTGATGTTGTCTAAAATCACCAATAATAATAATAAGATCATGAAGTCAGTTAAAACCTGATGCGATAAATTTTCTCAGTGGAGAATCGTAGAAAAAGTACTAGCATTTTAAGGACGTTTGCCAGAAAGTTGAAATATGTCAAAAAATTCTAAAAAAATTGTATCTTATTCTGAATGTAAAAAAAAGATTCTATGAATTTTTTTCAGAATTTTTTACCGTTTTGTTATTGACAAAATGGAATAAAAATAAAAGGTAATTTAACATGCGCTCTTATGGCGAGTAAAGTTTGATATGAAAAATAATTACTTTTAGAATGTTCAAAAACGAAATAAAATTTCTTATCGGATAAATCAAAGCTTGCTAATTATTTCAGAGAAAGATAGACGAGATTTACCGTTTATCTATAGTCTAAATTAATTGATTAAATTGTAATATACAGATTTTACATCAGCTGAACGTTAGACTTGGCAACACCGCTTTTCAATTACGCGGTAAATTTGAACTGCTGTGTGAAACTGAATATGTAACAAAAACATAGGGAATGTGTTATCCTGTTTCTTGTTTATAGATTGTATCTTTTTATTCTTTTTCCCCATTTCTGAGCATTGCCGAAAACGTTTTAATTGCTTCTTGCACGAGAATTTTCCTTTTAACCTCACTTGTAAATTTTATGATTCAGCCGACATTTTGAGGTTAAGATATGCTCTATTGTGCTCTGTAGTTATGTTGGCAGTCAAACTGAGCCGAACCATTACCATCCGTTAAACACTTATATTGCGCTGTTGCCAAGTTTCGCTAGAATTTTTATGTACTTGAATATGAATATTATTAGCAAATTCGTAATTACAAAAAAATCACATTTAATAAAAAAATCGATTTTAAACATTTTATTATCTACTTATATTATTTATTTATATTTACGATAATTTTAAATAATTAATATTTAAGATAATCGAGGTTGGCAGTACTCAATCGCCACAATGTATAAGCTTAGGAAACCTCCCCGCACCGCTCGCTCCTCTAAGACTCTGGCGAACGTCCTTAATACAACCAGGAAAGGATGTATTTCGTCGTGTTGATACTAGGCGGCGAATTCATCGGGAAAAATTCTCGCAAGTGCTGGAAGATCTTTCTACTTTCAGCTTTTTACGTATTACAAAAACACTACAGTACCCAGCTCACCACGGCCTTTTGATCAAGTGCAGTATAGGAATCAATAGAATAATTTATGAAGATTGTAAAAAGTTTTGCGTAACAGTACTCACTTGTAGGCCTAGAACGCTGATGCATATCATGTTGTATAGAATTTGAATGAGGTAAGACACGGTATGAGCCGCTTGGAGCATGTGAGCATACCTTTTAAAAAATAGGAAAAAAAGTAGTTCAGTGTTAGATTGGAGAACTGGATTTGACGGAAAACGACCATCTCGATGGTTTATAATGGAACATCTTTTTAAATTCAAATCTTTTTTTAAGATGAAATTAAAACAAACTTTAAAATGTCAATGTGAAGAACTACACAGTTTCGAATAGTCCAGTAACACTCGTCCTCCTCTATGGATAAATTTGTCTGCGGTTTGGTGTTAATCGTCGTCGCGAGGTTTTTCAATCGATTTCTGAAATTTTCAGTTACCAAAATTAACATTTAATTGTGTAGGATTTTACTCTTTGCGGCACAGGTATTTAGGTCATGAAATAGATCCATGTTGCACAGAAATTTTATTGCGTTTGAAATTAAACAAAATTGTTATATTTTCATTACTAAAGGTATCACATAATGTAACAAAATAAAGAAATAATTATTATTTAATCGAATTTGTTGTTAGAGGGTGCCTATACACATGCAACCGTTGCAAAATTTTGAGGTGGGATTAAAAATGACCCACCATGCATTACGGTGCATCAAAAGGGTGGGACACTTTGAATTCCACCGTGCCTCAAAGAGTTAAGTGGTTATAGCAAAATGTTGACCATGTTCCTAACGGTGGAAAAGCAATAGGGATGTGTTGTCACTATTGTATTCTTGTCGATTGCCCAGCCTTATAAGTAAAACCGGAAAGTTCCTTAACCCTTAAAGGTCTAGAGTATCAAACTCGTCGAGTGTGCAATTCCATTTAAAAGTCTGCTATAAAATTTGATACTCTAGGTCTTTAAGGGTTAAGGGACATATAAATGTATTTTTTTTTTGTTATGAATTCTAGGGGAAAATTTGAAGTTTTCAAAATTGTATGTCTATTTTCCTACATATTTTGGGTCTATCATGTCTACCATAGCTGTGTAGACATTTAAATTTTAGCAAAATAATTAAAAATCTTGCAATGACCGAGGCCACCCATTGGGCGGGGCGGTTCTCCTTTCGCCTCTATAATACTCACTTCATTATGGAAAACAAGCTGCAAAAATGAATAGTGAGAATTGCAACCATGCTATCTATAGTTACTATAGCTGTCATGGCCACGAAAGCCATAAACATGGAGTGGGCATAAATTATTTTATAGTTCTCGACGGGATCTATGTAATATACATATTCAAACAACGGTAGCAAAGGCCGACTTTCATTTAGGGGCATAATTATGTCCAATAGCGGTGCCGTCATCGGTACTGCGGTAAAAAATGCCGTTGAGGCCCATACATATCCTGAAAATGATAATCGACGCATAGGACAATAGACGTTATCAGGTGCTTTAATCCTTTGCGGTGGTATGTCTACTCAGGCTACGGTTACTATGGATGCGAATTCTGACGAAAATGTATTCTGACGAGTACGTCCGAAATGGTCGTCAGAACAAGGTGGTTACAGTGTGCGCGTTTTTTGATATTCTGATAGTCAGTACTTTTCTGCCGCCCACGAAAGATGGATGAACTTGATGAATTTTATTTTCTTGAAAGTCCGTTAATGAAATTATTGTTGTTGAATGGTGGAAAAACAGAGCATGTCAACCAGTTATTTTCTAGTAGAGACGATAAAGAAGAGTTTCAAATGTTACTTCAAGAATTGTAGGACCAACCGGAAAAGTTTTTCGAGTATTTCAGGATGAGACCAGCAACATTTGAATACATCCTGAAGGGGATAGAAGAAAGCATCAAAAAGTTCTCCAATTACACAAGATTTATCAATTTGTCGTTATCCATGGTGAAATAACCAAATTACTCGAAATTCAACGCACGAAAACACCCAAAATAGACGCAGGTCGCACGAAAAAATCAAACTCGTTTATACTTTCAACTGGTTCTGACGACTTCGTGCATGTTCTGACGTGTTCGTCGTTGCCAGTGTAACCACTCTCATTGGACAACAGGCGTTTGTTTGTTCGGACTAATTCGTCCGAACACATTCTCGTCAGAATTCGCATCCATAGTAACCGTAGCCTAGCCACCATATCAAAGAACTATTCTGATTACAATTATCTAAAGTGTAATCAAAATTTATATATATTGCCGAAATGCTACTAGCTTTTGTTTTTCTATATATTATTACAGCGGCTTCGAGAATTTATCACGAAAAAACTTCTAACGTGAATTATTTCTTGAATCAAGAACCGGTCCAATTTAGGCAGCGGTCCAAGTTAGGTGCATTTCCCCTATTACTATTCGTTCAAGAAAAATAATTCCGACCAGCATGACACCTATTTTTTTTTAACCGTTTGAGTACCAGAGGTCTATTTTTGTTTGCCAATAAAAAATTGCCAAGCGGCGCAATAGCGCTCTTTTCATTCCTTATTTAAAAAATGCTGGCATTTTTGGACATGGAACAGAGGAAGCGCGATTGCGTCGCTTGGCACTGAAACGGTTAACTATTATACGGCCGCAAAGTGTTAACGTGTACATTGATATTTCTGAACAATTAATTTTGATGGAAAGAGTGTTTCTGTAATTGCAATACTTACCCCAATAGAACAGAGTAAAAGTTCGTCCTTTGATGGCATACTTTTCCAAGATATCAGATTCCTCCTTGTTTTTAATTTCCTCCCAATCAATTTCTACTCTTCGCATGAGTTTTCTGATCTGAAATATCCATTGGCGTTTGCATAAGAAATGTTTAACAGTTTGTGATAATTTTAGAGAATGGTTCTAAAGAAAGGATTTGGATACTTCTTGAAGACTCTTCGCGATCTCCGTGAGAGTCTCTTATACACTCGAACGATATTTCGTGACTATAAATAATAATTAGCGGAATTGTTTACTCAGCTCTCCGAGTATCAGAAATGTACCGTTAAGTTATTGATTTTCGTATTTATTACTTTCACCGCTGCTGCTTGTATCGATACCATGGCAGGAATGCTGTCAAGCGCTTTCGTGATGTCTGGTAAAGCTTCTTTTACGCCAAATATCTGTTAAGAATCGGACAAATACTAGAGACTTATATATCAACTCATAGTCCTTCAGGTCAATTTTTATTCCAGTTCAACTAGCATTTACGTATTTGCCACATTATTTTGGAGCATTTCATCAATACAGTAGTCAATTCATAAAAGTAATTTTGAATGAATACTTCAGTACCTGCGGTAGCAAAACCGTCACGAACAGTAGTAGATTGAACACAAATATGGTATTCACGTATTTGGCCTTAAACGGCCATATGCCATAAGCGTGCAAGAGCCATTTGTTATATTTGTAATATCCGTCATAAAAAATTCGCATTATTTTTCGACGGTGTAACAAATTACTGCAATGCAGTTATAAAGCGAAACAAGAACAGGGTTAATACGAAGGTAAAAAGTGACTCTACTCCTTCAAGAAAGGTTTATATACAGAGGTGATGGAAAGGAATGCTCTGGTTTTATCGTGGGGAGTTCCAAGATAGCGGAAATAAGTCAGAACACACCAGGTGGACTTGATCGTTGCATATTTTATTTGACACGAAACGAAATTAGAAGGAAAACATTTTTTACTTTCTAAAGCACTTTATACAAAGCAACTAAGGTATTGATTTAATTTTCCGCGTCACATGTCACTCTTTTTGCTTCAGCTCAAGGATATGTCTGCAACGAGATCCAGACAGCAGAGTGTTCCCGAATGAATTGGCATTAACTCAGGACTAGCGTTGATTGCAAAATTTCACAAAGATGAATACTTCTTCATTGATGGCAAGGAAGGAAGTCTAAACATAGAAAAAATTAACTTTGTAGAATAATAATATATACATAGTTGTTGGTCCCTTCCGACTACCGACGTGCATTGTGCACACTTTTCGGCGCGGTGCCCCGTTCAGTGGTCTCACTCCGGCGGAGCGGACTGCCGTAACGAAAGGGGACCGGACTCCATTCCATTCTGCCAGGGTGAGGCTGAGGATCTGGCAGCTAATATGCAGTGTGTCGTGGCATTTTGCCACCTCTCCAGGTGGGGACACTTTTTTTTCATTTTCCTTTCACTTTATTATTTCTTTTTTTTTATCATTCATCTATCTATTTTTGTTTTTGATAACATGTGTGATTTTTTTTTGGCGCCCATTGCTAAGTCCAGGGATCTCCCTGAGAGGAGGGGAACTTTAAATACTCAGATGAGCGCCTTTTGGATTTTTGCGTCCTTATCAAACAGAATTTGTATTGTGTTTTTTTGTTTTTATCTTTTGCTCTATCTTTGTTATTTGAGATTTTTTTCAGGGACTTAGTTGCGTTGGTCTTAGCGAAACCGTGAGCACATCGTAACAGTAGGTAAGAGCACAGCCTCATCTTCCCCTATTGCGAGACCCTATTTTCCGCATTGCGAATTTTATCCCTTTTGCGAATCCGAATAATTATTCCCGCCCCGGTACCATCTCTCGCGGATCTCTTATCACCAGATAAGGAAGCGCCTTCCAGACGAGCACGCCGATAAAGAAGGACCATCTGCGGCGATTTCTGAGATAAGAAGGACAACGATCGAGTTCTGGTTATCGATCCGAGGATCTAACGATAGAGAGGACAGCACCTCGTGGCTTATTAGTGCCAAGGACCTCCTGGAAGGGGAAAATTAGAGTATAGAGATCCCGCAATTTTGCGAGGATCTTCAGAGATCTTTGGAATGCCATACCGGTCATTTAGAGTTTCCTGGACTGTCGTTAAGCGCCTGCCTGTGCCGAGTCCTGGAGAGGAGGCGGATTGCCCGAACCGACCCCGACGTCACCGAGTCATCCGGCAAAGAAAGGAAAAGGTCAGCGAGAGGGATACTGCACCCTCTCTCTCCTCTTCATTCCTTTTTTTCCCTCTTCCTTTTGCTATGCCCCCTTTCGCCCGTTTTTTTGTAACGCGGTTTTAAGTTTTCTTTGCGAATTATTTATTTTGCTTTTGTTCTTTTTTTTTGTTGCGCTAAATATCTAAATTTTCTTTTTCGCGTTCCCCCCTTCCCTCTCAGTTTGCGAATCTATTTATTTGTTTTTTTTTGTACGATTTTGAGTCATTTTCTTGCGATCGAGTTTTTTTGTTCTGCGCTTCAATTATAGAGATTCTTTTTTCTTTCTTATATGTTTTTTGGTTGTTTACAAAAAATTGCGCTGTTGCGCATAGTTTTTCTTTGTTCAAAAAAATCTATCGCCTGAGTCTCCTTTTTTGTAGAGAAAGAGGCAGGATCTCCTCTGAGACTCCTGCTCTCCCTAAGTTAGTCGGGCCCCCCTTTTCTCCCTCTCGTTAGCGTTGTGTGTTTTTTTGTGTTGTTGCGTTTTCTTTTTTTTCAAGATTTTCTTTTGGTTTTTGTTCTCTTGCGATATCGCGTCAGGATCCCCAAAAAAGATCCTGACTGGCGCCTAACAAAACCCCTTTGGGCTCTTGTGAACCATGGTGCCAACCCCTAAACGACCCTTACCCTCGTGGGAAGGGACAAAGGGGCAGGATTTGGGAACCCCGGTCCCTCCGTTTCTATATTATGTAAATAGGATCCTTCGGTGTGTTAAAATAGGTAGCGATTATATTTTTTGCTTTGAATTGCAACACACGTAACAATCAAAATGTTACAACAGTGTCTTGTAGAATAGGGTATGCATATTTGCTTTCCAAGTATCTTCTTTGATAATGTACAACATATCGTGCAATAATGATCGTCAACATCTGGTTATGCAATTTGTCTTAAAGATGTCAACGTTGTAAAGTAAGACATGGACGCTTTTAGTACCTGAAACATATTTATAACAAATGCTATTCTCAGTGCGAGCTGTTAAACTTCAGTGACTGTTACTAAATGACTGAATTCGTTAAGGGCCACTTTTAAAATGCTCCATTTGGAAGAAGACTTGCGCAGACTTGTATGAGAGTGAACCGCACTTTCTGACAAGTGAGTAGAGTGAACTGCCCAGTAATTTACCGCATGCCAGTGAATGACCATTGCACGAATACGTATAGATCCGAAGGTTTGAAATGAGTAAATATTTGAAACCTGATTTATTCACAGCTTAAATTTTCCATATTTTATTATAAATTTTAACAAATATAATATTCTTATTAAAAATATTCCACAAGTTTTTGGACATCTATTGGGCTTTCACACACGTTGCACTTTACGATTAATTAAAAAGTAATTGGGGTAATAGAGAGTAACTATTTTGTCGAATATGTAAATAAAAATAAACTTTTTATGCAATTTCAATACTTGTTTCATAATTATAAATCATTGTAGTAAAAAATAACCTCAAACGTACGCAAACTCAACAATTCGGTCATTCACTGGTTGCTTCAGCCTATATATTTAAATCACATCATTTGTTGAAAAAGAATATTCACCGTAGCAAAGCTTTCCATGGACATGATAAAAAATTTGCCAGCTCGTAATTCACATGGGTTCAAGCTTCGCATCATTATAAACAACAAGAGCTTCTGCGCCCTCGGTGACAATTTATACCATAACGAGTCGGAATATCTGCAAATTCGAATAAATAAATTATTGTTCATTAAATTACTAATGAGAATTTTGAAATCTAGCTTTTGAATTATCAACCCTAGCCGATACAATTTAAGGTATTTCTTTCCCAACAACGTAGGTCAAGCGATAGCAGTCGCTTGGTTGTTTTACGTAGTCTTGAGATCTGGCAATGCTGTTTAACGATCAATTCTAAATCAGTGTCAATATTCACATCAATGTTTCGATTTCTCATTCGTGACATTTACTATTAACCCTCAGCGGGTACTCTGGGTCTGACAGACCCGAGCGCAAAATCGTATATGTGAATATCTCGGAGGGGTGCAGGGGAGGAGGATTCGTTATAGCGGGGAAAAATCCTTCTTTGCGTGCCAAATCGAGGGAGCACTCGTGCCATTCCAGTGCGACGTCACCTACGGAGCTAGGAGCATTGAAAAATTCGATTCGGGTCTCCTGGACCGAGAGTACCCGTAGTGTCAGAAAGTAAGTTTTATGAAAAAATTATAATTATTTAGAATTTATATTTAAATTACTTAATAATGTAAAAATATATGTTTTAATGTATAGTGCCCGTGAAAAAAATTTTTTAATAGCTTAGTTTTTTTTAAGGCAGAAATGGAGACGCGGTCTCGCACGCGGTCCGTCGCTGAGTTGGCAACAATCGAGAACCGTAACGAGGAGGAAGTTTACGAAAATGATGCTTCTTCTGGGGAAGAAGAAGATCGAACATACATCTAAAATTTGTTCTGCTTGTTCAACTACCGATATGTAAAAAATAATTACAATGTTATAATGATAATAGTTTTCAGATAATAAATATTTTTCAAATAATATATCTCGATTTTTATCTTTCTTTACCATTGCAACTCTATATTAATATATATATATTTTTTTTAATATTATATACATATGTATATATATATGTATGCATGTATATATATCTTATTTTATGATAAGGTAGGCTAAAAAATGTTTTAAACAATTTTTTTTGCAAATTTTCTAGCGATAATGGCTGTGTATATATGAAAAATACGTTGTAAAAAATACTAACATTCAATCGCAAAAATAAATCGCTTATCGTAATTTAATCGAAAAATGACCTATACAGCCTTAAAGTACAACACTTAAGCTTTAAAAAACCGTTTTTAAAATTAATTTATCTTTATTTTTCATTTTGTTACAACAATTTGAAGAAAAAAAAATTTTTTCGAAAGGTCTCCTTGTATTTTGTTAAATATTAACAAAACCTTTAGATTTGGAGTAAAATGGATGACGCATTCGTTTTTTTCAGATTCTGGCGATGGATTTAAAAAAAAAAACGTCTCCCTACGATGATTTGGCTCCGAGTTATAAGCGATTGAAAATCGCTCGGGTCTCACAGACCCAGAGTACCCGGATCGGGACAAACAGTATAGAGTACCCGCTGAGGGTTAATTTAATTAACGAAAATCAATACGAGAAATCAAAAATGTCATCACAAACTCGATATAAAGGTCGATTTATAAAAAATAAGGTATTGGTGCAGAAGAAAAAGTGTAGTGAGGGTTTGGCAAAGAAACGTGAGGAACAACATAACCTACCTTTCGATAGCGAACCAGTTATAAATTTTTTGTAATTTAACAATATTATAATAAATTTGCTTCATATATATTTTTCCATGTTTCTACCCACGCGAGAAGCAATAGGTTGACATGTCGCGAAATTATTCAAAAATATATCTATACATATATACAGTCATGTACAAATCTTACAATGTTGCCAAATCTCACACTGTACTCAACGATTACAAATTCTGAGTATAACTCGAACTTTCGACAAGTATAACTTTGGTTACAAACGGTAAATCGATTCTCAATTAAAATATGTAATTAGTCAATGTAAATACTTTGTACGTACAAAATTTTGAACCTCTCTCGAATCGCGTTTTCTGATAAAAGTTGCGTTAACGAATTGTTTCATGAGAGTGCATACTAAAAAAGTAATAAAATTGTGTAAAAATTTATAAAACAAGAACTGTAAAATCATAACTTTGTTAACAATACGTCTGATTCATATGATTTAACGAAAAAAAGATAAATTTACTCATTTTTGTTGTTATTTCCTTGATTGGAGTCATATCAAAAAATCACGAATTCAATTACGTATATCTCGGAAACTAAACGGTGAATCTTCCAGAAATTTAGCATGAGTGTTTATTTATAGCAATACTATATTTATGCAAAGTTTAAGAATTTTGTCGAATCAATTGATTTTGGGAAACAAATACCTTAAACCAATAAGAAATTTCTACTGCGCATATGAAAAATTCAAAATAACATTTTTAGTGCTATGATATTGTATTAATTTATTTTTACTGTATTAGTATTACTGACTTACACGGCTTTGCAGGTATCAGTGCTGTGATTGATAAGCATTTGACCGGGCAAACAGTTAACAAATAAGTGGCACATGGCTCCAGCGGTATACATGAAATACCGAGCAGCACTCATAGCACTGTGCATATTCGATGTTGTCTAAAATCACAAATTACAATAAGATTGTCCCGGCAATGGCATTTACTGCCAATAGTGTTGAGTGATTTGATCATGACATGTAGTAAAACGACTGAAAGCGGCTAAAGAGAAGCTACCTTCCGATGTTGACATTAGGCAGCTGATTCTTCGTCAAATATTGCCGCAAGAGCTGGAAATTCTTTTCACTCTTGGCTTTTAGCATACAACACAGACACTCTAACACCCAGACCACCTGCGGTCTTCTTATCAAGTGGAGTCGTAGAAGACAACAAAACCATGAATGAAGATAGTAAAAGTTCTCGAATAATGGTACTTACTTGTACGCCTAGAACGCTGATACATATCATGTTAAGTAGAATTTGAATAAAGTATGACACGGTATGACCTGATCGTAGCATGTGGGCATACCTTTTGAAAGAGTATGAAAAATTATTCCAGTGTTAGATTGGTGAACTGGATCTAAGGGAAAACAACCACCTCGGTGGTTTATAACGGATTTTATCAAACCGTAAACGAAACATCTCTTTGAATTGACATATTTTATTAACACTATTTCTACCAAAGGTGTCAAAAGACACTTTTTAGAATTTGAATTATCTACGAAATATTTTCGAGATTTCATTTAATTTTTCTTTGAAATCCACAAACGGGAGATGCTTAGTAAAGCAATTATGTGTCTGTAAAAAATTTGGTATTAATTAAAAACATTTATTTTAATTATAACATTATATTTTTGGTTTTGGATTTTTGATTACATATAAGTAGCGCGGTAGAAATAGTGTTAAGGTAAAATAGAAACAAACTTTAAGATATCAATGTGAAGAACTGCACAGTCTTGGATAACCCAGTAAGGCTCGTCCTCTTCTTTGGATAAATATATGTACGTTTCAGTGTTGAGCTTCGACGCGAGGTTTTTCAATCTGTTTCTGAAATATTCAGTAGCCCTAATTAATATTGAATAATTTGTTCGGGACTTGAGGGATCATTCTGGTTTATGACTTTCAAAAAATCGAATTAATATATTAATCAAAAAGTAATAATAGTAAAAATAAAATAATAATAAAAGTAAAAATAAGAAATTGAATAAACGTAATTTTCTAGTAGAAAAACAACAGGGCTTTATTGTCATCTACATTATTGAGCCTCTTAGGAATTGTTACATTTTTTGGAAATTCAAAAGTATTTTTGAAATTTTGAATTTTACCGTTGCATCAGACAATATTGGTTATAAGTTCTATACGATACTTACTCCAATATGGAAAATAAACTGCAAAAATGAATAGTGATAACTGCAATCATACTATCTACAGTTACTACAGCTGTCATATTTACGAAAGCAATGAACATGGAATGCGCATAAATTATTTTATAGTTTTCGACAGGATCGATGTAATATTCGTAATCGAACAATGGTATCAAAGGCCGACTTTCATTTAGAGGTAGAATTATGTCCAATACAGGTACGAATAGCGGTACTGCGGTAAAAAAAGTAGTCGAACCCCATACATAGACTGAAAATGATAATGAACATATAGGACAATGGATGTTACGAAGGGATCTTTTGTAGAAATTGTTTTTCCCGAATAACTAATTTTCAAGAAAAAAAGCAGCGTTACCAGGCGTAGGGTAATTTTTATTGGGTGGTATAGGCTACTTTCTAAAGTGCTCTACTTGGCGGCTTCTACTACACTATAGGAATTACCCTACGCTTGGCAACGCTGGAAAAGGGTTTTGCTATAGTTAATTATAGTTTGGTTACTGTAGAGAGACCTCACCCCAATACAACAGAGTAAAACTTCGTCCTTTGGTGGCATACTTTTCCAAAATATCACGTTCCTCGTGTTCCTTAATTTCCATCCAATCAGTTTCTATTCTCCGCATAAGTTTTCTGATCTGAAATATACGCCCGCTGACTTTGAAAGATTTTCGTAAGAAATGTTTGACAATTCGTGAATAAAATAGTATGAGTAACTGGGTGAAGCAGAATTAAGTAGATTTGTATGGATTGAAAAGTTACACAAAGAATTTTGAAGAAAGGATTCGATAAAATCCTTGTCCCTCATGGACGCTTCAGAGACTCTATTGGAACCCCTTCCGCTAACTCCGAAAGAATCTGTTTTGCACTCAAGGGAGTACTATCGGTAGGTAGCTAGTCAAGCGAGTGTTAAGCCGCATTTGACTTGAGCAGTATTTCGATGTGGCAATGTCGCATTGCTAGTAATTGGGGTATAGGTATACATATATATATATACATAGTAACGTCAATTCCGTTTGTTTTGTACATTTGAGGCTAATGTTTGTAGATAAATTAACCTCAAAATGTTAATATCGAAGCAAAAAGAAAAAAATAAATCCAAAATTTTGTTGGAAGAATAAGAAAGTGATGGAAAACGGTACTAAAACTTGTTTGATTATTTAAAAAAATATATAAATTATACAGTAAAAAAACAAAATTATCAGTATTTTTTGCGCAAATGTATTATTAACGATCGTTATTTGTAGGTTTAATTAAAAGAAAATTTAATTTTTAGTTTTCTAATTAGTCTCTTTTTTAATAAATAAATAATTTATCAATTTTTATTTGTTTATTCTATTTTCCAAAATATTTCCGCTGACTTTTCTTATATTATAAGAAGCACGTGAAATTTCAAATAGTACGCGCTACTTAACCTTCATTGCGACGTTGCCACATCGTTTGAGTAAACGGTTCACTACCCACGAAATCGTCATAAAATTTCATTTTCATTTCTTTATTTCTACGTTCATAGGTTCCAAATACTTGTTTATAAGCACTCAATATGTTTATTAATGATTCAGCTAATATCCTGCAAAATTTCAGAGAATTCTGAACCGTCAGTCTTATATAATTAAGCGTTAAAAAAAATGTACGGATTTATGCAAATTGAAATATTTATATCTTTTTTCCCACGCTCCAAAGCTTTACCAAACTTTAACTGAATCTTATTCTAAGTAATATCTACCAACACACCAAATTTCAGCATTTTCTGAACCGTCAATCACTTTCCGATAGTACTACCTTAAGTAGGTTATTGTAAATAGCAACTGATGGAATTGTTTACTCAGTTGTCTGATTATCAGAAATATACCATTGATTTATTGATTTTCGTGTTAAATAGTTTCATCAAAGCTGCATATACCGATACCATTGCAGGAATGCTGTCTAGCGCTTTGTTCATATCTGGTAAAGCTTCTTTTACGCCAAATATCTGTTAAAAATCAGATAAATATTACGATTTCGTTTTTCTCGGTACAATTTTTAGATATTTCCCACATTTTTTTACCATCTTTCCAGTAGGGGAGATCGGTATCAAAAGTAACATCAATAATATTAACGCTATCTGTTAGGTGATAATTGACACTATTTCCACCAAAGGTGTCAACAGACACTTTTTAGAATTTGAATTTCGAATTATTCGCGAGGTTTATTTTAATCTTTTCTTAAGGTAGGTGTCTAGTCTAGAGAGCGAAAAACAAGCTTATTTTCAAAAACGTTTTTCTGAGCTTCTTTATTAGATATTATAATTACAAAACTTTCTAGGACATAATGCTATCCTTGTAGAATGGAAATAAAATGGTTTAGATCGTCCAGCGTTCTTTTTCCAATTTTCAGAAGGCGCCAAAATCGAGTCCTCAATAAAAAGGTGTTCCCATGGCGGACAAACAATCTTCGGATTGGAACGTTTGAAACAAAAATAGGAAAAAACTTTTTAAAGAGGAAGGTTTGCCACATGGTAATTCACCACCGTTTGCCAATAATCGATAATAGAAAAAAAATGGCGGCTATTTGAAAAACACTGTACGAATGTCGACATATTTTTGCACCGTTTGCGTCCTGTAAATTTTTATATTATAAATTTTTTTTCAAAAATCTGGTGAATTACCATACAAAACACCTTAATAAAGAATCGTACAAGGTTTCATCAAAATCGATGCAGTGGTTGCGGAGATTGTTTGTCCGCCATGGGAATACCTTTTTATTGAGGACTCGACTTTGGCGCCTTCTGAAAATTGAAAAAAAAAAAAAAACGCTGGACGTTGTAAACCATTTTTTTTCCCCATTCGATAGGGATAGCATTATGTCCTAGAAAATGATGTAATTGTAATATCTAATAAAGAAGCTGAGAAAAACGTTTTCGAAAATAAGCTTGTTTTTTCGCTCTCTAGACTAGACACTTACCTTAAAACCCACCAACGGGAGGTGTTTAGTGGAGTAATTATGCTCCACTAAATTATCCGTAAAAAATTTGAAATTAATTAAGAAAATCTACTTTAATTATAACACTATATTTTTGGTTTTGGATTTTTGATTAGGTACAAGTAGCACGGTAGAAATAGTGTTAAACAATTCTCTTTTGTGGCATGCTTATTTTAGGCAGTGATCCAATTTAGGCGCACTTCCCCTAAGTAGTAACTTCAGTTATTTTTTCAGTTCCACTTTACGTCTATATCATTATTTAACTATTTAATTATACAGTTATGTAAATAATGGGGGCAATAGCGGTCAACAAAGCATCTCTGGTTATGTTGTTACGTTTCCCAAAGGAATGGATACAAAATTGATTACAAAATTCGTGATCTACTGATACTCTCACAGTTTAACACGTTCCCTGCCAAGCCGTTTTTGCCCAACTTGTCTTACAGGCCATTTGATGTTTCGTGAATATGTCTGCGTGTACCGTTTATGGTACACGTGGCCTGATGGTCAAGTTTAACGTGTACCATAAATGGTACACGTGGCATGGAACGTGTTAAGACTTCAAAAATAAATTTTTAGTTAACACTTCACTACCTGCGGTGGTATAACTGTCGCGATGAACAGTATTTCTAGTACAAAAAATGAATTTACATATTTCGCTTTAAAAGGCCATATGCCGAAAGCGTACAAGAGCCATTTGTTATATTTGTAATATCCGTCATGAAAAATTCGCATTATTCTTACACCGTGCAATGAGTTAACCTTATACCAGTTATACAGCGAACAAGGATTACGAATGACGCGAGGGTAAAAGATAGAAAGTAACGTCTCAATCCTGCGATAAAACTTTATATAAAATGATAGAAAGGAATGGTCCGGTATTATTGGGAAAAGTTGGAAGTTAGCGGAAATAGTCAGAACGCACGAGGTGTATTTGTTCGTTGAATATTTGATGTGACACGCTACACGGCTATTCCGAAACGCATAATTAGGAAGGAGACATTTTCCTCCTTGTGGAGCAGTTTATGCAGAGTGACCGAGGTATCGATTTCGTTTTTTCCCCGTTAAATGTCGCCCTTTTTACTTCACCGGAAGAACACGCCCGTAACGAGTAACGAGCGACAGAGTGTTTAGAAATTAATTGGCACTAACACTGGGATAGCATCCATTAAAAAATTGAAGAAGGTGAGCACTTCTTTCTTGAAGATACAGGGAAAGTCCCCAATGTAGTGCAGAAGTAGCAATAGTAATGGTGATAGTAGAGGTAACGAATAAAGTGTGCTCCTTGTTATCCGGTGGCGGACAATGAGATGTTACCATTTCGGTTGATGCAGCAATTTGTATTCCCAGCCGACACACTCAGTCAATGCTATATAACATGGAAATCACAATTTATATAAGAAAAGAGATCTAACAGTTATATTAATACATCATAACCTCAGCATTTGTTTTTATATAACATGTCGATATAGTGAATGCAAAACATTTACATAACTCAGATGCAGAACTTCGTCATTAACGTAATATTACACTGTAATATCACGGATATATACGTGTGATATCATTTGAAAGTCTTGTAGTGATGATATAACGATAAAGTGGTGTGACATTATATATTTATTACAAATGACTGGTATTATTACAGCCTTGCAATATTGCTGTTGCGATATCACATTCGTATAACACTGCCAGTAATTTAAAAAAAGGTCATGATTAGTTCCTGCTTTCGGATTGAAAAGTATTATTGCCATAAACAAAGTTGTATACTAAATTTATGTGTATTTATTAAAATATCTAGCCTTACCTTAGTAAAAAGCTTGATTAGAGAACGAATCTAAAGCTCAAACACTTCATTAAAAATTATAAACTTCTCTTGGTTAGAAAACAGACTTTTGAGCATTAGAATGTTTTCTAATAAAAATTGTCTTCAGGGCATATTTATAATTAGACAGTCATGTAGTTCTTAATGTAACTGCTATATCGCATCTCTATATCCGTTACATGGTTTTAGTATAACAGTTATATAGACATGGTATAGCCACAAGAAAGCTATATAATTTTTATATATAACATATTGGTAACGGTTACATGATTATGGGTATAACTTGCAATATTTGTACAACATCGTCACAATAATCAAAAGGGGGCGAAATTATCATATTACTATGATATAGCATCCACTTCCACGTTATATAAACTGTGACATTTCATTATATAGATGTTACATAAATCACATATAACTGTGTCGATTGGGTTATTATTAATATTATAGCTCTTTCTTCTGGACTCTGGATCTGGACTCTGCTAATAAACAAAATCGTAATATTGATATGAGATCATACTGGTGTCATCGATTTTGTAAAGTAAGACATGAACGGTTTTATATAATAGAAAAAACAATGTCGAAAAAACCGTTCATCGCAATTGTTTGCTAACATTTGCAAGAACACTTTCATTTTTGTGGCCGGTGAGTATAGTCACTCGTCGTGCATAGGTGACTTCTCGTGCCGTGGGACTGTGGTTAAAAGAATTAGATTATATCTTGTACGAATGTTTTGTCAGAAAAATCATCATTTCTTCGAGAAAATTGTTTTAGTTTCGATCCATTGAAAATGCAGTCGCGGGCTTATAATAATTATAATAAGCAGAGAAATAATTGTATCTTTTCTTCATTTGCATTTCAATAAACAGTGATAACAGAATTCCGTAAATAGTCTAGAACGTCAATGAAGAAACTTTTACGGTATAAAGTGTAACATTATTGGAATTGGCTTAGAAGACTGAATGCGCTGTAAGACAGTTTCAGGATCTGTAAGAAAAGTAATAATAATATTAAGTTTTTTGAAGACGAAATGGCAATACAAATTCAGGAGTGGATGATTATGGCCCTTGCAGAAATATATTTTATTGCTTGATTATTCATAATTAATATTCTCATGGAATATATTTCTCCAAGTTAAATAATGGCTTTCAACAAAAATTATACTTACCGACATTAAAGTGTCATGACTCAGTTTACATAGACCATGAAATGAAACTACTATACCATGTTGACAATTTAGCATTATGATTTCTACATTTTTACGCTGCTTGGAATTTAATTTGTACCAATGGCTTCTGTAGACAGCTTCAGAAACGCCCATGCTCTAGTTACGACAAATAATTTTTTACCACCAAAATTACCTATTACTGTTTTCACGTGTAATAAATTTCATTGGGAGAAATAGACTGTTACTATATGCTATCATCAGCAAGTTATGAAAGTTAGAAGATGGAACAAAGGTGATAAAAATCACAAAAAGTTTGGCATTGCGTCTCTAATTGTTTATACGTAAATATGGGAAAGAGTAACAAAATTTAAGAGATGTATTATTATTTCTTAAGGAGGTTCTACCGGTAATAGATCTATAATTACGAATTTGACGAAAATTTACAAAGTTATAAATAAAAGCCTAATAAAGCTGTAGTTAAATTTTTGTGGGGCTTCACGGGTTTTGAAGCGAGAAAAAACATTTTAATTTTTCCAATTTTAACATTGTGTCTTATGGAGAATCACTTATTTATCGTAATATAAAACTAAAATTACGATTCGTTTGAGAAAATTTGTAGAGGTTGGAAAATAAATAACGAATGGATTGCAATTTTCAAAATGATTATTCATGGGATATAAGAATCACAAAAAATTAATCTTGTAAAAATATTCATCATATTTTCTCCGGCGGACATATGGCAACGTCGTACTCGACCAACCGCTTCTCTCTCTCTCTCTCTGTCTCTGTCTTACTCTGTCTCCCGTGCGTCGTCCACTATTATTCTGTCATCAATCGTGTGCACAGTGAGGTTAGGAATCGCATAAAAAGTGAAAAGTTGAAGATATGTTTAATATTGTAACATTCTTTTGAATTAATAAAAAATGCTTATAACCGAGGAATTGTTCGAAGGAAGTGTATGAACGTGAATTATCCTGCGGCCTTCAATAGGATTGACGATTTTGCAATTCGAGTTATTATTAAGGTTATCAGGTCCGCTTTTTTCTTTCTATAACTTTTGGATGTTTTTTCCAATTCGCTGCAGTTCACGCCGCCTTTTGAAGACTCTAGCTGACACTAGTTTATCTTTCCAATAAAATCTTGGATGCTTTCCGCTCATTTTTTAATCGTATTCTATTCAGTCCAAAGGTAAACAAGACTATGCAAGAAGCGACGTTGACAGATCTACAAAAGACACTACGCTAATCAAGGGCAAGCTGTAACGTACACTGTTTTGACTACTTATGTACCGGTAGAACCTCCTTAACTGACAATTAAAAAAGCTGTCAAAATTCAATCGTGAAGTCTTGGGAGATAATAGGAATGCTATGGAAGATCTGGAATTGGCAAGAGCGGCTAGGTTCGGTAGACAGACGAATGTTTAGTCATCCAGTGTTAAATTTGTAGTTACTGATTAAGTCGAACGTATGGATCTATCAATTACCTGACTTTGTAATTCATGACCAAGATGACAATAAAGTGAAACTTGTAGTAGAAGAGTGATGAAGTAAATACTTATGACAGCGTTTTCGGCAGGTCCAGAACCTTGCTGAAAGATTGCAAAAATAGGAATCAAAATATCATATATAAACACACATCATTTAAAGTGTCAATCATTGGCAATTCATGGTCTGTTATGCCCAGAATTGTGTCTTTTGTTGGCTCTCTTTAATAACACTCTTCCTAATGCTATTTAAAAAATGTTAATAATATATTTCTTTGTTGTATTAGATTTTCTTTCTATATACATATACTGCAATCCCATTCTAAAATGTCATGTTGCACCTGGGTCACACTCTTACGAGTTGACCTGGAGGCTCACCGAGCTGAAGGGACTGCCTGAGCAGTATCTCGGAGATATCAGTCCTTTCCGAGTATTCAGCCTTACCCTCTCATGCAAGGCTCCCTCATAAAGGAACGGACTTTGCTAACTAACAAGGGAACCTTTCGAAATGTCCCCCTCAGATTTTGATGAAATTTGGATATGTTGTAGAGTTTTAAAACCTTTAAGTCACGTATTTATTTTATCAACCAAAAAACGGGTTGAAGGGTTGAAACCACCTTCCGAAATTGGGTACCCTGAGGGGTGATAATGTAGTTTCGCGTAGAAAGAGTTGTCTCATTTTAATGCAACAAAAACGAAAATACTCCTTTAGAAAAACAATGGAAAGTGCACGGTGAATTTAAGAAAAAAAATGTCTCCCTAAGGAGTAAACCACTCCCTGATTTTTTATTTCTCACCTCCATAAGCAAATTTACCAAAAGGAAGCACATTATGTATGTGAGTTGGACAAGAGCTTCACTATGGAGAAATGAAGGTCCCTGGTTCAAATCCAGGTTGCAGGTTATTTTTCCATGTATCACTTTTCGCTTGAAAAATGCGAGATAGGGTACAAATAGCGTAGGTAGCGCGCTTTAAGGGACTTGTCCCAAAACGGTTCAATAAATAACACTCTAATTCTAAAAGAGACAGGGTGGTAAATATATAGTACATACTTACAAGGATATTTCTCATAAAATATCGTACCTTTATCAAATGAAAGATGGTACTACAGACGCACAAAAAACTAGATCCAAGAAAAGCCAAAACTAAGCCCATGAACAGGTACGTAGTTTGACTAGCAATGAAGTCCAACAAAACGTGATGTTTGACACATTGCCGAAGTAACCTGTCGTTTGGAAACGCGTCGAGAGCTTTTGTATAACGTTGTTTGAGTATTTGAAATTGAAATGTTAAGTTTATCAACAGTTGATAAAACAGCGAATCTGTAAATGACGCTATACTGCCAGTTTGGAATACACCAATGCTTATTAAAATATACGTCAGAGTATAGGTCAAAGGATTCGTCAGATCATAGGGAACTTTGAAATATACCGGCAACCGTCTCTTATAAAATGGTTCGAATAATGGTATAGTGCAACCGAAAATTACAGTTAGACAGGCAAAAGTAACAAAAACGACATTGCAATTCGCGGAAAAATTCGATCGTTTGATCGTAACTTCTTCATGTTTGGTCAAGGTACAACATTTGCTTCGTAACCCTTGTAGAATTTTAAGGATCGATTTTCTTGCACAGAAATAATGAATTATTTTAATTGTTACCATACAGTAACTGACAGTTAGAAATACAATAACTATTTGATCGTCGAATTTTTCATTAGAGAGACTTAGTTGTAAAATTAGTAGTATGTTCAAACTAAAGTGAGCTCCGCAAGAGAACATTCTATAATATGATCGAAATAGATAGTAAGACTTCGGATATATGTCCTTTTCATTTTCTTCTTTCCAAACGCAAGACAGTGTTTGCGCTATTATTGCTGTTGGAATGATGTCCATAGTGCTTAGAAAAGGCTTATTGCGAATTCTACATTTTCGTAGAATATTTTCTCCGTGTAACTTCTACCGTCGGTCATAAGTATAATTATGGCATTTAAGAATATATCAACTTGCACTGGTCAGTAGACGTAGAACGTGTGGGTACTTTTATAAGATAATTGATAGCAGTACAATTATGCCAATTATGTACAATTATGCAGTTACGTATTCAAGTTCGAAATATTTTGTACGCAACATTTAGCTCTGGAAAATTGTTAATAATTGCACTTTCTCAATATTTTATTGCCATGCGGCAACTGCGCAATCCGTGGTGTTGGTTCTAAAAGAGTGTCCCGGCTTCAGTAGAGTGTTCTCGCGTGGTGAGGAAAGATCGAAGACGGTTGTCTCATATGGAAGTATCACCAGCATCGTTAACTGCTTCGAGATACATAAATATGTTAAACATAAACTATATATCTGGTCGTGATACGACAGTTGCAACAATCATAAATTTGCAAACTGCCCTACGATAGGGTAAATCGATCGTTTCACCCTCATCAAAATCGGTAGGGCCAAGTGTCGCATTAGGATCACACGGCATTCCTAGTTTGGAAACACGGTGACGGAATACTAGAATTTCGAAGAAACCACGATACTTTTTTGAAGAAATGTATATTAAAGATTATTTGAAATTTTTAGAAAATACAAATTTTAGTAAGTAGATAATGGGAAAATCTGTTTAAAGTGGTTGCCTCGGTAAGACAGAGACAGCTAGTATTGTGCGAGAGAGATAGAAACTACATGCTTTCGAGCGTAGAAAACTTGGCAACGTCGCGCCGGTGATCGCTGCTTGGACCACGCTTTGACTTATGTGTTCTGCGCTTAATCATAACCTTAAAGGTCGAAAAACATGCGGTGATCAGTGGCAATATACATAATGAACACTCGACTGAGATGTAAAGGCAGATTTACTAATCAAAGTCAATTAAACGGAAGAAAAAAATGTGCAGAAGGTTTAAAGAAATTACGACAATTCTCAAAATTACGATACAGCTCTGTACAATGCTAATTAATTTCATTCTCGACTGTATATATCGTAAACGCGCGCGCTTGGATAGATGCGACGTTGCAACGTCTACCTCGACGCGTGCATTTTCTCTGAATGTAACATTTTCAAGATGCTCTATTGTAATAATAAAATGGTCAATTTACGTCATTCTTCGCTGAAGCATTCTTTATTATGTGTTCTATACACACATAAAATTTCAAGAATAGTTTGAATGTCGTTAGCTAGATATTGCAGTTAAAAGCTACCATAACGTGACAATTCCGATATATATAGATATACCTCCCGTGTAATTTGTCAAACTTTATACAACGATTAGTCAGAAACAAAATGGCGAAACGTTCTGAAATTTTAATATGACATTTCTGACGTCTTTATTTAACTGTGTATAAAATTTCAAAAATAGTTTTAATAAACCCGAATACCGTAGCAACCACCTTAAGGTGACTGACAGATGTTAAAGAAAAGTTTTAGGTTCCACAAATAATAGGTAAATAAATTCTACCCTATTTTAGTAATTTTGGGAGATAAATAACTTGTGATTCTGAAACTAAAAGTTAATCAGGACCATAGCATCTCTTACAAATGATTTTATGCAGATAAAGTTTTGTCCTATTACATATTAGATTCAAAAATGCGCATTTATTGTTATTGAAAGTTTACATTAAATAATGACATCAATCGTGACAGTAATGTTTGCATATTATTTAAATCCAGAAAGAATTTTCGAATATAACGTCTTTAGTACGAACATTTCGAAATATTTGTGTCTTACTATAAGAGTTGAAGGTTTAAACGCAGTATAAGGCAAAAATTATTTTACACTTAAATATTTTGATAAATTGTTACCGTATTGGCTCAAAGTTCATGATGATAGTTTGCAAGTAATACCAGTATGTTCATCTATACAGTTTTAAAATTTTGAACACGTAATTGATTAACACTAGAAAAAATTATTTCAATCTCCTCACAATATTTTTTGATATTTTAAACTGTAATATGCACGCGTGTGGTAACTGTAATATCTCGAAGTTGTTCTCATTTTAGTAATCCATTTCATGTCTGACGATCGCCTTATACTTTTATCCTTATTCTTTTGATCGTAGGTACGCATTGCCCTTTCGGCCCATTCTTGAGCTCTCGGAGTTTCACGATATAAGCCAGCATTTCTTCGGTTCAGGTAATCAATTACGTCATTGTAGTAATTCTGCCTGTAATATAAAGCAGAAAAATATTAATATATTCTATATACCTTCTATGTGTCTTATTATCTCATACAGCATTAGTCACAAACGATTTACAATTTTCATAAACGTTCCTGACTTTTAAAAAAGAACGCTTTAGTTTTATTATGAAGAAGAAACAGAACCAAATCCACCGAATTTCAGCTTACTGTCAATTTTTTCTGAATTTTTCTAAACTTTCTTACAAGTTTTCTTGAAACTTTGCAGTATCTGTCGTCATTGACAGAAATTGAGAAACAAAGTAATATAAAATAATTCAAAAGTTATCACTTTTATATTAGCATTATTGACGTTACAATACTTTCTACTTTTCTAATGATTAATTTAAATAGATAGATTTCTATTTAGATAAGATTAAATCAAATTAATACACAGAAAAAAAATTATTTGAGGCTGTCACAAAAATATGATAGTTACTCTATTTTCTTTTGTTACTGAAGCAATGGAAAATTCCTTAAACAAATCTGTCGAATACTTGATGCATGGTTCTTGCTTTGAATCAATTTTATTTTTTTCAATTACGCTAACGTAGTTTAAATTCGGATCATCTTTTTTTCAGTAATTAAGACACTTCCCTATGATTTTTATATTAAAAAAAAAATAAACTAACCAACCTGTAGTCATACAGATATGCATAATTCAAGAATAAAGGTCGGACCCAGTGGTGATTGTATTTTGGTGGATCGATTTTTTCTAATTTAACTTTTCGCACAGGTTCTGCTGGAGCTGCCGCTGCTCCACTTTCTGCAGAAGCTTCTTCCGCAGGAGCTTCTTCAGCTGGTTCATCGAAGTCCCATGCAGGTGCATCGTCATCCATCACTTTTGCTTGTAGTTGATATTACTTTTCACGATAAACCTGAAAACTAGGATTTGTTTATGATTTTTTTTTCTATACACTAAGGATAAATGTTTTCAAATATTTAAAAGTGTTTGTTAACCTTTCTCCCACATATTCTGAAGATACATATATATATACACAGATATACAATTGGAGGATCAATGACCCACCCTGAATCTGTCGCAGTTGTTTGAAAATGTCATTGAAAATCTTAGAAAAAGGGCGGTATCGTGTAAAAAAAATTACCACGACATTTTAGTCGATATTAAATTTTACGTATACACTCGACTTCTAAACCTTTTGAGAAGTCGGGACCGGAAACACTCGAACCTTTTGACAAAATAGGTTTGATGACAAAAGGTTTAGGAGTCGAGTGTATTTTAACTTGAGTTAAAATTCATAGACTGTTTTTTTTTTGAGTCACTCAATTCGTTTGTACTAAATAAATATAAAATAACAAAATTCTATCTCGGGTAAATCCTCGTAAGGATGGCTCATAAGTATACTTTAGTATTATATTTCATTGGAGCGTGACAGATATATGCTAGATATATAGAAGAGTCAGATTATCCTCAAAAGTGATGTCCTCGTTAAGTGACATTTGGTCGAGCGAAGTGCTCGAGGCGATTACAATTAACGGTTATATGTTTAATGATGCCTAAAATAGTGTAGGGCTGCGATATCACACTCTGCAGCAAAGCTTCGATGTTCAATTTACTTTACACTTGCAAATTATGTAATACCTTGAAACCGTTAGAGGTTGCACTACAGAGCAAGTGTATAATTTAGTTAGCGAAATTTATAGTACTTTTTGATTTGAGTAATTGCATTTTCACCATATTATGATGCACTGTTCCTACAAAACTGACAAATATTATTAGACCTTAAATGTTACTCCATTGTGATAAGAAAAAATGGCCTTATGATTCTTGACAGGAGCTTTTTTGAAACAATAACATGGTCGGCCTTTGTTCCTTCAATTCCCTTCAAGTTTTATTAAAGCTAGATATTTTTTTTTCTTTTATCACATCAAGATGGAATGTTGGTTTTCTTGTTCTATTTTTCGGGGCAGAAATGGCACCTCCCTTTAAAAATTGTCACTTTATAATTGTCACCCTCGGTATAATAACTAACATCGTTCGCATTATTAAGTAATTATCAATCTGGCAAATTGTATTATAACGCAAATTATATTTTACTAAAGAGGAGCAGTATTACTGATCGAAACGTCTAATAATTGTATAATTAAATCTGGCCGAATTAGTATACCAAGGGTAATGAAGAAGCTATAGATACTTTCAAGAAAATTGTCTTCTGACACCAAGGTTCGATTTCCATCGAATCAAAATTTACAACACAATAATTTGCCTTGTTGATTGGAATTCAATACAAAAAGAAAATTAATTATTTTATAATGAGTCAAACCGCCAGTAATCAACATAATTTGTTCAAAAAGCTAACACGAGTTTAAAAGCACACACACAATTTTTGTATCATATGAAACTACTCTGAGCTTCACTAGATACTGTTTTAAGGATGCATGGTAAGCATTTCAAAATGCCAAGAATTATTCGAAATTTTGTGGAAAGATTTAAATATGCATCTAAAACTCCTCCAAAAAGTTTTAAAACGTTTTACTAAATAGTTATATTTACTAAATAGTGAATGTAGGTTTGAAGGAAGTGGATAGGAAAAGTGCAGAGAAAATTTTTCAATTTTGGTAACATGTCAGTTATATATTTGCCAATATCGGTGCAATTTGATTAAGATTTACTAACTCAGTTGAGAAAAAAAAATAAAAATTATTCAAAGGTATCGAATTCTGTAAAAATTCTCTTTTGATTCTATAAAATTTGTAAAGGGCCCTTGACCATTATTAACAAAAATGAATATTTTCGTGTAATAGTTGTAATTAATTATAATATAAATTAAAAGTAATTTGTTTGGAACCATTAAAAATTAACCTCTCTGTAATCCAAAATGAAAAATACCAACTATCGATCTTCATCAGAATAAATGCTCCTAATCAAATGGTACCAAGTGTACATTCATTTAGGAAATATTTTTTTACATATTTAAGCACATAAACAATTTATATTTAGTCTTTTTTTAATTAGATCAAGATATCTGAAACATTTTTTGATTTTATAGGTCGTAAGGGGTGGTATACATTTTTTAATATTTATTTTTGGAAATTGAATTTAAGTAAAATTGCTAAAAAACAGTTTTCATACATTTAAGTAAAATATTTACTTAGTGGACAAACCAAAACTATATAAATTGAAAGATATTCTATTTAGCACGATTATTGGCACCGTTTTCAAGCATAAAAAACAAACTTGACATTCACAAGTGTATTGAAAGCATACACAGAAAAAGTATATTAACAAAATTACGACAGGCTGCCACAAACAAATGACAGTTATTTTATTTTCTTTTGTTATTGAAACAACAGAAAATTCCTTAAACAAATCTGTCGAATACTTGACGCATCGTGGTTGCTATTGAAACGATTTTGGTTTTTTCTTTTTCCATTTGAGCTAATGTAATTGAAATCAAGAGCATTTTTTTCAGGCAATTTATGAAATCCGGAACATTTCATGCCAATTTCTGAATTCACACCGCTCTTGACAGTGACTATACCTGCCATACATCCTTAAGTCCATAGATTGCACATTTTCACAAAATCTCGTTTTCTAAATAGGACGTCCTACGCTCCTCAAACGTTTACCCACTTCTAATTATACGTATGCAATTATCAGTGAGTGTTTTAACCGCATAAGTTTAATATGGTTATTTTAAACAAATCTGTACTGAAAATCCAAAGCTACTGCTCGTGCAAATTTGTAACACTTTGTACACTAACAATTTGGATGAATTGATACTTGATGATAATTTATTGTACCTGCGGTACGTTGCTTGTCGTTCGACGCACCTGCACTGACTCTTAGAAACCACCCTCTTGCGTCAAATGTCTCACCACTCACGCGGTCTTTGTGGGCTTACGCTTTTATTTTAGCATGTAACATTCCGCGCTCTCCCCGATCAGTCTTTCAAGACCATTCTACAGATTTAACAATAGGGTGGGGAGATCTGGCACACAATTGACTGTAATCATTATTGCCACAGACGGCAATCCCTTTTTGAAGGCAAACATGTACCTCGATTAAACGCACGTCACTCAAACATCACATGAATGGTTGTTTCCGAATTTACACCTATTCTTGATGAAACAAATGTACAGGGTGTCTCACCTGATACTACCATCTTACATTATGCCAATATTATAGTCATTGGTAGAGTGATAATAATATTGGCAGCACTTGACATTGATGCCTTGCTTATGATGTTTAGTAGGGGAAGACCGGGTAAAGAGAATTAAAGTAAACCTTAAGATATTTAAGGGGTTAGACCACTCTAGAGGCTGAAAAAATAGGCCTTTTTTGGGAATTTTTTTTAGACAAACTATAAGATAAATCGCAATTACGAAAAAGGGTGTTTATTGTACATATCATCGACTGTATACACTAATTTTTTTGAAGCGATTATGTTCAAAATGGCGACTGTGCAGCGTTTTTGCGAAGACGCCTCCGTTTTTCCAGGCCAAACTGCCGGAAACGCACCGCCTGTAATTTTTTAATTATAATAAGTCAGTTACTTTTTTTCGATTATATATTAGAGTAGCCATAAAACTATATATCGCTTTTTCGATATATTGATTTTTGACAAAATGGCGTACTTCTGAAAAAAAATTGCTAAAAAAATCGTCAGAAAATTATTAATAGCAAATGAACTATGGAATATAAAAAAAAGTGATATGTACTTTTATGGGTAATGTAATTTTATAAGTGTATTTAAAATTTCAAGTTAATCGGTTGAAAATTGTCTGAGTTCCGTTTCCGGCAATTTTGAAAAATGTAGTTTCGAGATAAACGCGTTTGAAGTTTTGAGTAGTAGCTCGCTGCGGTCCGGGCGGCCGTGTACTAAAATTCGAAAATCGAGTACTTTGAGATTTGTCCCGACCATAATCTTTTGGGACATCATTTTTGAGATAACAAGGGACCATTTAAAACCAAAAAGAAAATCGATTTTTCGAAAATTCTAGAGTGGCCTAACCCCTTAAGGCTTTAGCAGAAGAGGTATAAGATACAGAACCAAAATAAATAGCACAAATCAGTCTTTATTAATTGCTCTTACGAATACCATCATCAGTTACCTTCAACAATTAAACAATTATTAACTACAAATGAAATTTGAAAAAGTACGAAAGGATTCACTTTGTCCTGACCCCCGGGTAACGCGGATATAATACTCGGGTAACGTGAATACCCATCTTTTAACGTCTGAAAACATGAGTAAGAAACTTAATAAACTGGAAAAATATTAACTTGAACTTAAACATTTTGAAAAAAATTTTCTCCTGTCTGTACAAAGTTGCATAGGCAAACCCATACTTTTTAGCTGTGCCCTTTATTAATTCTCCAGCCTTTGCCCAAATTTATAACTTTTTACATAATATTTTCGTGCCACGTGCCTTGGTTAGTTTTTTTTTATATTTATTCACTATCTAAAACAAAAAAAAAACATTATGAGATTGTAAGTCAATAATCAAAAACGGCGACAGACCGGATATCATATCCGCTTTGCTATATCCACTTTGCCCGACTCGGTAACTTTTGAGATTAACACATTTCATGCAAAAACTATCGATTCTGACCCTCTGTTAAATATACCATAAAAACTTACTTCGACATGCTACAGAATTAAAATATTCCTAAGGATCAAGAACCAATAATATTGGAAATAACATCAATACACTTACCTTGTGAAATCAATTTTTTTTTTACGAAAACACAACTCTTCACTTCGTGGACAAAACCTGGCGCGGCGCCTTGCTCAAGTGATTGCCGCGCATTGAGCCAAGATGGTCAAACGTTACTGTAATGGTGTGTTGAATGGCGAACCAATAATTTAGGAATAATGGGGAGTATTCGCTTCGTCTGGGATGGGTATTCACTTTGTCCGGTCTTCCCCTATCGCACGTGATGAAAATCAGCGATCGAGGAAAAACGCTCTTACCAAAAATGCAGTAACTCCGATAAGAAAACAGCTATCAACTCACTCCAACAAAAAAAACGAAGTTATTCGCAAGGTTTCAACCTAATTGGAAATATTTAGCGTGTCTCAACCGAGCTTACGGTTGCCGCCTTATCCAAACAGTCCTGGAACTTCTTGAACAGACCTTTTATATTTAATGTTACTCATTTGCAAAGGATATTTTGGGTCTGACATAGTGCTCTTACCTGTAAATATTTAGGTACTTCTTCATTGAAAAAAGAAAAAGTACTATTATCCTACACCTGCTTACTATAAAATAATAGCAGATATATTATATGTCCAACTTTCAATTCAATTTGTCAATAAAATTTGTCACCTACTGGAATGGACAAAATCAGAATGCAACTGAGCAAGAATAGCTTCTAAAAAAATGCAAAATGTAGAAAATCCTCTATATAGCTTTCTTTCCAATACATCTACTGAAGAAAATAAATATTGAGAAAGTTTAGCCCATTAACGCCGAAGCGTATTTTTTAGCAAACTTTCAACACGATTATTTTTTATGTTATCGGCATTGAACAAATTTCGTTTTCATATATTCCGACGTAAAATTTCATGCTCCTTCAGAATCCGGGCTCAAAATTCCGATTAGACTTGAAGAAAAAAAATGTGGCCGATTTAAACATAAAAAACGTGAAAATTTTTGAAAAAAAATTTGTTTGGGATATTTTTTGCAATGTTACCGAAAAGTATTTATGCTATAAATATGATCAGGGGTGATCACAATAGTTAAAGTATATCAGAGAATTTTTATGTAATCATTGAACCACTCCTTTTTACAATATGGCGGCAAAAACTTAAAAAATTTACAATAAACTAAGCTAATTTTGTTTCTCGGAAATTATTGAGTTTAGAGAACAAGTTTAAAGAATAAAAATATCTTAGAATTAGTCAAAGAATACTCTCAATTTTTTTCAGAATTTTCGGAGACAATTTTTGATTTTCTGCAAAATTCGAAAAATTCAATTTTCCAAAAATATCTCGAAAAATTCAGAAAAAATTTGAGGATGTTCTTTGATCGATTCTAAGACATTTTTACTGTATAAACTTTTTCGCTTAAATCAATAGTTTCGTAATAAAAAATTATTTGGGTTTACATCACAATTTTTTGTGATGAAAAATCGGGACATTTCGGCGTTAATGGGTTAAGGGGTTAGGCCACTCTAGAGGTAAAGAAAACAGGCATAATGTGATTTTTTTTCAGCGAAACCAAGAAATAAATGGGAATTACAAAATAAGGTTTTTCCGATGACGCCTTTATTTCTGGAAGGTCGACGGCCGGACCAACAGCTCCTGTAATTTTTTAGTTATGACGAGACACCAAAGTTTTTTCGATTATACATAAGAATAGCTATAGAAGTACGTAGGATTTTTTAGGATACATTGTTTTTTGCCAAAATGGTGCATTTCTAAAACAAAAAGTATAAAACGCCATAAAAGCATTGTCAGAAAATTGTTCATAAAAAAATAACTATGAAAAATAATAAAGAAAATGCTACGCTGTGCCTTAGAAAATGTTATTTTAAATATACAGTTAAAATTTCAAGTGAATCGATTGAAATTTATTTGAGTTATCAGTCCAGCCACGAGCTCGCTCCGGACCGAGAGGGGTTACGCTGGAATTCGGAATCGAGTACTTTGAAATTTTTCACACCCACAATCTTTTGAAAAATAATTTTTCAAGTACTAAGGTGCCTTTTTAAGAAACCAACAAAAAATCGATTTCTGGAAAATCCTAGAGTGGCATAACCCCTTATTGTCAAATGATAGAAACAAGAAACTGGTTAATTTATTCAAATTCCTGATATGTATTGTTAAACAATGAGAAGTGTCGAATATTAATTAATTTTGAAGAGGGTAGTGAATTTTAGAAAAAAATGTTACATTTATCAAAATCATTCTTCGATACTCTAAGAGAAAGCTGGGGAAAGAAATTCCATTTTTGGGTACGAATCATGGGGGTAACAGCCAAATTTCTATTGTACAAGATGGTAACCTTCATCCAAGATTATCACCTTTGCCAATATTTAGGTTCCCTAAAGTTGAAATCATTACAAATTGTAAATTGAAACACATTTGCATCGACCTTTACTGAAGATACCTGAAAATAATAATTTTCTTTTCCTGCTCTAAAGCAGACGTATAAACAATTTTCTCTTATTCATTTTCCTAGTACAGCAGTGAAATGATTAAGTGACATTGCATTTTTCTTCTACGAAAGCTTTAACTGAATTAGAATGATGAGACTTTAGACATTTTACAGGTCAGCCATCGTCTAATTTCATTAAGTCATTCAACGCGTCCCCTTTAACGTAGTGCGAAAAAATAGCATAGCATTGACTTACTTAGAACAATCAAACAAAACATATTGGCAGACATACAATAAACGCATACGCACTTTTTGAATATAATCCTTCTAAACGTGTATACATTTTTAAAGAAAGCAAGTAAACAGTTTCATAATAATGTTTTGTCCCTACTTATAAAGAATAGTCACTTATAATTGGACGTAATGTGCCAACTGCAACGAAACATTGTAGATTTACCCTTTTTGTACATTGGGAGCCACTGATCGAAGTGCTTTGGGACAAAATGCCCGAAGCGTGAATATTGTTTGTACGGAATTACTTTAAATTATTAAATAAAGAATAAAGAACAATAATATCGCTATAGATTCTGAAAAATGGTAATCAATGCCGCAATGACAACAAAATAAATATGTAAATAAATAAATAAATAATAGAAATACACTGGACTCTAAACCTTTTGACGACTCGGGACCGAAAACGTTTAAACCTTTTGATAATATAAACTACGGTAACGGGTCGTTATCATTTGCTGCCCCAGCAGTGAGTATTCGCTTCAAGCTCGCGTGCAGTGGAGACTCGCCTTTACGTTTTTCATTATTCTTTATATGCGCATATTGTTTGTAGTTAATTAGTAAAATGTAAATTAAATGTAAACTAGAAATGGGCGTTGCTTAAAGTCAAAAGACTGTAAAGACAAATATGACAGGTTCGACCTGACTAAAGACACGACGACAAAGAACTTAGAAGTCTAGTGTAAAACTAAATTTGGAAACGCTAACAAACAAACAAGTATAAATATATTAACAATTTTTTTAAATTCTCAAAAATATGACATAACTCACGTTTAAGGGGAGGTTCTCATCAAGCTCGACCAAAAAATCGATTTTTTTTGCTTAAAAATTTAGTAAATTTTCCGTAGAATACGCGTCCGAAAGCCGTTTTGACGAAATTAATATTTTTTAAAAGTTATAGTAAAAAAACCGGAGGCAACGCATTTTTCTCAAAACCATGTTTTTGAAATCGGGCGATACGATATCTCAAAAACTACTGCATATATCGCTACTTGTTTTTTTATTTTAAAGTTTATTAAATTTAAGGGATCCTGAACCTAAATGCAGATGACTATTGTTATTATTTTTTATTTTATATCACTTTTAAAAGCCAAAAGTATACGAACAAAAATTTTTTTTTCAAAAGTCTCATTTTTTTAATTTTTGACATTTTCTTAGCTGAATAGGTTCAAGATCCTGTAAATATTATATATTTTATGAAAAAACTTCATTTTTTGATTTTAGATGTTTGGAAGCTCTGCAGTGTCGCCCGCTTAGGTACCTTCTATTAAGGCAACAGTCTTTAGAAATAAATAAACAATTAACTATACGATATTATACTCTATAAAAATTTGTAAACATACTTGAAATCATACTTAATAAGTACAAAAAAACTTGAGTGCTTTATTTACTTCCTTCCATGGAAAAAAAATTCGAGAAAATCATGTTATTTTTGGGTCGCTAGATGAGAACCTCCCCTTAAAAAAATGGAAATGGAAAATCTGAAGCAATCTAACTACTGTTAAATCCGAAAACTTCAAATGGTATATAAATTTAAATGAGATGAATTTAAGATATGACACTGATTATATTTAGTATTCGTAAATAACAATGGGTTGATTATGAATTTTAGTTATGCAGACGTCTTACAGCAGGCAGCCTTGGTAAACTGCAATTATGTCGCAACCTGTAGTAGAAATGTTTAACCGTATAACTCGTTTCATCGCCCGCTCATCTTCGTATGATGCATGCTATTGCCCGCAGTTTGTGAAGCAGAGTATGGAGGGTTTCAATTTACGTCGTAGAATGCACTTTGCAACCCAATATAGGCGCCATTTTTAATTTAATTCTTTAAATGTCTCCGGAACAAAAGCATACTACCACCTGAGCTAGAGAATAGCCTCTGGCAAAGTACTGTCCCGCCTACGTGTAGATATTATATGAGGTATTTCATCCCGTTTCGCACGGAAAAAAGTTCACTGCTCCGAAAAAACTTACAATTTTGACGTACTTCATAATCGCCTCCTTAGAATACATGAGATTTTTATCAAAATTTTTGATCCGTAATTTTTTGTGTTATTTGAAAAATTACTTTTTTCCAAAAATCGTCTGTATCTTTAAAACATGCGATTGCACAGAAAATTCTTTAAGAAAAAAAAGTTTCAGTTTGTAATGAACTACAATCAAAATTTTTTTCTTCGATTTTTCGAAATGAAGAAAACCTTATTTTTGAAAAAAATATACAAAAATATTTTTATTTCGTCATTACGTCACGATCGATTTTCCTGAAAAAATTACAGGACATGCTGTTATGTGTAATGAGCGACCACATATTTTTTTTAAAGTGGTTGGCGATCTCATATGCATGGTTCAATCGTGTTTCTGAAAAAAAAAACTGATTCGAATACTGAATAACAATGTAGTACATTGTACTACATGTATGTAGTAACCCTACATATATGTATAAACCTATATAGTAAACCCTGCATGTATGTAGTACAATGTACTACGTTGTTATTCAGTATTCGAATCAGTTTTTTTTTCTAATTTTGTAGAAACACGATTGAACCATGCATATGAGATCGCCAACCACTTTAAAAAAAATATGTGGTCGCTCATTACACATAACAGCATGTCCTGTAATTTTTTCAGGAAAATCGATCGTGACGTAATGACGAAATAAAAATATTTTTGTATATTTTTTCCAAAAATAAGGTTTTCTTCATTTCGAAAAATCGAAGAAAAAAAATTTTATTGTAGTTCATTACAAACTCAAACTTTTTTGTCTTAAAGAATTTTCTGTGCAATCGCATGTTTTAAAGATACAGACGATTTTTTGAAAAAAGTAATTTTTCAAATAACTCAAAAAATTACGGATCAAAAATTTTGAAAAAAATCTCATGTATTCTAAGGAGGCGATTATGAAGTAGGTCAAAATTGTAAGTTTTTTCGGAGCAGTGAACTTTATTACTGTGCGAAACGGGATGGAATACCTCATATATAATTCAAACACATATAAAGTACAACCTCCCTATAACAATCTCTTTGGGTGTGAAAAAACTCCTTATAACAATCTGTCCCTCAATTCCTAGTCTGCGTGACTATGCGGTCAGATTAACCCTTTCGCGGCCAACAGCGCCTTTAGGCGCTCAGCTGTAGACGCTCACTCCGAGCGAACAGCGCTTTTTGGCGCCGTTCATTTGTTATCAGTAACTGCCCAGTAATGTCCATTAGGTCGTTTGTTTTCGACGCGCTAGAGGCACGCGCTTCTCGTGCAGAGATTTTGTTACATAATCAAATATAATTATCCACAAATTTTGCCCCGATCATGGACAAATGGACGACGAATATGAGCTGCGATGGTATGGAATTGAGCGCTCGTGGCGGGGCGCTCGGATCCAGCGCTCGGCCGCCAAAGGGTTAATGCGCAGGAGTATACGCAAAAGAAAATCAGTTTATACAGGATAAGTCAGCTAAAGCTTTACAAGACCCCCAACAAAGTTCTTGATATCACTAATAATTCCCGAGAAAACGGTTTGTAACGCGTTAGCTGACTCACCCTGTAGAAATTACTCTACTGCTGGTAAGTAGTAACGCTGCGCAAAACTAAACCCCGTTTTTTACGAAGATCCGTACTTCATGTTGCTGCAAATGGTATCCTCGGAAAAAAATTTGCAAAGTCCGTGTGTTTCGGCAAACTTTACCATTTTCAATTCGACAAACATTTCCCCACTCTTAAGAGGTTACTGAGGTGGGCATCTATTAAATTCAAAATCGTAAAACGACATTTTAAAGTAGAGACTTCAGGCTTTAATTTTAAAAAAAGATGATGATCCTGCGATGATTTTTCGTTAAATTATTGTCTGTCAATGTTTGCCAATTTCTGACCAAAATTTGTCTATGTAATAATTGTTTCGACCTGTGTACATATTTAGTAAAATATTAAATGATACACTGAATATTTTATTTTCAATTATATTCAAGTTTGTTAATTAATAAAAAGGGAAAGTCGACGAATGATCAATAATTAGTATCTGATAAACAACTAATTCAGTGACGGTATACTGGCAGTTTACAGATTTCTAATTAATCATGTTTACTGGACATGTGCGTTACTTTATTTAAACGCGACTGTATAACAAAGACAGATAGCCGACCAATTTAATATCTCTCTCGCCAGGCTAGCGCGCGTTCCAGTATTAGTATAGTTCAGTCGTGGCTCTACTAATTAGAGGAACGAATCAACTTCTATTTCTCGATTCCTCGATCTAGATGCCTGCAGACTCGAGTAGTTTCCCACTAATCAAGAAGATGGCAGAAATCGATAATTCTACGCCCGACGTGGCAGCAATAGACAGTCAACTATAATTAACTGTCTTAAAAATATATCCGTTTACTCGAATTTCTCAACGTGAAGCTATCCTTTTTACGACGGAATAAACTAGGCGGTTCACTTTTTTTAGTTTTCGACTTTTCAGGGCCCACATGAAATATAAGGAACCAGCCAACTAAATTTGGTTGCTTGCATACCAATCAAATTCAATTGGTTGGTTGGATACTTGTAAGAACACGCCATGTGACCTTTAAAATTTCCGCCTTAACGGAGTTGCCACTTCCGACATATTGGACGTAGTACGGGCTACTGCGCATGCGTGATTTCTATGTAGGGATGAATCAAGTAATGTTGAACCCGCCCCTTAATATATATCATAAGATAATACAATCACTGTCGGTAAGAAAGATATCACAGAAAATTAACGAAAGATGGCAGCACTTTTAGAATCCGTAAATACAAGAACATCACGATATCGGGTATGTATTAGCACTTACAGTTAAGTGAACGTGTCACAACCTAATATTGTAAGATAACGATATTTATACCGTACTGTACTTTACTTCATGTCATAATATTTTAGTGTAGATTACTTAAAGTTGCACATATATAGGATAATATAGGAAGATACATAGAGTAATGTCGGATAACTGCGCTGACTGATCATTTAAAAAAACACTGTACCATCTACCTAAATGATTCAACAATATTCTCACTTAATATTACCTCAAATTCGACACTTTATTTTGTAATTTTTATGATTTTTTAACTCTTCTTAGAATAAGTAGTCTGAATTCGTCTACCTGATTGTCACAGAGGAAGCTTCGAGATGCATTATACGCAATCTGAAAAAATCGATATGATCTTTTTTTACGGTGAATGTCACCAAATTATGAGAGAAGCAGTTCGCCTGTATGCTGAAAAATTTCATGATCGTGATCATTCCTCACGATCAGTTTTTTCAAACTTACAATTAATAGAAAACTTTAAACCCTTTGTGGTCCGAGTCACATCGCTAGAACGTTATACGGCGTCGAGCCACACTCGACATAGGACCGCAAAGGGTTAAGAAAGCAGAAAGTGTTGATAACGTAAAATGCAAAACCAATCAAGACAACAATTGATGACGGAAGAGCAACGAATATCTTGGCCATTGTATCACTAAGTCTACAGATCAGTACCAAAAAAGCTTGGCCGTGATAGTGGAATTAGTCAACAAAGCATTTTGCAAATACTCAATTCCTTAAAATTTCATCCGTACGATATTCCGCTTCATCAAGACTTACATGGCAATGATATTCTAAATTCTATGCAATTCTGTGGGTGGGCACTACAGAGCCTACAACGTTATGATACTTTCTTCACAAAAACGTTATTTACTGATCAAGCTACATTTACAAGCTTTGGGCAGGTAAACCTCAGTAACGTGCATTAGTGGTCAATAGAAATTCAGCAATGTCTAAAAAAAGTGGAGAAGCACAACCACAGTCCATAAACGTCTGAGCTGGTATTCTTAATAATAAAACTATTGATCCCGATTTTATTGGTGGGATATTAAACAGTGGCTAGTATTTACAGATTTTAACAGAAGTTATGCCACTATGATTACTCGAGGATCATCCATTGAACTTACGACAATCAATATGGTATCTTGTATGACCTTGAATGATCTTTCATAACAGGTCGTTGTATTCTTCTTGAAAGGCACTATTAACACTTTGCCGTCCGCACGTCTGATCGGGATTCTTTCGTTTGCCGCCGGTATAAATCTTTATGTACGACACCAACGTGGTGCCATCGGCGCTTGCCCGATAATTTTCGCAAGGCACCAATGCGGTGCCACCGGACGGCAAAGTGTTAAATGGTACATGACAAACCATATCATTCCATTTAAAAATGTTGATTTGACCTTCATATGTCCTTCTCCCCTCCACCAATTAAAAAGTTATTGATACTACATTACGAGCCTCTTAGAACCAAACAACTTTTATCCGAAACTTTTTCTCTATCGTCAAAAGCAAGTTATTCGGGTGGCCTGTTTTAGTTGCCTCACCTTATATAGTATATGAACTTTAACATAAATTTCACTTGATGAAATTGTATATCTTTTGGAGTTTGTTTGGAACATCCCCTTCAAGGGTTTCTTTAACGTCGCTTCTACAATTGAAAAGTAAATCCCTATCTAATAATTGAGGACCAATAGAAAAGTTCCGAAATATTTTGACTAATAAAGATTCACATTAAATTTTGGAGCGAGCTGACCAAATGGTTTTACAATTAATTCGCGAGCGAAGAAAATCTTCAGTCTGTTTTCGTAGTTCTATGTCGGAAGTCTACCTTGAAAAGTCAGGCTCGGGTGTTAACCTCGGTGTTTAGCCCTTTGACTGCGGCAATATTCAGATGTCAGTCATTAAGGGCGCATATATGCGCCTTTCGTACAAATTGATGAACTTGTCAAAGCGCATATATACGCCTTTAGCAGTGAAAGGGTTAAATGTTTACATTCTAAAATCAATAGTTAGTTATATTTTTAATAATTACACAATATCCAAATCATCCATTTTCATTTTAATTAATTTACTTTAAAGTTCGTGTGTAAAAGTGTCTCGTTATTTTTAAATAAAATTCAAAAAACTATTTTTATTGAATTCATTTACTAACCATCGACAAATCTGTCTTTGATTAAAAACATCACTAAATCCGTATAAAGTTATCATCCACAAGGAGAGAAAAAAACTTTCGGTCATTATTCTCATTCATTTCATCTACGGGGGGGGGGGGGGGGGGAGACCAATGTCTTCTCTTAAAGTATCAAAAGTATTAATATTTCTTATTGTTAGTAACTGGTTAATAATTCTAACTTACATGTCGTCATTGAAAGTTTCCTAAAAGACAAATTCTAATTCCAATTTAAATTCTATGTCGGTTCTCTTTTAGAGAACCTAAAATTTCCATTTCCAATTTCCATGTTGGATTGGTTCTGTTTTAGAAAACCTAAAATTTCTATTCTAAAAAATCTAATTTCTAAAAATTTCTATTCCAAACTTTTCTGTTCTTTTTTCAGAGAGCCTAGAATTTCTATTTTGCATTTCCACTCCAAATTGGTTCTCTTTTAGAGAACTTAAAATTCCTATTCCAATTGGTTCTGTTTTTAGAGAGTCTAGAATTTCTATTTCCAATTTTCAAGAAACTTTTTGGCGTCAGTAAGGAAGGAACTTGCTTTATCTGGTCTGCAATAATAAGGAAAATTCAACAAATTCTACGTTTAGAATAACAAATGAGTGAGAATCTCGTGAGACTAGATATCTCATAGAACGGAAGGGGTAGTTCTAAATAGAGTGGGAAAAGACGGCACCTCACGGCTGTGTGGAGTCGGTCTGGAACTTCTGAAGACATCACATCTTCAGGAATTGCTTGAAAATTAGGTATGAACAAAGGTTGTTTTTTTTTCTTTTACATTCGAGGAATACAATAAGTGTTTCTCACACTTCGTGTGTTGCGTTGTGTTTCCTTGAAAGAATTTTGAAATAGTAGAAGAGCATGAGTGACTAATGTAAATGATATTTCAATACATTAACGTATTTCCTATAAATTATATCACTTGCCCTTGTTCGTCACGAAACCTTTATCCCATAACCCTTGTCAAAATTTTTCGAATAATGGCTTTTTTTTTACCCATGAATTAACATAAGAGTAGCTGTTTTAGAATACTACGAAATTAAAATAATTAGAGGAAGTGTGATTTGTTTATGAATTAGTAATTATAAAAAATAGAATTCATAAATTTTTTTAATTTACCTTCATCAAAATTTTTTAAATGAATATTTTTTTTTCTTTAAAATAAAATAAAATTTTTCTCATATCTTGATTATTAGTGTGGAATCAAAATAAAATTTTTATCCAACTGTAATTCGTGTCGAGGATTTAAATTAAATTATCCTTGATGTTTTCTTCAGAGAAATGAAAGAAAGTTACTGGTTTTGGGAAAACGCTTTTAAGATTATCCAGTGAAATATGACAAGCCCATTTTTTTTAGCAAATTTCTTTACTTGTTACATTCACGCTGAGAATGAATTTTTGAAGATAGCGAATCCTAAAAAATTATAAGTATATAAAGTGTAGTAATTGAGCAGGAAAAGTGATGAGTAAAATGTAGAAATTAAGTAAGAAAAACTAAAAGTAAATTCGAGGAATACATTTAAGGTTTCTTACACTTCCTGTATGGCATTGTATTTCCTTGAAAGAATTTTATTTTTATTTTACAATAGTAATAGAGCATGAGTGATTCGTATAAATAACATTTCGATGCAATTAACGTATTTCCTATAAAATATATCCTTGCTAATTACGAAACTCTCGTCTCATAATTAAATTTTCTTAAAGTTTTTTCAAAGAAATTTTTTTGTTGTTGAGAATACTACGGAAATCCAAGCAATTAAAGCAAATGCGATTCATTTACAATGTACTAGTGCTACAAAATAGAATTTTTTTTAATTCAACTTTATCAAAAATTTTCAGATATACTTTTCTTTGGAACACATTCTTCTCATATTTTGATGATTAGTGCGGAATCAGGATACGATTCCTTCTAATTGTAATTCGTAGTCAAGGATTTACATTAAATTACATCTGGTGTTTTCTTGAAGAGAAAATTACTAGTTTTGGTGAAAAATGACATTCCCACTTTTTTTTCAGCAAAATTCTATACTTCTTGCAAGACAATATACGTTAGGAGTGAATTATTAAGGATACAGAATCCTTAAAAATGATACGAAAATAAAATGTAGTAATTGAGTAGGAAAAACTTGTAATCGATATGACCAATTTTAAGACAAACGGTCCTCGGCTAAATATAGTAGCTGCCACCGTTGCTTATACGTCGTCCGTGTACACGTTACGTAAGACCGACACATATGTTTCACTCTGGTAAAAGCTTTTAATCCGTTTTTCTGTAAGGAATAATAATAGAGAAAAGCAATGCTTAACAATAATTCTCCGTAGACATTGTTTCTTTCTTACCCGAAATATTAATTTATAATTATAAATTCTTATTAAAACAAACGAGAGACTTTAAATATTGATACTATGTGAAAATATAGTATAAATATATAAAATACGATAAATATATAAATATTTTTGTGGTTTAATGATAGCAGGGTCTCAGTTGTCAAAACAGTAACACGATAATTTTGATTAATTTGTGTTCACTTTCATCAGAGCTTTTAAAATCTATTATCGTTACTATTGTCCAGTTGAGTCCTGCCTGTCTGTCAGAAAGGTATCAAAATGACACACTTTTCTAAATTGAAAAAGCATTTTCAATATTAATGAATTCTGGTCAACTAATAAATTCGTTTATTTCTACAGTTAAGGGGGGATTGCGGTGTAACAGGTTCGAAAAATCGAATTTATTTTTGCATAAATCAAAAGTACAATGTTTCAAAATGTGTTCCAAAAGTAGTATCATAATTAAGTAGCAGCTGTAAGAATCGTGAAACTTCGCCAAAAAGTTTAAACGCAATTATCTCGAAACTACGTTTTTCAAATCGTTGCCTAGGATAGCGCAAAAACTAATCAATCGATCAACTTCACAGAAGGCTTAATCCAATCAATATACATTTCTCCTGGGGTTGTACCAACAATTTAAATAGAATTATTTAATTTAATATTATTTAACGACATTTTTAGTGGCAATATGTAATCAATTTTTGTGTCAAAAAATTCATTTTTTCTTCAAAACCCTAGGACTTTTTTGATTCTTCATGTTGTCTTTTAACAAGTGATATAACCCCAGCATAAACTATCTACCTTTAAAAAAATTTTTCATTTTTAGTTATCGGATGCTTGTAACAGGTGCTATACTAGACACCAACAATCCGGAAGTGTTTGGCAGGATTATGAATTCTAAATAAATAATACAGAAAATGACAAGAAAAAATTTTTTTTCAATATTTCATGGATGCTTCTTCATATCCCAAAAGAGATTATTTGGGAATTATTAATAGTTTTCCAAAAAATATTCATGAAAATCACGTTTTTAAACTTGTTACACCGCAATCCCCCCTTAAGGGGGTATACCAGTGTGACGGCCGAAAATTTACGTGTTTTTTGGGAATTTTTTTTAAATAAAAGTATTCCATGGAATGTTTTCAAACTTTATGGATATATTTGCCTATAAATAAATTGTGTAAAATATTTTTTCCATACAAAAATAATTAAAGGCGTCCAAGTTAGGCGCTATCCCGCGAGACGCAAAAAAAAAGTGCTTCAACTGCTAACATCATACAGGTCGCTAGGATGCCTGAAATAAAAAAAAGAAAAGACGCTCTTAAACTAGAAGATATTCCCTATCCGATGACCCAGGATATCCGAGAAACCTTGAAATCTGATAAAATGGCGGAGTTTTTAAAAAAGTTGTCGATTTTTCCTTTAAAAAAATCGTCGTTTTTTCGCTGCCAAAATTGCAGTTTTCATCCGATCGAAAATATGAAAGGTCGTCGGATAATAAAACATGTCCAGAACACTCAGTTAAAATTTCAAGTCAATCGGATAAGTGGTCTTTGAGTTACAACGTCAGCAAATTTGAAAAACATAGTTTCGAGAAAAACTGCGTTTAACGTCTTAAATCTCGATTTCTTCATGATAAAATATTATTTTACACAGTTTATTTATAGGTAAATACATCCATAAGGTTTAAAAACATTCCATGAAATACTTTTCTTTAAAAAAATTCCCCAAAAAAACATGTAAATTTTCGGCCGTCACACTGGTATGGCCCCTTAAGAGTTGAAGTCAAAATTATTTTGCAATGTTATATACTAATGTATTATACTATAATAATAATAATAATAATAATAATAATAATAATAATAATAATAATAATAATAATAATAACAATAATAATAATAATACTGTATAATATAAAAAAATATATGAAACATCTTTTTTAACTACAATACACATACAAGATTAAATATTGGGGATGATACAAAAGTTCTCATTTTTGCAAAGCCAACTAACATTAAAAACGGGATAAACTTTTCCACCAATTTGTTCCACACAGAAATTTGACGAAGTTTTCAGTATCTTCAATGGAATCGAATTGATGATACTAAAGTCCAAGATACAAATATTTTTTGGATACAATTATTGGAAGTATAAACTCGCAGCGAAAATGGATCTTGAATTTCGTTTAACATGAGCACAGAATGTGGGTACGGTCAAAGAATTGTTTCGATAATTCTGTTACATTACACATACATAGCTCTTCGGTCAACCTATATTAGCAAACAGGTGTTTTATTTTTACTAACAGTTATTTAGAACGGTGCTGTCTTGAATATTTTAAGATAAGGCTGAGAGAGAACGAAGAGGAAGTACTCCCATTTAAATTGTAAAATAATGAGTGTTCCATTGCAATGATTTTGTGCTATGTTTAATCAAAATACATATTTTTTTTTTGCATTTTGATACATAAACGTGTATCTTGTTGGTGGTTCACTCTCTCTATTTACAATTTTTGTCATAGAACATATTATACAAAAAATGCTATTTTCGAAAAATTTCAAAAAAAATTCTGCTTTCTTAAGGTAGTAGTGTCGATTTTAGAATTACCGTTCAGATTTCGATACAATTTTGCGTATTGGTCAATTACAGGCTAAAAGTAACCCAGTTAAATTTTTGTGAAGCTAGGGTACCTAAGAAAAAAGTTATGACGATTTTTACTTTGACGATAATAACAGGGAATCTTATGGAGAATCTCCTTTTAGATTGAAATTCTCAAAAACTACCGTTCAGAATTAAATAAAACTTGACAAGGTATTAGTTGATATCTAAACGAAGATGTTGATCGTTTACATTTATTAATTCAGGGCGTATAAATATAATAAATTATTGATTTTCACGCTTCGCCATCCGATCTGACAACACCGTAAAATAAATTGAAGCGCGCGATATTTGAATAATCAGATTGGCAATAGTAGGAATTCAATGGATATAGTAAGTATTTGAGGTTAGTTGCGAATTTTCCATCAGTACGCTTTAATTTTTTCGCCAATTTCACTTGCTGTTCCCTCTTCGTAAACAATTTTTCGGTAATTCTTTTACCTTTCCAAAAGAACTTTTGTGTTCTTTTAGCTTCCATGTTTGTGGGTTCTTCCTGAGACATTTTGTACACAAGTCACTATAAAAACAGTCATGGAGTCGCGGTCTCGCAGTGGCGCGAATCTATCTGCTATAGGCGGTGTTGCGATATCTATATACTACGCTAGTCAAATGTAAGGATACACTCATTTGACTTGATCAGTAGCGACACTACTACCTTAAGGAAGAAAAAGAGGTCAAGAACTTCTAAGTATTGTTTTATGTTTGTACTTTTCTCATAAAAATTGTTCGCGACCCTTCTCATCAGCAAAGCTCTCCTCTCCGTTACGAAATTCTTGGACCCGATTGTGAGCTTTGCGATTGTTGACGATTCCCTGGCCAAATGTCTGGTGCAGATTACGAGCAGGTTCTTCTAGCTTACGTTCCATTTTGAGCTCACACAATGAAATCATTCGAATTTGTCGTTTATCTCACCCTTAATTTGTCAGCGTCAAATAAACAACAATAAACAGGGAAACCAAAAGCATTGGCATAAGTCATTTAAGCGAGTTGCTCAATCACAGATTGTGCATTAAACGGGCAAAGTTAAGCAAAGGTTTAATCCAAAGCAAACATTACAGTTTGAGCTAACGAAAAACTCATATGTTTTTGCACCAACCTCAATTGTTAAAACAAATAAATAATTCTCACTTGTAAGGCCGAACAAACACCTCATATAACAATAAACAAAAAAGTATAGAATACATATAATTTTTTTCTTCAGTCTTTCGGTCTTGACATTATTTATTTGTAGATTGTAGAATTTTTAATTGGTCTTGGTCTTTGAATATACAATATAATTTAAATTTTTAGTTATCGCAAAAAACCAGTAGTGAAATTTTATGATGTTTCTTCTATTTCTCATAAAGTTTTACGACTGCTCTTCTGCAATAACTAAAAAGTCCACTTTCAAAACATGTACCAGAAATATTTGGAAAATTGTTGGTCCAATTAACTTTTAATTTGGAAACCTTAATTTACATTAAAAAGACAGTTCTTATGGTAGTTTTTTTATTGTTTTTTGAAACATTGCTTTTAATTTACATTTGAAAATTCTCAAATTCTACCATGGAAAACACTATTTTTAACCCTTAGTGGGCACACAGGGGTCGTATGTACCCCACGAGCATATTTGAACAACTCATTGTGAAAATGAAGTTTGTATACTCTGTTGCAAGATAGCAATGACATTTCTGTTACTAATGACATCGTACAGAAGGTGAATTGAATCATACTAGAACGGGGTGTTGCAATATTTTCATAAACCTTATATATTTTGTTTATGTATATATTCACGGTCAATGCATACGACATGCTATTTTTAACTAGAACCAGTGATCTTCCGCAATGAGACACAATATCCGCACAGTCTCCTAACATATTTGCAAGGACGGGTATAAATAAAATTGATCTTATTTAATCAGACGAAAGTTTCTGTTATTCATGCTAGTGATAAATCATATCTTTTCAGCTTTCTCCAATTTTACGCATGTGTCTTAATTAGGCAATCAGGATTTTTAATTAATCGATTTTCCATTTCGTCCCTATACAGAATCTCTCAAACTTTGCCTTTTTTGCATCAAACTTCATCTTTTTGGAAAAAAACATTTTTTTTTTATTTTGCTTTAAGGGGGGATCCTGGTCCAGCGCACGAAAAAAAAACATGGTTCTTTACAATATTTGTGTTTAAAATATATGGGTGTAATCAACTTCAAACATTTTTAGTGTATTAGTATTACTCTAAAAGAGTGCAAAAAAAATTTGTTTACATGAAAAAATGAATTAAAATAAAAGTTATAGGTTATCTTGTGAAGCACCTTCAGCCGAAAGCCTCTGATTGGCGTACACTATCAAGATCGCAAAAGTGGTTTAATCTGAAAAAATTAAGTTGATGTTTAATCTACATACTCATAGTTTCTATATGAATAGAAGCAAAAATTTTAAAAATTAAGAATTGGCATTTTTATTGCAAATTTAAAAAGAAAGTGCAATTTTTCACACTTAAAAATCGAAAAGAAAGACTCATAAAAATTTGTTGACGATCTTTTTTAAATAATTTGACATTCATATAGAAGATAATCATATATTTTAAAAGTACGTTCAGTTTCAAGTTGATCCGTTCATTAGTTTTTGAGTAATCGTGTACGCCATTTTGGAAAACATGGTTTTGAGAAAAACGCGTTTAAAGTTTTCCGTAAAAAAAAGTAGAGAAAAAACGATGACTACAATTTTTGTACTGGATCTTACTGCTTTTAATCTATCAATTGACAGCTCCTGGACCATACATAATGCCTTCAGTTTTTTCAAACCATTGCGTTTATTCTAATTTTTTTTTGGACCAGGATCACCCCTTAAGTTTTCAAATGGGGCATTTCAATTACAGAGATTGAATCTACGACAGTTGAAAAATATCTGAGAATTTTTTCAAGTGTTTTATTGTTTGAATTGTTTTATTATGGTGGTCCATCAAAAGTCTCGTAAATTAACCTTTCATATTAAAAAATCATATTTTTAAAATTTTTTATGCACTCTTCCCAATTTGAATCGAACTTTTGTTGTTGATTTTCTCAATTTGATTGATTCAATAGGAAAAGTTTATTGAGCAAACTTTTAAAACTATTATATTTCTACCAAAGGTGTCAAGAAACACCTTTTAGAATTTTAATTTGGAATTATTTTCGAGGTTTAATTTAATCTTTTTTTGGAAATCCACAAACGGGAGGTGTAAAATTATACGTTTGTAAAAAATTTGGTATTAATTAGGAAAATCTATTCTGATTAAAATTCTACATTGCTGGTTTTGGATTTTTGATTACGTTCAATTACCGCGGTAGAAATAGTGTTAAGGGGGGAGTCTGGTGTAACAGGTCTAAAATATCGATTTTTTTTTGCTTAAAAATCTTCTGAAACATGTAAAGAATGCTTTTGTAAAGTTATAGCATCGAATTCGATCTTGAAACATAGTTAGGAGCGGTGAGAGCGCCAAGTAGGTACACCTAAATACGGACTAGCCGAAAACTTTAAACGCGTTTTTCTCAAAACCACGTTTTCCAAATTGGCGGGACGCATAGCTCATCGAATTTTTATCCGATTCACTTGATTCAACGTTTAAATTGAAGATTATTAAATTTATATGCTAATGAACCTCGATTTTTCATGAATTATTATTATAGCATAAAGTTATTGCAAAATAACAGCGGACATGTATCGTTCATTTTCATGTTTTCTTCCGCCATTGTTGCAATTAACAATTTTTTTTTCAAACTGAGGTTCATCCGCATTTTATATATCTACTAAAGAAAAATTTTTCCTCGTTTTACGTTTCCGATATTTTCTCAGGGCTCCAGGTATCCCACCGTTTTGACCGAATCCTTCCCTTGCCACTACTATATCTATATATGTATATATTCAAAATAAATCTACAATGGCAAATTTTCTTCTTAGAACTTCCCTTTATATGTAAAAAAAGTTTTAATAAAAAAATTATATTATATCTTGAAATTATATGCATTGGAAAAATACCTTAGTTACACCAGACTCCCCCCTTAAGTAACTAATTACATCTTTTTTTCAATAATTTTATCTTGGAGTTAAGACTTATCGAGACGCTTTTTTAGTGAACTCTTGAGAAGTTAAAATCATATGGGATAGTTATTATTGGTAAGGTATCGGGTTCACAGACCGAAATAGCCCGTTGAATTAGTGACTAATAGTTTTTAGGCTGAATGATGGTGTAAGCTTGTACATAGAACTCTATCGGTGGGCGTTTTCTTTCAATATACTTGGTGGCCAGGTCTTTAGTGGATTTTCTTTTTGTTAAAATGTTCATAAAGGGCAAGTGATGCTTAGGTTCTACTTCCATGGCGAAGGTCTTGAGTTAAGAAAATCCGTAATTTTCATTGACATAGGGTAAACACACCAATAGATGGACACCCTCCAATAGATGGACAAATATTATTTCCAAAAGTGATTACATTAAATTTAAGAACGAAATCGTAAAGTCATAATTTTTTTTAATGGCTATATGTAGTCCTGATTGCAAAAAGTAATTTTTTTTAACTTTATATTTGCAATAATGATAACAAAAAAATATTTAAATTTGACATGACGAAGTTTTGCTTCAAGAGCGTCACCACTAGCAAATATGTGACAGATGTCCGGTAAACGTTGTTTGTTGTTACTATTATAAATGAATAAAATAATAAGGTATGTATACATTATTATGCTCGTATTTCACTAAAAAAGCTATAAAAATCGTAATAAAATAATAAAATTACAAAAATATAAGAAAATTTAGCGTCCATCTATTGGTATTGGCTGTCCATTTACTGGGGTTTTGGTCTTTTTCATAAATTTTTCTTTTTTGTTAATTACTACGAAGTTTCACAAAGTTTTAGTAATTTTTTTCTAGTTAATTACATATTTTTACATTAATACAATTCATTTTATTATAACTTATTTGTATATTAGTATATTATTTTGATAAAAAAGCACGAGAGTTTGCTTAACCGTCCATCTATTGGTGCATTTACCCTAGTTCACGACACTGTTTTTAACCTTCAGCTGGCCCACTTCATCAGATTAAAATAATTGCCACACTGGAGCTTTTCAAACATTACCGATAAACATTTCTATTGCGTAGAAGTTGTAAATTTTTTTAAAATTTTAATAAAATTGTATAATAAAATTGTATAATAATTAAAAATTGAAATTAACTATACGAATTTTGCGAAATTTTGTTGTATTATTTGAATCTTACTTGAATTATTGAAAATTCCAGTAAGATTTTCAAATTTTTTATGAAAAAGATTGTTTACCATCTCATTGCTTGTCGATTTTCGAAGCTATTTTTTAATTTTCAATCAACCGAGTATTTGTTAGAAGTTTCAGCAGCAAATGTATGTGTGAATTGCTTCGCATTTGTTTTTTAGCATCTCAGAAAAAAGCAGGCAAGAAAATAGTGGTTTGGTGTAATTATTGTGCAATAGATAGCGTTGTTATCATTGATGTTACTTTTGACACCTTATACTTCTGATACCGGTCTCCCCTAGGGTAACTGTCCCGATTAGTGTCTTGCTAAGCAAAATACTTTCTTTACGAAGCAAATACCCAGTTCTCTGTTACCAATTTCATCTGTTCAAAATTTTTAACGATTTTTTAAACTTTTGTTTTTGAAATGCGATTTTAAACGGCAAAAAATATTAACATTTTATTGAGTCTTGATTATAATTAGAGACCATAACAATTTCTTAACATTTTGGACAGAAAAGTTCGGAAAAATCTGTCAAAATCATGATTACGAATTTTCGAAAAGTATTAACACTATGCCGTCCGGTGGCACCACGCTGGTGCCATGCGAAAACTATCGGGCAAGCGCCGGTGGCACCACGTTGGTGTCGTACACAAATAGGGACCGTTATCCTACATACAAATCGTTTACGAAAAATATTAACGACGAATAGATACGTTGGCTTTGCATACATGTATCAGAAGCTTTATTTCAATGTCGGATACATCCGTCAGACGTAAAAAATATGTGAGTTCATAGTTATTTTACGCGTATGTCGATAAATTATAAATAAAAGGATTTTCGCGGAAAATTCGTATATACGTTGTGTCCACGTAGAAATGGTCAATAATAGATACCCAAGTTTCAGAGATATTTGGATCTCATGTATGTACTATCTATATGTCTACTAGGCATTTTGTTGTGCGTGGGGCGCACACGTGGCACGTAATTTTCATTGGAGAAGTGTCTTACAAATGATACGAAAAGAGGAAATGAATCAAAGAGATATTTTAGTTTGAAGACGTCATGTGCGCTGAGCATTTATAAAAACCTATTTGTGTCGGTTGTTGTTCGTGAATTCGGTGCTTCGCAAGAAGAAGTCAAACAATTGTAGTGAAAAGCAAGGAGGGAACATCCATTTAAATTGTGCTTAGCAAAACCCCCAATTCAAATCAATATTTGTAAGTAAAGCTGATTTAAGCACTGAGAAAAATATACAGTAATTTTCATTAACTATCGTTATAGTTAAATATGGCATCAACAATATATTTCTAGTAATTCCAACTATATCCATGGTCATTTGAACTATTTTGATGATTTTGCCAACTAGAAATTGCATAATTAAGGCTTTCACTTTTTTTCATTGTGGAAACTATTATTATTATTATTATATTTAACACTTGCCCAGCATTATTCAAAAACCAATTCTAGAATATTTGACTTATACATGAAAAGTTTTTCAAAAATATGCTGAAGTTATGTTAAATTATTTTTATTTTAATTGCATCGCCTTACTTTCCTTTGCACATGAGATATTTATATTGTGCGGATAGTTATATAGTATCTAATAAATTATTTTGTTTTTTTTTTTACGTGGGGTTTTGTGTCGAATTATTTTATACTTGTTTCAAAGTTTATGTCGTACAGGAATAACTGTCCTCGAAATATTTGTGGCAAATCTTGAACATCGGTCGAGGATTTTTCTTAAATCTGTAAAGTCTGTCGAAAATCTTTCTAATATCTCTAATTTCATTCTTTATTCTATTTATATTGTACATGTATCCATATAATCATATATTTTTCTATTATATATCAAAGGAACGCATTCAACTTTTTTCTTTGACACTATTTCAACCGAAGGCGTCACAAAAGACACTTTTTATCATTATAATTTAGAATTACTTTAATTTTAATAATTTTCTGTCAATTGACTTTGACAAAAACGAAAAGAAAGTGCTTAGCATCCGTAAAAAAATTTCCTATAGAATAAGAAAATCTATTTTAACATTCTTTGGGTTGTTTCCTTTAGTCGATTTTTATTAAATACTTTTCGTATCTTTATTCTCGTCATGATTATTTTTCCCTGTATTTTTTCTTTGCTTTAAAAACCATAATAAAAAAAAATCGTTTGATTTTAGATTAAGGGGGGAGGGTCAAGTAAACAACCGTTTTTTCTCGAATTATTTTTAAGAGTGCGTAATATATATTTATTTAAAACTTATTACTCGTTATTTTGTAGCATCTAAACAATCTATATAAATTTTTTCATGGAAAAATATTCATAGATTACTGAACAGCAGCTGCTTGAAATTGGCTTCTCGAAAATGCGCTGTGCAACGCACAGATCTCTCTAATTATCTGAAATCAAAGATCCATCAATTTTTCGTTAAAATATAGTGATACGTTTTGCATGAACCCATTTGAAACAAAAAAAATTAAAAATAAAAAATTCACCGCCACGTTAAAAAAGAAGTCGCAAAATCTTGTTATAATAAAATGATTAAAAACATTGTTTATTTCAATTTTTATAAAAAACTTTAGGTTGATGCAAAGGAGAATAGTTTAGGGAATATGTTGTGCAAAATTTCATAGCAATCGGCTGAGAAATTTATAAGCTACATTGCACGGCACGCGAAATTTTGCATTTCGAGAAAAATGCGTTCAAAGTGTATATCTGCTCCCTGTACCATTCGGAGCGTATCACTTTAACGACTCTGTAGGTACACTTGGACTTACAATTTTTAACTGAAATAGTCGGAGCACATTCTCCAGATAAAATGTAAACTAATTTTCTAAGCAAAAAAAAGGTCAAAATTTTTAATTTTACTTAACCCTCCCTCCTTAAGTTTACAATCTAAAACTTTCAACCCAGGTTACACTCCATCGGGATAGTTTTGCCTTATTTATACTACAATGTAAATATATATATACAAAAGTCGTGACAAGAATTAAAGACACCAAATATATGTAAAATCTATTTTATTTAAAAAGCTATATTTTTGGTCCCTGATCGCTGGTTACTTGTAGGTAGTGGTAGAAATAGTGTTAATTGAATTACCATTATTTTCATATGTGTCGCAGCGTTACAATTTAGTATCAATAAATATTTTGATCAACAATTGAAATTTGTCGAATATGAAATAGATAAAATCTGAATTGTTCCTTTGAAATATAAAAAAATGGTAATGCGATTCACACATCTTTGAAAACTTCTTCGAGCGTTGGAAGTATCAGTGTGGTTCGGTTGCACTAAATTAGATACAGTCTATTTTTAATCTGACTATAGCCGCTCGTTCCATTTTGCCAGGTCTTAGGTCACAAACTTATAATAAATGTTAATTCGGCTCTTATAAAATTAATCCTATTGTTGAAAATTATCGCAGGTTGCGTATTTTGACATTAAAGGTAGAATTCATTTTTAGTCTCAGTGAATTCTTGAATTTTGAAATATATCAACCGTGTTATATATATATACATGGTGTTCATTTGAAAACTATTAAGCTGAATATTTCGAAACACGTGTTTTATACTTTTTAAATATCTTCCACACTTTTCGAGATATTCAGCTGGAAAGTTTTCAAATGAACACCCTGTATATATATTACAAATCTTACAGATCACGTTTAATCAAATCAAGACAATGTTAATAGTTATTAATATACATTAAATAAATTTCGCTACTTTCATTTTAAAAATACAAAATAGTTTCTAGTATTTTTTTTTGTATTTTGCCATCAATTCTACATGCTAAAAGGTTTCATGAAATTCACAAAATTAGTCAATCAGCATATCAATATAATAATGTCAAGTGATATTTACTTTTGCTAAGGGTACATATCAGTCTAGAAGGTAAAATTGCACTCCATGTATGTGTGGGTAATGGTATTAAATAAAAAACACTACTCTGCATTCGTTAGGCCTTGATTCTGGCTTCATTAATAAAAAAAAAGAAATTATTTTAGACAAGTTTTTGGGGTCGTGGTTTCCTTCTTTTCGTAAGCCCGCATCGTTAGCATGGTTACATGGTGGGCATTGCTTCTATGTAACGGGCGCTCTGAAAGCCTCTTCGGCGTTCCGATTGGTCGGAACGTTTTAATTAATAACTCGGTAATTATTGCGATGCACGAAAAATGGTGAATAACTTTTCATCTCCATTTTTCACCACCTACCACCATCTCTCGGCTGTGACACCTTACACCGCACACCCCGTATAGGAAACATTATCGAATGTATAGAGACCAGTTGTTCTAAAGGCGCCCCCAACTAAATAAGCGGCCGATATCGGAAACAAAACAAATGGCTGAAACCTGTGTCTCGTTAACGTTGTTGTGATACGAGGTTTTATAAAAAAAAATAGTTTCCAATAATAATGTGGGCATTTTCAAGTTTAATATTGAAAATTTCGGAAAAATAAAATGGTGTTTACACGTTCAGACACTTCATAAGCACACAGATTTCAGCCATGTTTTTTTTTTTCGACGCTAGCGCCGCGGACTTAAGGAGGTTCTACCGGTACATAAGTAGTCAAAACAGTGTACGTTACAGCTTGCCCTTGATTAGCGTAGTGTCTTTTGTAGATCTGTCAACGTCGCTTCTTCCATAGTCTTGTTTACCTTTTGGCTGAATAGAATACGATTAAAAAATGAGCGGAAAGCAACCAAGATTTTATTGGAAAGATAAACTAGTGTCAGCTAGAGTCTTCAAAAGGCGGCGAGAACTGCAGCGAATTGGAAAAAACATCCAAAAGTTATGGAAAGAAAAAACGGACCCGATAACCTTAAAAATAACTCGAATTGCAAAATCGTCAATCCTATTAAAGGCCGCAGGATAATTCACGTTCAAACACTTCCTTCAAACAGTTCCTCAGTTATAAGCCTTTTTCATTAATACAAAAGAATGTTACAATATTAAAAATATCTTCAACTTTTCACTTTTTATGCGATTCCTAACCTCACTGTGCACACGATTGATGACAGAATAATAGCGGACGACGCACGGGAGACAGAGTGAGACAGAGACAGAGAGAGAGAGAGAGAGAGAGAGAGAGAGAGAAGCGGTTGGTCGAGTACGACGTTACCATATGTCCGCCGGAGAAAATAGAATGAATATTTTTACAAGATTATTAATTTTTTGTGATTCTTATATCCCATGAATGATCATTTTGAAAGTTGCAATCCATTCGTTATTTATTTTCCAACCTCTACAAATTTTTTCAAACGAATCGTAATTTTAGTTCGTTTTATATTACGATAAATAAGTGATTCTCCATAAGACACAACGTTAAAATTGGAAAAATTAAAATATTTTTTTCTCGCTTCAAAACATATGAAGCCCCACAAAAATTTAACTACAGCTTTATGAGGCTTTTATTTATAACTCTGTAAATTTTCGTCAAATTCGTAATTTTAGATCTATTACCGGTAGAACCTCCTTAAAGTGGTGACGACGGGTCTCTATAGTAATCGTTGTCGCTAATGCCCTTATGTGGTATATGCGACATTAAGTAAATAAATTCTTAAAAAAAAAGGAATGTTCCGTTTATCGAACACTTAAAAATAAATTTCATTATTTTTCCAGTAGGGAGTCACCGACCTTAATAAGATGTCGAGACCGATCTTGAGCAGACCACGTACTCGAGTTTACGGCTGCAACTATGACAAGGGGGAGTCTTATTACAAGCCGATGGTTGATCATTTAGATCGGAAGTACAGTGGACGTCCGCTCTTCTCAGAACCGCGAACGTCTTTCGCAGATGAAATAGCAGCACGACGAAGTGACATCGGTAACATCTTCAGTCGTTTTCCAAAGTGGTTTTAAGAAGTGAACGTATCCCTTTCTGACTTGGTGTAATGTTGTGTGCCCCGTTAATAAACATCACATGTATTATATCTATTAGTATGTGTTTTGCAACATTCATGTTTGACGACTGCAGCTTTTTAAAGTTGTAGGCAATGACGTTCCCTCAAGAATATGTAGTCAATGTGCTCAAACACAAATAGTTATGTAGCTTTTTCGAAAATATGTCAGACAAATTAACCCTAAAGCGACCAGGTGGGGTCCAACCGGACCCCAGAGCACGTTTAATGCGATTTTTCGATTAATCGCACCAGGTCAACCCCGCCAATAATTTTCAAATAAATGCTTCAGACAGAAAAAACCACTCTTTTTCAATAAAAAAAACCACTTTAGTTTCCCTAAAACTCATCGAAAAATGGAATTTTTGACATCAAACTGATCAATTTCTGTCAAAAGATGTGTGGGGTCCGCGCGGACCCTACCTGACCACATATGTTATTACATTTTACCTGGTCGCTTGAGGGTTAAGGAATACGAAGCATTATTATTAATACAAATATAAGCAGGTTCGGTCTGTTGATTTTTACATGTCATGAAGTTTTCAAATTAATTAGTCGTATTATTCTATTGTGACGTTACATATGATTCATATTTAAATAGTTCAAGATGGACAACTTTGAAAAGTAACGTTTGTAAATTTATTGAATTTCTTCCTATTTTGCGACGTCATTAACGCAAAACACCTCATCAATTGAACTTCTTTCCGATCTTGACGATTCGACAGAAGTATCAGGAATATTTTGACACATTTGCAATATACGGGCCTTGTGTGTTCATAGATGTGTGTTTGACAAAATAGTCATTGTTCTCCTAGTTATAGAAAGGAATATAATTTTTTCTCACGTTCATGAAGCGAAAAATCCTTATGCTTGAAATCCTTTTACAAAAAAAATATCCTTTTGTTATAAAAAGTGGAAAGTCAAATATGAGAAGTTTCCACGGACTTATGGAACTCATTAATATGTATACAATTTCGAGAGACACTGCCTTTGTACAAACTTCTGATTTCTATTTTTGTAGGGTGCTCCAAAGTCTTTCAATTTGACTATGTAAAAATTAAAAGTTCTTTTTATTCTGCCAGAACAGTTGCCCTTTTATTATATTCAATTATATTTATTACATTTGATTGGTTTAAATATAATTAGTGCAATCGAATTTTAGAATCAATTGAAATTAAGATTCAATGGTTAAATTCTGAGTAAAAGACAGAAAAATTTCATAGGAAATTAAAATGCATCTAGATGCTGTTCATGGGAATGCTTGCTCCTCGTGTCATATGGTAAAAGAATTGCTTTTGGAATGAAAGGCTGCTATAAGGATATAGGTATTGAAAAATTAGTCATTAGAATTAAATTCGATTGGCTTAAACCCCATCATCTCCAGTCTGCTCACCATAGAATTCATGTAAATTTTCACATAGACGGCATCTAGGTCCTCTTTTATCTACAAGGAAGTTTCTCCTTCCTGTATTACAAATTCGATCACTGAATGAGATCAAATGTTATTGTTAGTTATTGTTATGTTTCAATTTTTGTAATTTTCATTTTTAATGTTGTTTTTGCATGTGTTAATTTGTCTTATTTACAATTGTTCGATTTGATCCATCTAAGGTCTCTGAATATCAACTAAACAGATTCTAGCGAAACTTGTAGCTGAATATAATGGAGGGTCAATTGATCTGTCACTAGCAAAACGACGGGTAACTTATAGGGGAAGTGCATCTAAATTGGACCAATTCTTGATCCTTGAAATAATTCACATTAGAATTTTTTTTCGTGATGAATTCTCGAACTTGCTGTAATAATATATGGAAACACAAAACCTAGTAGCAATTGAGCAATTGCGTCTCCTACAATATCGAAAACCCATTGGCACTTTCAGAATGGTGTTCACAGTGTTTAATAAAATAAGTGGTACTATCAGGAGTGATTTTGGTGGAAGATTTCAAAACGTATAGACTTGAGACCGATAACTTACAATTAGTTGAATTTGCCCGTTATTTGGTCGTTGTCCTACAACAACTTGCATTAATTTTCGTGAACCTCTACTTAATTTTTATACTAATATTTTGCAACATTTAAAAATTTATTATTCTTGTTCACTGGTGGCCTATACGAATTTCACTTCCAATAAGGTGTTCAGTTAAAATTTGATTTCTCGAATAATCACTTCAGTGACGGAATATCGTCAAGGACTTGTGCCACAAGGGGCGAGTGTCAAAATCAGCGACCCAAAACAACGTTGAGGTACCAAGTTCTATCCAAATCTTTGGAAAATTGGGGGAGTTATTGAAAAGTGTCCACTTTTGGCACTCTTTTGTACAATTATAAGCCCTTACCACCAAAGTGGTTAAATTAATGCCGTGAATTGCAAGACTTTCTCATCGCAAGCGTATGTTAATTTAGTGCTTGTACATACAGAGAACTTCAATGTGGTTTTTATAATTGAATGTAAATTACAGAAATACAATTTAGTGCAATTAGCAATAGAATTGGATCATTTTCATTTTTACATTAAGAATATATTCAAGAACTATTAAGGGCTTTATTATGTATCGAAATGTGTATCTTTTATTTCAGTACATTTTATTTTTGCCTAACTAAAGTAAGTTTCGTTGAAGTAGGATACGTTTAACAAAAGGACCTTGCGCACCTAATGTCACGGGTCTTGGTGTAATTTTTTTTTGGATTATTCTACAATACCAATAAATATTTTGTGCAATAGCATTTATCTTAACGCCTCTTCATTTTGTTTTGTAAATTATTTTTTTTTCCCGAAAACAAAGAAGTGTTGAGAAAAATGCTTTTGCACAAAATCTTAACTAATGTTGACGAAATAAACCACGTCCGCGAGCCGCTGTCCTTGGCTGCGGCGCAGTGAATACAGGCTTTAAGCTCGCACGCAGTGGAGACTCGCCTTTATGCCTTCCATTATTTTTTCGTACGTTATGTCACATTTAAATTTCACGCGGAAAATATCAGATAGAAGTGGGCGTTGTCATAGCCAAAGGCCTTGAAAAAAAGAATGTCAAAAGGTTTGATGACAAAAGGTTTAGAAGTCGAGAGATTAGGAGATTGAAGAATTGACTAAACTCGCACATAAGAAAATGTAGAAATTTTGCAGAGAAAGTCGATAAATTACGACAATTCTTTATCCAAGCGAGCACCTTCCAGGGACTTTGTCTACAATTTTCGTCCAGTCGTAATAATGGGTGAAGGATAAGCAGGCAAAGCTTGAAACAATTGTTTATCCGTAAACAAAAATATTATTTAACAAAATACACACGTTTGCTTTCGATATCTTTTAACAACAATCGAGCAATCGTTCGGTTTCAACGTAGCATATCATTATTATTTTTCACTTTTGTTAGAGTGCCAGCAGCTTTCATTGTGCTACAAATTTCTGTTCCTCAAAAAACGGAATTGTGATTATAGATAAATAACTAAATGTTCTTCGTCATCTCCCATACCAAACTTGGTTTATTATTTTATATTTTGTTACATATACAGGGTGGGTCACCACATTTTGCCATTTTTCCACTATGCATAGCAAAATAATGGCAAAATGTGGTGACCCACCCTGTATAGCAAGTATTTAAATTCATTCCTTCTGGATTTTCCACAAATACAGAATTATCAAAACTTTTCCGCAAGCGATGCACCTTTTTGTTGCATCTTCCAAGGAAAAAAGAAATTGAAAAAATCTACAAAAAATATTCATTATAAAATTACAGTTAATCACTAATTTTTAGGAACATCCACTATTTTATCAGTTTGTTTCATTATTTTACGTCGCGGGCTCGTTTTAAAAAAATTTTTTAAGAACTATTTGTTTGAAGTTTCAGCAACAAATGTATGTGTTAAATGCTTCACATACTTTTCTATGAAATTTCATAGACAAAATTTTCACATATAAAAAACAATTTGATAACAGTGTTAAGAAACTGCACCTAATTATTTTTAATATTATTATTTTTAATGTTCATGGAGAATCACCATAAATTTTCCGAAATAAAATTAAATATTTTCTCATTGAAAATTCACCCAAGTTTTTGAAATTTAATATCAAAAAGATTGAAAATTATCATCTCATTGCTTTTCGGTTTTCAAAATTGTTTCTTAATTCTTCATAGAATATTTGCTTGAAGTTTCAGCAACAAATGTATGTGGTAATTGCTTCACACACTTTTTATGAAATTTCATACAATCTTTTTTTAAAATGCATCTGGCATGAATGTGAACTCGAATTTCACTACGGAGTGATTGCTATTTGTAGACCACTTTGTAGGATAACTGTAGTAGCAAATTGGTTATTTATTAAGGGGTAACACTAGGATTTTGAAAAAATTGAATTTTTTTTTGCTTAAAATATACTTTAGTGTCACAAAAACAATGTACAATTGGTCCTATATATGGTGCAGGAATCGCAAATTGAAGGTAAAATAAAATTTTCAAAGACTAAAGTAGTTTCAAAACTTTAAACGCGATTATCTGAAAACCATGTTCTTCGAAATGGGAGGACGGATTAATCGGAATCTATTGCATGGATCGGTTTGAAATTTTGACAGTAGCTTGACAATTACATTCGTTACAAAAGTACGTAGCCGTTTTTTGATTCGTTGTACATTTTTTTTATAAACAATTTACTGCTCATTTTTTTGCCGAAAATCGAATTTTTTTTTCATAAGTGTGCTATTTTTATAAAAATCAATTTAAAAAAAATCCCTACGTACTTTTATGGGCAATGTCATATAGATTAAGAAATTTAGTGGTTTTTGTTCCTGGTCTTCAACTTCCGGAGGAATCCGTCCTCCCGTGGAGGCCCTTAAAAAAAAAGGCGATTTCGAAAAACGACTGTGGCACCACCAGTTTGCAACAAAATGTCAATACAAAAAATTTTTTTTACACTTGAATACACGTTTGATTAATTTTCTGGAAAAAATTTCGATTCCTTTTTCCGTACCTTTTAAATTAAATCTCAAAGTTTGGCCTTTTTTCGGACCTCTAGATTGGCGCTACCCCTTAAATAAACGCAGTGATAAAAGTGTCTATGAACGATATCAAAATCTTTGAAAGCTACGCGTGTGTTAGCTCTATTTGAAATTGTTGTTAAAAATAATAATTTCTCAAGGTGCATAAGGTGAATGTCCCTATTTGTGGCCATGATCCTATTTGTGACCACTCGCGAACTTTTATTAAATTAATCAAAAATTTGAAGTAATTCTTCTTCGAAAAGAATATTTATCGTGTTTGGCGATTATTTATAGCCAAGGTTTGATATGTAGTTTCGGTGATATTTGAAAAACAAATGCTCTTGAAAATGTGAAAAAAGGTATTTTTATCTCCGTCAGTGGCAGATCGAGTGCATAAAAGTCGCCCCTTTGGTAGATCTGGCGTTTGTCGCGATACAATGACAGCTTTGTCGCGCCGTCAAAGATCAATATTGAAAATCTATTTTGCGCAAAATTATCAGTGAACGATTAATGAGTGTCGCGCTATTTATGGATTCTGAAAAAGCTTGGTAATTTTGAATCTATCGGGCGCTCACTAATGCATACATCTGCATTTTCTCATTTGATATTTGATTGACACGGGGCTGCATTTTCTCTTTTAATATTTATTACATTATGTTTAAATCTCGAGTAAACAAAGTTTTTGCATACAAAAATGATTAATCTTGAGTCGAGTATAATTGTTCCTCGATTTCAATCACATTAGAATACTTTTCTATCTCGTTAACTTATGCGACAGTCTTACATGGTCACATATAGGGACATTTACCTTACCAGGCTGAATTATGATAATTCATCTTTTTTTTCTTTCTTGTTGTGTTTGAAGTGAAACAAGCTTGAATTCGTTCACTCGCATATTTATGAAAATTAATACTTTTGGCAGCTACAGAGAATTCTTCTCGTACAGAATTTGAAAGCTCTTGAAAACGAGTTCTTGTTCATCAAAGTTTGGCTTAACAATCCGGTTCGGGGAACTCTCGAGCCTCTGTTTGTAACTCCTTAGTGCAGGGAAGCAGCAGTTGTTTAGGAGCCACAATTACTTTCCAGGTGTTGCTTCATGCTCATAGACCATAATGTTGCGCAGTTGATGTTAAAACATGGTTTATGATTCCAGCTGTTAGGAGTAAAGAGTTACAGGTTCGTTCCAATTACATTTTTCTCTTCTGAAAATTGGTCACTTTGTTTTTAACCCGGGAGAACTCGCAACGTGAGATTTTCTCACGCTATCGAAGACAATCACTCGTAACTCGTAACCGGGGATGATTTGTAATTTCTTTTTTTTTATTGATACAATATTTGTCACTTCGTGAAACCTTGATACTCTTTTCTTTCTTCTTTAAAAATATTACAATAATGTTTTTTTGCATTTGGATATTCATTATACTGTAAAAAAAATAATAAAAATTGGAGTCTCACGCGTGAGGTCTCGTGTCTGACTTTTTCTAGCGAGTAATCCCGGGTTAAGGGTAACATCGTGTCACTAAATGATTCACACACTCTATTATGTAAAAATGCTGTCAATTAATTTAATAAAAATCTATTGCGATACATTACACAAAAAATTATGTACTGCTATGCTTTTGAACTGTGTAGGTTGTTAACAATTTCACTTGTGATTTTTCACGACGTGAAAGATCAGTTTCAAGACGTTCTTCTTCGTGGATCTTAATTCAGCAAAAATTTATGGCGAATATCAATATTAATTGTGGTTAACAAAGAACTAGTATTTAATAGTTAAAAATATGCCGTTAAGGAGGTTCTACCGGTAATAGATCTAAAATTACGAATTCGACGAAAATTTACAGAGTTATAAATAAAAGCCTAATAAAGCTGTGGTTAAATTTTTGTGGGGCTTCATGGGTTTTCAAGCGAGAAAAAAATATTTTAATTTTTCCAATTTTAACAATGTGTCTTATGGAGAATCACTTATTTATCGTAATATAAAACGAACTAAAAATTACGATTCGTTTGAAAAAATTTGTAGAGTTTGGAAAATAAATAACGAATGGATTGCAACTTTCAAAATGATCATTCATGGGATATAAGAATTACAAAAAATTAATAATCTTGTAAAAATATTCATTCTATTTTCTCCGGCGGAGATATGGCAACGTCGTACTCGACCAACCGTTTCTCTCTCTTTCTCTCTCTGTCTCTGTCTCACTCTGTCTCCCGTGCGCCGTCCGCTATTATTCTGTCATCAATCGTGTGCACAGTGAGGTTAGGAATCGCATAAAAAGTGAAAAGTTGACGATATTTTTAATATTGTAACATTCTTTTGAATTAATAAAAAAGGCTTAAAACTGAGGAAGTGTTTGAACGTGAATTATCCTGCGGCCTTTAATAGGATTGACGATTTTGCAATTCGAGTTATTTTTAAGGTTATCAGGTCCGCTTTTTTCTTTCCATAACTTATGGATGTTTTTTCCAATTCGCTGCAGTTCACGCCGCCTTTTGAAGACTCTAGCTGACACTAGTTTATCTTTCCAATAAAATCTTGATTGCATTCCGCTCATTTTTTAATCGTATTCTATTCAGTCAAAAGGTAAACAAGACTATGCAAGAAGCGACGTTGACAGATCTAGAAAAGACACTACGCTAATCAAGCGCAAGCTGTAACATACACTGTTTTGACTACTTATGTACCGGTAGAACCTCCTTAAGATTCGGTTTATTAGGTATATTTTGTTTTACGGCCACTAAAAGACCGGCAACGCGAGACTCAAGTGCTGATATTAAAATTATATTAGTTGCTTTCATCTCTCTGTAAATAACACACGGGTGTCGTGGTCATCGATTTAGTGGACTCATTTCGAATTTTCGATTATTTTTGTTGTTTCGATGCTTTATCGTCTTACTTTGTGAATTAACAATTGTTGTTACTAACCCCTGCCACTCTAACGCGTCAGCCTCGTTGAGCCAATTATAAAGTAAAAACATTAAGTGTAACTCGGGGTAGTTTTAAGTAATTCCTATGTTTAACTTTGACACACTATTGTTGGAGTAATCATAAGGCAAGAAATTAACAAGTAATCGACAAATCAGGTGAACTTAATGTTACTTTTCAATGCACTTATAGTGAGTTAATAGTTTTCTTAGGATGATCTGCTTTAAATTATTTCATTTTCAGAACGTCTACTTTAATCATTAAGCTACCATTTTTTTTATTAAAGAAATTCAAGACTTTTCGAGAAAAAGAAAACTCATATAAGTTTGGGAAACTGTTAGGGGAAAGATCTTACCAATATTTATATTATTTGTTATTATTATCTTTTATATTTTTATCAAAATTTATTATATTTTTTATCTTTTATATTTTTATCGATATTTATTATATTTTTTATTTTGTTTTTATCTTTGTTTTTTATCTTTGTTATTTATTTTGTTTCGTGTTGGTAGATTAATTTGTTAATTTAAATAGTAGAGTCTGGAGATGGTTTTACGAGTTTAAATATTATTATTACATGTACATTTTCTGTTCGCTCTTGAAGAAACTTGTTCCAAAGCTTTCAATAAGTAGCAGTAACTCCAAGTTGACCCTTGACTTAACCCTTAATGGTCACCCGGGGTCAAAATGACCCCAACGGAAACTTTAACTAGAATTACTATAAGTTATTGGCGCCCGATTGGTCTAGCCTTCCCTCTAATAGTGCTTTGGGATTTCCTTTGTAAGATAAGATTAAAGTCGGGAAAACCCTCTTCAAATGTCAAAATAAATACCTTTTTTGAAACGACCACTATGAAGTTATTTTTTTTATACACTCTGATATCTCAAGAATGTCACCCTAAAATTTTATGAAAAAATATTAAAAATTGCCAGAGTTATGATTTTTTTAGTAAAAAATGGTATTTTTTACGAATTGCCTCCTTCCTTATTTTTTTTCGCCATTTTAAAAATTTGATAAAAATGGTTTGCGATGATGTTCTCATTCTCAAAGGTTCAAACTAATATCCTGAATTTTTATGAGTCGCTCGGATTGATATTGGCAACATGGTAATTGTTTAAACATGGCTGGGGTCATTCTGACCCCGTGTGACCAATACGTTATTTTCAGAACGTCTGACCATTCAGGGTTAAACTATTTTCTTAGAGCTTAAGACCGTGTAGAAAACTTACAACAAAACAACAATATGAAATAAAAATCATAAAAAAAATATTTTTTATAGCTTAAGAACAAGCAACCCTCAGTTACCCCATGCCGGTCAATTTGTATCCACCCCCTGTGGGACAACGTGGGGTAATTGAGAGTTAGGTGATAAGTAACTAATGACTCCATATACTGCGCATTAACACTATGCCGTCCGGTGGCACCACCTTGGTGCCACGCGAAAACTATCGAGCAAGCGCCGGTGGCACCACGTAGGTGTCGTACACAAAGACTCATACCGGCGCCAAACGAAGGAATCCCCGATCAGACGTGCGGACGGCAAAGTGTTTTAACAAATTCCAAAATCTATGGCTCGGTCGAGCTTGCTCTGCGTCCGGTTTTAAATTGAATTGAAGTTCATGAAATATTTTCATATTTGATCTGACACTGGATTAACTAACGGATGTTCTTAACTGTTTTTTATGGTCATACTTCATGATTAATTCACGTAGAAAAAAAATTAATACTCAAACTTGCATTAGCGTTTAACTGTAGCCATTCAATTTGTTCTGATCGGTTGCAGGCACGCGCGACCTTGCCGGTTCACGCAACAACTCCTTCGGACGTGACGTTGACCTCGATTTTGAACCTCGAACCCGCATCCAACCCTTAACCGACCCCTTCCTCGCCGACGACGAGGACACCGTTTATGACAGCCGTGGACAACGAACTCGTCGCAAATTTGCGGATGATTTCGCTAACGAGGTTGTGGCTACAACCCGAAGGTTTAAAGCGCGCGTGTCCGCTTTAGGATTGGACGACGAACTCGAGGAAGGTCCTAGACCTGTCACAGAAACGGGAGATAAATTTATGGAAGGTTTTAAGAGCGCTAGAACGGCCTTAGAGGAAGCTGACAGCGCGTTCAAACGTCGCTCCAAGCTAATCGCCGAAGAACTCGAGAGGATCGAGGAAAAACCATCGTTGACCAGGTGGTCAAAATTGGCGGCTGATGATATTCCTAGTGCGGCAGCAAACAGAGCAAAACAGACGAAGGCTCGTTTAGACGATTTAGAATGTGAAATGGAAGAACTGGCTGAGAAACAGGCTAAGAGGGAACGTAGGGCTGCTGCGCTGAGGGCACTGGTCAATGAGAACGCTACGAATGTTGAAGACCAGTTTTTACAAAAATCCTCTATCAGTAACAAGTCTGTATCCGTACGCGCTTCGGAGCGTTCTGAAGCCACTAAACATGTTACCTTTTAAATTTGTTCAGGTATAATCGATAATCAATAAATTATTGTATCAAATGTAACAATCTCGTTTATTCGATGCGACATAAATAATAAGGTCAACGAATAGTTTTGTCTTGTGAATTACAAGATGATTATCAACTAATCATGTTCAAGTTTGTCATAGATATCTATATCAATGTGAAGAATGAGGGTTCGTAAAGTGGGTTTTTGGCCCTAAGGAAGCATGTGTAGGGGAGACCGGTGTTAAAAGTAACATTAGCCTCCTAGGACCCCAGGTACAAAGTTTTGTACATAATAAAGTTCACCCCTGAGGCCCCAACGTAAAGAAAATTGCATGGTAATAATATACAAAAAAATGTACAAGGGGTGTCTAGCACTTCAATGTCTGAAGAAACCTGGGTCCTAGGAGGTTAGTGATATTAACGCTATTTGCTACGTAACTAGGTTTCTTTTCTATGAGATGCTAGGGATTTTATTTACTACCTTACAGAATGGCCGAATTATTGAGCTTAGGTGAGTTTGAGGTTATATTTGAATAAATTTATTTATAATTTTGAAAGAAACTAGTGAAATTGCTTAAAGAATAAATTTTTGTTTGCATACTTGAAAAAAATGTTACATTTTGTTACCGCAATTACTTTAAAAATAAATTAAAGTGCAACAAGTGTAAAGGGCCAAACTTTAGATTTGATCTCATTGAAAAGGAAAAGATGTTGCCTAAACCTTAAGGTACAAAAAAATCAAATTATTAAAAAGATGACTATTATATAAATCCGACATATTACAATTTTTAATTATTAGGGCCAAAATCCCGTCTCATGGAGCCGCATGCTTTACCATGTAAACAGTTACTGAAAATGGCTATTTTGATACTTTGAAGAATTTTTTTGTGATTTACCTACGTTTCGGATTGTCGTGGGAAGAATGTACATCTGTTACTTATTTTTACAAATTCGATTTCAGTTGTAACCTTACTCTTTTGGATACTTTAGTTGAGTCTGAATGAAACGTGTAAACTTCAAGAAAGCTTTGCACGTGGACATAAATGACCGTAATTCGTGTAAATGAAACATTTTGTTGAAAAATGTTGTCGATAAATTAATGATCATTCACGTTGCACTACTTTATATGTAATAATGAATATGTCTATGGTAATCTAGAAGAAATAAAAACGCTGTATTATCATGGAGGTGACTGTAATTTATCAATTAAAATTTTTGGCGATTTATATTATTTGTGTAACTAATCTAATTAACCATTTCCCGAAAATTCTATTACGAAAGAAAATTCCCTTTTCCCAAGTGGTGTCACTAAACAAAAAACCTTAACTCCTTTCCGAACGATTCAATCTCTGAACTTCTTTAATTTTGACAAAATCTATAAACTTCAATATTCTGTAAGTTCCTAGTGAATTTCTTGTAGAAATTCACTAGGTAGAGTTAATAATTCACTAGAAATTCACTATCTGTGAAATTTATTCACTTTATAGTGATTATATCGTATTAATTCAACCTTAATCTAAATACGCTCGATTTATAAATGACAAATCGGGACCTTTTGACCTTGAATGACAAACGCTCGGACCTTTTGACAAAGCAAAGCACGCTCACGGGTTGCTGCGAATGACTGCCGGGGCAGTGCATATTCGCCTCAAGCTCGCGTGCAGTGTAAACTCGCCTTTATGCTTTTCGTTATCATTCGTGTATTATGTCACATTTAAATTTCGCGCGGAAAATATCAGCTGGAAGTGGGCGTTCCAATGTTACAAGACTTGAAAGAAGAATGTCAAAAGGTTTGATGACAAAAGGTTCGGAAGTCGGGTGTATCGTTTTTTCTTTTCAATCCGAACTATTGAAAATGTAAAAGGAAGAAACCAGAGGTCCAGTAATGGGTTAAAACCCATGATGTCTTCATCATTGACAAGATGTATCTCGTGACAAGATAGATAACTTTTCCTGAGTGGTTTACGAAGGTAAGGGCTGCTATATTTCGAATTTTAAGGATTTTTATATTAACGAAAACGAGGGTGGTAATTAAATAATTGTGAACAATCGCTGTATATACGAGTAAAATAACCACCACTGCTTCAACTAGTTACCATTTACTTTACCGTTCGCCTTTAGCACGCTTGTAAATATCTTACACACTATATTTGGACGCAAATAAGCAATAACAAGTCAATCTAATATGATTTATGAGACCGTCGACTCAGATTTGAAACTTAGACCCCCCCCTTTATTTGTTAACAAAATCAATTCTAAACTCTTGATATGGGAACGGACGTTTAATCAACCATAATATTTGATATACATGTAATGTATGTAAATTTAACGGTTTTTAATTTAGTTAAATATTTTTTTCAATTATTTGATTTTGTTTTTCAAATATATTTGTAATTTATTGCAAATATTTGTAATATATTTGTAATAAATTATTTCATTCTATATTGGTTACATTCATTCACTACTTATACATTAAATATCAATATTAATTAGTTATAAATTAAATTGTACGAATCTATTATAAATGCATAGTTATCAAAGTTTGAAGGCTGAAGAGTAGGGTCAGAAGCATTTTGAAGTGTATGACAGGTCATCGTGAATATTTCGTAAGTGTAATCACTTCTGTTCTTTCAATCCTTGCTCGTTTTTTGAATTTTCACAGGATTTTACATAAATTTCGAAAAATGCTTTGAAATACATTTGTATCTCAGCAAAGATAACAACGTATTCAAATTTCGACGAAATCGAAAGTGTTACTTGAAAACGTAAAATTATTTTCATTACAAAGTTGAACCCGACGCCATTTGAATATGAGACAGTTCTGGGCCTGCAAGAACCGATCGTCAGCTTGTCGACCAGCGGGACGCACGGAGACGGAAGGGGATCGAAGGAGGCGGTGTGTTCGAAAATCGGCCGAAATGCACAACCTATTCCGAGCACTGCTTTACAATATACAATTTACATTCGTGTCTGTCTTAACAATGTTCTTACTAATAGAAAAAAAAAAATTTATTGGGTGAAATTAGGCAAGATTAAATTCTAACTGTGCTTATACTGTCTCATTGGCTATTTCTCATTGTCATGTTGTGAAAACTGCTAGTGCATTAATTGCTTTTTTAATTTACATTACTACCTATAACGTACTGCAGTAACAAAGAATATTTACCAACAGAGTTTCAGTTGGGATTCAAGATCCTTTGTTCCAGCGAAGGTGGTAGACAAATGTGAAAATATACATGTCGCTTCTTATGTTATAGGATCCAGAAATTTATCAGGATATCAGTATGACTCCTATGAAAATCTGGATACATTGAATGAACCTCGTCAATTGGCTCCCCCACCTGAAGATACATTAGATGGAGAGTTTGTCATGTCTCATCGGCGTTTCAAAAAGCGCGCCGCTGCGGCATTTGAAGAAGACCTTGCGGAGTTAAGGCGAAAAAGGCGCGATATGCAGGTTATATTCAAACTACTGTTCCATTATTGGGAATCGACATAAACGCTACGACATCTGGTGGCAAAAAAACAAACTATACTTAGAACCAATGTTGTAGCAAATGTATTATTTATTAATGTGATAAAGATTAAAATGAGCGGCGTAAATTTTTCTCCCAGAGTTAAAAGTAAATATATTGTGCGTTGTTCGGTGCAAGGTTGTCACAGTAATTCTAATAAAGACTTGTCCATCTGTAAAAATTTGTAGGTTAGATAAGTATCTAACCTACAAATTTTACAACTTACCTGCAGCAGTATAACAGTAGAGCTATTATATGTTTGCACTTTCCGGAAAGCTCGGCTTTACATGAACATTTCATGGCAACTATTTTACCATTTTGATCGATTTCACCGCTAATTTCGTGCGGTAATTCTCTTAAATGTGATGTTTTCAGACACAAAGCACTCAAATAAATTTTTTCATTTTCAATGTTTTTAGCTACTTTTAGTAAATGATTCGCCTCTAAAACGCGTGTACCTTCTGTAATACTTCTCGAGGAAGCATTTGCTTCCGCCCGCGAGTATATTTCGGTTATTTCAATCAACATAATTGCACAAAGAATAAAAAATACATGTATACCCAGTCGACACAGTTATATGTGATTTATGTAACATCTATATAATTTAATATCACACTTTATATAACGTGGAAGTGGGTGTTATATCATAGCAATATGATAATTTCGCCCCCTTTTGATTATTGTGACGATGTTGTATAAATATTGCAAGATATACCCATAATCATCTAACTGTTATCAATATGTTATATATAAAAGTTATATAACTATATTGTGGCTATACTGAAACCATATAACTGTTATACTAAAACCGTATAACGGACATAGAGTAGTGATATAGCCGTTACATTACGAACTACATGATGATTACCTAATTATAAATATGCCTTGAAGAAAATTTGTATTAGAAAACAATTCAAATGCTCAAAAACCTGTTTTCTAATCAAGAGAAGTTTTTAGTTTTTAACGAGCTGTTTGGGCTTTTAAATCGTTCTCTAATGAAGCTTTGACTAAAGTAAGGTAAGATATTTAAAAAAATACACATATAAATTTAGTATGTAACATTGTTTATTAGAATGATACTTCTTTATGCGAAAGTAGGAATTATTCATAATGATAACTTTTATTTAAATTACTGGTGTTGAACTTTGGTATTTAGCACCTTATAAAACGTATAACAATGAAATACAACTTTGAAGTGAACATATATTCAGAGAAATTCAAAAAATATATAATGTCTTATTAACATATATCGAATAGGAAAATAGCCTTTTGAAAGATATCAAATTAATTGTTTTTATTACTTTTTCGGAAGACTCTTCAAGTAAGCTGTTAAGAATATTTATTACTATTTGTAAAAAGTTATTATAAATTCATATATTGTTTTAATCAACAATGACACAAAATAGAAATAAATTGTGTATTAGATTTGTAGGTTATGATTTCTATACGTATAAACAACAACACTTTACTACTATATAAAAAAATAATGCAGTGTCCTGCAATTCGAAAATATTATTTTTATTATTTGTGCTTATTTTCATACAGGATATACAATAAGTATTTATACAAAAATTATACTTACCACTATCAATCACGTCGACTTCGCTATCACAAGAGACTTCCACGGATAAGTTCGTGTATATGTTCACTTGTTCTTCAACGCGATACAGCGTCACAAATAGTAGTTATACAAATGTGATATCGCAATAGCAATATTGCAAGGATGCAATAATACCACACATTTGTTATAAATATATAATGTCACACCACTTTATCGTTATATCATCACCACAAGACTTCAAATGATATTACACGTATATATCCGTGATATTACAGTGTAATATTACGTTAATGACGAAGTCCTGCATTTTAGTTATGTAAATGTTTTGCATTCATTATATCGACATGTTATATAAAAAGAAATGCTGAGGTTATGATGTATTAATATAACTGTTGTATCTTTTTTGTTATATAAATTGTGATTTCCATGTAATGTAGCAGTGACTAACTGTGTCGGCTGGGTACCGTCTATATACCAGGTTCTACGAGCCGCCATATTGTATAGGCTCCGCCCCCATGTCGATTCCCAATAGATTGTGGTTGACTAATTTTAAGTTGTTACATTTCCGTTTATCTTACCAATGAACGAGGTTGTACCGTTTTTAGAATTAACATTGAGAATTTGATAAAATTTCAACCACTGGTCCGTTTTTATGTAACAAAGCTTCAGTTAAAATTTTGAGATGGTTCAGAGCCTAGAACCCGAGAAAATTGTAATTTCATTTAACATGTGTTCTTATGGGAAAATTCACTTTTCCAACGATATTTAAATAATTAACATTAAGATACTTAACTCTCGCTTCTTGTGTAGTTTGCAGCGTAAGTTGCAGTGTCTAGTTGAAATTCCCAGGATCTTGCTAGCTCGTCATACTTGAACGCCCCTTTTGAAAATATTTATGAAAATAAAATATACACATTTTTTATATGTACAATATTAATATAAACATGTTATACCTTGCAGGATAGAATGTTCGATGTGATCGATATAAATGCTGAAATCGAAAGAGCTCGACAAACATTGGAAGCAGCGGACATCGCTTTCCAACAACATGCTACAAGGTTCAACTTGGATGACGATGATGACTTAAGTTTAGTAAAAAAGCTGGACAGGGAGAGGCAGTATAAAGAAATTGATATAATTGAAAAGCCCAAACCGCAAGTACCAATGGTGAAATGGACAAAACTGTCGGACAAGAAAGGAGAAAAAGCACCTGTAGCGATGATAAACCGACAGACTACAGCTACTCCACTAGTTGTGGATAATGTTATACCAGTGAAACGAATTGGGCCAGAATCAAAACCCGCTGGAAAGCAATCCTTTTTGAAAAGGAAGAAAAAGGTTTCATTTTAAGCCTTGAGTATCCGAAGAAGACTTTAAATAAAGACTATAGATCCTAATTTGCATACAGCAGCGTTTCTTTTTTTTTCATTCAACCATATCTGGAGACGTGGTTTTATGACGTCAGATGTTACCGAGACTGCTTAAAAATTTTCATACACTTTTTGATAGTTATTCACAGCCTGTTAGTAATATTTTTCATTAATATTATGGAAAACGAAATTATAATTTTTAGTCTTGACTGTTTCTTCACACGCCAGATTTTAACACTTTCAGGTGGATCTGCTTTGGCGATCACTTGCAACTAATTACGTTCGACTGAAAGATTTTGTATCTGTTCATTATTTTACAGTTAAAGACTTGAATCATTTTACTATTTTATTCCCTTGTATTATTCTTTGATCGTGTTGAGTAAATAAATAAACCACCATTTTATGGTTTTCCGTTCCAAAATGAATGTATTAAAATTTGAAATTCCCCAGAACTACAAAAACTGATCTTATGCTATTTCTCATTTTTGTTATGAGAAAACAATAAACAAATTAACTCATTTAAAAATATGTTTCAGGGAACCTATAGATGATTATTATTATTATTATTATTATTATTATTATTATTATTATTATTGCGTTATAATTTTCATTAAAAATATATTTCCCTTAAAATAATGCAGAAAGTATTATTTACAGATATTTCAAGAAAAGAATGCACAAGTTATCGGGTTCTATTATTACCTAAACTTAATGCTACAGACTGTTGAGCTTTAACACTATTACTATCGCGTTAATTATACGAAATCAAGAATCCAAAACCAAAAATATAGAATTGTAATTAAAATAGGTTTTCTTAATTAATAATGGTCCAATTGCCCCCGTGTTGAGGACAATTGAATCACTTGACGCGGTTAAATAATTATATTTTTTACAGTGTTAATATATGTCTATACAGTCGACTTTCGTTATAAGCCTGCCCCTTATAAGCCTCTTCCCCTCAATCAGCAGTTGCTGAGTCGAAATGACTTCTCCCACTTAATTACTCTTTTACGTTTTGTGCCAGACTACCCCGTATAAGCCTGCGCTAAAACTGTCAAACTTCTAAACTAAGTACATATAGGAATGCAATTATGATTTGTTAAATAAAATGTAACTTATCGAAAAGACGTTGCAAGCAAATTGCAAGTAATCTATAAGAGTGTGCATGAAGACAGAATTTATTATTACTGTTATTGTTAATTAACAATAGAAAAAAGAAGACAAAATAATACGGGAAAATTACATGCATATCAACATTTATTTAATTAATTTAGTAAAACCGTGTGAAATTTTACAGTTTTTTTGACTACGCAAACAAACAAAAATTAATTTTGCATGAACATTTATTCATAAATAATAAATTACATATACTAGCACGAATTCAAAATAATATTAACGAATGATAAAAAAATTTTGAGGTTATAAAGGGACATAAACATGCCGGTCAAATTATATAAATTAAAATAAAAACTACAGACAATCATGCACAAATTAAATTTAATAATCATTACAATTATTTATTTAATAAACTTACCAGTCAACAGTATGAATGGATTCTTTCACGTTTATTTGAGCACCTTACAAACAGCGTGTGACAACTAAACGTAAATACATATAACGTTTGAAATGATGAAAAAAATGAACAGGCTTATAAGAGGTAGTCGGGCGACAAAACCAACTGAGCGGTAGTGGGGATGCTGAAATTCTGAAAAAAATTTCTCCTACGTCTCCTAGACCAGGCTTATAGCGGGACTCGACTGTATAACTAAAATATATTATTCTGAAAAAAAGGTAAAATTATTAATAAGTAACTTGTAAAATTAAAGCAACAAATGCAGTATCTCGTTTGATGTTTATAAAAATGAACGTAAAACTGACAAATAGGCCATAGCAGTTTTCAGCACCTGTGTGGTGAGAATGAAATGTTAGTAATTGATCCTACTTTGAACATCCACATGAATGAAGAAAATAGTTAGTACTTCAAGAAAACGAGTTTCATATGAGTACACTAAGGAAAATAAATGTATAGCAATTTTAACTATTGCTATAGTGAAATATGAAATATGAAACAATATATTTCTAGTAATTCTAACTGTATTTATGGTTATTCTAACTACTTTGATGATTATGCCAACTAGAAATTGCATAATTAAGGCCTTCATTTTTTTCAGTGTAGAAAAAAAATGCTTCGTATAAAGCAAAATTTTTTCGGTCATAAGAATCTCTCAAACTAGGAAACCACCCGAACCCGAACTGATCGATTTTTATATATATTGTTGAGCGTGAAAAAAATAATAGATAGGTATTTTTTTATTTTCTAAAAAAATGTTTTTAGGGGGTGAAAACCACCCTCAAAGTTAACCCCAAAAAAGTTTTTCTGATATATCTCGGCTCCTAATGAATATTTTGCGATAGGACAAAATGGAAAATATTCCTTGTGAAAACCGCTAGTTAATGGATGTTTTTCTGACTATTGGGGTTGCGACCCCTATTTTTTATTTTGGAAAAACGTTATTTTGGAAAAACATTGATATATTCACTGTAAAAGATCAATTTTAGCTTTAAAAAATTAGAAAAAAATATTTTCGTAAATAAAATAAAATAATTAAGTTGATATATTTTAGGACTTTGCATAAAACCAGCCCTTCGGGTTCGGGTGATTTCCTTGTAAGTATGAGATACCATTTTTTATCCAATAAAATATTATGCGAGCAATACTTACATCCGTTAACGTACTCAACTGGAAAGGGAAAAACTTTCCACCTGTCAAACCCAGTGATTTCTGTGACCTTACCATGCATAACATAATCAACTTTGCACTTTCACATGGCATACCATACCACTTACAATTATAGAATGCTTGACAAAGTTTGTTACTCTGCAATTAATTGATAGAAGATAAAGTAACTGTTTGAAATATCGGAGTAATTATTAGAAATCTTTTTTTATTTTCTCTCGGTTGGTTGATGCTAAATAATCCTTTATGATTCTTTGTTCCGATGTTCAACCGATATTTGTAATTAATAAGTTTCATATACGTCTCCTCAGTAAATTTTTGTAACTTTTGATTTCATGTGAAAAATATAAATCAACAGATAGTAAAATTTTCGAAATAATTATTATAACATTGTATACGTCGAAATTAACACTTTATCGTCCGCTCGTCTGATTGGGATTCTGTTTTTTTAACATCGGAACAAAGAATACGCTAGGCAAGTATCACTCTGAGTCGATTGGTGCGCCGCCCTGTGGCATTCACGCGCAACTTTAGGCGGACAGCAAAATACGCGCGTGCCACGACCCGTCAAGCGATTATACAACGAAATTCAAATAAAATGACTCACGAAATTACAAACGGGTTTCAGCCAGTAGATTTAAGCATTTTTCGTCACAAAAGTATCTCAAAAGGTGGAAAATTAGTGAAAACTTTTCACATGAGTGATGTGAAAGAAATAATCGATGACAATCATCGAAAAATTAGTGGTTCGATTAGGAAAAGTATAAAAATGTACACCATTATTTTTTCTCTCAACGCTATTACACCCCACGACACAACAATTGTGGTTTAATGAAATTTTTTTATTATTTAAAGAATTTTCAGTAAGCACTGTTGACATTTCGACACAAGTTGACATGTGGTATGGAAGCCATTTCTCACCCAAGAGTTGTTATTTCCCGCCAACTGGCGACGCCACAAGAGATATACTTGCCTAGCGTATAATAAAGGATTATTAGAAATAGCGAAAATCTAACAATAAATATTTGAAAAACATAGTAAATTTTGTTTGGAACGTTATATTTTGCTTTCCAACTTCTTAACATTTTGATAAAAATGATCGTCACGGTCTCTTTAGTTTGCGTTTATTATCTATGGTAAGATTTGTTTTTCATAAATAGTATTAATTTTCCAAGCTCTCCGGTGTTTACATTTGATAAATAAAAAGGTAGTTAATTTAAAATAGAGTTACCACGTTTTTCAATTTAGAATCGTGTTTCACGTAGATCTAAAGGATCGACAGAGAAGAAAGTGTCGCAAATGCTTCGAATTATTTTTATAGCATTGTTTGGTTATTATCAGGCAAATAATCAAAATTCCATACTTAACCTCGGTAATGAGACGTTCCCCAACGGTACAATGTGCATAAAGCACTAGCAAAACTAAGAATTGAAATACCAGAAAAGATATTAAAATAGCTTTCTCTCCATTTGCGAAATTCTGCATGAAAGATAATACGCTAGAATTATATAATTATATTTTACAAATAGCGTTAAGCGAGTCGAGTCACCATAGGAAAATTAAAATATCATCCCCTTTACTTGATAAAGTCCATGATAAATAACATGATATAAGGCCATTATTATTTTCAGCTTTTGCGCACTAAAAGGAACGAAGGACAAAAGAAAACTACAATTATTGCATTATACTTATTAACCCTTTGCACTCCGAAGGAATTGCTCATTACGTGTAAAATGTCACCTTAGAGGCGACATTGGAGTGCAAAGGGTTAATCACTGAAGATGTCTGACTTCATTATTTCCTGCAAATAAATATAATTTTCAACAAATCTGTACCTTTTTTCATTTTATTGTGTGAATAAATGATTAATTTCTCATATGAAATAACAAGACCTATTAGAAAATGTGCACTAACATTATTTTTCAGCAATCGAGAAAAAAATTACTGAGAACCAATTATTGATCGGCCTAACTAATTACTGACAATTACTTAATAAAATGACAATTATTAATTAATAATTAATAAAGTCATTGAAAATTCCTTTGAAAGTACTGATAACCACGATGGAAATCGAACCCTTAAGAAAATATTAAATAATCATAGTCTTGATTTTTGCAGGTGTAATTGTAATAGATTTAACTCACGATGCTGGCAAAAATGTTGACATAAAAGTATTTTCACTTTGAAATTATGAATTCTGTGAATATCACACAACTTCTTTTTGCTATGTAAAGTAAGCAATTATTTTGTCAAAGAAATAGACTTTTTGCTGCTTTACAATTCATTGGTGACTCGACTCAATCATTAATACAGAGAAGTATACCGTCAAAATTTGGTATCCTAATATGCACACCAAAGAAGTTGCACCAAGAAGGTGAGCCAATAATGTTGCACTAAAAGCTTTCTGTATCATCATTCCCATCCTAATAAAATATAATGTTGTTCAAGAAACGAGTTCGTTGTTTCGGGTACATACTTCATGTTAAGGTGGTTGCTACGGTATTCAAGTTTATTCAAACTATTTTTGAAATTTTATACACAGTTAAATAAAGACGTCAGAAATGTCATATTAACAATTCAGAACGTTTCACCATTTTGTTTCCGAGTAATCGTTGTTTAAAGTTTGACAAATTACACGGGAGGTATATCTATATATATCGGAATTGTCACGTTATGGTAGCTATTAACTGCAATATCTAGGTAACGACATTCAAACTATTCTTGAAATTTTACGTGTGTATAGAACACATAATAAAGAATGCTTCAGCGAAGAATCACGTAAATTGACCATTTTATTATTACAAAAGAGCATCTTGAAAATGTTACTTTCAGAGAAAATGTGCGCGTCGAGGTAGACGTTGCAACGTCGCATCTATCCAAGCGCGCGCGTATACGACATATACAGTCGAGAATGAAATTAGTTAGCATCATACAGAGCTGTATCGTAACTTTGAAAATTGTCGTAATTTCTTTATACCTTCTGCACATTTTTTTCTTCTGTTTAATTGGCTTTGATTAATAAATCCGCCGTTACATCTCAGTCGAGTGTTTATTATGTATATTGCCACTGATCACCGCACGTTTTTCGATCTTTAAGGTTATGATCGCGCAGAACACATAAGTCAAAGCGTGGTCCAAGCAGCGATCACCGGCGCGACGTTAACAAGTTTTCTACGCTCGAAAGCATGTAGCTTCTATCTCTCTCACACAATACTAGCTGTCTCTGTCTTACCGAGGCAACCACCTTAAAGATTATTTACCTTAATAGTTTGACATGTTTTTTAATGATTTCTTTGATCTCAATCTCACATTCTTCTGGATCACTGGTAATGCCATTAATTTTTGTAGCGAGTATGGACATTTGTCCACAAATGTGATACACTAGAGTAACCATTAGACAATCGGCGGCACTTTGACCAAATCCACTTATAAATAGAAAAGGCAAATGGGAAGCATATGTAAAAGTGTACGTTTTCAAATCGTTTACCTCGTAGAAAAGGTAAAACCGATATGGCAATATCATCAAAAAAGTTTCATTACGCGAAGATTCTGAAAATTTACATTTTATCAAATTGTATGTTAATATTCTTCGTTGGGCTTTATATGGGTGATAAATGTTCCACATGGATGATAATAATAATTGGATCACCTATTATTGCTAATTATTAAATCTTATTATGAATTTGGAAATTTTATAAAACGATATTAACAATTATTATGGCTATAACAATTCGTGTATTATAAAACACGACATGCGAAAAGCAATATTTTGAAAAAGGTGTGGAACGTGGGACCGAAACGTCGAAGGATAAAAAATTGTATATAATTTGTAAAATTTGGATCTCTTAAAAATTATTCGAGAAGTCACTTACCAGCTAAAATTGCACCCATTTGACCTAAAAGTGGTTGAAAATAATATGAAGTGGCGGTTAACGTTACAAAAGCCATTAGCATTTTGACAAAAGTTTTTGAAGTTGAGTTATAGGAAAGAAACTCTTTCCACTCAGTTTCAGTTTCATACTTTTTAACATCGAAATCCGCCATCGTCTCTGTAATTAATTCCCCTAATTCCACGTTATAAACCTTCAGCATCAATATTCTCATAACTATTTGCGAAAAAGCCATGTTTTCCGTTAAGTTCATAATTACATGTTCCAAATTGTCAATGAATACAAAAAGATCCAAATAGTCACAAAGCATGTGGAACCCAAAGTAGAGAAAGTTAATGGAAAAAACGAAATTATTTGGCGAGAGAGGCCACAGACCTAATGGCCACATCAAGTTTTTGTTCCACGTGTATAGTTTTAAGGCGTTATCTAACTCCTTCTGTCCCTGAACCTATTTGACGTTAAAAATAATGAAGACAAACCGTTTATTGCATTGAAACTCAAATAAGGAAAACAATGAGACCTGCACTTACACGAATTGGATTCATGCTGCTCACTGAAAAGAACCTGTCCAACTACAGAGAAAGAGAGCATGAGAACATAATACATGAAAAAAACTGTCTGGAATTTATTATACTTATAGTATCGATTGCATCTGCTAGACGTGTTTTTGTAGACATTTGATAGCGAAAGAGGGCTAAAAAAATCTAGAGATAATTATCCTGAAAAAATGTACGGACACGAATCGATGAAGAAACTTTTGAATCTTTAATTCGAGATAAAAAATGTTTGTTCAAATATTAATATATACCTTACGTGCTGAGAACTTAACATTTCGATTTCTCTGTGAAAGAAAGAATGGTTCGTCGGAGATACATTACTCGTATATGCAGTAAACCTTTAGTGTGAAATAAAGTACAAACGTTTTAACCCTTTCCACTCCGAGGGAGTTGCTTGTACTTAAATTATAATTATAATTGCTTATATAATTATATTAATTATACCTAAGTTTTGGGCTGAAATCTGCAGAAACTATGAAACTGCAGATCATTATGAAAATTTACAGTATGATTCTTTATGAAATTACGAAATATATGAACCAACTTGTGAAATGATATCGCCTTAAATAAAAATCCAAAATTGGAAAATCTTTCACAGTTACTTGACGCAAGTATCAAAGAGCATATCTTACCAATTTATCAAGATTTATCCAGAGATGATTTGCTAGAGAGATGCCTGGGTGGCCATACCCAAAATGCTAACGAAAGCTTCAACTCGACGATCTGGCGATTGGCTCCAAAACACTTACATTCAGGACTTAAAATTGTTGAAATTTCGGCCTACATTGCTGCTGGGATATTCAATGATGGATTTTCTTCGATTTTAAGGATTATGAATGCATTGGACATAATCGTTGGCACCAACTGCAGAGTTTTTGCGGAAACGTCTGATGAGACGCGGATTGTTCGACAGAACCGGATGAGTCTTTCTAACACAAAAGAAGCTCGTATAGTCAGGAAACAACAGCTAGCGGAAGAAAATCAGTTTTTCGAGGAAGTTGAAGGACTACTGTATGGGCCTGGAATCGCCGATTAATCGGTAAGTCACTAGAATCAATAGTTTCAACGTGTTGAAACTTTAAACGCGATTATCTCGAAACTACTTTTTCAAAAACTGCTTGTGTTGTAGCTCAAAAAGTTATCGGCCGATGTGCATGAAATTTGGAGAGATTTTTCTCAGTAGTATTACCGGAAGGATATACCTAAAATTTGGAAGGTAGCGTGTAAATAATAGTACATTATGTTACAAGGGAGGAATGTGCGTTATCTTCACCGAGTGTGAAGTCACGAGGAAGTCAAGATCACACGAGGTGAAAATACGCTCCTCCCGAGTGGCATACGATACTTTTTTCAGACTAGCTAAAAAGACCATACTTGTACGCCTGCAACAGCGCAAGGGTGCATTTACACCAAAAATAGGTGGAACGCCAAAGGGGGGTGCAGGGGCGAAGCCCCGCTGGGGGCTACTCACAAAAAAATAGTAATTAAGTAGTAATAGTCTTCCATCACCACCTCCTCCTCCACCACTACCCACCTCCACCACCTCCTCCTCCACTACTATCCACCTCCACCACAGCCACATCCACCACCACCTCCTCCACCACTACCCACATCCGCCACCACCTCCACCAACTCCTCCTCCACCACTACCCACATCCGCCACCTCTTCCTCCTCCTGTTATAAATGGAATAGCACAGAACGTTATCTCTAAAATTGTATGAATTATTAGGAACTTATAGCTTTTTTTTCTTTATTCATCGACGAATCAGGCGAATTCCGCAGCGGGACGAAAAGAGCACACCTACAGCAGCGGGACGAAAAGTGCTCTTTTCGTCCCGCTGCGGAACTCGATTTTCGACCAGCGGGATGAAAAGTACTTTTCGTCCCGCTGGTCGAAAATCGATTACTTTCTACCCGTATAATAGGGACGAAAATGGGTCTTTTTAGCGTAGTCGAGAAAAAATAATTTTTTGAGGGTCAAATATATCGAAAAAATGGTCGAAAATTCGACCTTCCAAGTAAAATGGCTCCCAAATTTTCAATTTTGCACTTTTTCATCATTTTTTAGGTATATCCTTCCCCTTAATATGTCAGTAAACGAATAATAGTACATTATACAACTAGGGGGTAAAATAGCAGATTACTCCCGTGGGTGAATTTACTACGCGAGCGAGTTTTTTTCCCGAGGGCGTGTTTACTGCACGAGCGAAACGAGGGCAGTAACCCGAGGGAAAAATTTTCTCGCGAGAGCAGTAATCAGCCGCTGGAGAAATCTGGTTTACCCCCGTGTTGTATATAGTACTTTATTTCACACCCTTCCTGGAATGGCCACTGTATGATTCTGAGGGCGGGGCTACTTCTATGGTTTTGCTAGGGTTTTGTCTAAATACTATAGAAATACCATAGAAGTACCATAGAAAAGCTATAAAAAGTCATTGAAAACCCCATAAAAAAAAACTGCGATGAAAATATGAATGCCCACTAATTTCTCATTTTTTACTTTACCTCCCGCTAATTCACTTTACCTCCCACTAAACTGTTTGCGAGAGGAATATGCCACTTTACGTTTGTCATTTGTGGGAGGTAAAGTGGCCATTCCAGGGGGGGTGTGGAATAAAACTTATTTCATCTTTTTCAGATCAAAAGAAAAAAAATGGCAACTGCAGCACTTTTTGATGTCGCGAGAAACAGGCGTCCGAAGACTCCATAACGCCGCCATTTTCTTGGACATCCGAAAAAAAAAATTTTTTTTGTTAAGTTCAAAGTTATAATAAACTCATATCCAGGTTTCACAATGATCCGATTATTTTATGGTCTCTAAAAAAAATCCCGAAAAATGCCTATTTTTCACGATCCCAAAGGTATTTCTCCCCTTAAGGGTGTTTTTCGTTTATAAATAGTGAAAAAAATGGTGAAAATTGAAGTAAATTTTTCAAACACCTGTAAAATTTTTAATTTTCATTATTTTCGCCTGCATTGAGGTTCATATTCTTAGGAAATAAGTTATTAATGTAAAATAAAAACCTCCTTTGGTTTCAGATGAAAATTGGAATGGCTACAAGTCCCGCAATGGGAGAACTCTAGATACGAGCTTCAGCGAACACCACTGAGTAACGTTCTTATTTTTGGCTGAAATTATCCAAAAAAATTCACAAACGTTGTTGGAAATATGAATAAAATGATGTCGAAATTTGATTGAACTCTAATTAATTTTTCGTACCAAAAAAAATTCTAAAAAATCAGTGAAAATGAGCCTCCTAATGTGGTTTCCCCCCTTGACTCAGCTAGCACCCAATAGACTTGGGCTCTTTCACTAGAGACTTTTTATGGGCTTGGACCGAGATTCTAGATGTCGTCGGAACCTTAATTACGATACAATTTTTGTTGACCGAAAAATGACTATGCCAAAATACCATTTGTTGCAAGTGTTTCATAATTTTCGAAAATATTTACGAGAACAAAAATAATAAGCTCATAAAGAAAATGAGTTTGTTATTAATGAGCATTTATTTAGCAATGTCAGCGAACTAATCTACACACACAATTAATTATTTACATGCGTACAGAATCAATAACATGATTAAATGTAGTTATACTTTATCGTTATTGTACGTTTATCAACAAAACCGTTTTGTTGTTTGCTCATAGAGTTATTTACCTATATTGACTTATGTCGACTGAAGAGCCAGTGCTGCTTAGGTGGTATATAAACAGACTGCAAAAATGCTAAAGTTGTAAATTAGGACACTATGCAAAAAGTCTTTCTATTTTACGTATTGTTTGTTAATAACAAATCGTTACATATAAGAACATCGCGATTTGCTTATATAAATTTATTGTTTATATAAACAAAACACAAAAACAAGAAACAAGGAAGAAAGTATAACCACATTGATCATCTCGCGTACATAGGCTTGACTTTTCTCATCATTATCATCATTGTGATTTTCATTACCCGACTCGATGTCTTCAGCGATCACTCCCTTTCCGTTAACGATGTTCTAGCTAATCACAACCAAATAATACTACATCGTGATGCTTATTCGATACTTCTAGCTTAGCATGTATTTTATACTTAAAGGTCGTCCCTTTTTTTTCATTACAATAATTTGCTTTTGTTTGGAAAAGTCTGAAAATTACAAAATCTAAAAATTCAAAATTCATGACACAATTTTTTCTAAAATATTGTATGCAAATTGGGACTACTCTTATTATACCGCTGGTATATTATAACTTTTAATAAGACTTTGAAATTCACCACAAGTTCGAGTATCGCTTTAGGAATATTTTTTTTCGATTATTACGACGAATAGAAAATCCTGTAAAATTTCAGTTATTTGATTCAATGCAAAAAGCATAAGAATAATATGATATTGAATATTGCAAGAATACGGCTAACTTGATAATTCGTTAATGATTCGCAAACTTGAATTCTTTTTCAGGTTTTGAATTCTGTTTCTGATGGTTAATAAATCAATTTTCCATTTTTTATGTATCAAGAGAACCAGTGAACACAGTTACATAAATATTATATTAAATTTACCAAATTGAGAATCACACGTGACATAACATGGTAGTTACAAGAAACTCACATGTGACTAACAATTTCCCATTCTTGTATGTCACAACGTGAGATAACATAGTTATGTTCTTCTAAAGTTTATGAGATGTATATTTTTTTCGTTATATCTATGTGACATCAATGTAATATCATGTAATATAATGTAATGTAATGTAAAAGAAACGTATTCATTGCAACTTATAAATGACGTATATGTTACAAAGGATTTTTTGTTGTTGCTTTAAAACTAAACCAGTAAATGTCACAGAATCTAAAAAACTATCAAAATGTGCAGTAATTCCATTACTACAGTGTAACAGTGTAATAACAACAAGTGTTACCCTACAACAAAAGTTGAGTTTACGTTATTTTCCAATAACGATTATTTAATTCTCTCAATTTTAATAAAAGTTGGAATATTATATTATGAAGTGAATATTAATTTATATCAAGTAAAATCCGATAGATAACTGCTACATAACGTGAAAGTAACAAATTCGCATTCAGTTACAGTATTGCTTGTATGTAATTAATACATAACATAGAAATATCCAATGTTACATTCAATTAAAGTAACACAAATATATAACTGATATATAATATATGAGTAGCCGCGCTACATCTCATAAAAGTAACACTCCTATATAACTCATATGTAACAAGAAGGTCAATAATTGTTATGTAACATGGTAAATAAATTGTTATGTCATTATCATGTAAAACAAATGTAACAAAAAAAAGGTAACTTGTGATTCCTGTAATGTAAAATTTATATTTTGTGTTCACTGGGAAATGTTCGAAGGTTTTTGATTAAAGTATGGACACATCAGGATTTTAACTATTTTTTCGAAGTTAATATTCATGCAATATTCTACATCTAATGTTATTAAGGTAGGGGAAATGCTGTACCGTGGAATTATTTTGTTTTGGGGCACTACATGTTCTATAAGAAAAAATGTTGTACTTCAAGAGTTAAATTTGATGACAATTACTGGTCTTTATTTTCTACTAGAAGGTCTTCTATCGCTATTGACGAAGAAAAGAGCGAGCCACTAGTGAATTCCCTTAAGATTATATATAGTAAATAATAGTATTAGCCTGGTTCATAAGTCCGTTCCGTTTTCGCCGTTGGATTGCATAGCAAAAATGGAAATAACTTTTGAATCACATCCAGTACTTTTAATTACCGTTGACTTAAGAGTTTTTCTACTACCAGTAACAGTTCTTTTGCGTATTCCATCGTGAAAGTGTTGGAACTACTGCATTTTTCCCTAGATATAATTATATGAGATAATTTTAGCTTCTTATACCTGATATGTCGGAAATCAAGAATTTTTATTCCAAAACTCTCACCTGAAGGTAATTTCAAATCGTATTAAAATTTCTCTTCGTATCTTTTACATTTGTGTTGGAAAACAATTTTTCCTCGTAGATACAACAGGTAACGCCTTCAACTAGTTTATAAACAATCCAACAAGTACTCGACGGTATTTTCAGAACCGATGTCTCTTTAATAGTATCCTATATCACGTTACATTCCTTCAAGTACGCTTACAAGATTATACATATGTGTACTATTTATAAGTGCATTTTGTTTTAACGTGTAATTTACGAGCTTTCATGCGACCGCAGTAGAACTTTCCAAATTGTAGATTGTAATATCGAGTTCGATTTTGATATTGGTAGATTTTTTATCAGTACAGTACAAACATGACAAGAATTTCTGTTAAAATTTATATATAAAGTGGTAACGATACCAATGAAATCCAATATTTTATGTTAATGTTTGCAATTATTATAATTTCGTCATTGACGTGATTTTCTCTGTTTTTCAGCTGCATAATACTGCAACACAAATATTTTTTCTCTGGTCGTATAAATAAGCTGTGATGGTTGAAAGACAAAAGATTAATATTTGTCATCAATTCTTCAAATTGTTCAATTACATCGCATGTAACAAGTAATGATAACACTTTTTAGCAATTGGTAAAATTGTTCGTCTTTGAGTTGTCAAAGAAAAAAGTTCGATAAATTTATCAATATTATTTAATATTATATTAAAATGAAATATACAGGGTGAGGCAAATAAGGTGTTACAGAATAATAGCACTCAAACTATTGATCATGTCCAAAAATGACATTTTCGGATATGTAACACCACTTTATGTGCCTCACCCTGTATATTTAAAATTTGCAAACAATTAGTCATTTTGTTGTTAGTTTTTTTATGTAGTATCTCGGCGTATGTTTTTGTCAGGCATGATATAATACTGCGACAACAGGTTCTCAATATTTTGCAGACTCATTATTTTAAAATAGTGCAATTATGTATTTATAAATTTATAATACTCATCATAATCGTTACTGAAAATATTTCAAATATTAAGCCTCTTATTCTTGATGGTCACAAAAAGTACCCTTTTTGTGGTAAAAATTAACAAAATAAATAAATATTTTAATTCTGTATTTGACTTTGGAACAGTTTCAAACGATCGAGTTTTTAATCCTTTTTAACAAATTTCAATATTTTTTTCAACAGTTCAGAATCGAACAATTTTCATAATCACTGAAAGCTTCTATTTTTTGGCTCTTTACCTGCGATATTTTTTACAGATTTCGATAAAATAAAAAATTACAGTACAATGTAGTTGAATAACAAAGATTCTAGAAATTACTTGTCAATATGTGTTCAAATATATTTTCAACGCGATATTTCACGTGAAAATCAGGGTTCTGCCATTTGTTGACAGATATTAGTCTTATCTTCATATTGGATTTTTTCTTAATCAAATTATGCAACAGGTGAAAATTTACCTGCAACGAAATAGAGTAACATTAATAGTAGTGGTAATATTACCACAATTGACCCAGTACTTCAGTCAGTACTAGTAACATAATAGTAGTTTTTTTTTAAATTTTTGAACCGAGCCCTGCGCCATATTTTGTAAAATACATGCTGCAAGCTTTCTAAATTGGAGGGCGAAAATTCGCCCTATACGTTATTATAAAAAGTGTAAAAAAATTGTACAAATTTCTTATTATCAGTCGTGTTATAAATGTTTTCATTGGGTTTGCAATAGCAACACCATGATATTTGCTGAGTTTTTTTTTCTCAAATTATTGAATTGTTTTTAAAGGTTTCAGAATTCTCTCTTATCAATGAGAGTGATAGTTGATTAATTTTGTAAGAAAAGAATATAAAAGTTTATTACCTTCTACTAATTAATATTTCTGGATATGATACAATAGGTTTGTAATTTAGAAATTTCATAAAAATTACTATGCTTTTCAATGCTCCATAATATTTATTTTAATACTTGCCTAATTTTTTTTTCTCAAATTATTAAAATGTTTTTAAAGGTTTCAGAATTATCTCTTATCAATGAGAGTGATAGTTGATTAATTTTATAAGAAAAGAATACAAAAGTTTGTTACTTTCTACCAATTAATATTTTTAGATATGATACAATAAGTTTATATTTTGGAAATTCCTTAAAAAATTACTATGCCTGCCAATGCTCCATAATTTTTATCTTCAATATTTATTTGTATTTGAAGGGAAGGCTGAAATACATTATTGACAAGTTTTGGGAAGTGTCGATGCTAAGATACAAATTTCACAAATTCCATATTTAAGAAATATCGTTACAGGACAAGTGTCCTAAACTCGACACTTCAGAGCAAGAGAATATCAATATTTATGTCATATAGCCTTTTAATAACAATTTCGTTATTAAAGTAACATTGCCAAGAGTATGGTTAAAGTTGAATTACTTAATATTGGAGTCAAGTCTTACAAAATTTCGTGAAAGTAGAGATTATAAAATTTGACAATATTCGGTGTAGTTGAATATACAGAGTCAGAAAATATCTGTTCCAGAGTAATTTGTCTTTGTTTCGATTTTTTAAAAATTATTCATTAACTAATTTTCATTGTAGCAAACAATGATTTTTTTTTATTTAGACAGTCGCTTTCTCTTCTGAGAAAAATCATTTTTTATTGATTAAAAAGCAATTAATTCACACGACACGATATTTTGTATAAATGTGATATATTATGCGATAATCTTCAGGTTGCATTATTTATTTTGCATTATTGTTTTCACATATTTTGATATCATAAATAGTTTGTTAATAATTACGTGAGTAATACAGATGTTTGATAATCTTGTTTCGAAGATGAATTTTCATAAATTGGTGCACAAGATTATATAGAAATATTTCGAATTACTTTTCAGACTGGTTTATTAAGAAATTTTAGAATTTCGCACAAAATCTCATGAATTTGCAAAAAAATATCAACAACTTAGAAATAAGGTGCAACATATTTTGATACAATATTCGTAAATTGTTAATAACCGCAAGATAAAATTCTTTTCATAGAAAATTTCTAATTTCTAAATTTTTGTAATTATTGTGTAAATTGTACATGTACAAAATTCTAAAGTATTGCAAAAATAATGCAAGAAGAAGGTACCTGCATCTATTTGTATAGACCATCCAAATTTTGGAAACTTGAAAATTGCAAATTCATCATTTAACCGAAACAGACAGAAATTATTATTTTCTTTTGTTACATATGCGTTAATTTGAACATTGCATTCAGATTTTTTTTTTCATTGAATCAAATACTTTGCAGTTTTTCCAAAAATCGAAATTGCCTTAGTAAAGTCCATTATTTTACAGAAGATACAGGTCATACCAAAAATATTTATCAGAACCTTTCGTCCCTTGGTAAATTTACTGTAAATATATTCCGTATTATTTCGGTTTATTTTCTGAATTGACTTTGCATTAAAATGTTGTACAAAGAGTTTTGGCGAAAAATGGCAATTGTTACATCAAATCTTCGAACTGTACATGAAAGCTGAAAGATGGTTAGAAATGGAAAATGTTAATTCACAAAATATCATTTTGGAACGTTCTACTACGCAGCATATTAAAAACTTATCACTCTTCATGCACACATAAATATTCTAACATTCATAGGAAATTCTCATAATATAAATTATTATTATTACTGTTCTTTGCTTTTCAGACACACATGAAAATGTAACTAATGAAATCTCAGGATTTCCTTCTTGCTGTATTTTAATCCTGAAACATGAACGATATTGCATCCGCTTGACTACAAAAGGTCTTTGTCTGTGTCTAATAATTCGTTCAAAAGATCGCCAAACTTCATTTACTACGAAACTACGAAAACAATGAGCAAATTCGATAAACGCGATGTAACGACCTAGTGAACACGGTTACATAAATATTACGTTAATTTTACCAAATTGAAAATCACACGTGACATAACATGATTGTCACAAGAAACTCACACGCGACTAACGATTTCCCACTCACTTATGTAACAATGTGAGGTAACATTGTTATATTCTCGTTACGTTTATGAGATGTATATTTTTCCGTTATATTTATGCGACATCAATGTAACGTAATGTAACAGAAACGTATTAGTTGAAATTTCTAAATGACAAGTGTTGTAAGGTAACAAGTGTTACCTTACAACAAAAGTTGAGTTTACTTTAGTTTGTAATAACGATTATTCAATTCTCTCAATTTTAATAAAAGTCCGAATATTATATTATCAAGTGAATATTAATATATATCAAGCAAAATCCGATAGATAACTGTTACATAACGTAAAAGTAACAAATTTACATTCAGTTACAGTATTGCTTGTATGTAATCAATAAATAACATACGAATATCCAATGTTACATCCAATTCAAGTAACATAAGTATATAACTGATATATAATATATAAGTAACAGCGTTACGTCTCATAAAAGTAACACTCGCATGTAACTCATATGTAACGAGAAGGCAAATAATTGTTACGTAACATAATAAACAAATTGTTATGTCGTTTTTATGGAAAACAAATGTAACAAAAAGAAAGTAACTTGTGATTCCTGTGTAATGTAACATTTGCATTTTGTGTTCACCAGGGAATGACATTTCTTAATCTACTTGCTTTTCTATCATCACAGGTTATAATTTGATTAAAGCGTTAGACAAACCCGAATATAAATAATACACCGCGGAAGTATAAACAATGGAAATTTTGAACTGAGAGTATCATAACTATATTCTTAAACGTTAATCGATTGTTTGGCAATTGATTCTTCTCGATTTGTCTCTAACTGTTCATGATTGCTATGATTATTAAAAACTACTTGTATAATAACAATAATGTAACAACGAGAACAATGACGATTATAACAACAAATACATATATATAAATATATGTATAATGGTTTCTTTGTTGTTGCAAACAACGCAGCAACCAGCTTGTGAAACAATAAGTCGTGCGATCCTTGGAAAGAAGTATTAGCTATTACCATAATGGGGTTCATTTGGCATGTTAGAATGTAAACGTAAAAATATATCTAAGTAACCACTTAGATTATTTCTGCACGGATCTCAATCCGCGTTCCATTACAGTGATGGAGTTATTACTTCTATTGTCATTTGCAAATTGCCATTATAAATATTATGCAATTTATTTTTATCTGTGTTTTTGTACTTTTTGAAAATTTTGAAAGCCGATTACCGAGTGTGCGTTTTCGCTAATGTTACGATTGATTTTTAGTTGTCTCTCAATTACATTCATGGACATTGAATACATTAAACTTCGTATATAAACTTGTACCAAAAAGATACGACACTTTGGTTACTTTAGTCCTGGGCGCGGCAGTAAAGTATGACATTCCAATTCAATTTGTTTAATTTTACGCAATTTCGAAATAAAACCGACCCCACACTTGTAATGAATCATGATTGCTTAAATACGAATGAAGAATAATCGGAACTGTGTTTATAAGAACGTATCGTTAAGACCCTTGATAATTTCAGCGTTTTGTAGCTCACTAGACGGAAGTCTCGGCGGAAGTAGTACCATTAGGTTTCAATGGACTGTCCTTCGAGCGAATCAAGTCGACCTGGAATCAAACAATAGACATGTTTTCGTGGTTAATTAATTATAACATTTCACGTGACTCTCGTTTACAGTACGGGCTTCGTTTGGTTGAATTCAACTTTTGGAATTTAGAATCAACCGGTCAATTCCGCGTGTATTTGATAACGTGTTGAGTGTTAATGCGAGTGCAAGTGCGAGTGATGATGCGAGTGCTATAACAATGATGAGTAGGCAAAAAAAAGAATCTTTTGAAATTTCATGAAAAACAAAAATTATCAAATTTACGCTTGCAACGAAGAACAACGAAATAGTACACGGTCCTGCTGAAATATCAGATGGTCTTTTATGAAAATAGTTTTTACAATAATGGAACTGCATAGTCGTGAAAATCCCAGTGAACACGAAATGTAAATGTTACATTACACAGGAATCGCAAGTTACCTTCTTTTTATTACACTTGTTTTCGATAATAATGACATAACAATTTATTTATTATGTTACGTAATAATTATTTGCCTTCTCGTTACATATTAGTTACATATGAGTGTTACTTTTATGAGACGTAACGCTGTTACTTATATATTATATATCAGTTATATACTTATGTTACTTTAATTGGATGTAACATTGGATATTCGTATGTTATTTATTGATTACATACAAGCAATACTGTAACTGAATGTAAATTTGTTACTTTTACGTTACGTAGCAGTTATCAATCGGATTTTGCTTGATGTATATTAATATTCACTTGATAATATAATATTCGAACTTTTACTAAGGGGGTATACCAGTGTGACGGCCGAAAATTTACGTGTTTTGTGGGAATTTTTGTAAAGAAAAGTATTCCATGGAATGTTTTCAAACTTTGTGGATGTATTTGCCTATAAATAAACTGTGTAAAATATTTTTTTCATACAAAAATATTTAAAGGCGTCCAAGTTTCGCGCTATCCCGCAAGACGCAAAAAAAAGTGCTTCAACTGCTGACATCATACAAGTCGCTAGGATGCCTGAAATTTAAAAAAAAAAGACGCTCTTAAACTAGAAGATATTCCCTATCCGATGACCCAGGAAATCCGAAAAATGTTGAAATGCGACAAAATGGCGGAGTTTTTAAAAAAGTTGTCGATTTTTCCTTTAAAAAAATCGTCGTTTTTTCGCTGCCAAAATTGTAGTTTTCATCCGATCATAAATATCAAGGGTCATCGGACAATAAAACATGCCCAGAACACTCAGTTAAAATTTCAAGTCAATCGGATAAGTGGTCTTTGAGTTACAATGTCAGCAAATTTGAAAAACATAGTTTCGAGAAAAACGCGTTTAAAGTTTTTAAGTCTCGATTTCATCATGATAAAATATTATTTTACACAGTTTATTTATAGGTAAATACATCCATGAAGTTTAAAAACATTCCATGAAATACTTTTCTTTAAAAAAATTCCCAAAAAAACATGCAAATTTTCGGCCGTCACATTGGTATACCCCTTTAAAATTGAGAGAATTGAATAATTGTTATTACAAACTAAAGTAAATTCAACTTTTGTTGTAAGGTAACACTTGTTACCTTACAACACTTGTCATTTATTAGTTGCAACAAATACTTTTCTTTTACATTACATTACATTGATGTCGCATTAATATAACGGAGAAAGTATATACATCTCATAAACGTAACAAGAACATAACTATGTTACTTCACATCGTTACATAATTCAGTGGGAAATTGTTAGTCACGTGTGAGTTTCCTGTGACTACCATATTATGTCACGTGTGATTTTCAATTTGATATTATAAAATTTATGTAACATTTATGTAACTGTGTTCACTGGGATGACGTTACAGTATAGTGTCACAAGAGGGTTCAAGCGACTATAGTAAAACGTTGGTTCGAGAGTTCATCACGAACAAAAATTCTAATGTGTTTAGTTATCTAGAGTTACACCGTATAAAACTGTTAAATAATTACAATTTCAAGTTACCCCCTTGTAACTTATCATGAACGAAGTGCTGCTGCCAAAATCTTATTGTCACTAACAATAAGTTTTGTCTATGTACAGTTAAATATGCTACACTACAGCTATCACAATATAATACACTATGATACACTACAGTCAAATAAATTTTTCTTTTTACTTTGAAAATTTCTAAAGTAAGTTTTTCATTAACTTCTAGTTTAAAAACTTAATTTTTATAAATTAAGTTTTCGATACTATCGTGGATTACGAAATTTAAATATTTTAGAATTATGTTGTAGAAATATTTGTACATCTAACCAAAAATATTAGTCGTTCTTGAAGCACCATTAATTTGTATCCTTCATATTCAAAATTGTCTTTGATTAAGTTGGTATTTAAAAATTGGTAGAAATTCATCTTATTCTATTACTGGTTGTTATTTTCTCTTTCTTCTATTTTTTACCCCCTTTTTCTGTTACCTGATAATCCAATAATATTATTTAAAAATGTCTCTTCTTTAACCGCTGGTTGTAAGCAAACTGTATATTTTTTCTTCAGGCTCTTGGCCATTGTTTGTAAAATCACAAACATGAAATAAATTTTTTAAAAAATACAGTGGTTTTTAGGACCACGACTGACAATTTAATCCCACGAAGGTCTGACATACATGTCAGAATGAGGTCTAAAATACTGTTGCCTAATGTAATAACTACAAAAGTAGCGAAATTGTCACTAGCAACAAAGAAGCAAAGCGGAAGCTGTTTCTAATTCCCCCTTTTTTGTACAAAAATTACTTTGTGACGCATGGTATGAGTCGTTCTTGAAGCTAGAGCTAGATAATTAATATTTACAGGTTTGAATGACTCGGGAGGCTTTCTGCCGCAAATTTACTCACAGCAGTGGTACATGGGGTATGTTGCATGCCGGTGTGCTAGTAGTGCTCTTGCCGTGTAATTTGGTGGTGATTGGTGATGATGGTTAGAATTTAGAGTCATTTACACTTATCACCTTGATCGAAATTCCACAGTCATCTTCTTCTTCTTCAGTCATTGTTGTCAATCTTGTCGTTTCATCGGCTAGCAAGGGGTTGTCTTTTTTAGAATGTTTCTTCTGCTTGCCAACACTGCAATTAAACATTTTTACCATACCGTGAATTCAATTTTCACAGCGGCTGCGATTTATAAGAGCGTGTATTGCGTGTATTTATAATACATTGTACAACATTTAGTTGATCGATGTGTCGAGATTTAGACGCAATTGTTGAATTGCTACTAGCTTTTGTTTTTCTACATTTTATTACAGCTAGTTCGCGTATATATCACGAATAAAATTGAAATGTGAATTATTTCCTGAATCAAGAACCGGTCCAATTTAGGCAGTGGTCCGATTTAAGCGCACTTCCCCCACGCATTTGATGTATGTATACTACATATGCGCATTGTCAACTTCAGGAAAGATAAAATTAGACAGATGAAATTTATGTTATGATATATTTTGGGGGAAGTAACTTTGAATTGACTCGCCTTATAGTTTTAATGTCACAAATTTTCGATGTAGGAACTACAAAGATTGTTATCGAGAGATAATTTTGCGCCTTAGAGAAAGCGGTTCTTATAATGTGAAATTCCCAGCCAACAGAGTTAGTCAATGCTATATAACATGGAAATCACAATTTATATAACAAAAGAGATACAACAGTTATATTAACACATCATAACCTCAGCGTTTCTTTTTATATAACATGTCGATATAATGAATACAAAACATTATTTACATAACTAAGATGCAGAACTTCGTCATTAACGTAATAATACATTGTAATATCACGGATATATACGTGTAATACCATTTGAAAATCTTGTAGTGATGATATAACGTTAAAGTGGTGTGACATTATATATTTATAACAAATGAGCGGTATTATTACAGCCTTGCAATATTGCTATTGCGATATCACATTCGTATAACACTGCCAGTAATTTAAAAAAAGGTCATGATTATGGATAGTTCCTGCTTTCGGATTGAAAAGTATTATTGTAATAAACAAAGTTATATACTAAATTTATGTGTATTTATTAAAATATCTAGCTTTACCTTAGTAAAAACCTTGACTAGAGAATGATTCAAAAGCTCAAACACCTCAATAAGAATTATAAACTTCTCTTGATTAGAAAACAGATTTTTAAGGATTAGAATTGTTTTGTAATAAAAATTTTTTTCCGGGCATATTTATAATTAGACAGTCATGTAGTTTTTATTGTAACTGCTATATCGCATCTTTATATCCGTTACATGGTTTTAGTATAACAATTATATAGTTACGATATAGCCACAAGATAGCTATATAACTTTTATGTATAACATATTGGTAACAGTTACATGATTATGGGTATAACTTGCAATATTTGTACAACATCGTCACAATAATCAAAAGGGGGCGAAATTATTATATTACTATGATATAACAACCACTTTCACGTTATATAAACTGTGACATTTAATTATATAGACGTTGCATAAATCACATATAACTGTGTCGACTGGGTTGTTATAGGGAGGTCCCACTGTAGTTTCAGGAGCTTGTCATTTGTCACCTTTTAGGAGTATACAGGACTAATTGTATACGCTAGGCAAGTATCTCTTGTGGCGCCGCCAGTTGACGGAAAATAACAACTCTAGGGTGAGAAATGGCGCGTGAATGCCATAGGGCGGCGCACCAATAGACTCAGAGTGATACTTGCCTAGCGTATAAAAGCAACAGTTGATCACGAAGGTTAATGATTGAATCAAAACGTACTTTATTGGTTTCGGCTTTTCGGTGCTGTTAACGTCATTTAGTTGTTGCCAAATTCCAGTTTTATTGACCTCTTCGCTGATATTGATGCTCGTTAATGGAATTTTCATGATGTTTCCATTAGCCAGTGAGATTTGTAGATTTCCAGAAGATTCAAAGCCGAGCGATTCGTTCTGTTCCTGAAGGATTAATCAAGTGTGCGACGGCAATTTAGTCGCTATTGAGATGATGATGAAGCCATGCAACATGTTTAGTTTTGCGCAAGTTTATTACCACCAGCGGCTTACTGTATATTCTACATCTAAATGAGTGCTGTTAAGTGTCGAAATGAATCGCAATGATACAATGTTTGGACTATGTAGGAATTCTTCGATTTCTAAAACCTACCTTTCGCTCAACCTTTTGTTCTCTAAGACTCTGATACCCATTCAGTCCAACTTGTCCTTATTCGCGTTTAATATTCACACTTGGAAGCAGTAAAGATCATGGTGATTAATCAAACAGCATTCTTTGTGGCTATTTATTTACAAGTAACTTGAAAAGTCGTGAGAACTAAATAATTGCCTTGATCCGAGGGAATGTATTTTGAAATTAACGATTCCTCCGAATTTTTGGACTTCAAGGGAATGCTGTTCGAAAAACTGAGTTTCGTTGAAAACAAAAAAAAAAGAAATATGCATGGACCTCGAGGGTATGGGACTAGGCATTACACGTAGCATTCACGCAATTAACGATCATTATTGAAATTTGTTAAATATGCCGGATTAATGAAGCCTGGTATTTTAAATCTAATCTCTTTAGCTGGTTAATGCAAATTCCTTCATACCTCACAAATAGAATGTCCAGCGGCAGAGGAAATTAATTTGAGTGTCGCACCTTTCATGAAAATGTGAACATGTGTGGTATAAGAGTACAGTCAAACATTCTTCGTAGTAACCCTGGCATTATTTGTAAATGAGGGTGCTTATTAAATAATTAAGTGAGGTATACACGTGAGATGTTTCCATTATTTACAACAGAGCTGGGCAGTACTTTATGTACAATTTAATCGACAAGCGCGTTGCGGATAGTGTTTCAAGTACTTGACACTATTTCTACCAAGGGTGACAAAAGACACCTTTTAGGATTTTAATTTAGAGTTATTTTCTAGGTTCAATTTAATCATTTTTTGAAATCCACAAACGGGAAGTGATTAACAGAGCAATTAGGAAATCAATTTTAATTATAACACTATATTTTTGGTTTTGGATTATGAAATACAGTGAAACCTGTTTTTGTGCGGAATTTTTTTTATGCGTTTTTTTTAATAATAGGCTCCATTTATAATTAATAAAATAGGCAAATATAAATTTTAATTAGAAGATATTAAAAATAAATAATAAATATTGCTTCTTAGCTCTGTGATCTTACTTCAAAATAATTATGACAGAAATGAAAATTCTTTTCAAACATAGAAAAGATTGAGGGTCCATAAGGCGGTTTTTTGGCCCCAAGGGAGCACAGAGTCCTAAGATCTTCATTTTTGTTTACATATAATCTACTTTGATGTCTTCTACAAAATACATAAAAAACAAAGTTATGCGTAATCACGCTCATACTAAAAAATGCGGTTGAATATGGAAAAAAAGGTATTTTTTTGGAAAATAATAGAAAGACTTAGATTCGATCTCGTTAAAAAGGAAAAGATATTGCTTAAACCTCAAAGTCCAAAACACTTAAGTTATTTGAACAGATAAATCCAAAATATTCTAATTTTTAACCATTTTTAGGGCCAAAATCCCGCCTTATTGACCCCACGTCCTTTCCACCGTCGGTATTAAATTTTGCATAAATTTATTCTATTTTTTAATAAAGTCAAACTTGAACGACTTGAGCAATATTTGATGCCTTTTAATACTACCCTGTATGTGTTGAAATAATTGTTGATTCCTGTCGGTTATAATTTGATTTGGGCAAACTCAATTTTGTAATGTGTAATTTTCACAGACAATATATATTTGACTGTACTGTACTTGTTAGTACTTGAAACACTACTTTGCCAGCTCTGATTTACAGTAGAATGAAAATAATTAGTTTCAAGATGTGCGATGAAATACGATGGACAAATAGCATCACGCACATATGCCAAATGTTTCTGTTCACTAATTACAGGATGAATACATTACAGGAATATAATATTACGAGGAAAGTACAACTGTAATATTACTTTTTCTGGCAGTCACACTCGGAAGCTCTTGTTCCAATGAAAATAGTGCTACTAAAGATTTATTCTTTCGTTGATTGTTATATAATTATCATCATTGTTATTAAAATTTGAATAGGCCTACAAAAATGGGGTTTTTTCACTTTGGAAAGTGTGATAAATTCATTCTATAAATTGCACTGTTCGTGCTTAAATACGAATAGTACTCTTTCGATTAGAACCGTAACAGATCCTCTGGCACATGGTGTGGTTTATTTACTATTACTATATTGTTAATTCGCTTGGCAATATTGTCAGTTGTTTCTTCTTCATTTTTGTCAACGTGGTTTCACGACAAATTAACCATGTATCCCGAAGATCAAGCGACTCCATCGTATTGAGCGTGAGTGGTTTTTTCATAATCACACAAGGAAATAGTGACCACGGGATACGGCGATCCGCGGTCACTACTTAAATGCTATTTATGGCAGGTGAGAGCCCTTAGAATTCGTGTTGCGGTGCTAACCTCGCCACTCTCCAACTGGCGTAGGTCGTCTGCCTGCTTCTTACTCGGTTCCGGCATCACATCGTCCAGGATCTTCAATTCTCGTTGAGTGAAAATAAAATCCAAGGATTTGCGAATACCGATCATTACCACCAACTGAAAATAACAAAATCATTTGTGTTAATCATTTTAAGAATCTACCAATTGGCATTGAGTTACCCCCCAACTTCAGTGGCAATACAGTAAATCGTTTGTCAACAGGTTGGCTGCCAGGTAAAATTTACGTGACTCCCTGTTCAGGCTGCGTGGGTCGTAATGGTATACGCAATTGCATTTGTCATAACCAACGCGGCCTGAACGGAAAGTTTGGTGTCGGTCATCGGTGGCCGACGTGGCAGTAAACGTGTTGATGCATGAGAAATATGCGTGGAATATGACATCATTTGAATTTACGCACGTTGGCTTTGTTTTCAGGAACGAATTCGATGAACCGAATTTCCAAATTTTAAAATAAGCTGATAGCTCGTGTTATCCAGGTGCAAACTTACCATCAAAGGGAAGAGAATAGAAGTTGTGCTGAAAGATTTGATGATCCAGAGACAAGCTAAGCACGTTAGTTGAATCAGTGTAAACATGTGAACACGCTTCAACGGTACCTACGTAAAAGAACAAGTCAACATCTAGTATTCTAGAAAATCTAGTTGACATTTGTGTCCTTAGTTGGATATGTTACTTCGAAAATTTGTAACGGTGCAAAATAATGGGCAACATTTGGGAACATGAATATATGATTTGGGTTGTTTCCTTAGTCGCGGTATTAAATATTAAATTTTTGTTTGATGTTCTTATTTCTTCTGGCTTAAGGAGGTTCAGGAGTTATATAAAGATATAAAGATCAGACTGAAATGGTGAAATATGTTTCTTTAGGGTATGACAAAGAGCCCTGATTTTATTCGATAATTTTTACCGTTAGTTTTCATGAGAAATAAAGCACTGAAAATTGCGTTTATTACCATTGTCTCTTATGGAAGTCAAGCATATTGACTTCGATATATCGAGAATACTCTATCAAAAATGCAGAAAAGTAAATGAAACAACTATATTTTAATAATTGATCAGTTGCAGAATAGTTTTGTATTTTCTCGAACAGACCTCACCACCCATTTTTAAGAGTAATTCGTCATTAACCGTAAGTTTTCCACGCGGTTATTTGAATGACGAGCGGCTAGCAAGGAAGTCTGGCAACGTCGCAGTATATATAGATATACTCACAGGTTAAGCTTTGAGTGTGTTAAGTTTTTGAATTCTCGTAACTAATATATACATAATTTGATCATAGGTTCTATTTTATTTAACAATTTAGTTTTTTTACTAATTTAGATAATAATTAGAGGCACACGATTGGCCGATATCGTGCAATGTTTCTTTTAGGCTAGAGATTTTAGGTTAGGTTATATCGATGATACTGGCGCGAAATGACCCACTATAAGTATACGCACACTGCTGCCAACACAAGATGTAACGTACAATAATTTGCGGTGTTGCCAGACTTCATACATTATTTCGCGCACACACACAGTCAAAAGTATATAATAAATTATAAAAAAAATTTGCAGAAATATGTCATTCAATAATTCTTGAGGCCCAAAACTATTTTTTAAACGAAAATTTGTAAGATATTTTTATATACGACGCTTTTAACAAAATTCAAATTTAATTATTTGAAGTTGGCATTATAATTCTTTTACCATGTTAAAAGATAGGAAGCGCCCCCGTCCTTCACCCCCGCATGATACCCCTGAACCTCCTTAACGATTTCTTGGTAAATATTTACAATGAAGTTAACTTCAATGATTTTTCAATGAAAAAAATATGCACTTACCTGACGGAGGAACATATAATCTGGTTGGTACTTGACTGGCATTAACATGATCAGTATTCGATCGAAAAACTGTAATCCTTTCAAGGATGCTACACCCATGTAAAGGAAAACGCCAAATAAAACAGGCATTGGTATATGCCTCAACATAGGTGTTAAAAGAACAGAACAGCCAATCATAAGGAAGATTAAAATATGTGTAACTCTTTGCTCCCGAACACCAAGAAATTGGGGCTTCTCGCCTGGAGCTGCACATTCTGATTCTAATTTCAAAGAATTCACGTGATTTATGGAAAGGACCGTTGCCGCCACAAACCACGGTAGACCCATCACAGAACAAATTTCTATCAAAATGGCTAAGACGAACAGGTCCAGATGATAACCGCAGCCCTTCTGCAAATTAAATCAAAGCAATAGTGGACTATTAAATGACTTGACGTTTTTCTAGATTTTAACGGAAACATTAATTTTTAGGTGACTGAGTTCCATAGAAATGGCTTTTTTTTGTTACTTCATTTCTTACCTTGAGTTTATTTTCCTTTCTGTTTACAATAACCGCAGTGATTTGCTGATCCATGAAGATTAAAATCGTGCCTAGCAAAGCTGGTAAAGATGCTACAATGGCACTCCACCACGGATTCTGTTGAAATGGCCATATCATCCAGCCTCTTCCATCTAGTGTCGGTTTAAATTCTTCAGGGACTTCTAATTTTGGAGTCCCAATGCCAACAAAATGATCCAGTGCCGACATTGAGAATATTGCGATAATAACTGCAAAATCACTGACAATTTGACGAACCTAGCCAAAGAATAAATAATATTACCATGGGTGAGTCTGGAGGGTAGGAGATAATTCAACTAATTCTAGGCATTAGGGCACGGACTAATTGGACGCAAATAAGCAATAACATGTCAACTTATTAGTATAGGTTGACTCGTTATTGCTTATTTGCGTCCAATTGTAAGAAAAATCAAAGCGACGATCTTCGCGGGAGATCTGTTAGGTTCTTATGCCCGACTCCATAGTTAAAATCCGTATCTACATCTGACAATAAAGCTGAAACTATACAGGGTGTTAAAAAAAACGATTCAATATTTAAATGGTATATGCAAAAGCTTAAGCGTTTCTGAGATGTAGGAGAAGTGCTTACATTTGACCGATTCTCACGTAAAAAGAAGTCCAAAAGATTTAACCCATTCGAGACCAGTTGCACACAGTGTGTGCAACCAAGAAAAAATATTTTGCTCTTGGGGATCGTGTTCGAAAAAAATCGCCGTCTCGAATGGGTAAAATAAGTCAATCATGATACTAGCAAATAAAAACATTTATATCTCACAATCAGAAACGATTAATCCTTCATTCTATGTTTATTAAAGCTTTTGGACTCAGTATAGTGTGTCCCATATATCATATTATAGATAAATATTGAATGGTTTTTTTAACACCCTGTATATTCATTCTTTCTGTCTTTTTCATTGTTGAAATTCCTGTATCCATCCACCTCTCTCTCTCTCTCTTTTTTCAAATTTGACTATAGATACCGCCTGTTGCGGCAATACGTTCGGTTTTGTGCTAATACAGCTAAAGCGCATGCGCGGCATCGGTTGAGAGACGAAAGGGGAGAAGAACGACCGTTAGGCGAGTCCATTCGAAGACGAACAGTGTGCAAGAGTGGATCTGAGAGAGAGAGAGAGAGAGGGGGAGAGGGAGTGGGAAAGGGAGAGGGAGAGAGAGAGAGAGAGAAGAAGCGTGTGTTCAGAGCAGTTGTTTTCGAGAGTAAAGAGCATTAATATTACGCCCAGACATAATTTCCCCGTCTTTTTTGTCCGTAAAATCGCCACAAGAAAGCGAGAATGAACAGTAACAACCTAATACCGATTTGCAACGCGTGGCGACAGTTTTCGACGACCATTAACAGTGAATAGAAACGCGCTTGCGTGCGCACACCCGAAGAAGAAGAAGAAGAAGACGACGATGATGATAAAGAAAATCATTTCTCAATTGGACGGCAGCACGCGTCTACGCCATATTTATTTCGCTCGAAACGTAGGATTGCTTTTGTTCAACGGGATCCTTCTTGGTTCGGTACGTACCCATGAGCTTAAATTATTATTGAGTGAGCTTACGGTGGTCCATTAGAATAAGTTAGCGAAAAATTGGAACGATCTAGCGAGAAAAATGAAGAAGGTCTCGAACGTCGAAGCCGCCATCTTGATTCTGGTGCCCAGGTGAATGTTATTTGGGTTTCGGATTTTTTCCCTAGTTGGACCATCCCCTTTCTTTCTTTTATGTTCGGGATATTATTGTTTATTATCTTTTTGTTTTTCTTAGTTTTCTTAGTTTGCTTTTCCTCATTTTATTCCACGCTACGATGTTTTATCGAGTCAAATTAACAATGAGCGCGTGGGATCCAAATCACATACTATCCCCTTATCGATATTTCAACGTTTTAGTTTCCATCCCCTTTTTTTTGAAATGACAATTGCAGTAACCAATCAGGGTGAACAAATGATTTTTACCGACCACAAGCAACTCGACAATACTGACGAAAAAATGTTAGAGAGTCAGTCTTGAATCACAAGTCTAACAGACACAAGATTCGCATATTAACCCGTTAATTACTTCACTTCTGTTAAATAAAGTTATATTTTGTAAGTATAAATGTCCAACAATCTTATTTTTCTTATTTTAAGAATCGAGTAGTTCAAGTGCTAGAAAAATTCATAATTATTTTTTTAACTACTCGAACACTTAATATTTTCTTTAAGCGCCACGTCAAATTTACGCGAATCCCTATTCACGCCTCGTGGGTCGCAATGGTATACACCATTGCATTTGTCCATAACTGTACGGCCTGAATGAAAAGTTCAGTGTCGGTTACTAGTAATCGACATAGCAGTTAACTTGTTAGACTCTTTTGAGTTTAACTCTTTAGAGCGCCGGAAAACGCCTAGAAGCGTAAAAAAATTTTACTCATTACTTTTCATCTAAATTGGTTGAAAATTCATGTGTAGGGGTTATAGAACTCTCCTAAAATAATTGCAAATTTTTCAACCCCCCGGCCCTTTAAAGGTTAAGAAATTTAAAGAAATAACGCTTCCTTTTTCTTTCAACTGTAAGAAATCTGAGTGTAGTTTTGGAATTATTCCAAAGAACTTCTTTTTGGTATGATACCATTGTCGTCATAAAACATCATTAAAATTAAATGATAAAATTGACACTTTACCTTCGATGGAAAAAATAAAGCATTCTTGAAATCCTTTAATTCAATCGACAAGAGGAAGGTTCCCATAAATAATATAATTGACATGAGGAACACGTCGGGCACGTAACGTAGATTTTCACATCCGTCGCCTACCAATGAACCATTGTAATACTGAAAGAAAATATTCCATATTACTTATCATAGGAGAAAAATATTTCATGTATATTTTAATGGAAAATAGCAATTGTCGTTGCATTCAAGAGCAAGGTCGTACATATTCTCTGGCTTTGCTTGTGTAGGTTCCAAGTAGAATTTGATTGTACGCTAAAAATACAAAAACTACTTCTTGTAAAAAAAAAAGAATTGGGTAGTTTCATTTGACCTCAAAATGACCTCTAGAAGATCACCGTGACCCCTAATATTTTATCATTTCTGAACGTAAAATGACCTGCTGTTTTCGAATTTGAAGTAAAAATGAAGGATTTCTATTAAAAAAATAAAAATTGAGCTTCGAATAACCTTGAAGGTCAAGCTCAAGGTCAAATTTGAATTTGCAAAAAACCAGATCTTCTTAAACCCTAAAATTATGGTCCCGTGCTTTTCTAAAAGCACTTTTAACAGAATGCGAATTAATTTTCTTATCAAAAATCTTTACTTTTTCAAAAGTTTTTGTTTTTTTTTATACCTGACATGTTGCTTTATCCAACGACGACCAATTAATAGTTTCATAACTAGATCCAACATCGGTGCTCGTCATCGTATAATTTGGCGGGCTGCACCAGCATTGAAAGTTTGGTGGGTCAACAATATGAGTGTTTATAGGGTATTTCCTACCGATTGATAAAACATTCTCCACAGCCTGCAATTTTGGAAAGATTGTCTTTAGTTAAATAAAAAATAAGAGAAACAATACATCAAGAATACATATGAAGCCTAGTTACGTTCTCGTCACTTATCGATTCACAAACCCGATATTTACTTGCCACATACCATTTTCACGGATATCGCAGAGGCCCTTTGAGGCTTTCAAGTTATATTTTCACCACAAATATACAAACAGTGCGTTTATTCAGTTATTCGGTATTAAATTAATTACCTTGTAGATAAAGATGAATGCTATCAAAGTAGCAAAATTCTCTTCCGTAAATCGTGTTATGTAACATACTAGTGCACTCGCATCGATTGCTACAAGAATAATAAGTATTACTGCAATCCACGTTCCGATCCAGAAACGAAAAGACATATAATTCCAGTCGGATTGCCTGCAAGCAAATAAACAAAGCAATGAAGTGTTGGATGATGGGTCGTCAATAGCAGCGTTCGCCTCGACTTACTTGCAGAACTCGAAGACAATTGTTTCAAAAACAAGAACTGGACCCGTGGAGCCTAAAATGGTGAGTGGTTGACCAGAGAAAAATCCGTATCCGACTCCACAAACGAATCCAGACACGAGTGACTCCATTGCTGCCATATTTTTACCAGTAGCTTCACTGAGAAGTCCACCAAACGTAATGATAGGTGACAAGCAGGCAAAGTAAAGGAAAATGAAAGAGGCCACGCACTGAAGAGCCAGAGCATCCTTAAAATCGGATAGATAAAACGGGGCTTTCCTTTTCACATCGTTGATTAAGCCACCGAATAAGCGTCCAGATCTTGAAAGACCAGATTCTTCTCTCAACTTCTGCTCATCCAATTCCTCATTCCACTCTTCTTTTGGCTTCTCCTCTTTCGGTCTTTTTCTGGTATCCTGAATAGATAAAGATAAAGCCTTTCATTTTCCGTGCGCCTTTTGGTAATTACTAATATTCAAACTACTTGAAAGTGTCGCTTGCAGACTAATGACGTTTATTGGGAACTTTAAATTAGAGAAATCTATGATCAAACGTGAAAAAACTTTGTATCCAATAAAAAGTATAAGGTCAGTGGATAAAGTATTCGTACTGGAAGTAATTCAAAGTCAAACTTTATGTATCTATGTAATTAATAATTTGTAAGGAGAAAAAATGTTTCTAGAAAAGACTTGAAGTAAATAAAATTTTACTACTTTTATTTCAATGTTTACATAAAAGTGAACGAAAACTTATGAATCTGCAGAAACGACTAATTATAATAAACGGTTATTCATGTAGTGTGTAAGAATATATATTTGTATGTAATCTATATATAATTCTGCACATAACCTTATATGTGTTACTCATATGATTAACACTTATTTAAAAATTTATTTAAAATTCTATTGAAGTTATAAATAACATTTGTTAGATGATACGTTGTTTTATTAGGCACAGTTCTTATTTAACGTTTGGGAAAATCTTTATTTGAAGAAGTATTAGTCAAACATTTTTTTTAAATTTTCAATGACACCATCTTATAAAAAAACTATAGATTTCACGTTTTGCTTTTCTTTCCAATCGAATTGTATCGGTACAGTAAGCTCAAAAGTAGTGGTCCACAGAGTGTCCTTTCAGGCGTTAATGGGTTAATACGCTACCTGAGACGGTATAGCAGCTGGTGGTTCTATCCTAATAGTGGGATCCCATTCTCCTGGTGGTAGAACCGTAACAGCATCCAAAAATTCATCAACACCAGCAAGAAGATGATTTCTGTTCTTGGCTTTGTACGCTACATCGTGGAAGACCTCGTCGGACATTAGTGTTGCCATGGCTCTCCCGATTTCATGAAATCCTGCAATACCACCCTAAAATGATAAGCTATGGTATAATACATATCTGTTACCTCGATAGAAGTTCTAGAAGTTTGGCCCCATAGTCGGAGGAAAAGGGAAACACGTGGTGTAAAAAGATTATTATTCTTTTCGTCCCTCTATTTACAATTCAATGAAGCAACACCATTAATTATATAGGAACAGTAGAACCTACGTCATCTTTTTTTTTTGTAACGGTCAATACTTTAACAGAAAACCGTCGAAACTTTTACTCGTTACTGTACATTTTGAAAATGTGTTTTCTTTGACCGTAGGTTCTCAATAAATATATATTCTTTCTTCAGTCTGTCGGACTCAAAATTATTTATTTCAATATTGTGTTGACCTTTCAATAACTAATACCGTCAATGGCTCACTTATTGAACAGAACCGAGAAGATGAACAATTTATCGGCATTTTAGTATAGTATTCGGGACATTATTTTTATATAGCGTAGTTGGAAGAACGTTCAAGGAGTCTAATCTTCCCTTGTGAAATGGCTCCATTTCTTCAGTATATGAATAAAATATGTTACTGCGCGTAATAGAGACTCGTGGCAATATTTACCGTAGGTCCTAAAAGAACAAAGATAAATCTCGTCGGCACGGGCACCTCCGTCAGGTCACCCATAATACAAGCTTGACTCAAACGGATAAAGGCGGACAACGTTTTATCCAGAAAGTCAACTTCACCGACAAGAATGTTACTAGCTTCTGCTCCAGGTGGTATTTTGCGCATGAAATGAGTATTCCCCTGGAAATAACAAATAGGTAAAAAGTGATGAAAAGTTTCAACTGTGTTAAAAACTTGCTAATGTGTTAAACCAACCTTGTGATTCGAATCTCCATTTTCTAACCCGGAAGAACTGTGATTTCTGCTGATGGACACGCTACTTGGGCTCCGATCCATCCCAGAGCTTGCAGTTTCTTGTCCTGCAAGGTATCCGATTTACGACCTACTCCATTTTTTTTAACCCATTCGAGACGGCGATTTTTTTTCAACACGGTCCCCAAAAGCAAAATTTTTTTTTCTTGGCGAGGCTATAAGACCGGTTGCACACCTGGTATGCGATCGGTCTCGAATGGGTTAATTGGAACAATTTGTGCACTACAAACATTGCTCTGGGAGATCTTTTGCAATTTCCTCATAACAAAATATATTTCCATAATGTTATTTTTGAAATTCCTTGATCATTTACTGATATGGCATTACCCAAATCAATTTTTGTTAGTGCTGCATTATTATTTATGGGGTTAATAAAATAAATTGCATCCTTGTTGGTATCATTATTATTTAAGGAACCAGGCAGTCAAGTTACTCAATATTTATTTGTGGCGTAATACTTCAAAATAGTACCCTTTTCTGAAATAAGGTGTCATTTGTCTTTGGTCGATATTTATGAAATTAAAAATTTAGTAGGGGTAAAGGTTCTTCCGTATATTGGGGAAAATATTGTTTGTGCTCTAAGTTTTTTATTATATAAAAATTATCAATTATGTACTTAGTTCTTGGACGATTTGACTGCCTAGCTCCCTTTAACCTTTTAAGGGGCACAATTTTTTCCAGAAAATTCCAATTTTTTTTAGGTTAAATGTTTAATTTGGAAATGAAGGAACTAATAACAACATTGAAGTGAAGTATCTAATGGAATTTTTCATAGAAATTGCATAAATTATACCTCCAAGAACCTAAAAAGTGCTTATATGCACATAAAAACGGTAAAATAGATCTAAAATGATTTTAAAAAATAAGAAAACAAGTAGATGGGACGTATACGTCCCACTGCCCCTGAAAGGGTTATAAAAAGAACGAGACAAAACAGATGCGTAAATAGAAGAGAGAGAGAGACCCAAAATAGCTTGACTATATTTACATTTAGGGTTAGTTTATTTGAAGCAGTTACCCAGTTAACATAGTTATATAAATATTACATCACTTTAGCCAAATAGAAAATCACACGTGACATAATATGGTAGTCACAAGAAACTCACATGTGGCTAACAATTTCCCACTCATTTATGTAACAATGTGAGGTAACATAGTTATGTTCTTGTTACGTTTATGAGATGTATACTTTTCCGCTATATTTATGCGGCATCAATGTAACGTAATGTACAAAAAAACGTATTTGTTGCAACTTATAAACAACGTATATGTTACAAAGGATTTTTTTTTATTGCTTGAAAAAGTCTATAAAAAATTATTATGACTGAAACTAAGTAAATACGATAATTCGTGTTAAACTAAATCCGTAAATGTCGCAGCTCTTAAAATACTATCAAAATGCGTAGACATAAAACATTCCTTATTGAACTGTAACATAGTAATTCCATTACCACGGTGTAACAATTAATAGCAACAAGTGTTACCTCGCGACAAAAGTTGAGTTTACTTTATTTTGTAATAACGGTTATTTAATTCTCTCAATTTTTATAAAAATTTCGAATATTACATACCAAGTCAAATCCGATAGATAACTGCTACATAACGTAAAAGTAACAAGTTTACATTCAGTTTAGAGTAATGCTTATACGTAATCAATACATAACATAGAAATATTTAATGTTACATCCAATTAAAGTAACATAAGTATGTACCTCATATATAATATATGAATAACAATGTTACGTCTCATAAAAGTAACACTCATATATAACTCACATGTAACAGGAAGGTAAATAATTGTTTTGTGACGTAATGGGTAATTTCTTATGTCATTATTATATGAAACAAATGTAACAAAAAGAAAATAATTTGTGATTCCTGTGTAATGTAACATTTACATTTTGTGTTCACTGGGTAGAGTTGACAAAACAAAGCAAGTTTTAGTTTAGGTTATGACAAATTGTTTGTATACTCAGCACAGATTTTGTAAATAAATAGCACATTTAGTTTGCGTACATTTGTCGATTTCTAGCCTTACACTGCTTCGTTTCGGCATTGCTATTGACATCTTTAAGCAATGACTGCAATTAGCATAATTTGATGATGAATAAAAAATTTGATGGTGTATGTAGAATGTGACAATAGGGGCTTGGAATTTATAAAGTCAATAACTTTTACCAGGATTGCCGGGAATGGTAAGGAAGCGGCCGGTGGCATTCAGTCCTGCAGCATTGCCTTGAGCCGTTGCACCGGCGATCGCCGGGGCGGAGTTTGATTCCTCCACTATAAGAGCATGAAATGAACAGAGGGGTTTCGTTTATTTACAAGAGGTGAGCGCAACCTTTTTAGATATTATTAGAAATGTATCAGTAATTTTTAATTTTATAACCACCGGTAGGTATACTTGTGCAGAGTTATTATAACCATCAAGGGGTTGAGGGTGAAAATAGTTTGCAGAATCACACAAACATATTCTCATAAAATATTATTAATATACTGGGTATTATTTCCGTTCATACGTTAGTATTTTTTGCATTATTTTAAAAATTCGAACATCTTCAGTTGAAATATTATCAACAATCTTGCCTAAAGGTGTTTCTGTACCTGATGAAGCACGACGGGACTTATAAGTCCCAACTTTCTTCTTCCGAACTGTTTTTAGTTAATTTGTGTTTTTTACTTTTGAACCTGTTCTTTCTTTGTTTTTCTAATGTCCAAGGCATGTATGAAAACACCATAGGACTTGAAATGAAGTTGTTGTTAAAGGGGTAGTTCTGTGTGGACTCGAAAGAAACCAGCATTTTTTATGAATTTTTGTCTAAAAAAACTAATGCAAGCAACGGTATAAAATTTTTTTCTTATTTCAACATTGGTCTGAAAAATATTATTCTAATCCGATGCAGATCGGGATTTGAGTTCGATTAAAACAAATGCCTACAGTTCGGTTATTGATTTCGTTTCCGGTCCAACCCGGTTTCCTGGTTGTTAATCTAGAAAAGTTCACAATGGCTTTTATACCCTTAACAGTATTTTAATAGTTTCCATTTGATCGAACACTGCCCAGAGACGATTTTGATATTTTTCTAAGGTGTATTATGACATTCAGGAAATTGGATGATATTGGAAATCGTTCTTACATATTTACACGTATATACAGTTTCATGAAAACACAAAAAGTTGACGTTTAGCAATCTGCTACACGATGAGTGGTGGAAAAAGCTTTGTCTGTTGAAGTATTCGGATGTTTTACAAATAGAAATTGCTAATGGAAATCTTTTTTTGCATTTATAGATTTTTCATATTTTCCCTTTTAAAAATGCTTTAGACATTTATGGCTTGTTTATATGACTTAAGGAGGTTGTACCGGTACATAACTAGTCAAAACAGCGTAGCTGTCTGCTAGCTGCCAGCTTTTGCTTGACTTCCGTATTCTGACTCACGGATCTGGCAACGCAGCACTATTTCATCACATTTTATTTTTGTTTACTTTTCATGTGAAATTTGGTTATAACAAAATGAGTCAAAAACAGCAAAACTTTTTTTGAAAAGGAAAAAGAGTTACTTATAAAGTTTATAAAAAGTGGTGTCAGCAGCAACAAATTGGGAAAAATATACAAAAAATATTTAAAGAAAAGCTTGACGTGAATAACCTCAAAAATGCAACAAACTTTAAAGTTATTGAAGGCCGCAGAATAGTTCATATCCAAAGAGTTACGAAGCAACTAATTTGCAAAAACTGCAATTCTATTCTTTCCCTTGAGGACATTGTAAAAGAAACGAAAATTGGCATGGCTTCAATATTATAGCTGCGATTATCAAATCAAAGAAAATAAAAGAGGTTAGTTTTATAATTTAAAATGTTATGTTTTTGTAAGTTTGTGATTATAGATGATCATTAAAGGAAATAAAAGAGGTTATGATTTAAGACGGTCTTGATTTAAAATGTTTTTATATAAAATAAACGTAAATATTTTGGCACCTGTAAAACATAAACATTATAGCAGACGAAGGACAGTGACTACTGAGTGAGAGAGATAGCGCATGTGCGCGCATGTATATCGAATGCAACGTTGTCAAATCTTTTAAGCTCTGATCGTCGATGAAAATCATACGTAGTTATTTATTTTTAATAACTTTTACAAGCTGTGAATTATACTTTTTCAAGGTGCAATGTTTTCTTTATTTATTCTTCTATCACTACAAATTTTGTCAAAATAATTTCAATTTTTGTTCATTTGATATCCCGACAATAACGTGAGTTTCCATAAGATTCAATGTAAAAATTGGTAAAATAAAATTATTTATTTCTCAGTTCTGGGGCTGTGTAGCCTCACAAAAATTTAGTTACAGCTTTTAAAAGATATTATTGACCAGTGTGTAAATTTTCATCAACTTCTCAATTTTTGATCTATTAGCGGTAGAACCTCCTTAATTGTTTATATATGTTTATGACAGCCTATGATAATTTTTACCTCGAATCAATAATATTTTTTCTCTGTTTATGTACAATATTATAAGAGATAATATATACAGGGTGAGGCAACTAAAACAGGCCACCCGAACCACTCGCTTGTTTTTGAAGAAAGAAAAACATGTTTTCCACAAAAGTCGTTTGGTTTCAAGGGGCCCATAATGTAGTGCCAATAACACTTTTATCGGTGGAGAGGTAAAGGAGATATGAAGGTCAAGTCTATTTTTTTTAAATAGAATGATACGTTTCCTTATGGACCATTTGATAGAGCGTTTCAAGACCTATTATGAAAGGTCATCCAAGGTCACAGAAGAAACGTCTGGGCCGATATCCATTGAATATCTCAATTCAATTAATTATTATTAATTATCTCATTTTCAATTCATAGAATATCTCAATTTTGGATTAAGTGTTGACCATCTATACCACAAGTATGAGTCCCATTTCGCCTTCGTCGACAAAATAGTGCAGGACAGAGAATAAGTAATAAAGAGAAATTGAGAAAGCGAATATCGAAATTTAATCGAACCCAAGAGAGAACGTAAAGATATGTCCCCCTGAACCATTTCTTGAGCGAGCTCAAAGGGGTCAACACCACCGCCCATCGAGAAGTAGCCATCTTTGAGCGAGCTAGCCGCATGCTCGTCGTTATCGAGCTTTTGCAAAGAAATTTCGCTTCGTCCCTGGTTTTTTTCTTCTGTAATACTTTCTCCTTTCTTCTGTATTTATTTGTGCTTCATTTCATTATAGTATGTCTATTTTTATTGTTATTGTTATGAGAAAAGTCGTTGGTAAAAAGCATCGTCTCTGCAATTCCTTTGAACCTTCCCTTTCAACCAATCCTTTTTTAACTTGGTCGAGGCGGTTTCTGTGAGCACGTGGCGCCCCTTTGCCCGTTTTTCTTTTTCGTAAAAGTTTGTTAGAAACTAACTGTGACGTAAGGGGGTTTAAAAGATATCTCACGGTTATACTGGATTTTACGTGACACGATTTAACATAAAGATTAGGCGGTATACTTAAATGTAAAGGGCATGTTTTTTCTTTATTAGGGGGCATTTTAATGTGACGGGTCGAAAAAATCGATTTTTTGTATTTTTTGATAGTTTATGGTCAAAGTATTAAAATCCCATAGGAATTAGGCATGGTCCTGGCATTGCTGAGTAGCCGAAAGGGTATGTTTTTTTTAATGACTTTTCCTTTAACAATAAATTAAAACAACGTGTTTTTGGTACATGAACAACTTTGGCACCAACAAAAAAATAGTCGGCATGCCGGCAATAGCCCAATTATTATGGCCCATAAGTGACCTTCTTTGCTCCGCTATTAATCAGTGGCATTCAACAATAACCAACAATATTTCAATACTGGCGTGCCAGTAACCGGTTGTCCTGACTGAAAAAATGTTCCAAAAATAAACCACTCAAAGAAAATTCTAAATTTATTAAAAAAGACATTAATTGCCGCTTTGAAATTCTTTAAATTAGTCGTACGAGACAAGGAGGGTAACATATTGGTAAATATCATCTACAAGGAAAATGAAACATGATTTTATAAAATACCAAAAACGAAAAAAATGTTCCCTTACATTTTTTGATGGGATGAATGTGAACGTACATGTTTCTAGAGACACGTTATTAGCAGTTATTGATTGTTAAAAAATTTGAAAAGTTGTTAGTGCATCTAGAGGAAGGTTACCGTGATGAATTCATAGTTAGTACGTATACAGAAAGCTACAGTAAAGCATTACAGTTTCTATCACCGGATAACATTTGCAAAAATTGGCCTAAATTATACCTGGAACAAGTAGGTAAGGGCCTTTAAGATCTTTGGCTTCTTTCGATAGTAAGGCTGTATGTGAATTTGGGCAGCTGGTGCTACGGGCTACAGTAGGTGTTTGAGCGTTTCCGCCTTCGCGATTCTCCTGTAAATCTGCCATCAACAACATACGCATGCCACATGTACAGTCACAATCTGAAAATTTCGGTACACCCAAAATCGTATTTTTTAGAACCTGGTATTCGATATGGAGCTCCCGCATAATTTGAGGAACTTATTTGCAAGGAAATGTAAATCAAATTCATTCGGATAGAAAACTCAAACAGAAATAGAAAGAACTACAAGAAAAATGGGCAAAATGAGTACGTTTTTGGGAAATAATAATAATAATAATGTCTAATATCTAGCAACGATTGTTTTTCACATATTACCGGGCACCGGAAATGGCTCCCTGTAAAATTAAGACACGGGATAAAGAGTCTGAAAAAATATTAGATCACAATTTGGTATTTGATGTTACTAATGTTGGCAACACTTGATACTTTAATCATAAGTTTCTACAATATCACATAATTAACAAATATTTTTTCAATTTAAATAATACTTTTTTCGACTTTAAATAAAAAATGCGAGTGTTTAATTATTTCTTCTCCTCAATTTCCACTCTTCGTGGATTAATAACCATTATATTTATAATGGTTAGTGCAGACGTTTCAAGTAACCCCAAGCACTGCTTCTATTGACCCAGGCTCGGGGTCATTTGAAACATTTTTCGAAAATTTCTAAAAAGCCTCGAACTATTTCGACAGAATTCATGAAGCAAAACCCATAACGCTATTTTAAAGCCTCATAATGAGGTTACAATTGTAGCCTGTTACGATACAGGTATGGTATAAATTGAACTCACAATAAGCTATTTTATCGAAAACGTTCCAATTGACCCCAGTCTCCCCTTCATGGTACGAAAACGAGGCTGGAATTTGTAAATGATAAAAGGAAAGGGTGGCTGCATGAAATACCTTACACGTGATCGGTTTATATAATACTTGAATAGCAATCAATCAATGAACGATGGGAGAGATTAAGAAAAATTTCAAAAGTTGTAAAAAGGGTAATATAGATGCACTTGAAACACTTGCTGAATAATATTGATGTACAATTTTACAGTGGGGTGTTAAAATATACAGTAAAAAGTGAAGAATTTGTATAGTGCGTTTTGTCAGAATGACTAAAGACTTGAAAAACATTTGAAAATTTCGAGAAATAATTTGAAAGTACGGATTGCTGCGATAAATTTCGTTATGTTAAATTAAGGAATTACGAAAATCTGAAAATATAGGAAAATTTCGTGAAATATAAATGAGTAAAAGTTGAGAATGCGATCAATTACATACTTTATGCATGTACGAAGAAACATGCGACGGAAAACAATCTGTACTCTATCGTATTGTGGCCTGGGATATTTTCTACTGTCCATCGGGGTTTCTCAATACTATCTCATCTAATGAAATTTGTGCGGAATGATTTGAGAAAAATCTTTCAAAAGTGGATGCGAGTATCCTTTCGAAAGGAGCTCCGTTATGTTACCTGTGGCGATAAGTACTACTTTCATGTTCAGTTCTTCCATCCTTTTCATATTGCGCATTATCGTTACTTTCATTTTATTCCTCCTCATTCGACGCCGAGAAGAGGATTTACCTGACCACATAGAAGAAAATCTTGTTAGAGGAGGACATCTGTCGACTTTTGGTAGAAAAATTAGTCGAGGATCTCTCTTCGGTGGTCACATAAGGAGGGATACCAAACCCTAATTGTTAACACTGGATCGTGGCCAATTACATACGTAGGAAGTACGAATATAACAATTGTATACATTTTATAAGTGTGATAAAAAAAATAGTAACAAATAATATTCTTTTTGAAAATATTCCACAATTATTAGGTCACCTATTGGACTTTTACGTGTGTTGCATTTTACAAAAAAAGTACTGTCGAGTCCCGTTATAAGCCTGGTCTGGGAGACGTAGGACAAATTTTTTTCAGAATTTCAGCGTCCCCACTACCACGCAGTTAGTTTTGTCGCCCGACCACCTCTCATAAGCTTGTTCATTTTTTTCATCATTTCAAACGTTATATGTATTTACGTTTAGTTGTCACACGCTGTTTGTAAAGTGCTCAAATAAACGTGAAAAAATCTATTTATACTGTTAACTGGTAAGTTTATTAAATAAATAATTGTAACGATTATTAAATTTAATTTGTGCATGATTGTCTGTAGTTTTTATTTTAATTTATATAATTTGACCAGCATGTTTATGTCCCTTTGTAACCTTAAAATTTGTTTATCATTCGTTAATATTATTTTGAATTCGTGCTAGTATATATAATTTATTATTTATGAATAAATGTTTATGCAAAATTAATTTTTGTTTGTTTGCGTAGTCCAAAAAACTGTAAAATTTCATACGGTTTTATTAAATTAAGTAAATAAATGTTGATATGTATGTAATTTTCCCGTATTATTTTGTGCTCTTTTTTCTATTGTTAATTAATAATAACAGTAATAATAAATTTTATCTTCATGCATGCTCTTAAAGATTACTTGCAATTTCTTTGCAACGTCTTTTTGATAAGTTACATTTTATTTAACAAATCATAATTGCATTCCTATATGTACTCAGTTTATAAGTTTGACAGTTTTAGCGCAGGCTTGTACGGGGTAGTCTGGCGTAAAACGTAAAAGAGTGATTAAGTGGGGGAAGTCGTTTCGACTCAGCAACTGCTGACTGAAGGGAAGAGGCTTATAAGGGGCAGGCTTATAACGGAACTCGATTGTAATTGCAATAACCAGAAGTAACTATTTTTATAAATTTATAAAAAAATGATTTTTTCAGGCAATTTCAATAGTTGTTTCATAATTACGAATCAATTTATTCAAATATAGCCTCAATCCGGTCGTTCACTGGTTGGTTTACCCTATAGCAAATTTTTAAATACTTTTTTAGACAATACGGTGCATAAGAGAGACGTGGGTAACTACTACTACTACTGCATTTCGGGGGCGAAAAAAACCTTATTGGTCTGTTTAATTATTGATTCCAATTTCCTAACACGCAACATTCAAATTAAATGTAGTGAAGATCATATAAATTTTCGTAAAACATGAAATCCTACTATCAAATATTTATTTTAATATCTATATAGCGGTCAATACTTGTAAAATCATTTTGCCCATTTCTATCAGAAGTTCTCATTTCTGTATAAGCCTTGTACTCGGGGAAGCAAACACTGAGGCAAAGAAATACTCTTTTTTCCAGTGAAGTAAGACAAAGAAGCAATTGTCCACTGTTCACTGATGCAACGACATGTGAATACACATATTGGAGGTATTTCTTAATGTCTCGTATAAAGGGATACTGAAATCAAACAGAAAATATTAATGAGTAAATTAAATTAAATATATAAATGTAGCTCTAGCACAAATTTCAGATGGAAAATGATTGAATTCATAGAATTCTATGGCTTCCATTGGGCTTTCTTTATTTTTTACGTCCATGAAATCATTTTCCATCCGAGATTTCTAACAGGAAGAGGATTGAATAAAACTTGTTATTAAAGGTCATGGATATATTAACACTTTGCCGTCCGCGCGTCTGATCGGGATTCTTTCGTTTGGCGCCGGTATAAATTTTTATGTACGACACCAATGTGGTGCCACCGGCGCTTGCCCGATAGTTTTCGCATGGCACCGACGTGGTGCCACCGGACGGCATAGCGTTAAAAGGAACAGACGCCGGCATAGAAGGATAGAAGTAAACCAATAGGGTACAGTACATAAATCAAATGAAATCAAATAACAGAAGGAAAATAAAATAGTGGACTTGCAGTCTAACAGAATTCCATTCCGTAGTACCAGTGTTCATTTCTCTCTTCTGGGCTTCATTTGCAGTTCCACTACATTTTTTCGAAAAAAAAATCAGCAATTTATTATTTTAATACGTGACGTAAAGAATCAACTTCGTATGTTCATAGCTTTGGTGTTTAGTCGATCACATATAAAATTTTCTCGGCGATTATATATTTCGTTATTCCTAATGTCGATGAAGAACGTTCCTGTTTCTAATCGTCGAACGGTTTTCCTCTATTGGTTGAAATAATTGCGTTGAATTCGTGTTATATAATCAGAAGCTTTTCAAAATCAGAAAGATTTTAATTGAGCATTATTAACACTATTTCTACCAAAGGTGTCAAAGGACAGCTTTGAGGATTTTCATTTCGAATTATTTTCGAGGTTTAATTTAATCTTTTTTTGAAATCCACAAACGGGAGGTGCTTGGTAGCACAATTATGCATCTGAGGCATTTCGCGTCAACTCTCCCAGCGATCTATTTTTTTTTGCTCAGCTTTCCAACCAACGTAGTTTTTCAAAAATTGTTCATTTTCACCGTCAGAAACTATAAAACATCTTAAATCTCGAAAAATATATTTTTTTTTATGACTTAAATTGAAAGCTCAACATTTTTGGAATAGAAAAATACATTTTTCAAACAGTGCTCAACTTGCTTTCTTTGAAAAATACAGCGTCAAAACAATCTATTATAATAGTATATTTTTGGTTTTTTGAATTATTGTATACGCATAAGTAGCGCGGTAGAAATAGTGTTAAGATAAACATGTCACTGTGACAAGAAGAGCGTTTTCTTGAGAGTTACAGAAAAATTGCTTAAGTTTCAAAAATAAATCTGCAGATATTCAAACGTATGATAAAACATGACACAAAACTTACTTTTAGAAGATGAATGATTTCGTCCAATTTCTGCTAAGGATCGTATAATGGGAAGCCTCGACATATTGTTTTCCTTGCGTCTTTCATGTTGATGTCGGTGTTTCACAAGTAGGGCTTCTTTTACCTGAGAATCAATTTATACAAAATTCAAAATTATACTTCTGTACATCCGTGTTCTATTATGGGGGGGAAACACCTTCAAACAATTGATAATGAGGCAATTTTTATGATTTTTTTTTTACAGGAATGGTTTGTTGCACATTTTTAAATATTTGAGTATCACTTATAGTTACTTCTAATATAATATTAAACGGAATATTAAATAAAATAATATTCCAGGCAGTTGGAATATAAAATCGAAGTATCTATGGTATACTTCTTTGTAACTCTGCTATTTTGTATAGTAACCAAAAATAGAAAACATATATTTCTTTTTAACAGCCGGGAAGCCCGTTTAGGGGATTAAGGACCACCCCAGAAATTGTATTGATCTTCCTTTTTATCCTTTATTCCTTTTTCACGAATAGCATTTAAACGTCGCATGATAGGAAAGAATTTTATGTGCACAAAACGTTTCACTCTAAATGCTTTATCAAATGTTACTATAATAATTTAGTTTAGCAACGCTTTAAGATTTTTCTTTGAAAATTTAAATACTTGCTCCCGCCAAATTTGAGATTTTTTAAAATTATATTTTGGTTTGTCATGGAACAAATAAAAGTATAATATACATGGTTTTCCTTAACACCCTTAGGGCTCAAGGGAAAATTGTAATTATTTTTGAATTACAATGTATACCTATATTTAAATAAATTTGAAAAATGGTGTATACAAATTAAAGGGATATATAGGCTCAGTCTTGTAGCTTGTCTTATTAAATTTGCTATTTCTCATATAGGATTTGCCAGGCATGACAACAAGTATTGAAATATTGTTGGCCATTGCTGAATGCCACTGATTAAGGACGTTCGCCAGAGTCTTAGAGGGGTGAGCGGTACGGGGAGATTTCCTATGCTTATACATTGTGGCGATTGAGAACTGTCAACTTCAATTATCTAAAATATTAATTATTTAAAATTATCGTAAATATAAATAAATAATATAAGTAGGTAATAAAATAGTTACAATCGATTTTTTTATTAAATGTAATTTTTTTGTAATTACGAATTTTTTAATAATATTCATATTCAAGTACATAAAAATTCTAGCGAAACTTGGCAACAGCGCAATGTAAGTGTTTAACGGATGGTAATAGTTCGGCTCAGTTTGACTGCCAACATAACTACAGAGCACAATAGAGCATATCTTAACCTCAAAATGTCGGCTGAATCACAAAATTTACAAGTGAGGTTAAAAGAAAAATTCTCGTGCAAGAAGCAATTAAAACGTTTTCGGCAATGCTCAAAAATGGGGAAAAAGAATAAAAAGATACAATCTGTAAACAAGAAACAGGATAATACATTCCCTATGTTTTTGTTACATATTCAGTTTCATACAGCAGTTCAAATTTACCGCCTAATTGAAAAGCGGTGTTGCCAAGTCTAACGTTCAGCTGATGTAAAATCTGTATATTACGATTTAATCAATTAATTTAGACTATAAATAAACGGTAAATCTCGTCTATCTTTCTCTGAAATAATTAGCAAGCTTTGATTTATCCGATAAGAAATTTTATTTCGTTTTTAAACATTCTAAAAGTAATTATCTTTCATATCAAACTTTACTCGCCATAAGAGCACATGTTAAATTACCTTTTATTTTTTTCGATTTTGTCAATAACAAAACGGTAAAAAATTCTGCAAAAATTCATAGAATATTTTTTCTATATTAGGAATAAGATACAATTTTTTCAGAATTTTTTGACATATTAAAATTTTCTGGCAAACGTCCTTAATAGCAAAGCAATGAAGGTCGGTTATGGGCTATGATTGGGCCAATCCCGGCATGCTGACTATTTTGTTGTATGTGCTAAAGTTGTTCATGTACCAAAAACACGTTGTTTCAATTGGCGTAATGGTTACGTGTTAAATACTTCATAAGTAGACCATTATTGCATCTTTAGAATTTGAAAGCTTAAGCCAATGGATGAAATGCAAATCTAAATAATACCATCAACGTAGGTCTTCCTCACCTTCTCTCTTGTTTCGATTGGCAGTGAACCCTTGTTGATCATGTTGTCGAGTATAAGGTCAGCAATTTGCTCCAAGCTACAGGCTTCCATATTCAACATAACTGTACCGTTCAGCAGGAGGCTTCTCAATTCAAACAAGGAATGTAACGAAAGGGTTGCTACGTGAGGTTTGCTCCATCTATTTCCACCTTCCTCTACGTCTTCCTCAAATTTGATCCACCTATTTCAACAATCAGGGAAAATCATATTAACTCTTTGAAATAAGTGAACAATAGTGACACACATTCTCCTTTAGTGTATATATTTTGTAACAATATTTTAACCTATTTTGTAGTAATGGGGTCGATTAGTACCTGTAAATAATAGTATATGTTTCGCAGTATATTTTTTTACTACACATACAATAATATGAACATTCATTTACATGTAGATGTGCATATCTGCATATACAGAATATGCGGTGTAAGGTGTCAAAGCCGAGAGATGGTAGTGGATGGTGAAAAATTGAGAAGAAAAGTTATTTACCATTTTTCGAAATTCGCAGTAATTACCGAGTAATTAATTAAAATGTTCTGGCCAATCGGAACGTCGAAGAGGCTCGGTGGGCGTGTCAAAAAATTTCGACCCTACCTCTCCTGGCAACGACGACCATACTCCGGTAGCTAAAGGAGGTATTATGTTGCTGGAGGGGAGAGGGGGGCAACTCTAGCTGACAAAGTACGGTCGCCGTAGCTAGAAGATTCGAAGTTGAAATTTTTTTGGACACGCCCACCGAGTCTCTTCGACGTTCCGATTGGCCAGAACATTTTTATCAATTACTCGGTAATCATTACGAATTTCGAAAAAATGGTAAATAACTTTTCTTCTCAATTTTTCACCGTCTACCACCATCTCTCGGCTTTGACATCTTATACCGCGCACCCTGTATATGTAATAATGCATTTAAATAACTGTATTATAAATTTGTTAAAATTATTATTTTCTCTCTCTTAAATAATCGTCATTAAAAATTGTTCGAATTTTAACTGTGGTTTAAATAGGGATGGTGACGAATTGAATAATAAATATTTGGGTTTTTATAGTAGGTAGTTAATAAGGAAAGGAAATAAGTTTTTAAAATATTCTTAGCCCATGTAAAGAACATGTACTTAACTGTATCGAAATGTTTTTAAGTAAAGAAATTCTGTGGGGATACACAAAAAAAGCCATCTATTTTATTTGGCAAAAAGCTCTTAGTAGGTACTTGTTTTCCATTATTCATCTTTCTTTCTTCTTCTGACTTCCAACTCAAGTAAGTTTGTAACTTGCAACGTGTTCTGAATTCTTTATTGCAAAGGTCTGCTTCCCTAAAATTTGCCTTTTACCAATTTAGATTAACATCCATTATTTACTGCTGAAGAAAAAGCTCTCTAAATAGTGTTTATACTTAAACAGCCAAACCTGTTTTTGTGCGGTCTCTTTTTACGCGTTTTCCTTTTGTGCGATTTTTTTTCTCGATAGTCACATACCGCACGAAAAAAATCTCGCACAACAGAAAAACGCATAGAAGAAAAATCACAAAAACAGGTTTAACCGTACTAAATTGAAACATGGACTTGGTGCACCAGCACACTTTGAAGAAATACACGACACTGGTACTAAATGTAAAATGTTTTTTGTCTAGTACGTGTTTTTATCTGGTACACGATAAAAAAGTTAGTTTTATGATCAAGATCACCAAACTTAGCACCCCGGTTTCTTTTTATGGGGATACGTGAGAAATCAAGTGTTCTATGTAGAGCTTCTACGACGAAAGAAAACATGAAAAGAAAAAATTCACGCTGCTTGTGTACCAATTACTCAAACGATGTTGTCAGATGTAAGTGGAAATTTTATTAAAGGGATAAATAATATAATTTGATTTAATTTAATTTAATTCACAAGTAGGTTGATGACATTTTGAACATTTAATAAAATATCGACTAATTTGAAAATTACTGGAATTAATGTTTTTGAACCCCGTATCGACATTTCTTTAACAAAAAGTATCTGTTGTCGCGTATCATGAACTACGCAAAATTTAGAAAAGTTTTTAAGGTCGTTAGTCTGGTAACATGGTTTGGAAAAATCGACTTTTTTTTATGCATATTTCAAAAGTACTATACAGGGTGTTTTGTATAAGACTATAAAGCCGGGAGATGGTGGTAGGTGGTGAAAAATGGAGACGAAGAGTTCTGTACCATTTTTAGAAATTCGGATTAATTACAGAGTTATTAATTAAAATGTTCCGGCCAATCAGAACGACGAAACGGCTTTGGTAGGCGTAGAAAATAATTTACTACCATTAGACTCAGCCCTACACTTGAAGTTTAGAAAAACTAAGATAAGGGTAACATCAACATATTGCTTCTACTGTTACCACTACCACAATACCTACACTATGGTGTGTTGTCCTTCGGCAACAGAGTAGTAGTAGTGGTAATTCTTAAGAAATCATATGGTAACACCAAAACATTGAAAATCTTACGTCTGTTATTGCTTCTACTACCACTACCACAATACTACACTATGGTGTGTTCTTCTTCGGCAACAGAGTAGTAGTAGTAGTGGTAATACTTAAGAAATCATATGGTAACAACAAACATTTAAAATCTTACGTCTAGTATTTCTTCTATTACTACCACTACCTCACTACTATGATTGTATGTTTTCGTTGGACAATAAAGTTGTAGTAATAATAATACATAAGAAACAAAATGGCGAAATTGAAAACCATCAAATTCGTACTTGTACCTAATTCCAGAACGACGCGGTACACTTTATATCCGAAACTTGTATATAAATTCTCAATAGCTTCGGTAGCGCAGTGGTAAAGCGCTTGGGCTTTGAATAGCTGCACACTTTTTGACGAGGGTTCGAGCCCCGGTTGATGTTATATTTAAAAAATTTTTTTTTCATAAATTCAACTACTACTACACCTACTACATGATTACTATTTTTTTTATTTATTTTTTTTTAATCATATTTTAACAGGAAATGCATATTCATATTACTATTGTTCATAAATTTTTTCAGATTTTTTGGTTTGGTGCGCCATAGTTAAAAAAATAAAAACAAAAAGTTTAATTTAAATACTTTTCTCCATGAAATAAGTGATTTATGCTATTTTCGACTTATCAACATTTATTGAAATTGCATAGGAAATAAACGAATTTAGCCAGAACCATGCGGCACGCTTTATATCCTAAACTTGTACATCAGTTTCCAACGGCGTCGGTGGCGCAGTCGGTAAGCATTCGAACGTTGAATCCCTGCAAGCTTTTTGGCGTGGGTTCGAACCCTCGATTCATCATTATTTTTTTTTTCCATAATTTGTATATTTCTCTCAATTGTCAGTTATACAAATATATTTAATCAATATTTATTTGCAAATGCTTGAGACATTGAAGACATTAACAGACATTGATGTTACATGTATTTTGGACAATACAATCATTCGGTGGTAATAAATGGCTAGAAAGCAATCTTCCTTGGGTGGATAAAACATGTAGAATTCGTATCTTAAGGAAAAGGCCACAAGAAAAGAATAAGTAGTTGCTATTACAACCGAAGTACAATTGTTCAAGAAACCATTTTTTATAAAAATACTTTAGGACTAGCTGAAATATGGTTAAGCGTTTGCAAATAAATATTGATTAAATATATTTGTATAACTAACAATTAGAGAAATATACAATTTATGGAAAAAAAAAAAAAATTATGATGAATCGAGGGTTCGAACCCACGCCAAAAAGCTTGCAGGGATTCAACGTTCGAATGCTTACCGACTGCGCCACCGACGCCGTTGGAAACTGATGTACAAGTTTAGGATATAAAGTGTGCCGCATGGTTCTGGCTGAATTCGTTTATTTCCTATGCAATTTCAATAAATGTTGGTAAGTCGAAAATAGCATAAATCACTTATTTCATGGAGAAAAGTTTTTAAATTAAACTTTTTGTTTTTATTTTTTTAACTATGGCGCACCAAACCAAAAAATCTGAAAAAATTCATGAACAATAGTAATATGAATATGCATTTCCTGTTAAAATATGATAAAAAAAATAAATAAAAAAAATAGTAATCATGTAGTAGTTGTAGTAGTAGTTGAATTTATGAACAAAAAAAAATTTTTTAAATATAACATCAACCGGGGCTCGAACCCTCGTCAAAAAGTGTGCAGCTATTCAAAGCCCAAGCGCTTTACCACTGCGCTGCCGAAGCTATTGAGAATTTATGTACAAGTTTCGAATATAAAGTTTACCGCGTCGTTCTGGAATTAGGTACAAGTACGAATTTGATGGTTTTCAATTTCGCCATTTTGTTTCTCATGTATTATTACTACTACAACTTTATTGTCCAACGAAAACATACAATCATAGTAGTGAGGTAGAGGTAGTAATAGAAGAAATACTAGACGTAAGATTTTAACTGTTTGGTGTTACCATATGATTTCTTAAGTATTACCACTACTACTACTCTGTTGCCGAAGGACAACACACCATAGTGTAGGTATTGTGGTAGTGGTAACAGTAGAAGCAATATGTTGATGTTACCCTTATCTTAGTTTTTCTAAACTTCAAGTGTAGGGCTGAGTCTAATGGTACTAAATTATTTTCTACGCCTCCCAAAGCCGTTTCGTCGTTCTGATTGGCCGGAACGTTTTAATTAATAACTCGGTAATTAATCCGAATTTCCAAAAATGGTACAGAACTCTTCGTCTCCATTTTTCACCACCTACCACCATCTCCCGGCTTTATAGTCTTATACAAAACACCCTGTATATTAAGAATATACTGTACAAATTTTAGACCGAAATTCGAAATATTGACGAAGTTATAGCACCTATACATGAGCACCTCGTAGTAGTGCGCGCTGTGCCGCACGGCAGCTTTGTGTCATGTTCAGTGTTACATATGCTTCCAAAATTGCCCGAATGTGTCGCAGGTCAGAAAAAGTGACTAACATAAGAATGAGGCTTATGAAGAAGTTGAAGGTTTGTTATACGCACCAGGGATAGACGATTAGTGTAAGTATGATTTTTTTATAATAAATCTGTTGTTAAAACTTTAAACGCGTTTTTCTCGAAACAACGTTTTTACGGTCGGCCCGGGTAATAAAAAATTTTCTATCCAGCCGATTGGGCTGAAATTAGGATACGTTATTCTACTCATCAATAGCTCTCGCAGGAACTGGAATCTTTTTTTTCGTCCCTAGCTTTCCATTTTACAGCCCGATTTCCACTAAAAAAAGGTCACTTTTTTTTCTCGAAGTCCACCATTTTGTTATTTTTCAACAAAACTGTTTGATCCCAGTTCCAACCAGAATGACAAGCTTACAGAACAATAATCTTTGTGATTTTTTTCTTTCAGATGTCCTCAAGAGGTGAAATCACCGGGGCCAGCCACCTACTTTTTTTTGGGACGCTCGCTTCGGGTGCTACAAAACTATAAAAATAAATTAAAAAAGAAAAAAGAATTTTTTTTGTACACTCTTAGATACTATTAATAATATATTAAAAAATCAAACCGATTGAATTTTATTTTCCCCTAAAAAAAAATTTCCAAAGAATGAGTTAAAAAAGGTGTCAGTTACCAGACTAACAAGGAAAGGTCTCCAACCCGACCTCACCGATTTCAATAATTTTTGGATATGTTGTAGTACTCAAAAAACTAAGAGACACGTATTTTTTTGTATGTGCGGTAACTCGCTTTAAAGGGGTGAAAACCACCCCTAAAGTTTTATCCGAAAATCGTTTTTTTATCATATCTCGGCTTCTAATTGATATTTTTTAATAAAACAAAGTGGAAAATATTTGTCATAAGAAGTAGAAGATTTTAGGTGTATTTATGACCCAAGGGGTTGCAACCCTTATTTTGTATTTGAAGAAAACTAGATTTTTTATGCTTTTTTTCTTTATAATAACCAGGATATGAACTGAAAAAAATAAAGAAAAGCATTTCCGTTTACTCTATCGCATATTTTAGTTGTCGTGTTTCAGGATTTTTTACGCAACCGCCCCCAAATACCGCAAACTACCCCTTAAAATAATACATCGCATGTAACGATGAAAAAAATTTTTTTTTCCTGAGATTTATTACACATGGAAACAGAATGTAATTTATATCAAAAACAATCGTTTTATAAATTTTTTGCATTATAGTAATATAAAAGGGGTGATAAAACTTACCCCCAAAAGTGAATTATTCAATATAACTCGATATTTATTACTATTTTTTAATGGAACTGATTAAAAATTATTTTTGAAGGGAAGATTTATCCTTTCTTACGAAGGGATTTTCTATGCAACCGCCCCCAAATACCGTAAACTACCCCTTAAAGTAATACAGCGCATGCAAATGATGAAACAAATTGTTTTCCTTAAAATTACTTAAATTTAATAAGTTAGTAAAATATAATATTGTTTTAATATTATATTAAAGTTACCTTTTTGTGACTATTATTATAGTTGCTCATTATTATCATTATTATTATTTTGTGAATTGTAATATTGAAAGAAAATTTAAATATTTATAGTTTTGTCGAGAAAAAGTAATAATAATAATAATAATAACACAATAAAAATAATAATAATGATGATAATGGGCAGCTATAATAATAATTATAAAAAAGTAACTCTAATATAATATAAAACAATATATATTTTACTAACATATTAAATATAAATAATTTTAGAGAAAAAAATTTTCTTCATCATTTACATGCGCTGTATTACTTTAAAGGGTAGTTTACGGTATTTGGGGGCGGTTGCGTAAAAAATCCCTTCGTAAGAAAGGATAAATCTTCCCCTCAAAAATAATTTTTAATCAATTCCGTTAAAAAATATTAATAAAAATCGAGTTATATTGAATAATTCACTTCTGAGGGTGACTTTTATCATCCTTTTTATACTACTATATTACAAAAAAATGTATAAAATGATTGTTTTTTATATAAATTATATTCTGTTTCCACATGTAATAAATCTCAAGAAAAAAAAAATTTTGTTCATCATTACATGCGATGTATTACTCTAAGGGGTAGTTTACGATATTTGGGGGCGGTTGCGTAAAAAATTCTGAAACACGACAACTGAAATATTCGATAGAGTAAACGGAAATGCTTTTCTTTATTTTTGTCAGTTCATATCCTGGTTTTTCTAAAGAAAAAAACCATAAAAAATCTAGTTATCTTCAAATATAAAATAAGGGTTGCAACCCCTTGGGTCACAAATACACCTGAAATCTTCGACTTCTTACGACAAATATTTTCCACTTTGTTTTATTAAAAAATATTAATTAGAAGCCGAGATATGATAAAAAAACGATTTTCGGATAAAACTTTAGGGGTGGGTTTCACCCCTTTAAAGCGAGTTACCGCACATAACAAAAAACACGTGTCTCTTAGTTTTTCGAGTACTACAACATATCCAAAAATGATTGAAATCCGTGAGGTCGGGTTGGAGACCTTTCCTTGTAAGACCTTAAAGAAACATCGTTTGCTGTTAAGGGGGGCAATACATGTAGACGGTAAGAAAATAGTCAATTTTTATAATTTTTTTTCTTAAGGAACAAAACGTTTTAAATTTTTGAAACTTTAGGTACACTTTACTACATAATTAAACTGTTTAAATAAATTTTTCCATTAAGGAATATTGTCAAATGGCGAAGTTCTGTCGTGATCTTTCAGGAAGGTTTTGGCGGTAGTTACCCGTTTGTGGGAGTCCTAACGACTTTAATATTCATCTTAAAAATATGAATCAAAAATTTTAACATCCAGATGCTGAACTTATACCTAAGAAACATTTAACAAACTGAAAATTACAAAAGTGGAATACTTCAGGCAAAAAACTGCAATTTTACGTAAATTTTTTTTTCTTTTTGGCAATAAAAAAATCAATTTCGAAAAGCGATATTCATAAACAAGTAGGTATAAGTTCAAGGTAATATTGTTATTGAGTTGTGTGTACAATTTTAGCACGATCGGTGGATTCGTTTTAAAGTTGTGTTTCCCACAATCTTAAAGAATGTAGTTTTCCGCAAAACGTTTTTGAAGTTCGAAACAACGAAAACTCAATCACTTTAGTAACTTACCGGCTAATTAGCGATTCCAGGGACACACCGAATTTCAGTTTAAAACTTTACCACCTTATTCTTGAGATGTTTAACTAACATTTTATGAAGAAAACAAAAATTAGATTTTTTGAAGCTGCTACATGCATTGCCCCCCTTAATTGGTGAATCTGGTAATTGGTGACTGTGTTGGTGTGTACATTTATAATACGCATCTTTGTATTAAAAGTTGGTGTATATAAACGTCATTAAAGTTGGTGTAAACAAAGGACCATCGCTATATTTTGTACACACTCGATCAAAAATTTCTAACCATAACCATATTAAAATAATGATGCAACTTATATTGCGTAGAATCTAAATTTTGTCGGTTGACTGTAACAGGAGAACTACCTTAAGTGGTCCAATACAGGCGCACTTCCCCTCCCCATCCTAGCACTAAAATTGATCCCTTCGCTAGGGGCAAGAATATATCTTGCTTAATGCCCGAACGCAAATGAGTGAAAGTTTCAGAACTTGCCTTCGGTGTAGCATACAAACTAAATCCGCAGGCAGTCTGAAGTAAAGTTGGAGATACTTGGGGTGCCTTATTGTTAGTTACAGCGGTCCTCGAAGGCCAAAGTTATAAGTAAGCAATGTTTACACGGATCAATGGACTACTTCCAACTGAACTCAAATGTAAGTAGCTTATCATTCGTAGACAAAGGTCCTGCGAGATATTAATTCAAAGCCATGCATATTCAGTATCGTCTGTTCCAGGGATTCTCAATCTGTAGTTCATGTAGTACCACTACTGATACATTACATTATTTTGAATGGCTCACAGTACATAGGGGAAGGCCGGGCAAAGTGAATACCCCAGGCAAAGCGAACACTTCCCATTATTCCTAAATTATTCGTTCGCCATTCAAAATACCACCATAGTAACGTTAGACGATCTTGGCTCAATGCGCGGCAATCACTTGAGCAAGCGGCCGCGTCACGATTTCTCCACGAAGTGAAGAATTGTGTTTTCGTGAAAAAAAAAATTGATTTCACAAGGTAAGTGTATCGATGTTATTTCCAATATTATTAGTTCTTGATGCTTAGGAATATTTTAGTTCTGTAACATGTCAAAGTAGGTTTTTGTGGTATATTTAACAGAGGGTCAGAATCGATAGCTTTTGCATGAAATGTGTTAATCTCAAAAGTTACCGACTCGGGCAAAGTGGATATAGCAAAGCGAATATAGTATCCACACTGCCGCCATCTTTGATTATTGACTTACAATCTCATAATGTTCTTTTTTTGTTTCAGATGGTGAATAAATATTTTTAAAAAATTAACCAAGGTTCGTGGCACGAAAATATCATGCAAAAAGCTACAAATTTGGGCAAAGGCTGGAGAATCAATAAAGGGCACAGCAAAAAAGTACAAACATGAGATATTTTTTTTTCTAAATATTTAAGTTCAAGTTAATTTTTTTTCAGTTTATTAAGTTTATTACTCATGTCTTCAGACGTTAAAAGATGGGTATTCACTCTGCCCGAGTACTGTACCCGCGTTACCCGGTGGGTCAGGACAAAGTGAATCCTCTAGTAATTTAACAAATTTTATTTGTAGTTAATAATTGTTTAATTATTGAAGGTAACTGATGATGGTATTTGTAAGGGCAATTAATGGGAACTAGAAAGATTGTTATCGGGAGGCAATATTGCGCCCTAGAGAGAGGGATTGTCATAAAATAGATTGTTATAACGAGGTCCTACTCTATACTAATTTCAAGTCACATATTAAAAATTACTTAAATTTCGAGTTCCATTCTTCTCCGTGTAAAGAAAAGCCAAAGTTACTGACAAATATTTACAAATATTTTTTTCACTGAACTTAATAAAAACTGATTAGGACAAAAGGCATTTTCTTTGTACAAAATAATAAGAAAAAATATTACCTAGCTGTTTCCTTCCATTCCATTTCTTCACCGTCTTTAACCAGTTCTTCCATTTCCGAGAAGAGAGGATGCGATTCTTGAGCATCGTCACCAACCTCTTCACCAAGGATGAAGTGTACTCTTTGTGCTGGTGGTGTGACTGGAAAAGAGAAACGATGTGATTTGTTGTAAACCGAAAAAATTTAAAACAAAGTAAACACTTTCATAACGATTAAGAATTTGAGGAGTGAATTTATACGTCGATGTTCTATTTCTATGTATATATAGTGTTCAACAAATTCAAAGATTAAAAAATTGTAATGAAAGAGCAAATGGAAAATGATTTTTTCACTCATTTCACAGAATAGAAGAAAGTGTAGAAATTATGTTATGAAGAAATGTTTGTTTGAAGAATATGAAAATGCAGAATTTTCAAACATTGAGAATGCAGTCAAAAATTGTTTACTAAATATCAGTTCAAAGATTAATAGTCGTTTCTTTTTGATGCGCTACTTTTTTGCAAAAGCTCAAAACATTGGATTTCTCGTTTCGCCTTGTAATTAAAAATTATCTTTAAATAATTTAATTCCATTGGAAATTATAATATTAACGCTACGTCTACCAAAGGTGTCAAAAGACACCTTCTATAGTTTGAACTTCGAATTATTTTCGAGGCTAGAACCCGTTTGTAATTACGTGAGTCATTTTATTTGAATTTCGTTGTACAATCGCTTGACAGGTCGTGGCACGCGCGCATTCTGCTGTCCGCCTAAAGTTGCGCGTGAATGCCATAGGGCGGCGCACCAATCGACCCAGAGTGATACTTGCCTAGCGTGTAGAAACTATAAGTTTACATAACAACACTATCGAGCCTCCACAAGGGAAGGCTGGCAACCTCATTGCTACTGTTCAAGGAAAATTGACTTGTCTTCGACACGATTCATTTTATAGAATTTACTAAATTGGCCTGTGACGTTACTCAAAAAATTGGAAAACGACTCGTAATTCAAGGTAACAGAAGATATGTGGTTTCCTATTTCGAAGAATCTGCCTCACACGACTGCGTGCATCTTTGTACCGAATATTGAAATAGTCCATAAAAACGCTATGGTAAAAAGCGCTGTTTTCGTTCGATCAATTTGCAAAAGTATATTACGCAACGAGTGCTTAGAATATGCATTTATCGCACGAGTCGTGTTCGTTGCCCAAACGAAGTTAGGAAACAATGAAAGTGGAGGAGAAACTTAAGGTATTTGTTTCCCAAAATCAATTGATTCGACAAAATTCTTAAACTTTGCATAAATTTAGTATTGCTATAAATAAACACTCATACTAAATTTCTGGAAGATTTACCGTTTAGTTTCCGAGATATACGTAATTGAATTCGTGGTTTTTCGATATGAATCCAATCAAGGAAATAACAACAAAAATGAGTAGATTTATCCTTTTTTCGTTAAATCATATGAATTAGACGTATTGTTAACATAGTTATGATTTTACAGTTTTTGTTTTTTAAATTTTTACACAATTTTATTACTTTTTTAGTATGCTCTCTTATGAAACAATTCGTTAACACAACTTTTATCAGAAATTGCGATTCGAGAGAGGTTCAAAATTTTGTATGTTCAAAGTATTTACATTGACTAATTACATATTTTAATTGAGGATCGATTTACCGTTTGTAAACAGTTATACTTGTCGAAAGTTGGAGTTATACTCAGAATTTGTAATCGTTGAAAGTACAGTGTGAGATTTGGCAACAATGTAAGATTTGTACATGAATCTATATATGTATTGATATATTTTTTAATAATTTCGCGACATGTCAACCTATTGTTTCTCGCGCGGGTAGAAACATGGAAAAATATATATGAAGCTTATTTATCATAATTTTGTTAAATTACAAAAAATTTATACACTGGTTCGCTGTCGAAAGGTAGGTTACGTTGTTCTTCACGTTTCTTTGCCAAACCCTCACTACACTTTTTCTTCTGCACCAATACCTTATTTTTGATAAATCGACCTTTATATCGAGTTTGTGATGACATTTTTGATTTCTCGTTTTGATTTTCGTTAATTAAATTAATAGTAAATGTCACGAATGAGAAATCGAAACATTGATGTGAATATTGACACTGATATAGAATTGATCGTTAAACAGCATTGCCAAATCTCAAGACTACGTAAAACAACCAAGCGACTTTTATCGCTTGACCTACGTAGTTGGGAAACAAATACCTTAAAATCTATATATGAGTCGTTACTAGTGAAATATATATATTTTGAAAATAAGTAAGGTAATTCTTCTATGGGAGAACTACCTTAAACTGAATTTAGGGTTTAGAAATTGTAGTACGTGTAAGTAATGCGATAGGTATCACATATAACAGACGTATATGTGTGAATATAACAGGTGAACATGAGGTAGAATTCACAGTGAAATAAAATTGCCTAAAATAATATTAATCACATAATAGTATAATCAGTATTAGGTTTGAGTAACGATAAATGAAATAATTGTCTCGTGCAAAGTTACCAAACACTGTATTCATCTAAAAAGTGTATATCATTCGTGTTTCTGAACGTTTTAAAACTGGCTTACATATCATTTCGCCATCGGGGTCGCAGATGCTAGCGAGACGACCCCTGCGTGCCACCACCATTTGTCCTGCAATATTATTAAGAAATACAACGAAAATTATGCTGCTTCCCGAATCAGCATAAAAAAAATTTAGCTGCCTACATCAAAGGACCTTTTAATTCATGTGCCAGGTGACGAATTATGGATTTAATGGTAACCTATACAAAAATGCGAAACGTTTTACAATTTTTTATTTGTATTATAACGGAATAGTGTATAGAACATATTAAATTCTAGAATAAATGAATTTTCAAACGTATCATTCGTACTGTGTAATATCGCCAAAGTAAAAAATTAATAGTCCTAAACGTATCAATGCAGGAACAACTTACATAACGCACCTATTACTATAGTAAGGACGAAATAAAGTCACTAAAGAAAAACTTGGAAAAACACCAATATTATGGATTGTCTAAACATTGAGTCCTCAAAGAATCAAGAACGTAATGACCAGCGCCGTCTTCAGTTTTGTCATTTTCCATTTTTGACAAATAGCAAATACTCAAGGAAACCAAATTGACCAAAATTCTGTCGCGAAGCAAAACTGTTGCAATACTGATCGAATGAACAATTTTAAAAGAAAACTGCAGAACAGTTGAGTCAATATGAGCCCGTAAAGAACTTGGGCTAAAATAAACGAAGGATATACAACGTGAAAAAGAAACAAAAATGGGTAGTTTAAGGGGGTCTTGTCATTTTTAAGTCGAATTCGTAGGCCTTTTTGTTTAATTATTTTTAGCACCCAACATGGTCAGGTTAAACCTGCCTGGCACCCAGCATAACATTAAAAGTGCACGTGGTGAGGTACACGTAATACCACGTCACACTACAAACAAGAGGTGTTTAGTAGAGCAATTATGCGTCTGGAAAAAATTTGGTATTAATTAAGAAAATCTATTTTAATTATAACTGTATATTTTTGGATTTTTGATTACGTATAATTAGCGCGGTAGAAATAGTGTTAAGCAACGACTGATAGAATTCTATCGAAATTTTTTATTTCGAATTATTTGCACTACCTATCACAGACTCATTTTTTTAAAATGTATATATTTGCAGAGTTTTCATTATCCTCATATTTTATCGGCCGGTCGAGGCTGATGCGCATTCTCAACCGATTCATTCGGGAGTGGATACGCCACTGTTACAAGTTAACAGTAAATTACCAAGAGATTTGTCACAATGAAAACAGTTACATCTGGAAAGTAGAGAATAACAAAGGAATCATTGATTCGATAGATGAGCACCAGTAACTAAAAATCGAATGATAGATTCCCAATCAATGAGTGTTGAACGAGCAAAGCAGGGTAATAGGCTGCCGGTCGAGCAGCACTGACTTCGAAAAGCCTGTATACAGGATTCCGGCTGATAAAATATTAATTTATATCCGCAATGTGTTTATATCAGATTGGTGCATAAGTAACGACGATTATTTTGATGAGTATCATGCAAAGTAATCGTCGTTAATTATGCACCAACCATCTTGATAAATATCTAGAGACCAGCATTATTCCCAACACTAAACGTAGAATGCTTCTGGAGCACTGGATTATGTATACCCGGGCTGTACGGTTTTCTCACAAGTTAATATTATTGTTGTTGTTTTTCCTGAAATTTGTAATTATTCCACTTTCGCATCAATTCTCTTCACTTAATGATCTATCGATTAAAAAAAAAGTCAAATTCTATGGATTACGTCCAAAAGTATACGCGATTGAGAACGTCCAGTGAGGTACACTCCTGTGTTCTAGAAATATAGTATTCCAGCTGAAGATTAACCCATTTGCATCACGAATTCCATGAGTTACAAGGAGTTAAAAAAATTATTGTAATTTCCCACCAATTTTTTTTTGCACCACCGTCATTTTTTTCCTGTGATATACTTACATTCTGAGCTACAACATGCACTTTTTGAAAAATTTTCAAAAGGGTACATCATAGTTTTAAAAAATGAAAACCTTTTCGAGTTCTTTAAATGCCGATACTATCGTAGGCGCCAAGGGGTTACTTAATTTTTAATTCATGACTCGACGAAGTGACCATTTCGATAGCAAGTAACAGTAACAGCCAATTTCACAAATAACGTCATTCGTGGCTTATAAGCTCTCTTCTACTTTGAGACGCCACACTAGGCAGCGTGCATAAGAAAATGATTGAGAATTGTTAACTGATACTCACACAGTATTGATTAAAAAGTAGAAAGTCTAAAAATATATTTTCGCCGGCTTTATATTTTTATCATCAAAAGTGTGAAAGTTCGATGCAAATGCAACCGAAGATTAGTAGGGTATGTAGAAACAACCTTCTGTGTAACCGAACATGCCGGGAGAGGTTTATCGAGCTTTGAGCGAGTAATATATTTCAGGTGGTTGCCTCATGTTTAGGAAGATTCTTCTCATGAACTTATTGTTAGAAGAAGCTCTAGGTCGTGACTTGCGTTGAAAATAACCACCATATCAAGACAAGAAAATTTTGAAACGCTTTAAATCTATTGGTAGGAGTATTAAATCCAGGTTTCATTAAAGATGATTGCCCTTTGGTTAAAATAAAGGGAGGTATACAAGGTAAGCGGTGCAAGTTGTCAAAGCCGAGAGATGCTGGTAGACGATGAAAAATTGAGAAGAAAAGTTCTTTACAACTTTTCGAAATTCGCAATAATTACCGAGTAATTGATCAAAATGTTCTAGCCAATCGGAACGTCGAAGAGGCTCGGTGGGCGTGTCAACAAAATTTCAACTTCAAATCTCCCAGCAACGACGACCGTACTTTGTCAGCTAGGGGTGCCCCCCTCCCCTCCGCAACAGAATACCTCTTTCAGCTACCGAAGTATGGTCGTCGTTGCTAGGAGACGAACAGTCGAAATTTTTTGACACGCCCACCGAGCCTCTTCGACGTTCCGATTGGCCAGAACATTTTAATTGATTACTCGGTAATTATTGCGAATTTCGAAAAATGGTAAATGACATTTCTTTCCAATTTTTTATCATCTATCACCCTCTCTCGACTTTGACACCCTACATCGCACACCCTTTATATACAGCACACACATATATGCATATATACTTTTTCGTGATATAATCTCAAAAAAATCCACTTACTGGGTCGATCATTTTCCGTTTCTTCCTTGCCCGCACTATTCGTTTGTTTACCATGATGGTGCTTGTGGTGACGGCGGTGCCTGCGCTCACCAGGAACATGAACACCAACATAAACCGTGTGCGCCCTGTGTCCTGAAAAATATAAATCAAGAATTGTAACTGCGATGCCAAGAATATTTTATCATAAATAACTAGTTATTCAAATTTTACAATATTGGACAAAAATTTTGTTATATGTAACATGATATTTTCCACGCTACGTTGCAAATCGATTATTTGCGAATCCGAAGAACCAAGAGCAATAGACGCTGCTAGTGGTAGGTGTCACGCTATTAACTAATAAAAACTCTGTGTCGGGAGATGACGGCAATCCATGTTGGTGCCACCCTGTATCGCGTGTGTATACTATATATAGAGAAGGTACTGACGGTAAATCTCTAGATTTTTATAAAATAGAGCCCGCAAGGGAACGACCCTGCGCTTTCTGTTACATATTCCGAGCCCTTTTCCACTAGAAACACTCCCATTTCACTTTATTTCACAATCCTGCTTTTTTTACACTTTAGATTTTCCCACTTTCCTCTTACTTGTCGTTAAAGGGTAGAACCCGTATTATAAATCTAGTGTTTAAAGTACAGCAAACTATTCTATTTTTTAGTTATATAGTTGTAGGATTTTACAATGGGATTTTTTATTTAGGAAATTTACAATAATCCTGGCCAAAGAACTAGATTCCTGATGGAAAATCTGTCGATAAATATAAAGGGAGGAAATATACATCTAATAAACGTAACAAGCACATAACTATGTTATCTTGCATTATTACTTAAATGAGTGAGAAATTGTTAGTCACATGTGAGTTTCTTGTGGTTACCATATTATATGGGGTGTGATTTTCAATTTTGTAAAATTAACGTGTTATTTATGTAACTGTGTTCACTCGGTAAGAATTTCATCCCTTATCCAGAAACCACCGACATCCGTTGATTTCGGTTTCGACATGGGGATAGTGGTGGTAGCTTAATGAAACCCCCGGTCACGACAATCCAACGGATTACCATAACACACCTCCTACAACGCCATGCAATTAAGGGACTTCATTTTACCATATATTGGTAATCCCTGTAGATAGTTTGGGTTTTAACACGTAACTTTTTAAGGGGGGATTGCGGTGTAACAGCTTTAAAAATAGGTGATTTTCATGAATTTTTTTGTGGAAAACTATTAATAATTCCCAAATATTCTCTTTTGGGATATGAAGAAGCATCCATGAAATATTGAAAAAAAATTTTTTCTTGCCATTTTCTGTGTTATTTATTTAGTACTCATAATCCTGCCAAACACTTCCGGATTGTTGGTGTCTAGTATAGCACCTGTTACAAGCATCCGATAACTAAAAATGAAAAATTTTCTTAAAGGTAGATAGTTTATGCTGGGGTTATGCCACTTGTTGAAAGAAAACATGAAGAATCAAAAAAGTCCCAGGGTTTTGAAGAAAAAATGAATTTTTTGACACAAAAATTGATTACATATTGCCACTAAAAATGTCGTTAAATAATATTAAATTAAATAATTCTATTTAAATTGTTGGTACAACCCCAGGAGAAATGTATACTGATTGGATTAAGCCTTCTGTGAAGTTGATCGATTGATTAGTTTTTGCGCTATCCTAGACACCGATTTGAAAAACGTAGTTTCGAGATAATTGCGTTTAAACTTTCTGGCGAAGTTTTACGATACTTACAGCTGCTACTTAATTGCGATACTACTTTTGGAACACATTCTTGAAACATTGTACTTTTGATTTGTGCAAAGAAAAAAAAATCGATTTTTTGAACCTGTTTCACAGCAAACCCCCCCTTAAGTTCATGAAACCTTCAAGAGATATGATATCAGATAACAAATGTCGATGCGAACCCTCACATTACTGTCACCTAAGATTCAACGTCAGAATTAATCAAAATACAGCTTCAGATCAAAAAATGCTGAGTTACTGCCGATGTAAAGAATCTTAACCGTTTGAGTGCCACGGGTTTTTATCGTTTCCAGATTAAAAATTGACAAATTGGCGCTGCAACACTCTTTTTATTCTAGTTTTCTAAAAAAATGCTGGCATTTTTGGACACGTGACAGAAGAAGCCCGATCGCGCCTCTTGGCACCAAAATGGTTAATTATTTGAAGGAAAAATAACTTTCTTGGTCGTCAGTCACTCTTGTCCCTTTTAAATTTTTGTTAGAAGATTATATAACATTGGGAGAAGTGCATAAATAAAAAGAAGTAACATCTTTCGTTATTGATTATTATTTTCATAAAAATTCGGGATAGGAGTATTATTTGAGCAGCAATCGGAGCAGTTACTTTGTCTAGTCGGTTAATCTCCTTCAATGTAAACGCATATGGCCAATTAGAGACCGAAACCTCTGCTGTTCAACTTTCAATAGAACCCGCTCTTCCAAAGGCGCTCTTCCTCCAGTTCCACTGTTAACAATGTAACCAATAGATAGTTAAATAAAGTGATCTCATTTGAATCTCCAAACAAAGAGAGTATTCCCTAACTTCAAATTTGAGAACTCTGGTAATTGGATCCACCCTCTTTCTCTTTTCTTCCACTCCCACTCTCGATACTTTTGATAATTGAGAAATACTCAGCAGACGATTGGACTTACGTTAGCACCAGGAAAATCTATTTCGTGGAAGCCTACCATGGTTCCTAAGAGAAAAATAAAGCCAACCCCTCTTGCCTTCACGGCAGAAAACAGGAGCAATCTTTCGCACAATAGCGATGAAAGTGCTCGGCTTAAGGTGAAAGCAGGGAAACCTGTACCACTTTGATGGGACCACCTCTCATTTGGTTAAGTTTATTAGCTAAGAATTTCGAAGGAAACGGGAACAACGAAGAAAATGGAGACAAAGGGAACGACAAACACACCCATCCCATGACCAAGGTAACCCCGATACGGGACTTCCTTGTGCGAAACTTCAGAATAAATTAGGGAAGAGTAAACCCTTATTGGAATATTTAAGTGGTTATAGAAGGTGGGCCAATAAGGCGTTCCACCTTGAAAATCTCCGCTATTTATAGATCCGTGGAAAAGGTTATCAAGTCAAAGTTGCACCGTTTTGAGAGCCACTCACGATGGTAGAACGTAATTTTTTCCAAAATCATTTTTCAATGAGATCTCAAGGTCATCAGTGTTTTCCCTCTTTGCGGTAACATTGTTTGTAAACTTAAACGTGTCAATAAATAGTGATTGTCGACGATAAATTGTGATTCCACTGTTTCTGTGATTTTATAGTTTTCAGCGACCTTGAATGACCTTGTATAATACCATTTTGAAATCGTCCCATTAGCAGCTATTTCGTAATGATTTAAAAAATGTAGCATTTGATTGAAACAAAAAACAGCAATGACCTTGAAATCTCAGTAGAAAACGACCCTACAAAAAATTACGTTCCACCACTTTGAGGATGTTCTTGCGGGACAATCTAGTCGAATGAATATCCGTACATAGGTTCTCTTTTATAGGAAATTAAAAAAAATTAAGGAGCATATCTATAAGATAATACAATTAAACAACGTAATTTATCAATAACAATTAATTTTACGATTAATATATGCAATATAGGTAAAATAAAATAAGCTACAGTCATCGATTTGACTAAAGTACCATCTTCTAAAAGTAAATCTTATAATCGAAAACTTTTTAACGTTCAATCGTAAATATAATACAACACATGTTTCTAGTTATTAAAAATATATTTGAGAAGAGCACCGTGATATAGTCCTCTAAATTATCTTTATATAAATTATGTGTTTCTATTATTTCAATCGCTTTACATTTGGCAACGTTGTCCATAAAACTTTCATTTCTTACCAGTTGGCAAGGCTGTTACCTATATTTTTCGTATTCGTACATAACCTGCAAAGATGGATCAACATCGTTACAAAGGTCGTTTCGAAAGAAAAAAGAAAACTGAATGGCGAAATAACGTGAGTGTTGCTGTTAAAAGAAGAAAAAAATGTCTTTCGGAAAATGAATGTGTGGTGGAAGCACGAAGAATAGTGAATATCAGCCAAATCGCCAAAGAGTTGTGGCGCAAATCTTGTCTTATCGTACTTTATGCAAGCACGCAAATTTCAAACTTCCCGGTGAAAAAGTTTGAATTTATACCGCTAGATGTCGCTCTTATCGATACGATGTTGCCACGCCACTTGCGCCTGTTTATTACTTCATCGTTTTCATCACGTTCAAATCTAAATAAACAATTAACTAAACGGTCAATTATTTTCATTTTTTTTTGTTAATTACAGAATAATATAATGCAATTTTTAAAATTTGTTTGGTTGAAAAATCTTTTTTAGTAAATTAGAATTATTGAGTGGAACATGTGGACTTCTATTTTTCCTATACTTAACATGTAAAATTGCTATTTTTCGAAAATCGATTACTCACAAACTAAACGGTGAAAAATTTTCAAAAAAATAATTTAAAGTCTATAATTCTATATTTATTAGTCAAAATTTTTTCAGAATTTAATCTTTGATTTTCGCAAACGCAAGAACATCCTTAAATACCCCACAAAACCTTGTATACAAATCTCAAAGGAACACGTTGTGACGTCATCAACAAGTTTTCATATATTTGTACATATTTATAAATGTGTTTTCCCTTTGTGCAGGACAAATACTGCTCTGAAATCAATTAGCAACGAATCATGTGTTTGTGCCGGTGCATCTGATGTTACGTTTGTTTCAATTATGCAAAATAATTAACTTTTTATAGCCGACTGCCCCCCTACGGTAATATTACAAATATAACACAAAAAAACTCGAATAATTCACTTGAAGGTACCGCGATAGGAAATGTTGGGCTCTAATAGGCATTAGAGCACCTGAATTATGAGCCATATAATCACCGTTGACGGACGTACAGAAGGTTTCAATTCCAACATATTGCAAAAACATGGTTGTAGATATTTACTGCTTGATTTGTAACTGATTGTCAGTTGTGGCCTTCGCAAGAATTGACGCGAACATGAATGCGTTATCATCAAACAAAAACACACCGCGAGACAGTTTGCCGCGTCGCTTTTCAAGGTCGCTCCACATAGTGCCGTCAATTAAGGCTATCATTTTCTTTTGAGACTGTTACGTTTTATCCCTTTCATTAATTTTATCCAGAATGACAGCAATTCTTCGATTTTGTTATTAACGGAATACCACGATAAGCAAATCAAAGGTTGGATCATGACATTATAGGAAGCTCTTTGTCTTTGGGAGTTGGAGTCAATAGTAAACTTTCACATTGGAGTAAAATAGTAGGGACTATCCCGATGGAATGTATTCTGGGTCGAGATTTAGATCGGATAGTTAATTTTACTCTTTTGTTACGGTACAGTCAACAAACGAATAGGATAAACCAACCAGTGAATAACTGAATTGTTGAATTTACGTACGTTTGAGGTTATGTTTGAGTAAATCGATTTATAATAATGAAACGACTATTGACATTGCATAGAGGATTAATTTTTGATTAAATATTTGTAAAAATAATGACTTTTTGTTACCGCAATTACTTTTAAGTTAAGGTATTTGTTTCCCATCTACGTAGGTCAAGCGATAACAGTCGCTTGCTTGTTTTACGTAGTCTTGAGATTTGGCAATGCTGTTTAACGATCAATTCTATATCAGTGTTAATATTCACATCAATGTTTCGATTTCACATTCGTGACATTTACTATTAATTTAATTAACAAAAATCATAACGAGAAATCAAAAATGTCATCACAAACTCGAGATAAAGGTCGATTTATCAAAAATAAGGTATTGGTGCAGAAGAAAAAGTGTAGTGAGAGTTTGGCAAAGAAACGTAAAGAACAACGTAACCTACCTTTCGACAGCGAACCAGTTATAAATTTTTTGTAATTTAACAATATTATAATAAATTAGCTTCAAATATATTTTTCCATGTTTCTACCCGCGCGAGAAACAATAGGTTGACATGTCACGAAGTTATTCAAAAATATATCTATACATATATACAGTCATGTACAAATCTTACAATGTTGTCAAATCTCACACTGTACTTTCAACGATTACAAATTCTGAGTATAACTCCAACTTTCGACAAATATAACTTTGGTTACAAACAGTAAATCGATCCTCAAATAAAATATGTAATTAGTCAATGTAAACACTTTGTACACACAAAATTTTGAACCTCTCTCGAATCGTGTTTTCTGATAAAAGTTGTGTTAACGAATTGTTTCATAAGAGTGCATACTAAAAAAGTAATAAAATTGTGTAAAAATTAAAAATAAAAAACTGTAAAATCATAACTTTGTTAAAAATACGTCTAATTCATATGATTTAATGAAAAAAAGATAAATTTACTCATTTTTGTTGTTATTTCCTTGATTGGAGTCATATCGAAAAATCACGAATTCAATTACGTATATCTCGGAAACTAAACGGTAAATCTTCCAGAAATTTAGCATGAGTGTTTATTTATAGCAATACTATATTTATGCAAAGTTTAAGAATTTTGTCGAATCAATTGATTTTGGGAAACAAATACCTTAACTATGAAGTCTGTCACGTGCAAAAGCCCAATGGATGACCGAATATTTGTGCAATATTGTCAATGAGAATATTATTTGTTACCGTTTGTTTATCACAGTTATACGAAGATATGGAATGTTGAAGCTCTAAATAAACCAGATTTTAACCATTTTAGTGCTAAGTGGCGCAATCGCGCTTCTTCTGTTCCGTGTCCAAAAATGCCAGCATTTTTGAAAGAAGGATCGAGAAGATCGCTATCGCGCCGCTTGTCAATTTTTTTATTTGGAAACAAAAAAGACCTCTGGCACTCAAACGGTTAAACATTTACTCATTGCAAAGCTTATAATTTACACGTGTTTGTGCAATGGTCATTAACTGGCATGCGGTCAATTATTGGGCGGTTTACCTTAGTTAAGATTGTCGAGAAAGAAAACACACGGAAAACGATATTTTCCAACTATGGACACGCCGGGCTAAGTCCTGTTCTAGTTCATAGCTCTGAATAGGTGTTATATTCAAAAAATTAATGTTCAGTTTTCAAAGGAGACCGCTGAGCTGCATTTTAGGCAACGTTTACGCCGATGCTTATTTGTAGTACTCACTTACTACTCGACACGTAGCATGCGAGCTTGAGGATGTAAACCTTTTGTGATTCACCAGTGGGTCAAGCCGCCATATAACCGCGCGGCTCACAACTCACTGATGGGTCACCCGGGCGTAAACTTGTCAAAGAGCAGCCAGACATTCTTTAACCTTCCAAGTATCTCTGGAAGAACTAGTTCATAGCTAAGGCAGAAAACTATTACTCTGTCAGAGACTTTTAATAGGTCTTTTAACCAGTTAACTGTGTTTGACGACTATATCCGTCATGGAGATTTGGCAGAATTTTGTGTCATGACGACCGTAAATAGTCGTCATGACACAAAATTCTGCCAAATCTCCATGACGGATGTAGTCGTCAAATACAGTTAACTGGTTAATACCTCCGATGCATTTTCTTCCATACACTTGTTTTTCAGGAAGTTGGTTTGGGAAATAAGAATTCCTTTACAGCGCCTGTTTAATGCGCCTGAATTGCGCCTAAATCGGCCCCCTGCCTAAATTGGACCGGTTCTCGATTCAGGAAATATTTCACATTACAATTTTTTTCCTGATTGAGTCGAACTAGATCTAGGGTAAACTGCTCAGTAATTGACCACATGCCAGTGAATGACCAGCGTGGGTTCAATTATACAGGGTGTACCATTTTAACCGTTTGCGCACCACTGGCCACTTTCGCGCTCTTTAGATTTCGTGTCGAAAAAACCCAACGCATTAGGTCGATGCTGACAGTTGACGGGCCCTCAAAATTTGCTGTCTTCTATCTCCGATATCTCCGAACGATAGAGGAATGATCAAAAATAGTTAACACTTTGCCGGCCGCTGTCACGTACGCGTGACTTTCTTGGCCAACCGTTCACGCCGCGCCGATTACTATACGTGCAATAGTGTATACCACTGCGACCCACGAGGCGTGAATAGGGAATCATGTAAATTTGACGCGGCCGTCAAAGTGTTAAAACAAAATTTGTACGGTTCGAAGGTTGACATAAGATGGCGTTATCAGTTTTATTGCAGATGGCGTCGCTTTATTATTCGGCCAATAAGGTGTGTCGCATTTGCGTGAATAAGTGGGAACGTCAACCTACTCTGTCTGACAACCAATCTAAGTCGACTGCCAAAGCTTGTGCTCGCAACAGTACTGGCAACTGAATGTGCAAGGAAAATGTATTAATAAAATTAATATACATAAGGTAGCGAGCCACAAACTCGCAGACGGTGAACGATGAACCGTAATTAAAGGGGAAAGGTAGTTGATAATAATAAGAATGAATGTCAAGTTTAACAAGCACAACAAGAATCGATGATTATACTTGTTAAGGAAATGACCTTTAATGGATACTCGTAGTCGGCGTGCATAGCCGTAATATAAGTGAGATTGCTATTGTGTAGGAACTACTATCAGGTTGCAACATAAATGACTATTTGAGTACACTTGTCTCTGAAGAAATTGCCTTGGGAAATAAGTTGAAATCTTTGATTTTCAAATGAACAACTTTATATAATTGTCCCTAATGACCCTTATGTGGTAGATGCAACTTTAAATAAATAATTACAAAAAAAAAACAAACGTTATATGAAATAATAGTAATTAATTAATTAATAATAATAATTAATCTTGCTTGTTTTTAAACAAATAATTTTTCCTGAAGCCTTTGTTGTAGGAAGAATTGTTTAAACTAATAACCTTACATTTTTGTGGAAAAAACCTTTTTTTTTATGATATTGCTATTACTTTGAAGATAAAAAAAACATTGTAATATTACCAAACTTGTAAATATTTCAAGAAGTCTTTACACACGAAAAAAAATTAAGTCTTTTGATAATAGTCTCTTTAGCTTAAGTTAAAAATATCGTAGGTGATGACGTGACTCGTTTATTTTGTACGATAATCGAGTAGAGCATCGAAATGTTTTATTGCTCTTTGTGCTCCCATCAAGCAAAATTTTCCAGGCCATCACCTAGTAATTAGATTTTAAATTCTTTTTTAAATTCTAACGGTAAACTAATTGAAAGTTTGCTTATTTGTCCCTGCACGTAGTTAATTCATACTCCACAGGAAATTTTAGAACGACGTAGGGTAAACTGCCCAGTAATTGACCGCATGAATGAACATTGCACAAATACGTGTAAATTATAAGATTTGAAATGAGTAAATGTTTAAAATCTAATTTATTTAGAGCTTCAATTTTCTATATGTCGTATAAGTGTAATAAAATAATAATAATAATAATAATAAATAATATTCTTATTAAAAATATTATTTATTTGTTAGTCGAAAAAAAATTCTAACGTAAATAATCTAAAAAATTACGTCAGAATATAATCTAAATAATCTAAAAAATAATCTAAAGTAAATAATCTAAAAAATCTAATAAACAGTAAAATCAAAAACAGTAAAATTAACTAAAAAATCTAATAAACAGTAAATAATCTAAAAAATTACGTCAGAATATATTTTTTGAGCTTATTTTATGAGCTTTTATCAAAATCTATCGTTTTCTCTGTGTATCAGTCTTGAAAAATATCATCTCACAGCACTGTAACTGAAGCAACAGTGAAATCTGTCCATATTGGAAAACGACGTGCTTGCTACCAAGAAAAAAATGCAATAATACCTTCATAGTCCTTTTCCGTATATGATTGATGAGTAATTCGAGCTCCAGGATCTTTGGGTGCTTCATCGTCACCCGTGTGGGCTCCACCACCACCTCCACCAATACCCGGCTGCATCCACGGTCTGGAAAAATATTTACGGACCAGATTACCAATTAGGTTGAAAAATGATATTAAAAGATACATTTATGACGCGAATATTAATGTCAAAATGTAAATTTGCAGGCAAGTTTGCTCCACTTTTGACAGATTTGTGAATACATTTAAGAATCTTGTATTTTATGAGACTTCAATTATCGTTAATGGCTCCTCCTTATCTGTATCACGGGTACTTAAATTAGTACAACAATTATCTTTACAGTTTCAACTTTTATGTGAATGAACCTTGAGAGGTATGACACCTGATATTATTCAATTTCTTTACTCGAACGTCAAAGTTACGAAGTGGGATTATTTCCAGAATAGGGTGTCATGCTGAAAAACAATTGTTTATGGTACAGTGATATTCAAGGGATTGAGCCTTTTGACTTTCCAAGTACCTGAAAATAATAAATATCTGATTTTCTGGTCATGAAAATAGATGCACGCCCACATTGCTTTTAAATTTGCAAATCTGATTTGAATTTACAAATCTTGTCTGTTTCTCCTTTCGAATCGGATAAATATGAACTGCTTGTATAATCCGACAATATTCAAATCATTACGTTTATTCTTAAAAATGCATATTTCGCTTGAAGGTTGGGCTAGAATTCCAAACGTTAGGGAGAGTAAGAGTTCCTCGTGAAATAATGCAGGAAAACAACAGTTTTACTTTCGCAATCAGATCAAAAATGTGACGCCCACATTTCACGTGAATAAACAATTCGAACGACGACCTCCGATGGCAAATTTCCGTGACTCCCTATTCACGCCACGTGGGTCGCAATGGTGTACGCTATCGCATTTGCCATAACCGGCGCGGCCTGAACGGAAAGTTTAGCGTCGGTCACCAGTGACTGACATGGCAGTCAACGTGTTAAAACACTTTCTCCGCGTAATTTTTGAAAGGAAGAGCTGGTGACTGGAAAAATATGAAAACATAAGGTAGAATTAGAAAATGCCAGAAAAAATGTAAGAAATAAGAGAAGTCACGAGCTTTGACACTAAATGGGGAACTTAAATATTCAAGAAAAGAAAGGAAAATATAATTAAAGGCATAAAGACAAGTCTCCACTGCACGCGAGCTTGAGGCGAATATTCACTGCCCCGGCAGCCAAAGACAGCGCCCCGTGGGTGTGATTTATTTTGTCAAAAGGTTCGACCGTTGCCGGTCCCCATTTGTCAAAAGGTTTAGAAGTCGAGTGTACATATCTACCGAAAATAAGTAAAGCTTTAGGCAACATTTCAAACGCCTGCGGCATATTTCTGTAGACCTAGTTTCGTTACGTGTGTAGGTAGAATAGTATCGAGCTTGGCACGCACGCGATTTCCTAATTGAACTTTTTCAGAGTGAAACGTTTTGTACACGTAGCCTTTTCTTTTCTTCCTAACTCATTTAATTCAACGGAAGCAATTGTGATGTTCTCTTGCCATCGTAAGTGATCTCCACCGATATAAGCGCAATTCGCTATTTGGTCGTCACTTTGATTACAGTATACGCGCTCGTATGAACTCTTGGAATGCGAAAGACGTACATATACGCTTGTGTTAACCTCAGTGACCTGATACGAATATCGCAATGTACAAAGCTATAGATTTTTCGATAGAAATTTTTGTACAATTCGGAAACTCAGCAGATGATCCATTTTTGAAAAATTAATTTGACATCTATTGTTCTCTCTCATTCTTATCGGTACCTCTGTCGTCCCTTCTCCGAGTCAAGTGGTTCGATGGTGGAATGAAAAAATATGCATTTGCGTCTCATATTTTGAAATGCACCTTGTTTCGGGTATCGTGTTACCGACGTTTGTTGAAAACTATCAGTGTTACCACATAATGACAAAAAAGTAGCGTTTTAACGTGCTGGTCTTTGCTCGTCTAATTGTTTGCAAAAAGCTGATTGCGTACCACGGCATAGAGGGGGTTCGTGTGTCGCCCCACTCAATTATAATCCCCACAAGACTTTTAATTGGGATGTAAATTGAACTAATTGTAGCCGTTGAGTGAAGGCAAAGTAGCCTTTGCTTTGGGATTAGCTCTAATGAACACACCTTATACAATCCAACCTATGGATTTCTATCGATGGTGTTCGAACCATGCAGCTGCATGCAATATCAGGGTAATAAAAATGTGAATGCTCGTACGTACATGCTGCTATATTCGCTCATCCAAATGTGTGCACTGCTCGGTATCAAACTGCAGATCTCTACATCGAGCATAAAGTGAATGATACAAGAATTGTGGTAATCATAAATTGACAGCTATATGTATACATCATTTAAAGTCTTTTACGTTAAAAGCTGCCAGCAGGATTGCATGAGAGATAAGGATAATGATAACGGACAATGAAGATAATGATACCAACTGGTAATGGTAATGGCGTTGATGATGATACACTGCTACGATAACTAGTGTTAATCCTTTTCAGTTTCCCGCATGATCCCTGTATAGTATTGGTACTTACAATGGAACACCAACGTGTAACATTGAAATTTGCACTTATGAAACTCAACCTATTGTCATTTATCCACTTCAGAAACGTGAGAAATGAATTCTCTGCGATACACGTTAATTTTTCCATCAGAAGTGACATTTTCAAATGAATGGAGTGTAAATCAATTTCTGAACGTCACCGCATGGTATATCCTTAAACTATTTATGCAATCCGAAACGTACAAAACTGTGTTACCTAAAATATTACTCAACAAGCTGGAAAAAGAGTGCATTTTTACGTAAGCGTCGTTTAAAATCGTGTGACTCACGACGTTGTAAGATAAGACAACATTTTTGATAATTTTTTATCTCTATCTGTCGTATGCACTTCGTTCTTTGATGTGTTATACGACACCAGATACAGTTTCGATTATTTCCCCGTCAAACACTCCCATTTTCTCACCAAATTATAGAAACTGTTGAACCTTTTTGGTTGTAATTTATGGATATATGGAAGCATTATTTAAATGCTAACGAGATTTTGTGTTTGATATGGTAAAAAACTTTGACATGTGTAACGAAGAGAAAAGGAACAAATAATTGGGCAAAATCATCCCAGTGAACACAGTTACATAAATATTACGTTATTGTTGCCAAATTGAAAATCACACGTGACAGACATAATATGATATTCACAAGAGACTCACATGCGACTAACAATTTCCCACTCATATATACAGGGTGTCCCAGCTAACTTGACCACCTTGAATATATATCACCAACACTAAGCGAGATATTCAAGGTGGTCAAGTTAGCTGGGACACCCTGTATAGGGTCTTCCATTAAGAGGTTTCATCTTAAATGATTAAAAAAACATCTTTTTTTAAAGAAAAATTCTGACATCTTTATTCCAACTTAAAGTACAAACCCTACGATTAAGTGTGGAACACGATATCTGCTAAATTGCCACCTCGGGATTTCTGACAAATAGTCATACTTTTTCAGAAAGTTTTGCATCACGTTTTTGCACAAATGATTTTCTCGTAAAAATAGGGGTTACCTCCCTGCATTTCTAACACATAATCAACAAACGTACGGCGTTGTGCATGGTCTGTAGGCTTGAATTCTTGCATCAGCTGCACTTTGTACGCATGCAAGCCAAGATCTTTATGCAAAATGCGATCTAGGCTGGTTTGTGAGATCTTTAATTGTTGCGAACGTGTTGCAATGGATAAACCTGGGCTTTCCGCGACACTTTCAGCTACAGCAGCAATGTTTTGGATTTACCTGGCACGACGAGTACGAATTGCGGTCTTTACATCAGTAACTTGGCCGTTTTTCTAAAATTTCTTAATTAGGTTCATAATTGCTGTGCGAGAAGGTGCTTCGTTGCGACAAAAACACCACGAACTCTACGAATTGTCCCCGCGAAATTTTCACCATATTTATAGTGAATTTTCACTATTTCTATTCGTTGTTGAAGCGTATATCGTTCCATTTTCTTAAATCGTATATTTTTTACTTTACAGTTGTCCGATAAGAGCGCTGTATATTTAACGGTTTACGAATACCACGAATTTTAAAATGAAACCTCTTAAGGGTTTATACCTAGTCAGGATTTTGAAAAAATCGTTTTTTTTTGTTATTATATTTTCTTAATGTACAGCTATTCAAAAGTGTACACATAAAATTTCAAGTCGATCCGACCAATACTTTCGGAGTTACGGGCATATTTGTAAGGACGTCTCGGTGCATTCGAAGGTAGGTTTAAATCTTTGAACGCGTTTTCCTCAAAACCATGTTTTTAAAGTCGGTGTACACGCTATCTCAAAAACGGCTTCATCGATCGGTCTGAAATTTTTATACAATCTTTTTTAATATATTTCTTAGTAATTAATCGAAGGATTTATTGTTTGGATTTATTTTTCTCATTTTATAAATAAATAAAGGCCGAAATTTTGATGAAAAATAGAAAAATTTTTTTGAGATGCCGCCATTTTGTCAAAAATCAATATTTTTATTATTCCTTCGATTAATTACTAGATAATCTATTATATTAACGAAATCTGTTTGGTTTTTTGGTTTAAGATAATCCAGTCTTGAGTTACAGTGTACACCGCAAAACATCTTTTTTTGGAGGAGGGCCCGAAGATCGCTCGCTACGGCCCTTATTATGAATATTTTTATAAATAAAAAATTATTTTATAATCCTCAATACTTACATTATAAGCACAAAAAACTTCAATTGAATATATTAAAAACTCTCTTCAAGAAAAATGTTTTAACAAAGCGTTTTTTTCGGCCTCCTGACTAGGTATAACCGCTTAATGGAAGACCCTATATATACCAATGTGAGGTAACATAGTTATGTTCTTATTGCGTCTATGAGATGTACATTTTTCCGTTATATTTATCCAACATCAATGTAATGTAATGTAAAAGAATAAATAAATATATACAAATTTACAAATTCAAAAGAGAAATATATTTCACAAATATTACATTATACAATAATTTACCCAATAATATATATTAGAAAAATTTCAAATTAAAAGAAAAGTAAGACCGACAGACTGAAGAAAGGATGTATATTTATTTAAATTCTACGGTCAAAGAAGGGATAATTAAAAAAAATAGTAATCATCGTTAACAAATATTGTTTTCTTTTCTCTCATTTGCAACAATTTTTGTATAATTTATAAAATATAGGAAATTGTAATACGACAAAGTAAAATAACGACCCTTACAGCCACTGTTTGCCAAAATATTTGTGGATTTCGTTCATCGACATGTTACATGTCAAAGTGCAAGCCTTGACTTCTCCAGCCTGGCAGCAAATTAGTCTAGACACATAATCAGCTTACATGGATGCAGGAAATTATGATAAAGGCAATAAAAAATTTAATGAAAAGTCATTCTCGATACAATAGAAAATTGCAGAGTTGCATAATGTTTTTGTTCGAACTGTAGTGCTAAAAAAAAATACGAACTACTAAAGCGCTATTCGTTATACCGAACCTAATAAAATTGATCCTGACTCTTGTCCAAGTATAACAAAATTCTATTTGCTTAAAAGAGTCGTCTAGTTGTTTATTCAAGATTGTTTTGTCGCTAATATGATATATATCGTGTGCAAACTGCGCACGTGTAGTAAAATAATACAGACGTCCTAGGTATATTTATCAATAAGAATATCAATATTGACAAATAGGGGGAGATGTCGAAACGTGTTCTGTTTCTATTTGTATGGATATTATACGTGTGTACGAATAGTATTAATGACACTGTTTACCCATACCACTAGGATTTGAGGATTGTTAACTATCATTCCATTACACTGTCAAAGATTGAGTGAAATTTCATAGAAAGTGTGTGAAGCAATTAACATATACATCCCGTTGGGAAATTTCAATGAAATAGTTGTTGTAATTCCGAAAAAGGTATTGAAAGGATGTGGGTCCATAAAGCGGGATTTTGGGCCTAATAATTGTTAAATATAATTTGTCTTGAGCTCTGTCCGATGTTATACGTTCATAGAGAGACATACGTGTATTAGTGACGAGAATGGCAATTGGTAATCAAAATGGCACAGTGTATTGCATTAGCATTGATACATGCAGAGTGTGTAAATCCACACCTAATTTGTATTGCGTGAAGATGTTACAATGTCTCTTTGTCAATATTTTTCAAGGTCAAAGTGGCTTCAAAGGAAGATCAGAAAAATCAGGTGCTTCGCAATCACGATAGTGCTAGCGGTGATAAGAGGATTAGATTCACCGACATGGAAAGAAGCTTTAACAGCAGTATATTCTAACGTTCAATGTGTCTATGTGCGTAATTAGGAACGAGGTCTTTTAATAACTCGTTTTAGGGCATGAAAAGGAAAAGCAAATTTCGGAAAGTTCGAGCTATTGTTCGTGATTTATGCATGCCAAGCGTGCATTCGTGGAAGTTATGTTGCGTTTACTAACGTGTTTCATTTGTCTATCTGATGTATATGAGCAACAAGTATGTTTCAAGCTCCCGCCTCGACGATTGGTCGACCCTAGCAATAGCGTATACCGTTACGACCCACGCGGCGTGTTTGGAAAGTTGACCATTATAAAAATATATTACTATCCAAGTATGGCTTTGGCAAAATGAATCCAACTCTCTGTGCAATGGATGAAATACAGAGGGTTTTAAAAATTTCTTCTACTTATAAAGTGTGTCACGATAGAAACTTTCTTGGAATATTATTTTACAGTAAGTGGAAATTTTAAATCATACAATACGTAAAATTTTCAAATCATTGTTTTCAGAAAAAGTACTGAGACGACCGAGCGCAGAAAAAAGGTGGAAACGGTCCTGCCCGGGGATCAGCGTGGCACCTTGCCACTGAGCTACGTCCACCTATGCAGATATACACTCGTTCTTATAGTTCATATCGCTGCGGACGTGACAGTACTGAAGGTAGGTACTGAAGGTAGGTCTCCCATGAAAGCATTTTCTTCAGATTTTTCCGAAATCCTTATGAGATGTTAAGGTAGTAGTGGCGATTTTAGAATTACCGTTCAGATTTCGGTAAAACTTTGTGTACTGGTCAATTATAGGCTAAAAGTAACTCAGTTAAATTTTTGTGAAGCTAGGGTACCTAAGAAAAAAGTTATGGCGATTTTTATTTTTACGATAATGACACGGAGTCTTATGGAGAATCTCCTTTTAGATAGAAATTCTAAAAAACTACCGTTCAGAATTAAATAAAACTTGACAAGGTATTAGTTGATATCTAAACGAAGATGTTGATCGCTTACATTTATTAATTTAGTACGGATAAATATAATAAATTATTCATTTTCACGCTTCGCCATCCGATCTGACAACACCTTAAAATAAATTGAAGCGCGCGCTATTTGAATAATCAGATTGGCAATAGTAGGAATTCAATGGATATAGTAAATATTTGAGGTTAGTTGCGAATTTTCCATCAGTACGCTTTCATTTTTTCGCCAATTTCACTTCCTGTTCCTTCTTCGTAAACAATTTTTCGGTAATTCTTTTACCTTTCCAAAAAAACTTTTGAGTTCTTTTAGCTTCAATGTTTGTGGGTTCCTCCTGAGACATTTTGTACACAAGTCACTATAAAAACAGTCATGGAGTCGCGGTCTCGCAGTGGCGCGAATCTATCTGCTATAGGTGGTGTTGCGATACCTATATACTACGCTAGTCAAATGTAAGGACACACTCATTTGACTTGATCTGTATCGACACTACTACCTTAAATACAATTTTTTTTTTTGTTGATTAGTCAAATTTGAGCTCGATCGAGCTGGAGCGAGCATAGTAAGTACCCCCCTCAGTTATTAATTGTTTTCATGAGAATGGATTTTAAGATGTTAGTCAAAAATCAAAGGGTGGTACATTAGCCTCTGGTAGATACTAGAAAAAAAATCTTAAATATCTTCCGTTTAGTTTCAAAATTATAGTTTGTTAAAACGTCTAGAACGCTGATAATTGGTGACTGTATTGGTGCGTAAGTTTATAATACGCATCTATGTATTAAAAGTGGTATATATATATGTAAACATCATTGAAGTTGGTGTAAAGAAAGGACCATCGCTATATTTTGTACACACTCAGTCAAAAATTCCGAACCATAACCATACTAAGATAATGATGCCACTTATATGGTGTAGAGTCTATATACTTTCCTAATTGATTGTAACAGGAGAACTATCTTAATTCAAATACAGTTGAAATTGACGAAGTAGAGGATGGGGTAGTCAGCTCTTTTAAACTCGCTTTGTGGGGTCAAGTTAAATACATGAAATAATTGTAATCTTTTAATAGAATGTACAGAAGCCATAGTAAGATATTAAAATCTAGTTTCGCTCTTTGGTGCACAGTGGAATAACAGTTGATTTACTTTTTTAGCATTTTTATATGCACTGTGGCATATTTTTCATTTCACCTTTAAATGTTAATATGACTCATAGGCAGAATTTTCGCGGTAGAACTATTTATGTCCCATCTAATAATTTATAGTTGGAGTTACAGTTAGAGTTATTTATTTAACGTTTATATTTGGGACAAGTCCCCTAAAGCGCGAAAATAAAATATATACAATACAGAAAATATTTACAACATCAGTAATTAATAATTTAACAGTTATTTGTTAGAAAAGTACGCGTATCTTATAATTTCTTCGCATTCGAGTGCTCGACTCTTCCTAGCTAAAATTCAAGAAATTTAAATATTACATTTTTTAAAATTTACATCCTTATTCTACGCATATTTTTAAAGATTTTTTCAAAGATTCTAATAAAATCTTTTGGAAAAGTGGCAGATTAGCCTAATTTAGGAAAATAGTGGCCCAATATAGGCGCACTTCCCCTGTATGATCATCTCTGCGAAGATCAAAGATGAATCTGATGCAACATTTCATCACTCTTTGTAGGATCTTGTCAATTTAATTCAAAGAGAAATTCTTCCCAGGCTAGAACTCCCTGTAAACTCCCTTTCTAGATGGGGAGTTTATAGGAAAATATTTTACGCGATGTTTCGAAAGCAGTTTCAACGTTATACAGAGACTATCATATTATAAATACAATCTAAACTAACTTTTGTCTGTTCCAAAGTTTGCAACTTTCCAGTATGAATAAAAAGTTTCATTTTAAAACTTTGTTCGAGTACGTTTTACTTTGTAATAAAAGCGACCTTACAAAGTATTAATTGTTTTGAAATTGAAGTGATTGTACATTTTTGCTAAATAATGCATGCCGCGAACTTGCATTTCTTAACATTTCTGGGCAGTAGCTTGTAACAAAGAAAGGTTTTTTCCCGAACTTTATTTCCATAATGGGTTATTAAAACGTCTCATATTTTCTTCAATTAATATTAAAAGCTTTTAGAAAGGTAGAAAATCTGCAAGTTTTCAATACACACAAAGACAATTACGTCACAGCAATTTTCGTAAACTAATTAAAAACGGTCTCTCCTAGACTCAGAGGTTGGTGAAATTGTTTAGCATTTAATTTAAATTATAAGCAAAAATTACTTTTCAATTTTTCTTATATCTGTTAAAAAATATTTTTCTTACTAATGCATGTAAATACTCTTGTATCCAACTTTAAGTATTTGAAACATTCTGCAGCTCTACCTTCTTAAATTTTATGCAATTATAACGTCACGTAGTCTAATTAAATTAAGTTTAACAAGTATGAAAAATGGGCGGTAATTTTATGCAGTTTTTCTTCATTTTCAACTCCTTCAGAAAATATACCCACATTAAAAAAGGTAGCTCCTCCGGCACTTATATTCTTATGCAAGTAGGATGCAAGTACTTGTACATTTTAAAAATGTTCTACCACACTTTAAATTTAAGATTTTTCATAACTTTTTTTTATACTTATAGTTACTGACTCGATTGTCGTTCAAAATGCAAATCAATTATAAATGATATCGGCAAAACACCTTCCTATTAATCACTCGATTGCACTTTAACACTATTTCTACGAAAGGTGTCAAATTTAGATTATAAACTTGAAATTAGTAAATGTTTAAAATCTGTCCACACAGCACAATTAGCAGAAAAGTGTCTGGAAGAATACTTTTTCAAGACGACTTTTAGCCAAGCTGGATACGATGTCTAATAGTTGTCCTATAGATATCCTTGTTTCAATGCATTATAAAGATTATTAGATTCAAATGTGAAGAAGTGGAAAGGTGTCTGGAAGATGTCTTTTACTAGCGCTGAAGGCGCCACCGTCGATGCATCGACAGTCCCCGTAGAATTTTATTTGAGGTTATGTGTATGTTCGAAAAGTGCTTCGTATCACTCTTTCGAATTGCAGGGAATCGCTCTTTTATTATTTAATATCTAATATAAATAGATATTTAATATACTCTCGGAATACAAGCGTGGAAAGGTAAGATTTTTTAATAATGAGTATTATTTATATTCATCAATATATTTTTGTACTTGTATTATTAGTTCAAACGCACGCTATTCATAACCTCACTTTGAATGGGACAAGCGTATGAACTTGTTTAAAAATACATTTAATTATATCACCTAACTAACATAATTATTCAGAAATTTCTGTTTTAGACTGTAATAATAACCATGTATAATTATTAATAGTTGTTGTGGTGTCTACGTGTTATGTGATTGACTCCTGGAAAATGCCAAAGTTAAGAAGTTTTTCGCAATTATCTCGGCGCCAACAAAATCGACGCTTACAGAAAGCCGCAGGATCAAGCTGTAAGATGCATATAAGGTGAAACCTATTTCAAAAAAATTACCCTGTAAACTTATATTTCGTTGAATATCTGATATGTAATAAAGTACTTATTCTTATGTTAGTAAAATCTGTTTAGTTTTGAAAAAAATATCAATGGGATTTGTAATACACAAAGAAATAAAAATACGACGTAGTTTTGATGTCTTTTAACCCTACTTGACAGACATATTTCAAATATGCCTGCAGGACGTCTTTCAATCATGCCTAAAAGATTTAATACTAGAACTACCACACCAGTCATTTTGACTGGTTTGACAATTTTATTTTATGATTCCTACTTCATATTACATTTTTTCAAAAATTAGGACATAAGACGTCTTTCTGTCATCAAATAGCTGTCATTATGCTTTTATTGAATGTCGACTTCACATAAAATCTGTCGTCTTTTAGTCATCTTTTACTTGCCATTGTGCTTGCCACTATTTTCGTATGAGTGTGATAATTTGTTTATAATGTAACAAGAAATTACTATCCATTTTTCAAGAATAAGTTATCGCTTATTCTGTATTGATTAAGCTCAGTAAGACAACTTGGACGCAATTTCGGAGAGTCTCAACTTTTTGCCAATACACTCCCCATTACCCTGTTAGTATTTCCCACAGCTGAGGAAGCTAACCCTACACGTATTCTACTTTTCTTGATAATTCTGCAAAAAGACAAAGTTGTCTCCTCAAGGATTTCATTACCTTTTCCGATTCGACCTACTAAGAATTCATTGGACGAAGAAGATGTCTTCGCTTTCAATCAATATCAGCACAATTGCTTCCGAGGGGGTGCTGATTTAAATCTAGCACTTTCCGTACCACAAACTGGATAAGGGTGTATTGGGTAAGAAGGCGTACAGCTTCGCCACAATAGAATTATCTGGATTGTTGTGAGAATGGCGTGTCGTGACTACAACAATAAACGTGCAACGTCATCGGTATTTTACGTTTTGAGGAAGACAGGTTGGAAAGGGAGAGACTGGTCTCGTAAACTTGTACATACTAGGTTGCTATTAGGGAACTCGGAGCTTTAAAGATTTCATCCCAGATTGGTCCATCGCCTCCTTTGTTAGATTAAGGGGAATCCCAGTGTAAATATCTTAAATTACGGGGTTTTGTTAACTCAGTGTACACAAAATGGAAATGTTACATAGCACAGGAATCACAAGTTACCTTCCTTTTGTTACATTTGCTACATATAATAAAGACATAACAATTTATTTATTATGTTACAGCCAATTTTTAGACACCTATTTTTTAACTATAATACGATCGCAAAGGGTTAAAATACTACTCAATTGTATACAAGGATCCCTTTCCTTTAAGAAATTAATAACGTCGCTTACACTTTGGTCTTGGGTAAGTAATAATTGTCAACCTGCCACCAGCAAAGGGTTATGCTAACAAGAATGGTTTTAATTGATCTCTTGGAAGAAACTAGGTCAAAACAAAGTTTGAGACACCGTCCGAACCGCGTGTGTTTAAATCGACTTTTGTGCTAAAAGCCAAATAGAGTAGTTTCTAACGTTGATTGTAACAGCGACATTAAATTACGAAAATTTAGAAATTTTTACTATGTAAATATTTATATTTACGATTTCGCCACATATTCAAACACTATTTCCACCAAAGATGTCAAAAGACACCTTTTAGAATTTTCATTTTGAATTATTTTCGAGCTTTAATTCGATCTTTTTTTGAAATCCACAAACGGGAGGTACTTAGTAGAGCAATTATGCGTCTGTACATAATTTGATATTAATTAAGAAAATTTATTTTAATTTTAATTCTATATTTTTGGTTTCGAGTTTTTGTTCACGTATAATTAACGCGGTATTAAATGTTTGACAATTTACAAACATGAATATGAGTGAACTGATATATTTTTTTATAAAAGTTGCATAAATTAGACCTACAAGAACCTAAGAAGTAATTATATGCACTTAACAGGGGCCATTTTAGTGCTAGGCCCGAAATTTTATGCTATTTTTAATAAATTGTTTTGGGGATAAAATTAATTATTACTTTATTTACATTTTTATACATTATAACATTTGTATTTTATATTGTAGAAAACTTTTTTTTCGTTAATAACCTTCATAATATTTTGTCAAGATAAAAAACTCTTTATTTAACAAAAAATACATGGGTGGTGTACTGGGGGATTCTGGCTAATTTTCTAATTTGAAACAAAAAAATCGAAATCTTTGGAAATACGTAAAAAAATTGAATTTTTGAAACGATCAAACTAGAATGACCCCTTGAGAACAGTAAAAAAGATCTCAAATATGAAAAAACTTGAAATAAGTAGGTGGAACGTATACGCCCCACTGCCCCTGAGTGGGTTAAAGGTATGACTGGTCCGTTATTGTTTAATCACCTACATTATAAAATGTTATTTTGTATTAACATTATTCCTACCGCGCTAATGATACGTAATAAAAAATTCAAAACCGAAAATATAGAATCGTAATTAAAATAGATTTTCTTAATTAAGAGCAAATTTTTTACAGACGCAGAATTACTCTACCAAGCACCTTTCGTTTGTGGATTTAAAAAAAAAAGATTATATTAAACCTCGAGAATAATTTTAATTTAAAATTTTGAAAGGTTGACACTCTTTTGACACCTTTGGTAAAAATAGTGTTAAAAATTATCGTCTTCCATGTAAATTATAAATATTGCTTAGCATCAAGATTTTTCTTTGGTATAAGATATATATCCAACAAAACAAGTCAAGCTCGCTAACGATAAATTCTAAATGATATACGGTAAATAATTAACACCTTAGCAAAAATGAATGAAAGAGTGGCTACGCAGACAGTTTCACGTGGGATTTAATCACCTTTCAATCAATAACGATCTTTACAACTTCGTCTGAATAAAATACGACAGAACTTTATAGTTTATAATGTGCGTATTTCTAACAAAGCAGCAAATTTTAATAATCGTTACGACCTTGTTGCATATACAATTAAACCATACTTATAATTGTATGTTTTATTCATTACAGTATCGTGACTTCATACTGCTTGTAAACTAAAAGCTAGATGGAATTTTTTCGAAGCTAGGGGTATTTTAATATTCATATTTAATTATTACTAGCGGCTGTTATCACATTAGCGATAGACAACACGAATTTATTTATTCCGTTATTATTTACAAGTACAAGCACAATCCTACAGTGTCCTTGGGTAGAGCTCCCAACAATGCCACCAAGAAGAATACAATTACTCACATAATAAGCCCATTCATCGTTCTAAAAAAAAAACAAGTACGATAAGAAGCACTTTTAACAACTACTGAATAAAACAGTTGAGGGACAAAAGTAGTAACGGTTGTGTCCAAATTGGAAATTTTGGAGTTAAAACATTTTTTTATTTATACATGGCGCATGCCTGCAATACCAGAATTTTTGGATTACTGATGTAGTGACACTTACTGGAAAATCAGTATGGCAAGAATAAATAATATAGAAAAATTCCATACGTAAGTATGATTATTTCTTTAATCTGTACGGTTTTTTTTAAACACTTGCGACAATTGTAGTGCACACGGTGTGCAGTGTAAGGTGTCAAAGTCGAGAGACGGTGGTAGATGGTGAAAATTTGAGACGAAAAGTTCTTTACCACTTTTCGAAATTCGCAATAATTACCGAGTAATTGATTAAAATCTCCTGGCCAATCGGAACGTCGAAGAGGTTCGGTGGGCGTGTCAAAAATATTTCAACTTCAAATCTCCTAGCAACGACGACCGTACTTTGTCAGCTAGAGTTGCCCCCCTCTCTTTCCAGCTCCTTTAGCTGTCGGAGTATGGTCGTCGTTGCCAGGAGACGTAGAGTCGAAATTTTATCGACACGCCCACGGAGCCTCTTCGTGGTTCCGATTGGCGAGAACATTGTAATTAATTACTCGGTAATTATCGCGAATTTTGAAAAATGGTAAATAACTTTTTTTCTCATTTTTTCACCATCTACCACTATCTCTCGGCTTTGACACCTTACACGGCACACCCTGTATATTTATCTAAATTTTTTCCAGATCCATCGGCGAATTATAAAAGTAATCTAATTGTAAATCTCATATATGAAAAATGAGTTCATTCCATATTTTGTATTTGAATACATTTAACACTATTTCAATCTCTAATTGTACGTAACGAAAAATCCAAAAGCAAAAATATAGAATCATAATTAAAATGGATTTTTTTAATTAATACCAAATTTTTTTACAAACGCATAATTGCTCTACCGAGCACCTCCCGTTTGTAGATTTAAAAAAAAAAGATGCAAATGCAAAATTCAAATTCTAAAATTCAAATTCTACTAAAATTCGATATTTTTAATTGTTACAAGTCCTTTTTTAGTTAATTCTCTAATTTTGATAGCGGTCTACGACTTTTGACATTTTTTTTTTCTCAAACGTTTTATAGGATTTCGGCACATTATAATTATACGAATTGTCTGATTGGCTTAAGTACATATTCCATTTCGTATTTGTTATCATTAACTTCTCAAAAATCGAAAGTTTGTTGAGCTCGATTTTGAATATTTAATTTTGACCCATGTCCGAGGTAGACCGAAGTAGGTCCAAAAATTGACCTCTTTGCACGAATTTGGACCGCCTAAGATCGACCCTCCAGCGTTGTCTAATCAAGATAGGGATCTCCGCAAAGTCTTATTCGACGTATTTTTTCGCGTAAAATGCAATGGCATCGTCGCAATCACCGATTTCCCAAGGGAAGTGGCCCCTTTGCCCCGAAAACGCCGATTTTTTCCACAAAAAAAAAACATTATAACTTTGTTCCTATTGAGATTTCGGCCCCGCACACCCGCGCAATCGGTTCTACGCGCAAAATTACCCCTAGAATCGATCTTTTTTTAGTTAATCATCTAATTTTGATAGCGGTCTACGGCTTTTGACATTTACAAAAGAGAATTACTCATAAGAGACAAATTAAATTTTACAGTCAAAGGAAACATTTATTACATTATAAGCAAAAATTATTTCGACGCACTCTTTGATGTTACGCCGATAGAACATTGTCTCTGCACACATATAATTGCCAAACCTTAAATATCTCGAAACAAAGATTATATATGACTTATTGTTAGTCCACTCTCACAACCATCGGCACCGTTTGATAATACTGCCATGGATTTATTGCGACCGATTACCGTTTACGCGCTGATAGTACAAAGGGTCCAATAGTCATGCCATTGAAACACTTTCAAATGCAGAATAGTAAACAGGATTGATTCATACGGAAATAACTAGTGCACATTACACTTGCACTTTTACCCTAAAGAAAAATAGTTATGTCATGAAAACGTGACCCCGTGTAGGGGATTCAACCCTATTTCTATGAATTTTATATATCTTTGCTTAGAAAAGAGCTATAACTTGTCCCAGTTTTTCATATGTACATAAATGTGTCTATAGACCACTTTGAGAACACATACCGCAATGCATTGTATACCTTGAGGCCACTAAAGGGTCGTTCAATCGTATCTATATGTATAGAGGGGTTTCCCAGTGTTTGGTTCATGCATTTTGGTAGTATTCTGCAAATTGTAATCAACACTTTGCCGTCCGCGCGTCTGATCGGGATTCTTTCGTTTGACGCCGGTATAGATCTTTATGTACGACACCAAAGTGGTGCCACCGGCGCTCGCCCGATAGTTTTCCCATGGCACCAACGTGGTGTCACCGGACGACATAGTGTTAATAAGTACTTTTCCGCTGATTTTCCGCAAACCAACACTCGCCCAGACTTTGGGCCTGTTGTTAAGCTTGGCAAACCCTATAATGGGTTAGGCGCACTTCCCCTACCATGTGTGATACACTACGCTAGGAAGAGTCAGTATGGAGCAACCAATCAATTGAGACTTTCAGAAACAGTCAGTTAGGGGACATGAATGAGGCAAAGACTTAGAAAATGGATAGATAAAGGCTCTCTAGGTAAAGGTAGAAATATAATCTATTTGGTTGGTGCATAATTAACGACGATTACTTTGCGTGATACACGCCAAAATAATTGTCGTTAATTGTGTACCCATTTAATAATACATTCTGTCATTTTAATCCGATTTCTTGCCCCTGTTCCAGTTTCTCTATAGTAACAAATAAAGACTAACAAAAATCATTTTATAATGTAACATTTTATATACTGGAAGCCTAGGAGCACGTTGACTGCCATGAACAATTTACGTCACTGCCTATTCACGCCGCGTGGGTCGTAATGGTATACGCTATCGCATTTGTCATAATCAGTGCGGCCTGAACGGAAAGGTTAGTGTCGGTCACCGACGACCGACATGGCAGTCCACGGGTTAATCAAAAACATACAAAATTCACATCAAAAAGCAGCAACAGTCTTTATATGAAAACATTCAATATTTTGATTAATGCACATATGTTTTACTTTTCTTTTATTTACAATAATTTTGTTTTTAACGAATTTAGATTGACTTCGAAACTAATAACTGTACATATAACCGTCATTACTTGTAGTACAACGTGATCGACAACATCTTTACAATTTATAGTTAATATAATTAAACCATTTAAATTTTTAAAAAATTTAAATAAAATTATAATAATAATTCAATTCAGTGGTATGTTAAGAAAATGTTGTTAATCCAAAATCGTTTTGTTTGCAATATTGTGATACTAAACATTTATTACTTTATTAAATAATTCTGAAAATGAGAACGTACGAGTATTGGTTGTCGAAACGTCAACACAATGTAGAAATAAATAATTTTAAGACCGAAAGACTGAAGGAAGAATATATATTTGTTTAAAACCTACGGTCAAAGAAAGGATATTTCTAAAAAAAATCTTTAGAACTATTTCACAAAGTAACAAATATTTAATATAACAATTTTATCGTTAAAAACCATTTCGGATTAACACAATTTTTTACATACCATTAGACGTTCTACCCCGAGTTGCCAATCGTGGGGTAATTTTCATAATATGGTATAGGCCATTTTCTACGGTTCATTTGGCAGCCTATACTGCGCTGTAGAAATTACCCTACGCCTGGGAATGCTAATTCTACACTCGATAAAATCACAATTTTTAAAATCCAAATAAAAATAAAAATACATTATTTTCCATTCCCTTCGTCAACTAGACTTAAGGGGGGATTGCGGTGTAACAACCTTAAAAATAGGTGATTTTCATGAATTTTTTTTTGGATAACTGTTAATAATTCCCAAATAATCTCTTTTGGGATATAAAGAAGCATCCATGAAATATTGAAAAAAAAATTTTTTCTTGCCATTTTCTGTATTATTTATTTAGTATTCGTAATCCTGCCAAACACTTCCGGATTGTTGGTGTCTAGTATAGCACCTGTTACAAGCACCTGATAACTAAAAATGAAAAATTTTCTTAAAGGTAGATAGTTTATGCTGGGGTTATACCACTTGTTAAAAGAAAACATGAAGAATCAAAAAAGTCCTAGGGTTTTGAAGAAAAAATGCATTTTTTGACATATAAATTAATTACATATTGCCACTAAAAATGTCGTTAAATAATATTAAATTAAATAATTCTATTTAAATTGTTGGTATAACCCGAGGAGAAATGTATATTGATTAGATTAAGCCTTCTGTGAAGTTGATCGATTGATTAGTTTTTGCGCTATCCTAGACACCGATTTGAAAAACGTAGTTTCGAGATAATTGCGTTTAAACTTTTTGACGAAGTTTTACGATACTTACAGCTGCTATTTAATTGCGATACTACTTTAGGAACGCATTCTTGAAACATTGTACTTTTGATTTATGCAAAGAAAAAAAATTCGATTTTTTGAACGTGTTACACCGCAATCCCCCCTTAATAGATTTGTCATTTAAACGTCAAAGTAAAATAGAATCCACCCATAAACTTTCTTCTTTCCGATAAGCTATCTTAGTGGTCTCCATTAAACCATACTTATCTACTTTTTCACATTTAAATCACAAGTACTTACTTATCAGAAATATTGCAACATATCAAATAACATAGAAAGACATACGATAATAAAGGTACATATTTGAAATGTCTACATTATATAGGCTTAGCAATATTTTGCTGTAATTTTTACCAAGATGATATCATTACCAGTCTATGTATAGAAGATTTGTGGTAGAATTACCGACACTTATACATTAATGAATATCATTAACCATATCATTAGCACTTAAATAGAAGAAACTTGATGTTTCTGCTTGTAATGTGGAAGATTTTATCATGTAAAAATTATTAGCTTTTTTTTAAAGGCACTAACTCATAGCTTATGGTAAAAATTAATAAATCCTAATAAATCCTTAATGTACAATTATCGAAAATGTTATGACAAAGTACCATATTAAAGTTTAAATTTGAAAATGTGTATAGGGTAAACTAACCAGGGAATGACCGAATTGTTGAATTTTGTACGAAGTTATATTTGAATAAATTTATTTATAATAATGAAACAACCATTGAAATTCTATTAAGAATTCATTTTTGTTTACGCGTTTGTAAAAATATTTCTTTTTTCTTATCATAATTACTTTTAAATTAATTATAAAGTCAGACACGCGTAAAAGCCCATAAGATTAGCGAGTATTTCCGTTGAATAAAGTAAGAATATCATTTATTACTATTTGTAGATTCAGAATCATTTATTTATTTTAAAGTTTATAATTTGCATTTGTTTGAGCAATGGACATTCACTGGCATGCGGTCAATTACTGGGAAGTTACCTTACAATTGGTTGACATTTGGAACTCGAAAGTTCATTGCTGAGGTATCAAATGACAATTTCTAATTCTATAAATTTTATTATCATCAAAACTTTCTAATCGATTTCAAATATTTGTATGTAAAGCAGGAAAAAAATTACTTCTTAAAAATGAGGAAAATTTGGATAGAAAAAAAAGAGATTATAGTATTAATATCTTTTTCCATTTCCATGAAATATAAAACCACACTTCCATTAAATACCGTAGGTCACATCTGAAAATTCAACGTTGTGGCATTTCCGTAGTTTTTGACATGTAACCTGCAGGGGATATGCTAGATTAAAGAAACAATATATTTTTCTCATCAGTCAAGTTTGAAAATGAATTAAATGAGATTTATACGAATAAAAATAATTCGATAAAAATGAACGTGACTATAAGGATAGGTGACAAAATATTCTAGTATGATAAACTTGATTTGTTAGTGAAGTCCACAATCGTACTATTCCACTGACAATGAGATAATAGAATGAAGACAAATACTATTAAGGGGGTGTACTGGCACGAGACTTTTTTCGGAATTTTTTTTAAACGAAATTATGAAAATATATTTTTATATTTTTGGGTTTGGATTTTTAATTACCTATAATTAACGCGGCAAAAATAGTGCTAATAACACATCGTTGTCAAATGAAAATAGTCCCTTAACCACGTTGGTTATGACAAATGCAATAGTGTATACCATTGCGACCCACGCGGCATGAATAGGTAGTCGCGTAAATTTACGTGGCGTTCAAAGTGTCAAGTATTGTGGAATAGAAAGTTTGATGCACTAGAGTGACAGTAATTAATACACTTATTTATACAAGAATGCTAAATTTATTTTTTTGAAAATGCACTCGGCTATATATCATAAAATATAAACAATAAAATATAAAAGGAGCATCAAAGTAGGGTAAACACACCAATAGATGGACACCCTCCAATAGATGGACAAATATTATTTCCAAAAGTAATTACTTTAAATTTAAGAACGTATTCGTAAAGTCATAATTTTTTTTAAGGCTATATGTAGTCCTGATGGCAAAAAGTGATTTTTTTCATCTTTATATTTGTAATAATGATAACAAAAAATATTTAAATTTGACATGACGAAGTTTTGCCTTAAGAGCGCCACCACTAGTAAATATGTGACAGATGTCCGGTAAACGTTGTTTGTTATTACTATTATAAATGAATAAAAAATAAGGTATGTATACATTATTATGCTCGTATTTCACTAAAAAAGCTATAAATATCATAATAAAATAATAAAATTGCAAAAATATAAGAAAATTTAGCGTCCATCTATTGGTATTGGCTGTCCATCTACTGGAGATTTTGTCCATCTACTGGGGTTTTGATCTTTTTCATAAATTTTTCTTTTTTGTTAATTACTACGAAGTTTCGCAAAGTTTTAGTAATATTTTTCTAGTTAATTACATATTTTTACATTAATATAATTCATTTTATTATAACTTATTTGTATTTTAGTATATTATTTCGATAAAAAAGCACGAGAGTTTGCTTAACCGTCCATCTATTGGTGCATTTACCCTAAACACTAAAAATTCTTGACAAATTTAGATACTCCGGATTGCAACAAATAGGTGAAAAAAAATGATGGTGACGATGTATTGTTAACACTAATTCTACCAAAGGTGTCAAAAGACATCATTTGGAATTTGAATTTCCAAATATTTTCCAGGATATTTTTTCGTACTATCAAAGCCACGGATGATATTTACGATTTTGTTATTATATTATTATATTAATTGGGGCATTTAACACTGTTTCTACCAAAGGTGCCAAAAGACACTTTCTAGAATTTTAACTTAGAATTATTTTCGACGATTAACTAAATATTTTTTGGAAATCCACAAACGGGAGGTGCTTAGTAGAGCATTTATGCGTTTGTAAAAAATTTGGCACTAATTTTAAAAATCAGTTTCAATTATAATTCTATATTTTTTGCTTTTGGATTTTTGATTACGTACAATTGACGCGGTAGAAACAGTGTTAAGGAATTTTAGAGCCATTACGATATGGTAAACGTAACGTGGGTATATTTTATCAAACACTTTCGTGATACTCGCATACTTGCAATTGCTCGTCATAATTTGCTGCGGCTTAATTTATTTACTGTCTGCTCCTGATAAACCGAAGTGAAAAATGAGGAGAGGGGAAGACCGTCCGTGTGTGGTTATTCCAAAATTCTCATTGTCACGCGTGTTGCGTCACTAACACGATTATCACAAACGAACTATGAACTTTTCTAACGCGTAACGATTGAAAAAATAAATAAATTGCGCGTTACGCGTCCACGCAGCACGGTGCACGCTAGGCGACTATTTACCACTGCAACAACGACATGATGCCGAAGCGCTCTACCACATTGGAAATATTGAAATATGTGTCTATGACTGTTGATATGAGGCAATCGCATCTAGATATGCGTGAAGTTTCGAAATGTTATACAATTCCGTTTTTCCCGTTTTATCAGACGCTTGGGCCGCCTCGAAGCGGTAGGAACTACTAATGAAGGAAATCGTAGGGAGCATAAGTATGACTAATGCGTTGGGTTATCAAATAATCCAATTCACAACAACTCTACGGTGATATAGAAATGTCAAATCCTAGAAGAATCGCGGATACTATTATGTAAATGATAATACTGGATTTCAATTATTAATTTAAAAATATTGGGTTGGTGCATAATTATCAGGCGTTTTTCACACGTTGACTGCCACAAGTGTTTCCAATGTCTTGAACGTCACCCCAATCTAGATGAGGCGGCGGTTAAGGAGGTTCTATCGCTAATAGATTAAAAATTGAGAAGTTGATGAAAATTTACACACTGGTCAATAATATCTTTTAAAAGCTGTAACTAAATTTTTGTGAGGCTACACAGCCCCAGAACTGAGAAATAAATAATTTTATTTTACCAATTTTTACATTGAATCTTATGGAAACTCACGTTATTGTCGGGATATCAAATGAACAAAGATTGAAATTATTTTGACAAAATTTGTAGTGACAGAAGAATAAATAAAGAAAACATTGCGCTTTGAAAAAGTATAATTCACAGCTTGTAAAAGTTATTAAAAATAAATAACTACGTATGATTTTCATCGACGATCAGAGCCTAGAAGATTTGACAACGTTGCATTCGATATACATGCGCGCATATGCGCCATCTCTCTCACTCAGTAGTCACTGTCCTTCGTCTGCTATAATGTTTATGTTTTACAGGTACCAAAATATTTACGTTTATTTTAAATAAAAACATTTTAAATCACAACCGTCTTAAATCATAACCTCTTTTATTTCCTTTAATGATCAGATATAATCACAAACTTACAAAAACATAACATTTTAAAATATAAAACTAACCTCTTTTATTTTCTTTGATTTGATAATCGCAGCTATAATATTGAAGCCATGCCAATTTTCGTTTCTTTTACAATGTCCTCAAGGGAAAGAATAGAATTGCAGTTTTTGCAAATTAGTCGCTTTGTAAGCGTTTGGATATGAACTAATCTGCGGCCTTCAATAACTTTAAAGTTTGTTGCATTTTTGAGGTTATTCGCATCAAGCTTTTCTTTAAATATTTTTTGTATATTTTTCCCAATTTGTTGCTGCTGACACCGCTTTTTACAAACTTTATAGGTAACTCTTTTTCCATTCCAAAAAAAGTTTTGCTGTTTTTGACTCATTTTGTTATAACCAAATTTCACATGGAAAGTAAACAAAAATAAAATGTGATAAAATAGTGCCGCGTTGCCAGATCCGTGAGTCAGAATACGGAAGTCAAGCAAAAGCTGACAGCTAGCAGACAGCTACACTGTTTTGACTAGTTATGTACCGGTAAAACGTGTTAAACGATATTATCAGGCAAGAAACGCCTGATAATTATGCACCAGTCCAATAGTTTATTAAATCAATAATGTTTACAGAAATCCATCTATAAAAATAAAAATGAATGACTAAATGTGTTGCTAAGCGCAAAACTCGAGAACGGCTGGACCAATTTGGCTAATTTTTAGTTGAACTATCCGTTGAAGTTTGAGGAAGGTTCTTATGAAGGCAAAAATTGGAAAAATTGCACGGAAAGATGTGAAAACCAAATCTATTTGGTTACACCCGTGTGGAATATTATTATTCTATGTTTAATGCGTTCATCGCAACGCTTGGTAATGAACGATATTTTTGTTCTTTCTGTCGGGACAGAAACGAATAGCGCCACACCGCGCCCAAAAAACACTTGAATGCATCCGTTGATTTGCCACTTTCTCTTTTTACTAACACCAATTTTGACTTTGTGGCCAAACGCAAATCGCGAGACGCCAATAATTTAAAAAAAAATTTGACTTTGACAGTTAATGAGTATCTCCTAATAATTTGGAGGTCAACTTTGTTTTTTTAAATGAATATCCATATTTTTTTATAACGGGATCTTATTCCATGTGTAAAAAGCCAAGACACTCCTGCGGACCGTCGTCTCGAATGGATTAACGAACTCTATTTCGTGTTAAATCGTACGGTAGTAATACAACGTAAACATGATTTGATATCACTCCAGCTGAAATTATCACCGTTAGTATCGCTATCACTATTTCCACTTTCAACATGATTATTCACTCCATGGCATTTGGGACTCGAGAGTTCATTACCACAGAATAAGTATGTTGAAAGTGGATTTTGTCCACGTGGGTTAGAAAATTTTCAATATTACCTTCTACGCATGTTTCCACATCTCTATGGTCCTCGATTTTCTCTAACAGCCTTCGAGTTTTGAATTTATTTCCAGCTAGAAGTTTTACAAGTACAATTTATGAACTCTTATTCCCTTTATTCCGTATAGACTTATGTTTTTATCAAGAAATTTTTCAATAAAATGAAGTACAAAATGAGTAAACTCATATTATTGCCTTATAAAATCAAACCAATTTCATATAACCTACAAGTTTTATTAACATCTCCACGTTTGTTTATAAACATAAGACATCTGCGAGAGCAAAACACATGAAATTGAAGCATCTGTTTAATGAAAAATCATCTTCGTCAGAAGTGCAGCAAAGATACATATTTATTGTCTTCGTTACATGACAGTGTTTTAAATGATGGTGCCCTTGCCTATTTTTTACGACTTATTCCCACGTGTGAAGGTAGCATGCGATAAAGCGGTGTTCCCTTTGATCTTAAGTGTAATAAAAAATAGTGCAATTATTTCTACGCTGGTTTACAATCGTACTCGAATCACAACAAAGATTCATGCTGTTGAATTTAGGAACGGAAGGAGAATTTGTAATGAACAAACTGTATTAAAAGAGAAACAGAACTTTATGTCGACTACACCACGTGATATCTGTACAACCAATAACGCATTGTGCGTGAGTAAACCGCATCATTACTGATAAATTACTGGACTTATTGAGACCAAATTCATACCTCATATTATAGCGATGGCGAGTAAGGTTTTCAATCGAGTTTCATTATGATAGATGGCACTGGAGCTTAACTCGATTTATGGGTGGATTTTGCACATTCTTGCAGGAAATGTTTATTGGTCAGAAAGAAATTGTTTGGGTGTACTCTGCATACGGTAGCATTGGTCTGTACAATTAGTAACGCATTGTGCGTGAGTAAACCGCATCATTACTGACAAATTACTGGACTTATTGAGACCATATTCATACCATATATTACAGCGATGGCGAGTAAGGTTTTTAATCAAGTTTCATTATGATAGATGGCGCTGGAGCTTAACTAGATTTATGGGTAGATTTTGCTCATACTCGCAGAAAATGTTTGTTGGTCGAAAAGAAATCGTTTGGGTGTACTTTGCATTCGGCAGGCGGCGCTACTATCACAATTTAAATAAATCGCGTTGATTAATGTCGACATATGAATATTATTGTTGATAATAACACTATTTTGTCTATGGATACAGTTGTTTCAATGCACTCTTTGGTTGTTAACAATATCGTGGTTTTGCTTATCTCGTAAAATATCCAGAAGAGCTCATTTCGAAACGAAATTTTAAGAATTATTTAGCATCCCTTATCTATTTCATTTACATCTGCCTCTTTTGTGATGGACTCTAGTGCCGTGGATCTATTCCAGACTTCAATAGAGTACCTTCCTCTATTGTCACCTTCTATCAGCTCTTGGCCGTTTCGTTTTCGAGATAAGGTTGCACTCCGGTGCTGAGTTTATTGAATCTACAACTAATTCCCAATCAGCTGCCCATGACTGTTTTTGTATACACGCGCTCTTATACTTTACAAGCACTTCTAGCTGCAACTCGAGAGCGTATTCTGCGCTTTTGATAGTAATTATGCTTTATACCTTGCGGCCTCCAGAAAACGATATTTCTTATGCAAAGAAAAAGTAAATTCGAAAATGAAAAGTCGTGAAACCCTCGAGTTGAAGAGTGTGAGACTATACAGGGTGTGCGGTATAAGAGTCCGCAGCCGAAAGGTGATGGCAGAGGGTGAAAATTTGAGAAAAAAAGCTACGTACCATTTTTCGAAATTCGGAATAATTACCGAATAATTAATTAAAATGTTTTGACCAATCAGAGGTGGTACCAAACTACCGGGGTATAATATGATGATCAATATGGTAATATAACTCTGTTATTTAAATTTGTAACGTAAATTTCTCTATCCCTTATGATATCAGTAATTCCCCCTACTCTTAAGGTTAGGCCACTCTAGGTTTTTCCAAAAATCGATTTTTTGTTAGTTTCTTAAAAATGCGCCTTAGTACTTCAAAAATCATATTTTAAAAGGTTGTGGATTTAAAGTTAGAATTATTTATTTCTAATCGCTTTGGGAGGAGTCCCCTAAAGCTCGAACAAAATGATACAAATTACAACAATACATACATTTTCAAAATACAAACATGTTCAGGAAAAACTCCTCTATTAAAAATAAAATAGAAGTTAACAAAAGCAAAGTTAAAACAAAAATAATTAACATACAAAAATTCGCAATAAAAATAATGAACGTAATAAAATCTAAAAGAATTGTCATCTCAGCGAGATGACATAATTTTTTTGGAAGGACTTTAAACTGGTTTAAAAGGAAGGACTTTTGAAACTTGAAAACACCCTTATTTTACTATATTGTGTGTGACAAAAGTAATTTCTTACTCACCCTTCTGGTCAATCTGCGATTCCAAAATTCAATCCGCAAAGAGTAAACTACCTACAAGTGATCACCAGCACCCCATAACGATCCGCAAGAGAAGGACACATGCGTTATCAAATATCTTTTAATTTGGCGTTAGTATTAAACTTGTTGCTGCACTATTTCGTTTTTGGTGTTAAAACATTTTACCACAGTTCTTCATTGTGTCTTTTGCAAGTATAAATATACACTAGTATTTCTGCAAAAATTAGGGGACGAATGAGAGCAAAGTTATAGAGGATGGATAAAGAAAGATGGAGCATCGAAAATTCATACACCCCAGAAAAAAAATAAAAAACTAACGAAATAAAGGTTATCAAAATAATTAAAATAATAAGTTACAATTAATTTTTAATTCACGCGTATTGTTTTCGAGGTTTAATTTAATCTTTTTTTGAAATCCACAAACGGAAGGTGCTTAGTAGAGCAATTATGAGTCGGTAAAAAATTTGGTATTAATTAAGAAAATCTATTTGAATTATATATTTTTGGTTTTAGATTTTTTGACTACGTATAATTAGCGCGGTGGAAATAGTGTTAATAAGTAAAACATTAAGGGGGTAAGGTCACCTGTAAAAAGAAAAAGTATATTAATTGTTTTTTACAACTTTTATTATAAAAATACATTTTTTAAATATACATTGTAAATTGTACTACTAAATACTTACTAAATTATTTTTTCGAAATCCCTAGTATGTAGTATAAACATACTAGAGATTTTGTAAAAATTTCCATTTGGCGCAAGGTTCAAGGAGCACCGATTGACCGATTTGCCTCGACAAGGTCTCATTTCATTCGGAGGAAGACCCTTTACGGCATGAATGTGGGAATTTTGGAAGAAGTAAGTAAACAAAAAGTTACAACACTTTTTATCAGATATATATACATAATTTTGGTTTTTGTTTTGTTTTTGGGTTTAAAAAATTCAGAACTTTTGTAATTTTTTTTTCTTTCCAAATTCCCACATTCATTCCATAAAGGATGGTCTTCCAGAGAAAATGAGCCATTGCGGAGTCAAATCGGTCAATCGGTGCTCCTTGAACCTTGCGCCAAATGGAAATTTTTAACAAATCTCTAGTATGATTATACTACATACTAGGGATTTCGAAAAAATAATTTAGTAAGTATTTGTAGTACAATTTACAATGTATATTTAAAAAATGTATTTTTATAATAAAAGTTGTAAAAAAAAATTAATATACTTTTTCTTTTTATAGGTGACCTTACCCCCTTAAATAACTTTTAGTAACTCGGACGCAAGCTAACGTAAGACAGCAGAAATGAATTTCAAGATGAAATGTAAAACCCCATACATTTGTAAAAGCGTATTTCTTTCTAGTTAGTAAACATGAATACCGTATTTACATTCATAGAATTTTAAAGTAAGAGCATACGGAACAATAATTTTGTGAACAGTCTTATCCAAAGCTAAACAAAACTTCGTATGCTACCGGAAGAAAAGAGACTGAAGGTTTTTGACAAATAGAGTAGGGTAAACTGCTCAGTAATTGACCATATGCCAGTGAATGACCACTGCACAAACACGTGTAAATTATAAGGTTCTAAATGAGTAGGGTAATTGCACCAATAGATGGACGGTTAAGCAAACTCTCATGCTTTTTTATCAAAATAAGATACTAAAATACAAATAAGTTATAATAAAATGAATTATATTAATGTAAAAATATGTAATTAACTAGAAAAAAAATACCAAAACTTTGTGAAACTTCGTAGTAATTAACAAAAAAGAAAAATTTATAAAAAAGACCAAAACCCCAGTAGATGGATAAAAACTCCAGTAGATGGACTGCCAATACCAATAGATGGACGTTAAATTTTCGTATATTTTTGTAATTTTATTATTTTATTATGATATTTATAGCTTTTTTAGTGAAATACGAGCATAATAATGTATGCATACCTTATTTTTTTATTCATTTATAATGGTATTAACGAACAATGTTTACCGGACATCTGTCACATATTTACTGGTGGTGCTCTTGAAGCAAAACTTCTTCATGTCAAATTTAAATATTTTTTTTATCATTATTACAAATATAAAGATGAAAAAAATCACTTTTTGCCATCAGGACTACATATAGCCTTAAAAAAAAATTATGACTTTACGATTTCGTTCTTAAATTTAATGTAATTACTTTTGGAAATAATATTTGTCCATCTATTGGTGTGTTTACCCTAAATGTTTAAAATCTGATTTATTTGGAGTTTAAATTTTCCATATTTTCGTGTAAGTGTGATACAAAAATAACAACAAATAATATTCTTATTGAAAATATTCCACAAATATTCGGTCATCTATTGGGCCTTTGCACATGTTGCACTTTACCGTTGATTTAAGAATAATTGCGATAACAAAAAATAACTATTTTTTCAAATATGTAAACAAAAATGAATTCTCTATGCAATTTTAATAGTTGTTTCATTATTATAAATCAATTTATTCAAATGTAAGCTCAAACGCACGTGAACTCAACAATTCGGTAATTCACTGGTTGGTTTTCTCGATAAACATTTGTATCAACAAGGAAAGGCCGATATTTATTTGTTTTCTAACTATAAGTAGTTTAACGTTAAGTACTACAATTTCCACAAAATGAATATTTGGCCCCAACGTAATGGTGAAACAAATTAGTGAAGACGATTTCTTAATATCGAGTTACACAATTTATGTGCATCGACGAACCTAATCTGTTTTCCTACAGCAAAAAGTACGATTGAAGGGACACCTAGGGCGACTGAATGAAAAAAACACTTACAAAACACTAAAACCAGTGGTTCTCAACATGGGGCGTACGCCCCTCAGGGGGCAAATTGATTTTCAAGAGGGGCAATTTGCGCGAGAGTAAATCACTAGAAAATAGTTTATCACTAAAAAAAGTTAGGTATCGTTAAACAAAGAGACTTTTTTTTCTTTGTGTTCGGAGAGAAAACGAATAGCGCCACGCCGCGTCGTCTGCGATCCCGTCAAAACGTAAAAAAACCATCGAATGCATCCGTAGATTTGCCACTTTCTCTTTTTTCGAAATAAATTTTGACTTTGTGGCCAAACGCAAATCGCGTTATTCGAGCACGGTCCTCGACAACTCGCAGCAATATTCGATTAATCCAGAAAGAAAATAGAAACGAACACTTCCACGATGGATATATCGAGCAACAGTAGCGAATTGTTGGAGTGTCCAGGACGTGTCGATATTTTATTCAATCTCTATGGAAATTCGACCCGGGAGAGTAACGTTAGAGTGGAGATTGTTGCTGAACCTTTGGGGGACGATTTTTTTAGGAACAAGTCTCTAGGGTCAGTAAGCAATAACAAATTCTGCTGTCGAACGGACGAGCTCTGACGCCCGCTCATATGAGATACTGCCAGTCTTTTAGAAATATCGTACGGGCTTATCGTATGTCTCATGTGTGTTCAAAAAATGTTTTTTTTTTGAGTTCATAATCTCTGCGTAGCATCAAAAATGAACCCTAGGCAAACTGTTCCTAGCTGCAGCCTATATGCCATTTTTATGGTATGCCACTTTATTGTAATTTTTTAATTACTTTATTTTGTTATTTTTATGTTATTGTTAATTTATTTTTATATTATACTAGCTTTTCCCCGGCACGGCTTCGCCCGTGCTAAGAGTGTAAATAATTTAAATTTTGATCCATATGTAATCTGTTTATCTACATGGTTCAATAAATAATATTCCATATTGATTATCCAAATTTTTCTCTTCAAGAAGAGTAAATAAACGGAGTTGCAAAACCCGATACTTAAAGCTGTCAAAATAATAACCGTTGAGACTTGATTGAAACAATAGAAGATAAATAAGAGAATTCACACACAAATCGTATCTAGAACTTCGATATTTTTATACATTCATTATGGAATACGATGATTTTTTTTAAATCATCAACGGGTACCAATTGATTTTTTCGATTACAAAATTTTTATCGATCGTAGCCCCACTCTCAAAGTGTAGATATTATGTTAAATAGCAAATTTATTAAAATTGAACAAATAAAAAATATATTCATCGGTATCATCGATATCTGTAGCCGCGTCCGACGGCCGTGTCATTTTTGAAAGCTTGTAACTCCAAAACGGCTAATCCGATTTCGATGAAATTTATACGGTTGGTAAGTCTTGTTGCGCCGCGTGCGTGGTAAAAATTTCATTGATATCGGCCAGGCCGTTCTGGAGATATTGAATTTTTTTAAATTTCTTAAGGACAATCGTTCTCGAAAATTGATAAAGCTTTTTTTAATGCAATCTACGCCAAAAGGACCAGAATTGCTTGTAATTGATCAACTTCCTCCGGAAGTTGCGCCGGAAATCTCGAGGCAGATATTTTAAATTATAAAATTTCATCGACCATGATTCCACTCTGGAACTTTGGATATCATATATTAAACAACAAATTTGTTTAAATTTAACAGAAAATATTCGATCCTCAAGGTAATTTGCCTCGAACAGTGGAGCTGAATCGCTCGAACGATATTCGAGTTTACTGGCGACATAAATTAACAACTCATATTTACACCCATGCACCATTGCTCAAACTGCTCTATAAACATTCCCAGTGATGCCCCGAACATCGTCCATAAATTTGAACTCAATCGCCCGAGCGGTTTTCGAGTCCATTGGAGACAAAGATTAACAACTCTTTTTTATACATATAGAGAAGATCACTTTTAGAGGAGTCTATCGTTGTTATTATGAGTAAAATTTGCTCCAATTGCTTCAATTTTCACTGTTACTGTTAAAATTCCTTGAATCTTACTGCTACTAACTTGAACTACTCATTGCAATTTCTCAATGTAATTTCTTTTGTGATAGAAATAGTATTTCAATTGGGTACTGAATCATAGAAAGTGCCATTATAAAATTATCAAATAACATTTTTTTAGAAATATACAAAAACTAATATAACATTTTAAAAAAAATTATTATAAAATTAAATTTTTACATTTTTATTTGAATTTAAAAATTCTATTTCTACTGAATTTTATAATGATTTCATAAAACTATATTTTTTGCTATTAAATCATAGATAATCCCACAACTTATTACTACTTTTTATATTAATAATTTTATGAATTAAACTATTAATTAAAAATTATCGGAATCATACTTATTTATTAAAAAACTAGATATAAAAAAACCGAATAATTTTTCATTACAAATTAACATTACAAATATAAAATATAATTCTGTTGCATTATTGATCATATTAAATTATCTCTCTTCCTTTCGAAATTATTTATTAATCATGTACTGTACCGTCACAGAAAAGAAGAAAAAGCTCAAACATTATGTGTAATCTAAAGTATTTATATTAATATAAAGAGTAACGTGGGAATGAATAGTTCTACTGAAGAATAGTGTAATATTAGAGCCGTCGTTTTTATTAATAACCAACATCCGTGCTTTATGAAATTGCCAGAAAGATGTATTGTGGCAACACGTATTGTGCGGTATGACTTATACGGGTCTCGCGTTGTACTACAAGATATATCATTTACGATAAACTGTAAATATCAAATAACTATATTAACGCTATTTCTACCGCGCTAATTATACGTAATCAAAAATCCTTTTTTTCTACATAATAATATTTTAAAAAATCCTATTAGTTTTTTCCTTTCCGGCTCGAGGTCATACATGGCGTGGCGCCGAAAGGACTTACGGGACAATCTAATACCAACGCTTATAGAAATTCCCTATTTGTCGAACTTTCTTTTGTTAAACTTTTCTTGTTGAGAAACTTCGATGACGCAAAACCTCGATAACTCAATACTTTTAGCCCTTCCCTTGAGATTCGAGTCACCGAGGACCGACTGTAATTGACCTTTCGATTTGGGATAAGTGACCTCAAATGTCCACAAGAAATATAGCTTTAGGACTGAAAGGACCATTTTCTAGTTATAAAAGAAACATCGATGCCAATTTTAAACGAATGCTTCCTATTTTCAACACTTGGATTGCTACTTACTCTTGCACTCTTGCACAATGTAACCAGCGATATTCACATGTCAGTCACTAAGGGCATATATTGTAATTGTCCTACCATTTCTAGCTTGTAGAATGAGATATTGAATTTAGGATGATACCTTCCCAGGCGACACAGTTAGTCAATGCTATATAACATGGAAATCACAATTTATATAACAAAAGAGATGCAACAGTTATATTAACACATCATAACCTCAGCATTTCTTTTTATATAACATGTCGATATAATGAATACAAAACATTTGCACAACTAAGATGCAGAACTTCGTCATTAACGTGATAATACACTGTAATATCACGGATATATACGTGTAATATCATTTGAAAGTCTTGTAGCGGTGATATAACGATAAAGTGGTGCGACATTATATATTTATAACAAATGAGTGGTATTATTACAGCCTTGCAATATTGCTATTGCGATATCACATTCGTATAACACCCCAGCCGACACAGTTAGTCAATGCTATATAACATGAAAATCACAATTTATATAACAAAAGAGATACAACAGTTATATTAACACATCATAACCTCAGCATTTCTTATTATATAACATGTCGATATAATGAATGCAAAACATTTACATAACTAAGATGTAGAACTTCGTCATTAACGTAATAATACACTGTAATATCACGGATATATGCGTGTAATATCATTTGAAAGTCTTGTAGCGATGATATAACGATAAAGTGGTGTGACATTATATATTTATAACAAATGAGTGGTATTATTACAGCCTTGCAATATTGCTTATCACATTCGTATAACACTACCAGTAATTTAAAAAAAGGTCATGATTATGGATAGTTCCTGCTTTTGGATTGAAAAGTATTATTGTAATAAACAAAAATATATACTAAATTTATGTGCATTTATTAAAATATCTAGCCTTGCCTTAGTAAAATGCTTGATTAGAGAACGATTCAAAAGCTCAAACACCTCATTAAAAATTATAAACTTCTCTCGATTAGAAAACAGATTTTTGAGCATTAGAATTGTTTCTCTATATCCGTTATATGGTTTTAGTATAACAATTATATAGTTACAGTATAGCCACAAAATGGCTGTATAACTTTTATATATAACATATTGGTAACGGTTACATGTTTATGGGTATAACTTGCAATATTTGTACGACATCGTCACAATAATCAAAAGGGGGCGAAATTATCATATTACTATGATATCACATCCACTTCCACGTTATATAATCTGTGACATTTAATTATATAGACGTTATATAAATCACATATAACTGTGTCGACTGGATTATCATACACTACGCAAAATAATTAATTACCATAAATATATAATTATAATTATCATGTAATAATTAAAAAATATATGTTATTTCGGGCTTTAGGTTATTCTATATTTTGGGTTTTGAATTTTTGGTTACGTATAATTAGCGCAGTAGAAATAATGTTAAAATAGAATAATACATATTACATAGAATAAAAGAGGATTCCATCCCAAACTAAAAAAATGAAATCAGCGAAACAGTTTTAAGGACAGGTGAGCTTTGCAGTTCCAATAAACGCAATTTATTCTATTCATTCAACCTGAATTCCTGGAAAATAATAAAAATTGTATACTTCCTTTTGAGACATTTTTCCGTGTCATGAAAATAAATAACAATATGATCCTTAACGGGTTATACTACCCAGAATTTCTTTTCCTTTATTCCACATTTTTTATTGGCTCAAATGATACATAAACTATTCAAGTAAGCCATTATTGGGCCTAAGTTATCATTCACAGCAAGTACTGCGCCAACACTGGTTGCCAATACTGCGCCATTACTGGAAGCTTGGCTGTCATTAATGGCCCTATTGTGAGTCAATTGTGGAACCCTATATGGGATATAGATAACAGTCCAGAATTTTTATAAGTCATTTTTGGACAACTCATACGTTTGGCTGAATTTGTTCAAGAATGCTGGTCGTTTAGTTTTGAAATAACTGAATACTAAAAAAATGGTTTTTAATAAATGAGAAATGAGAAAACTATTTTGAGAAAAATGTAAAGAAAAATAAATTCTGTATAGAATTTCAATAGTTGTTTGATTATTATAAATAAATTTATTGAAATGTAACCCGAAACGTACTTAACCTCAACAATTCGGTCATTCGCTAATTCGTTTGCCCTCCATTGACGTAGAAAATAAATGATTCGGTGAAGTGTAAACTTTGTCTCCGAGTAACTTCTATTTTATACCTTCGTTTTTCTTTCAATACTTTAACAGAAATCGCAAATTTCGCAAATGGATTAGCCCAGAATACCCCGATTAGCAACTACTTAGAACTCGCATAAAAGATTCACGTCCACGTAACAATTACTTTGGCACAAAAGCGTCCACAAATTGAAGAAAATTCAGACGGTCTCATAAAACGTTTCAATCGATTTTAATAAGCAAATGGTTTGGAAAGAATTTTTTTGCATTTCAAATATCTCTATTATCACTTTTTTCAAGGAAACTTTGTTTATGGGCTTGTAGCTGTTGCTCGTAGAACAATAAATTGATGGAACGTAGTAAAAACTTATTTCCACGTACAAGTAATAAAAAAAACTTTAAAAAACAGCTACAATTGAAAAAAAATTCTTTTTAGTGGTTGTGTGTATCATTAAATAACTTGATACGCATCGAAAATAAATATTATGGAAATTTTCTGAATAACTGACAATATATTTTCCAATTATGCATAAGGATTTTATATAGTGCCATTTTCTCCTAACACTATTTTTACCGAAGGTGTCAAAAGACACCTTTTAGAATTTGATTTTCGAATTGTTTTCGGGGTTTAATTTATGTTTTTGGGAAATCCACAAAAGGGAGGTGCTTAGTAGAGCAATTATGCGTCGTTAAAAAATTTTGTGTTAATTAAGAAAATTTATTTTAATTATAATTCTACATTTTTGCGATTGGATTTTTGATTACGTATAATTCGCGAGCTGAAAAATAGTGTTAAGGGGTAACACCACTGTAACAGCCTAAAAAAGAATTTTTTTTTGTCCAAAAGAAAAGGTCTAAAAAATCCAATTTTTATCTTGAAATTATTAGTAGTAGGACGATACTTTCTACCCATTGAGCGAAATAAATATCAAAGAAATTATTGGGTTGGAAATAAAAAAAATTTTAGACGTGACATTACTTTTCCTGATGATTGTAGTGTATAAATATTCGCGTGTAAATATTTTTAGAAACCGTTGAAAAGATTACTTATATAGAATATATCTACCAAGTGTGTAATTAGCAGCATTTTAATGAAAAAATATCTTCCCATAGCAACAGTAAAATTTCCAACCCGTGCATTTTTGTAAAAATTTTTATCGTTTAAAACGTATTTTGATATAATTGAATTGACTCAATTAATAACTCAATTCAAATTAACTCAAGTATTATAATAATTCAATTTAGTGTTCTGAAGATGACAACGTATAAGTTGTCGAAACGTTAACGCAATTATTGAAATAAATAAATTTAAGACCGATAGAATATGTATTTACTTTTGTTTGAAAGTTAATTCTTTTAATTAACAATAATATGTTGATATTATTGTTAATTGACAATAATATGTTAATGTTATAATATTTTCAAAAGTCAAAGTATTAAATATAAATTTGTAATTCAACAAATCTCTATTTTACAATTTTTTCAATCTGATCAATTTTCACAAATTGTTGACTCTCATGAATAGGTTTTTTATTTGAGTTTATAGTGGGAATTCGGTAAATCTGGGAAAATTATTTTCCTAGCGTCTCATACAGAAAAATCGACAATAATATGTTAATATTATAATATTTTCAAAAGTCGAAGTATTAAATATAAATTTGTAATTCAACAAATCTCTATTTTCAGATTTTCTCAATCTGATCAATTTTCACAAATTATTGACTCTCGGAAAAGGATATTTTATTTGAGTTTATAGTGGGAATTTGGTAAATCTGGGAAAATTATTTTCCTAGCGTCTCATATAGAAAAATTGACAATAATATGTTAATATTATAATATTTTCAAAAGTCAAAGTATTAAATATAAATTTGTAATTCAACAAATCTCTATTTTCAGATTTTCTCAATCTGATCAATTTTCACAAATTGTTGACTCGGAAAAAAGTATTTTATTTGAGTTTATAGTGAGAAGTGAGAACTTGGTAATTCTGGGAAAATTATTTTCCGATCGTTTCATATAAAAAAATTAACAATAATATGTAATTACAATTTTTAATTTTTCATGTAGATATTGCAAAAATAATATATTAATATTATAATATTTTCAAAAGTCAAAGTATTAAATATAAATTTGTAATTCAACAAATCTCTATTTAGAAATTTTTTCAATCTGATCAATTTTCACAAATTGTTAACTCTCGGAAAAAGGTACATATTTTATTTGAGTTTATAGTGAGAACTTGGTAATTCTGGGTAAATTATTTTCTGATCGTTTCATATAAAAAAATTAACAATAATATGTAAACAAAATTTAAAATTTTTCATGCAGATATCGCAAAAATAATTTATTTTATCGCGTTCCTATCATCGACGCATTAATGCAAAATATGAAATGTTTTTATACTTTATCGGTGAATCCACGAAAGCACCGGAATAAAGGCTTGTGGTATTAAACATAAAATGCAGAAGACAGAATGAATGTTGGACGTTAACGAGTGAAAAAGGGGCGATGGATTAACAGCACATCACATTTTTCGCGCGCTCACTCCTTCACACGAAATATTTTCCGGCACAGAGTCGTCGGTTTTAATACAGAAAAGCGTTTGACGAAACGCTAATCGGCGCGATGCTCAGCAACTAGACACAGAATCTGCCACGATGCTGAGACACACGGCTCTTGGAAAACGTGCGGCGCGTTTACGCGGCGCGAGAACACTGCTATTCCTAAAGGTACAGGCGCCTTCGCGCCTGGTATTGATCTTCGTGGATGGCTACTCTGACCTGCCATCTGACCCCTCCGTGTGCGATGTTCGTCTGTACGCAAGGGGGCTCAAAATTCCATATCTACTGAGGAAAACACGCACGAATTCTTGAACACCCTCTGATAAGGGGGAAGCCATCGAAGGAAGAAGAATTCGTGCAACCAAGAATTCTCCCTAGGGAATTTTTGAAGTATCAATTTTTTTAAGGATGTTCCACCACTTGAAAAAATTTCCAAAAAAATGTATGATAAAATAGACACTTTGGGGAAAATTAGGTGAAAATTTGTAATTGGTACCTTTGAAATTTCACCCGAAAAAAAATATATATGTTAAAGTAGACACTTTGGAGAATATCAGGTGAAAATTTCTAACTGGTACCTTTGAAATTTCACCTGAGAAAAAACAATATTATAAAGTAGATACTTTGAAGAAAATCAGATAAAAATTTCTAAGTGGTACCTCTGAGATTTCACCCTTTTTTAAAAAAAAAAGATTTTTTAATGTTTTTAGAAATTATTTTTATGTTTCCCTTTATGGAAATCTTTGAATATATTTTTTAAATAGTCTTGTCGGTCTACAAAATATATATATTTTTTCAATTCACGAAACCAAGAATCCTCCCTAGGAAATTTTTGAAGTATCAATTTTTTTAAGGATGTTCCACCACTTGAACAAATTTCCAAGAAAATATGTTAAAGTAGACACTTTGGGAAAATCAGGTGAAAATTTCTAACTGGTATCTTTGAAATTTCACCCGATAAACAAATATATATGTTAAAGTAGACACTTTGGAGAATATCAGGTGAAAATTTCTAACTGGTACCTTTGAAATTTCACCCGAGAAAAAAAAAGTATTATAAAGTAGATACTTTGAAAAAAATCAGATAAAAATTTGTAAGTGCTACTTTTGAGATTTCACCCTTTTTTTAAAAAAAAGATTTTTTAATGTTTTTAGAAATTATTTTTATGTTTTCCTTTATGGAAACCTTTGAATATATTTTTTTAAATAGTCTTGTCGGTCTACAAAATATATATATTTTTTCAATTCACGAAACCGAGAATCCTCCCTAAGGAATGTTTGAAGTATCAATTTTTTTAAGGATGTTCCACCGCTTGAAAAAATTTCCAAAAAAATATATGATAAAATAGACACTTTGGGGAACATTAGGTGAAAATTTGTAACTGGTACCTTTGAAATTTCACCCGAAAAAAAATATGTTAAAGTAGACACTTTGGAGAATATCAGGTGATAATTTGTAACTGGTACCTTTGAAATTTCACCCGAGAAAAAAAAATATTATAAAGTAGATACTTTGAAGAAAATCAGATAAAAATTTCTAAGTGGTACCTCTGAGATTTCACCCTTGTTTTAAAAAAAAGATTTTTTAGTGTTTTTAGAAATTATTTTTGTTTTCCCTTATGGAAATTTTTGAATATATTTTTTTAATTAGTCTTGTCGGTCTACAAAATATATATATTTTTTCAATTCTTGAAATCAAGAATCCTTCCTAAGGAATGTTTGAAGTATCAATTTTTTTAAGGATGTTCCACCACTTGGAAAAATTTCCAAAAAAATGTATGATAAAATAGACACTTTGGGGAAAATTAGGTGAAAATTTCTAACTGGTATCTTTGAAATTTCACCCGATAAAAAAATATGTATGTTAAAGTAGACACTTTGGAGAATATCAGGTGAAAATTTGTAACTGGTACCTTTGAAATTTCACCCGAGAAAGGAAAAATATTATAAAGTAGATACTTTGAAGAAAATCAGATAAAAATTTCTAAGTGGTACCTCTGAGATTTCACCCTTTTTTAAAAAAAAAGATTTTTTAATGTTTTTAGAAATTATTTTTATGTTCTCCTTTATGGAAATCTTTGAATATATTTTTTTAAATAGTCTTGTCGGTCTACAAAATATATATATTTTTTCAATTCTTGAAATCAAGAATCCACCCTAAGGAATGTTTGAAGTATCAATATTTTAAGGATCTTCCACCGCTTGAAAAAATTTCCAAAAAAATATATGATAAAATAGATACTTTGGGGAAAATTAGGTGAAAATTTGTAACTGGTACCTTTGAAATTTCACCCGGAAAAAAAATATATGTTAAAGTAGACACTTTGGAGAATATCAGGTGAAAATTTCTAACTAGTACCTTTGAAATTTGACCCGAAAAAAAATATATGTTAAAGTAGATACTTTGAAGAAAATCAGATAAAAATTTCTAAGTGGTACCTCTGACATTTCACCCTTTTTTAAAACAAATTTTGTTTATGTTTTTAGAAATTATTTTTATGTTTCCCTTTCTGGAAATCTTTGAATATATTTTTTTTAAATAGTCTTGTCGGTCTACAAAATATATATATTTTTTCAATTCTTGAAATCAAGAATCCTCCCTAAGGAATGTTTGAAGTATCAAATTTTTAAGGATGTTCCACCGCTTAAAAAAACTTACAAAAAAATATATGTTAAAATAGACACTTTGGAGAAAATCAGATAAAAATTTCTAATTGCAGGGGTACCTCTAAGATTTCATCCTCAAAAAAAATATTGTACTTTTTTTAAAATTTTCTTTTTTACTTCCTTTTATGAAAATCTTTGAATATATATTTTTTAAATAGTCTTGTGGTCTACAAAACATGAATTTTTTTCAGCCGAATCGATTCCATGGTTTCCGAGAATAATGCATTTTTCTATTGTACTTTACCCCTCGATAATTCCCACAAAAAAGAGTTTTTTAAATTAAAATGTGGTGGAGTATTTCTTCATACTGTGAGTAACTTCTGACAATAATTTCAGATTTTTTGGGTAAAGGACAGATTTAAAATAATATATTTTGAAATATAATTTTAAAATAATCGATTACTTGATTTACAAAAAAATTTGGAGAGGGTTGATACCTGCAATAAATTGTAGTTTCTATTTTCATGGAGTTTTTCGTATTTTAATAAGTTTCGGGGCGTAGGATGTTTCTGCAATTCATATTTCTCTATTAATAATTGAGGTATCCGCATGTAGGGGAAGGCATCGAAGGATGATGAATTCATGAAAACTAGTTTCTCCCTTCGGAATTTTTCACCTCGTGGGTTTTAGACGAGTCTCGACTTTTTTTCCCATATAAATATGATTTAGTTTTCAATGACACATTTGCGAACGTGTTATGCATGAAATTCATCATTTCAGTGTGAAATATGAAAAAAGAAATGAAATAAAAAAGGATCTTCATTAAACTAGAAAATGACTGCAGAGTCTCGAAGAGGGCGTATTTATTTTTAAGCGGAAAATTTATGTAGGAAGATAATGACAGTAAAATCTCAAAGCCATCGATTACTCGATTTATAAAAAATGAGAAAGGGTTGTTAAGTGACAGTTGAATAAATAAATAAATAATTTGTAAAAGTGACTAGTGACATATTAATATGTATTGCTAATTATTTAAAAAACATTTTTTTAATGTAATTATAAAATTAGAAATATTTTTATGTAATTATATAATTATAAAAGTATGTTTAAAAGTCAAGAAAAGATAAAAATTGTCAATATGTAAAAAAGTTTTTTTTTTATTTATATTTATTTATTTTTATATTTTTATATTTTTACATTAGTTTATTTTTTCTCCAGACGATGTAGCCAAAAAATTTTGTCTTTTATTCATTTTTACGGAGTTTTTGGTGTTTTATTAAGTTTCAGGATATAGGATGTTTCTGTAATTTATGTTTCTCTATTAATAATTGAAGTATGCACATATAGGGGGAAACATCGGAAGAAGGTGAATTCAGGAAAACCAATCTCCTCCTTATGGAAATTTCCGCCTCGTGGGTCTTAGACAAAATTCAACTTTTCTCACGTACGAACATTATTTAGTTTTCAGTGCCACATTTGCGAACGTATTACGCATCGAATTCATCATTTCAGTACTATACAGGGTGTGTCACCTAAAACGGAAAACTTGAATATCTGCTTTGGATTTGAAGATACGTGAAAACGTTTGCAACGAAATTTCAAGGGTACCACCAATCAAATGTGATGCAGGAAAAACCTTTGTTCCAAGGTCATTTTTTTCAAGGTTATCAAGGTCACAGATTTTTATTTAAATGTGACTATGTATTTTTTATTTAAGGGGGTATTCTAATGTAACGCCGTGGAATTGTTTATAATGAATACATTCCGAATAGAGTAAAGTAAGACCTCTCTATAACAATTCCATTTTATAATAATCCCTCTCTATGAGTCGCAAGATGACCTCCCGATAACAATCTTTTTATCTCCCACCTTGAAAGTTTGTCGACCAATCACATTGAATCTATAAGGCGCAAGATGACCTCCCGATAACAATCTTTCTATCTCCCACCTCGAAAGTTTGTCAACCAATCACATTGAATCCATAAGGCGCGCCGTGAAAAAAACGTGTTGTTTTATACTTTTGCAAGAAACCCCGCTATTTTGTTAACTTTTAATGAAATATAAAAACTGAACTTCATGCGATAACAACGATGACATAGATTAAGAGTCCCTTTGATTTTTTGTTTCAAATATTCAGGAGGTTAAGAACCACCTACGCCAGCAGATCGAATATTTTTTGATCGGTGTAAAAGCACCTTTATAATTAAATAAATAATAAGCAATACTTGGGTCCGCATCTTAAATCCACAAGTTTGTTTTTTTGTGACAAAGGGATCAGACGTATTGTTACTAAAATGTGAAAGGTTGAGCGCAATTCGGCAAATTTTGGACGCCCGTCAATTGTCAGTATCGACGAAATGCGTTGGGTTTTTTTTCGACACGAAATCTAAAGAGCGCAGAAGTGGCCCGTGGTACGCAAACGGTTAAAAATCAAGTTGCTACCCTCTGGAACATATGCCCCACATTGCGAACCACTGATCCTCGGTTCGCCATTGGGATTGCAATAACACAGTCATAACTTTCGTGGCTTTGCAATACTATAAGATTTTGTTCCAGCTATAAACAAGAAGTTTCTCATATTGTGGAATAAACGTAACAATGAGGGATGTAGGGGATGAATTTCCCATAATTCTTGTCGAGATTGTCTACAGAATACTCGGGAAGCGAAACACGTTCACAGAAACCAAAAGATTTGAAAATATAAATTAAATTGTAAAACAAGTTTTCGACAAATGTTAACTAAAGGTAAACTGTTTCATATTATACACACTTGGTATCGAACACCATCATTCTATGTAGTTAAGTTAAAACTATCAAGTATTATGGGACGGAGGGAGTACAATTGTTTAGAAATTAAAAATTCCATACCTAGGAATATTTTTAAAGAATTTAGAATAGCTCTCAATTATAAAGTTAAAAGTATACAAAATTCTTAACGTCAAAAATTCAGCATAATAATGAAAATTATAAATTGATTTGAGAAAACAATAAATACTATTATTAATAAAAAAATACTATTAATAATATTAGAAGAGAAAAATGGTTCAAGAACTTAACAGGCGAAGATATCTCTAATGATGTAATCAATATTGTCGCTAATGGACACAGACATTGCATTGATTATAATCACAAAGAAATACCATATGCAAGAATTGTAGCTAGGTCTTCGAAAATAACTAGGAATTTGAAATATTTATTTAACAACATAAACCAACTAAAGATTATATACAATTTAAGGAGGCTCTAGTGCAAATAGAAATAACGCCAAGAAAATTGTAAAAATTTGTGTACGGGTTAGATTTTATCCCAAAAACACCCACACAAATTTTGGGAAAGCTAGGGTACCTAAAAGCTAAGAAATAATAATGTTTCAATTTTTCACTTTTTAACGTGGGCTCTTATGGGAAAATGCGTTTTCAACGCACTCAATTACGCATTACAACGTAATTGACGCCGAGATTGGATCGAAAATTTTATGCATAATAGAAAAATATCTAAAGAACATATATTGATTTACAAAATGCTCCGAGGGTACTTGTAGTATTAACACTAAATTAAAGAACACTAGGATAATGCATTTTGTCTTCCGCTATTGACATGGTATGAGAGATCTGGCAACGCTGTACGAGAGGTTAGAAAACCCGCGTTCAAATACTAACAGTACTGTAGTTTGTCTAAATAATCGATTTAGATTACTTTATGATACAATATAAATATAATAGATGTAATAACGGCTAAAAATCAATGTTTAACATAATTTTTTTTATTTTGATACAAAATTGCGATAAATATACGACAATTTCTATCGTTTTCGAGGTTATCCTTCTTGAGGTTGCAAGTACCTCTTTTCGTACTATAAATATTTCTCAAATTTTTGCCTAACTTTTGATCCAAACACCCTCTTTTCTATACTTTTTCTGTTACTCTTTTGCCTTTCCAAAAGAATTTCGCACGATTTTCTTGATTATTTTCCTTTTTTTTTACACTGCTCAGACATATTACGCGCTATGCGTTTGTGTCGCAGCCATAGTTCTTTCCACGGACAAGTATATCTATATATCTACACGAAACGCGGCGTTGCCAGATCTACTACTACGTGAATCAAGCCACAATAGTAACTCTGTATTGACTTACAGAGTAACTGTTAGTCCCCTTAATGAATTATTAAATATATTTATATTGAATATATAAATATACTTATATTTTGTATATTAAACATATAAATTATTAAATACTACACCGAAGTTTTGTAACACACTAACGGTAATTATCTAGTTTATTCCTATATTTTTGTAACACAGTAGATTACATCTTAAAACTCTTCCAAAGTTTTCCAGACAACATTTCAAAAATAAACAGCACATATGTTGTATTGGGTATTGTACAATAAGCTCTAAGATTCTCGTAAAGACTTCCCAAATATTTTCAAATAACACGTGTTTATTAATATTTTTTGTAAATAACGGTTGTATCCATCAGTTTTTAAGCTTCACAATTTTATAAAATTGAATAAGTGACAATGGATATTCTTAGGATATTAAAAGGAAGAAGATAAAACTTACACAAGCACAAATACTTAACTCGGAAATAATAATAACATTTAAACCGAATATAAATGGACGGATGAACAAATTAAAATTATTAATTACTATATGTGCGTGTGCGCAAAAGTATGTGTACAAACGCTCTAAATAGGAATTTGTGATGATCCAGTACTGGACTTAACTAATACTGTCTAGAACAATACTGGATAACGCTTATGCTATGTAATTTGTCTGCAATCAAAAATATTTATTGTTAGTAACAATAGCCTGTAAAATATGTCGTTTTTTTCCGTTTATGAATTTTTTTAGCGTTATGTAGGATATTTCTTTGGACACCGTGTGTATTGCATAAGATCTATAAGATAATAATTTTTTTGTATTACCTATTCTTTTTTTTTTATTTTTCAAGTTAAAATTTCAGATTCAATTCATGACAAATTGTAAAATATGCTACGAAATGAAAAAAGGGCACCCGCAAATACACAAAGTGACGATTTTGGACCACCTAAAACGTTAAAGAATTAGTTGTGTTTCTAGAAAGTTCAAGTGATGTAAATAAAGTCGTATTTTTGAATATAATCTTCGTTTTGAAATTAGACTATGATAATAATATTTCAAATTATCAAAACAAACTTTTTTATCTTTTTTAAAAATTTCGTTATTTCCCTTTATAGAAATCATTGAATGTATATTTTTTAAATAGTCTTGTCGGTCTATAAAATATATATTTTTTCAATTCATGAAATCAAGAACCCTCCCTAGGAAATTTTTGAAGTATCAATTTTTTCAAGTATATTTAACCACTTTTAAAAATATGAAAAAAAAATGTTAAAATAGACACTTCAGAGAAAATAAAAAATCTTTAGAGAGAAAATCTTTTTTTCCAATTTTTGTATATCAGGAAATTTTTCTGTTTTGTTCTGTTAACGTTTATCTTTTAATGAACAAAATAATTTCATGCTCTTACATGGAGTAGTTTTTGACTGAAAATCGTTAAAAATGCTGTTTTTTTAAAGTCCATTTAAGATTACCCTCCTAAAATGATGAGTCTTAAAAAATAGAGTTGAAGATTTTCCTATAGAAAACACGCATTCATAGTCATAACATGTCATGTTTCGATAATTAACCGGAGCGAACAAGTAAAGTGTCCTTTGGACCAAAATCGTTACTTCCAATCTTATGTTACTCCTCAGAGGAATCTTTTTCTTAAATTTATATAAAGTACATTTATGCAGTATAAAATTTTGTATATAACAAAACTCGCTTATCTACATCTAAAGAATTTTAAAATGACAATGAAAACATTGAAATCATATATTACGAGCGAAAAATTCTTGAAGAAATCAAAGTAAATTATTAATTTCCTTCCAATTTCCTAATTCAAGATTTTGTTGACAAAAATTTATTTGTTTTTTTTTCCTCCACATATCTATAGAGTGTAAGTTTTAGAGTTTATTGCTGTTTGTAAAGAAATTTGAATTATGATGAAAGTCTTTATTTGTAAAAAATTTCGATAAGGCAAATCAAAATTAAATTTAATTACTTTTGTTCACCATAAAATTGAAATTCAAATGAATTTTGGAATCATTTCGATACGATTAGAAAATTTTGTTGATCAACGATTTTAAAATATATCCTTCGTTTTAAAATTAGATTATTGTGGCCCAATCTCAAATTAAAGAATATGGTTAAATATTGTATCATGGATTTAAGGACCAACGAAGAATTTTATTGTACAATTTCGTTAATTTCCTAAATTATGATACATTAAAAGATAAGTAGGTATTTTTTTGCAGAAATTCATGAAGATTCAATAATCAAAATCGAGCATATGAAAGAAAAGTACAACATAAACTATAAAATAGTTTATACATGTAAAAATATTGAACGTTCTTTGATTGATTTTTACACTCTATAGACAAATGAAACATTTTATGAGAATTTAAACAATTGATGAGAAATTAAACATAACACGCAGTTATTATTAATAAATCCAATTGAGAGGAACCCATTGATGTTCGGTTGCTAATGCGTCCAAAGCTGCGACAACTTGACGGAATGTGTGATCGAAATCTTCATTAACGATCACCAAGTCAATGTATTTTTCATAAGCCCTTTGTAAGGCTGCTGATTCTTCTAATGTTGATTTTAAATCGTCCTCCTGTGGGAATTATAAAAGAGCATAAGTTATATTTTGAAATGGCGAAAACAAAATTGTTAAAATATGCATTCTTTATAAAATTTTTCCATATTCAATGTTTATATGCATACCTAGGGGAGAATCGGGTCTATTGAACCAAAAATCCTTTAATAATTGAATAGGTCACCTCAAAAACGTTGTAAGATACAAATTGCAAATTGTTCAGAACTCCCGAAAATGAAAAAAATAACCTGACGGTGCAATAATAATTGTTTTAAAAAATTCGTACCTTACAACGTTTTTGAGGTGACCCATTCAATTTCTTTTTTAAGAAAATGGTAACTTGATATTCGCTTTACGATTTTCAATAGATCAATCGGTCGCTAAATAAATATAATTTGAGAAAAAAATATAATTATTTAACCGCGTCAAGTGATTCAATTGACCTCAACATGGGGGCAATTGAACCTCTAGTTGGGGTCAAGCATGACGGTAATTGGTACGACAAAAATTATTAGAAAGTTATTTCAGTTTTAAACAAGTGGGAAATTTTAAAATATAAATATACCAACACGTCACAATTAATGCTTTATAATTATATGTAAAAATTAAAATATTATTAAGTATTTTTCCAAGAGCTGGAAAAAAGTTTTAGTTCACGTAAACATAAGAACTTGAATGTCTTAAAATTGAATCATCATAATTTATTATATTTTTGAGTCGACTGGTTCAATTGACCCCCTCTCCCCTAAAAAATTGTTACATCAATTATGTGTCATTGGAGCAATTATGTGTCTGTACAAAATTTGGTATTAATTAAGAAAATATATTTTAATTATAGTTCTATATGTTTTCTGTTAGATTTTTAATTACGTATAATTAGCATGCTAGAAATAGTGTTAATTATCTGTAGCTGAAGAAACTTGATAATGGTGTTGCTTTTATTTGCCTTTTTTGTTCTTCAATTATAAACTATTAATTCCGTATTCTGAGAAACCAAGTTAATTAATTTGATTGTAAGTGACCTTAGCGTTATTGATTCTATTTACAAACATTGATAAATAGTATCATGTATGGTAGGAAAGCAAATAGGAATAACATCAAGAGATAAGCTAATTGGTTTAAGTACTATCACAAGTCTGATTTAATTCATGCTTTCTGACTACTTAAAAAAATTATCTGTAATACGAGCAGATACAAAAGAGTACATTAGAAAAGGAGAATTTTAGTACAGAATGGATGGTGACACAAAAAATTTGTAATTAAAATTCATGCACAAAGGAGAAGTTTATTTGGAAGGTATGAACATATACGAAATCACAGTGAAAAAATAAAAATTTTCATTGTTTTTCATCAACAATTTAAATAATAATTTAACAAAAATAACGAAAATATTAATCCAAATGTTGATAAAATATTTGGTAAGCTATGATTTTTCATTTTATCATAATTAATAATCCTTTCTATAAAAATCAATGAAATTTTAGATTATGGAGATTAATGATTAATAGTCATATAAATTGCCAACTCATTTCACTTTTTCGACATACAGGCGGCCCTCGACTTTCGCACATTCTACTTTCGCACAATTCGCTATTTCGCACATTTTAAAAAATTCAACTTTGTAAGCCTTTGCGGTCGAATGTTCTTCCCTCTGTGGACCGACATAAAAGAGTCAACGATAAAAGGTGCATGGAAACAATTATGCCTACAAATGACGAACGATTTTACAAATTTTGAAGAAACACCGGAAACTATCACCAATGAAATAGTTAGTCTCGTGAATGAATTTAATTTGGACGTCAACAACGACGATGTTAATGAATTAATTGAATCTCACGCGGCACCACTGTCAAATGAATATCTAATTGAGCAACAATTGATTAACAATAAAATACACGACGAAAGTGAGGAAGAAGAAGCCGATAAAAACGTAAAGATTTTGACAATTAAAAATATGAACGAAGTCTTTATGCATTCAGACAAATTTTTAATTATTATGGAAGAATGCGGTCCCAATGGAGAACGTATATCTCAAGTACGTGGGGCGATACCAAAAGACACTGCGCGTTATAGAAATCTTTATTATGAAAAGAAAAAAAAAGGAGCTACTCAACTGACTCTTGACAAGTTTATAATGAAAACACCCGATAAATAAATAAATAAATACTTTAAAACACCGTTTTTGGTGCATACTTTTTTACATCCCTCTACTTTCGAACATTCAACATTCGCACACACTTTCAGGAACCAATTGTGTGCGAAAGTCGAGGGCCCACTGTATCATCTTGCAAACTGTTGAAGTTTTTCACTTTTACAGAACGGAAATCAGTTTTGCTTTCCAAAAGTTCTTTCTCTCCAAAAGCGGGTGAACCAAAACTCTCTTTGGTTCAGTCGGATTTAAAAAAATGGATTTTATTAATTTTATCATATTTATTATAATGGAGACAATGATGGAAATCAAGTGTATAACTGCGATATTCTACACTGAAAAGGGTCTTCAATCCGGGACCAAAATGTATGAAATTATAGTATACCTACATTTTATCTGGTCTAATTTAAAACTAACTATTATTCCTATATAAAGTATCAACATATACTTTAAGGGGAGATTGCGGTGTAACAGCTTTAAAAATAGGTGATTTTCATGAATTTCTTTTTGGAAAACTATTAATAATTCCCAAATAATCTCTTTTGGGATATGAAGCAGCATCCATGAAATATTGAAAAAAAATTTTTTCTTGCCATTTTCTGTATTATTTATTTAGTATTCATAATCCTGCCAAACACTTCCGGATTGTTGGTGTCTAGTATAGCACCTGTTACAAGCACCCGATAACTAAAAATGAGAAATTTTCTTAAAGGTAGATAGTTTATGCTGGGGTTATACCACTTGTTAAGAGAAAACATGAAGAATCAAAAAAGTCCTGGGGTTTTGAAGAAAAAATGAATTTTTTGACACAAAAATTGATTACATATTGCCACTAAAAATGTCGTTAAATAATATTAAATTAAATAATTCTATTTAAATTGTTGGTATAACCCCAGAAGAAATGTATATTGTTTGGATTAAGCCTTCTGTGAAGTTGATCGATTGATTAGTTTTTGCGCTATCCTAGTCACCGATTTGAAAAACGTAGATTCGAGATAATTGCGTTTAAACTTTTTGGCGAAGTTTTACGATACTTACAGCCGCTACTTAATTGCGATACTACTTTTGGAACACATTCTTGAAACATTGTATTTTTGAATTATGCAAAAAAAAGAAATTCGATTTTTTGAACCGCGATCCCCCCTTAATGAGTACAGTGCAAAATCTAAATACGTTAAATGTATACGTTGAGGAAGCAGTTAAGATTATTATAATGTATAATAGTAACTGTGTGGTGTTTAGTACATCTTACTTGAATTTATTTTGGTAAACTTTGGAAACATGCAAATGTTAAAGGTTTCATTTTGAAATAAGAAATTAATTCAAAAGTTGATTTCTTAAGATTTGCCTTTGGGTACCGGCCAGTTATTATTAACACTATCCCGTCCGGTGGCACCACGTTGGTGCCATGCGAAAACTATCGGGCAAGCGCCGGTGGTACCACGTTGGTGTCGTACATAAAGATTTATACTGGCGCCAAACTAAAGAATCCCGATCGGACGTGCGGACGGCCAAATGTTAATGTAATGTCACTGTATTAACTTTTGTGGGTTACGATCTCAAAAAATTACATGAAAGATTGTAAGATGACATGGAATTACAAGCGATTTTATTATACCATAGAAGTCTAGAAAAAAAAAAGAAAAAGAAATCGTGCAATACGAACCTCGTATAATGATGCCAGAGATTCCAACGTCCTGGCTCTTCGGGAACTGTATCGAATTGAGCTCTGCCGATCAAACTAGCATGCCAACATTAAATACATGTATATATGATTAAACAAACTATTTAACGGATGATATAGAAATTTATAGCATAATAATATCAAAGTACGGCCAGTAAATTATAACCATGATATAACAGCATTGCATTTCGTCTAACTATGGGTATCCGGTTCGTGCAAGAAATTAGTATAAAAGAAACTGTAATAATGTAATTAAGGTAGTCATTCTTCCCCAAAAGAATGTTCAGCAAATCCAAAGTACACACTGCGAGTCAATTAAGTTGATTCATATTGTCATTATTGTTTTATCGAAATTATAGCTTTCTTTGGTATAAGAAATTTTGTTTAAAAGTTTGAAACTTGGTTGTTTATAATTTTCTAATCTACTGAATTTTTATAATTTTTTAATCGAAAACGAACTCTTCGTTTTTAGTATGTTAATTTTTTTAATAAGGTAATATATGTATAATTATGATTTTTTAATTATATTAAATTATAATTTTTAAGATTAAAGTTTAATTCTTCAATTTTAATTCATCGAATCGTTTCAATTTATTAAAAAATTGTTATATTAAATTACATCAATAATTCTATTCTATAAATGTGAATATATTAATTATTTTTGTTATTAAATCAATTTATTTTATTGATATTAATTGTTATTAGACCTAGTAGAATTAATATTTTGTTACGTCGACATGGTTTAAGTTTAAATTCCTAATGTTTACTAATTTATTATCATAATTTTCAAATATCGTAAGTTGAAAATAAAATACACACACACACACATATATAACAAAAAAATATATTGTGTTTCATATTTATTTTCCACAATGGGGTAACTACCTTAATTAATCATTGTTTTCTTTCATACAAACGAAATTCTACTATTCTGTACAATATATATAAATATAACTTTAATTTATACGCTTGAGCAAAATACAAATAACTTCAAAGGTACAACTCTATATGGCAATAACCAGCATTAAAAGATAGACAATCTTACCGTTAAATTTCGACTACTCGCTCCTGTCGATCTTCCAAGATCATATAAAGCCTTTAACTGTTCCATTCCGGGAGCCGCAATGAAGATGACATAAGGCATGAATTCGGTGCTATTATGTAAGATTTTTAAAGCAGCAGGACTGCAATCGAGAACACACATTTTTCCCGCTCTTATCAACTCACGGATTGAATCGAGTTTTGTGCCATACAACTGACCTCCGTGTTCTCCATGTTCTAAGTACCGATGTTCTCTAATATCACGTTCCATGGATTCACGATCGGTGAACCAATAACTTTTGCCATCCTCTTCCAGAACACGGGGTGGTCTCGAAGTATCTGGAAATATAGATAAATATTTTGGTATAATATTTATAGTTGTTATAATTTACTTGCAACTTTTATTTGGGGTTTTTCCTTTAGTCGTAATATATTAAGGTATTTGTTTCCCAAAATCAATTGATTCGACAAAATTCTTAAACTTTGCATAAATATAGTATTGCTATAAATAAACACTTATGCTAAATTTCTGGAAGATTTACCGTTTAGTTTCCTAGATATCAGGTGCGCAACTAAGTTCCCGGGTTTTTTTCGATCAAATAAAAATTGAAATTTCAAAAATAATACAAAAAATGGTTTATTCAAAATATCGGCCATCACTAGCTATACACTTTTGCCATTTATCTGGCAATACATGAATACCGCGACGATAAAACGACGTGTCTTTTGAGTGAAACCATTCATCCAACCAATTTTTAACTTCTTCAAAGTTTTTTAAATGCACCCCTGCCAAACCATGCGCCATCGATCGGAACAAATGGTAATCTGAAGGCGCTAGGTCTGGCGAATAGGGCGGGTGCGGTAGTAGGTCCCATTGCTGATACATTGGCGAGTAACATTTAATGCTTCTGCAAGTTGATCTTGTGTTTGCGTATCATCTTCATCCAATAACACTTGCAGATCGGCGTCCTCCATTGTTTTTGGTCTTCCGGAGCGCTCCTTGTCTTTAATATCGAAATCGCCACTTTTGAAGCGTTTAAACCAATCCTCGCAAGTAGTTTTCGATGGTGCATGTTCGCTGTAGGCTTTCTCAAGAAAACGACGTGCTTCAGCAGCAGTGTTTTTCAAGTTAAAATAAAAAAGCAAAACTTCCCGCAAATGCTGTTTATTTGGCACAAAACTCGACATTGTTATTGTTAGAAATAAACTTTTGCGTAGCAATATTTTTTAGTATTATAATTGGTAATTGTTTGGAGATGTTTACAATATAAAACCAATTCAAATTCACGCATGTATTACGACTACACGTGACGCTAGCGCAATCTCTTGTGAAACCCGGGAACTTAGTTGCGCACCTGATATATGTAATTCAATTCGTGATTTTTCGATATGACTCTAATCAAGGAAATAACAACAAAAATGAGTAAATTTATCTTTTTTTCGTTAAATCATATGAATTAGACGTATTTTTAACAAAGTTATGATTTTACAGTTTTTGTTTTTTAATTTTTACACAATTTTATTACTTTTTTAGTATGCACTCTTATGAAACAATTCGTTAACACAACTTTTATCAGAAAACGCGATTCGAGAGAGGTTCAAAATTTTGTGTGTACAAAGTATTTACATTGACTAATTACATATTTTAATTGAGGATCAATTTACCGTTTGTAAACAAAGTTATACTTGTCGAAAGTTGGAGTTATACTCAGAATTTGTAATCGTTGAAAGTACAGTGTGAGATTTGGCAACGTTGTAAGATTTGTACATAAGTGTATATATGTATAGATATATCTTTGAATAACTTCGCGACATGTCAACATATTGTTTCTCGCGCGGGTAGAAACATGGAAAAATATATATGAAGCTACTTTATTATAATATTGTTAAATTACAAAAAATTTATAACCGGTTCGCTGTCGAAAGGTAGGTTACGTTGTTCTTCACGTTTCTTTGCCAAACCCTCACTACACTTTTTCTTCTGCACCAATACCTTATTTTTGATAAATCGACCTTTATATCCAGTTTGTGATGACATTTTTGTTTTCTCGTTTTGATTTTCGTTAATTAAATTAATAGTAAATGTCACGAATGAGAAATCGAAACATTGATGTGAATATTGACACTGATATAGAATTGATCGTTAAACAGCATTGCCAAATCTCAAGACTACGTAAAACAACCAAGCAACTGTTATCGCTTGACCTTCGTAGTTGGGAAACAAATACCTTAATGACATTTTGGGGTATTTAATTTTTTTTATTATTATACCTATTATACGCTAGGCAAGTATCTCTTGTGGCGCCGCCAGTTGGCAGAAAATAACAACTTTAGGGTAAGAAATGGCTTCCATACCACATGTCAACTTGTGTCGAAATGTCAACAGTGCTTACCGAAAATTCTTGAAATAATAAAAAAAATGTCATCAAATCGCAATTGTTGTGTCGTGAGGTGTAATAGTGTTGAGATAAAAAGTAATGGTGAACATTTTTATACTTTTCCTGATCGAACCACTAATTTTTCGATGATTGTTATCGATTATTTCCTTCACCTCACTCACGTGAAAACTTTTCACTAATTTTGCACCTTTTGAGATACTTTTGGGAGAAAAAATGCTTCAATTTACTGGCTGGAACCCGTTTGTAATTGCGCGTGAATGCCATAGGGCGGCGCAGCAATCGACTCAGAGTGATACTTGCTTAGCGTATATGTTAGAACAAAGTAAAAACAATTTGGAATTTCAGTTGTAAACGTTAGGATGTCCCATATGTTTCTTCCGCGCCACGTTATGTATGACCTCGAGCCAGAAAGGAAAAAACTTATGGGACACCCTAATAATAAAACAAGTTATGTCGCTTACACGGTACAATTGTGCCAAACTTTTCTGGGTCACTGTTGATCAGTCGATTCTTTAAGGTTCTTCTACCAACGCCTCTAGGTCCCACGAGAGCGAGTGTCTTACGTCTAAATGGAGGCATTCTGGCAACTTCCTCATATAAAAGAAGTTCGGCACTATCAAACTCTCCATTCGACTTAGACTGGTACATCTTTCTCTTCTTCTTTTTGGAAATTCTTGTGCCGCAAATACTAATTTTGTGAACAAAATCCGCTTCTGGAGGCACAAATGCCTTCCGCCGTTCTTCCAGCTCCAACGATGGGACAAGACCAGCTGGTCCTAATCCTTCTCCTTCTACTCTTCTTGCTTGCCACCAATTTGGATCTGCCTGATCGACGATTTGAAGAACGTCGCCTTTTTGAAAAGCAAGTCCAATCTGTCTGCATGGCAACAATGTGTCTTCCGATGGATCATAATCGAATAAGGCCCTCATGTAACACTGCAATGAATGATATGATTATGATTTGAATTTTCTAATCTACTTGACTTTTATAATTTTTTAATCGAAAACGAACTCTTCATTTTTAGTATATTTTTTTTAATAAGATCATATATGTATAATTATGACTTTTTTAATTATATTACATTATCATCTTTTAAATTTTATCCGATTACAGCTTTATTCTTTAATTTTGATTCATTGAATTGTTATATTTATAATAATTGTTATATATACCATTAATATAATTAATTTTATTAATTATATCACTAATTCTGTTTTATAAATGTGAATATATTAATTTCATATTTCTTTTTTATTAAAGGGTATAGCCGATTAAGGGGGTCAAAAGTGCCCCTAAACCAAATTACATGTACAATGGGTCATTCGATAGCTTTTCGAAAAAGATTCATTTGTGCCAAATTTCAGCTCTGTATCTCAACCTGGGGGCCAGTAATGGGCAAAATTCGAAAATCTTGTTTTTGCCCAATTTGGCCCATGCTATGGTGAGAAAAAATCAGAAAAAAATCAGAGACATTTCGGTTATAGGGACACATATTACAGAATTTTTACAGATTTTTTAACCCAAAATTGAAGTCGTAAAAAATCTAAAACGTAAAAAAATTTCGAAAAATGCCCATTTCGAATCGAAGGAGTCGCGGAACTATAATCATATTTTAAGAGGAAATGCATATTCATATTACTATTGTTCATGAATTTTTTCAGATTTTTGGGTTTGGTGCGCCATAGTTAAAAAAAATAAAAACCAATATTTTGCCCCAAACCTGAAGAGAATTACAAACTTACTGTTGATTTGATTAATCTATTCCCATCGGTTGCGATTCCAGGTGCTAATTTTAGGGACAAATTTTCCTTTGCTTCTTGGATCGCCTGTTGTAATTCGTCTGGAGTATGAACTTCTTTTCCATTAACTTCCATGATGACTTCACCAGGCCTGAGAAGACCCTGACGCGCTGCCGTACTTTCACCAAGTATTCTAGCTATTATTAAATTCCCAGACTCATCCACTTGCACTGTTAGGCCCTACGGTACACAAGAAACGGTTTCATTACTATACAGCCATTGGATTTTTTTTAAAGTACTTCTCCTGTTACAATCAAGTCCAAAAGTATAGATCCAATGCAATTTAGGATAGCTTCATTATTTTGATATGACTATGGTTAGAAATTTTTGACCCAGTGTGTACAAAATATAACGATGGACTATGGTTAGCCCTTAAATTCAATATCAACACGATGACTGCCAGGATAAATTTACGTGACTCCCTATTCACGCCGCGTGGGTCGTAATGGTATACACTATTGCATTTGTCATAACCAACGCGGCCTGAACGGAAAGTTTAGTGTCGACATGGCAGTCAACGTGCTAAAGAGTCATATCTTGACAGTATCTGGTTAGACTTTCAGCTAAATACACTACCGGTCAAAAGTTTGGGTCCACTTGCATATTTCATTAACATTGGGAAGTGGACCCAAACTTTTGACCGGTAGTGTATATTGAAATTTGTATAAGCTATGATTTTTAAAAAATGAAAATAGGCATTTTTCACGTCTCTTGCGTTGGGAATTTTTATTTCACATTGAAAATTATATTTCATCTTTATAAACAATATTGCTTCATAATCGTTTATGCTTATTCTATAAAAAAAATTATGTAATTTTAATGAAATGTGAACGTTACGAATTGGATTTGATTCAAACAATCGAGAAAACTCGTGTTTTCTTGCCACGTATTAAATAATTTTGAAAATAATTAGAAAATTTGAATTTTGACCACTTTGACTGCTTGGTCCCTTTAAATAGTATAGTTATATATTTTATAATACCAGTGACTCATCGGGTTGTCTTCGAAGACCAACCACCCTTACAGCCTCACTTCTCTCCTCAGAGGGCATGGTTAAAATTGATGAATTGGAATTTGATGTAGCACGACTTTGAGCTACCAAATCGTGTGTCTCAAGAAGTGCTTTGAAATGCGAACTTCTTAGTAGTGACACCAATTCCCGGGCGTCTTCGTTCTCAGAAGTAGAAAAATTGCGACAAACTTCTTCCACAATGTCGTGGACGGTGGGGTAAGTTGGTTCTAGCGTTACCGGTTGTTCTTCTAGACGTTCCTGAACCTGGGTAATAAGAGACAAGTGTTAGTAAGAAATTAATTGCCAGTGAACACTAAATGTAAATGTTACGTTACACAGGAATCACAAGTTACATTATTTTTGTTACATTTGTTCCAATAAAATAAATATTTCATGTTACCTGGAAATCCATAAAAAATTTATTTATTTTTTTTAATTTTTATTCTGTATTGGAACAATAACGTAATAAATAAACAAGTTTTGTTGACATTTTCATTGTCAATAATACAATTTACCCAGTAAAATGTTTCCGCTACTATTGTAGCAGAAACAATGGCATTTTTATATAAAGAATTATTTTATTGATTATTAGTAAATCATAAAAATGATTTTTTGTTAGGCAGGAAACAATGGAATTTTACATTCCTCAGAAGTGTTCCGATAAAACTAATTACTTTTACTACCAGTGTGCAAGAAGGTCAGCGTCCAATTTTCTATTCCAACAAACCTTAATTCCCTCACAACTTTTTCACCCAGCGTTAATTAGGTCATAGGGCAATCGAGGTTACGAATCACTGTGTATGACTAACGTTTAAGATTATCCGAGTCGTTAGAAGATGAGCAATCCCATTTTTTTATGGAATACGTGACGGAAATTGAGTTTCGTTTCCTTATTCCCGGCAACGTATTTTAATACTACATCACACTAAGGAATTTTACGACACAAGGCGTAGCGACAGTCCAGGTACGCTCGACTTCTAAATTACTTTTCATAATAAAATAAATGCACTTAATGCCTTAAACTATAATATCATTGCATTGAAATATAGCTACGAAAAAAATTGAAAGATAAAAAAATTCATAATTATGGTTTTTTTCGGTATAAGAAAAATTTTTAAAAAGTTCGAAACTTGGTAGTTTTTAATTTTCTAATCTACTTGACTTTCATAATTTTTTAATCGAGAACGAACTCTTCATTTTTAGTATGTTAATTTTTTTAATAAGGTAATATATGTATAATTATGATTTTTTATTATATTAAATTATAATTTTTAAAATGTTATAAGTATAAAAGTATAATGGTATAAGTGTTTAATACTTCAATTTTAATTCATTGAATCGTTTTAATTTATTAAAAAATTGTTATATTAATTATATCAACAATTCTATTCTTCGACTTCTAAATTACTTTTCATAATAAAATAAATGCACCTAATGCCTTAAACTATAATATCATTGCATTGAAATATAGTTACGCAAAAATTGAAACATAAAAAAATTCAAAACTTCAAAAAATGATAAAAGAAATGGGGTAAACTACCCAGTAATTGACCGCATGCCAGTGAATAACCATTTCACAAACAAATGTAAATTATCAGCTTTGAAATGAGTAAACGTTTAAGATCTGATTTATTTAGAGCTTCAATTTTCCATATTTTCGTGTACCTGTGATAAACAAATAGTAATAAATATTGTAATATTCTTATTGAGAATATTCCACAAGTATTAGGTCATCTATTGGGCTTTTACACGTATTGCACTTTATAATTAAATTGAAAGTAATTGCGATAACAATATGTAACTGTTTTTACAAATCTCTAAGGAAATATTAATTATTTATGCAATTTTAAAAATTGTTTCATTATTATAGATAAATGTATTCAAAAGTGACATTAAATATACGTAAACTCAACAATTCAGTCATTCACTGGGTATTTTATTATACAAGAAATTGTAAACGTAAAAAATTGAATATCAAAACAAAACAAGACTGAAAGACTCACATATGCATATTTCAAGTCTGAATCTACAACTATAATACATTCTCATAATGTATATTGTAAACTATACAAACCGATACTCTGCATATGATGCAATGTATGATGCAATGTATGTATTCATCCAATAATTCTAATTTCCAAAACTCAAGTACTACTCGCGAATGCTTTGAATCCCTTTAATATCGAAGTACCTATAAGTACCTTTTTCATACTTGCAAGTACTCATTCTACCCATTCTGGCTTTGATGCCAACTTGTTTCAGATGAAAAAATTTTAAGTATAGTCATTGAAACATTATTGCCTTCGAGTAATACTTGAAACTAATGGAATAGAATATGGGGTATTGAAATTGGCTCTATCGGATTCATGAATACCTATTACATTTGATCGCAACCCCGTAGCTGTAATACAAGTTGTGGGGAATATGGATAGAACACTATCCGTCTAATTAGTTGGCTAATTCACGGGATATGAGAGTGGCCTTTATCATTTTTCATATATTCCATAATTATATCTTCAAAGAATTTTACCTGAATTTTAATTCACCCCATTATACTTTTTGTATAATAATAATGATGATAATAATAATAATAATAATAAAAATAATAATAATGGTAATAGTAATAGTAATAACAATAACAACAACAATAACAACAATAATACAAGTTAAATAACAATACTATTAATATTAGTATTAATATTAAAAATATTATGAATAATAATAATAATAAGAGTAATTTATTAAAATACTAAGGGTCATGCTGATGCGGACTCCATAAAATAATTATAAAAATATAGATAATACAAACACAAATAATAAAAAATATTGATTTTTGTTCAGAATAGCAGTAGAAAAAGCTACCTACTATAGTCGTACCATAATTTGATAGCCTGGTATAATATTTTTGTACATTTCAACAAAAGCAGCTCCAAATAACATACTTCAAGATTACTCGAATGTAACGTTAGACTATTCATTAGAAGTTTCTCCTTGACAGTCACTGTCAACGTCACTCAAAGACTTAGAAGTTCACCCTACAATTACGTATACACTTGCGTGATTTCCAACTGAATTACAGTAGGACCTGGTTATAACAATCTCTTCGGAACCAAATAAACTCCTTATAACAATCCTCTCAATTCCCACTCAGCGTGGCTATGCATGACTAGGTTATAAGCTTAACGCGCAGGAGTATGCCCAGAAGAAAAATTTTCTTTTTCATTTTTGTTTATTGTGTAACCTCAAATGTAATATGTATTGAGATATTTTGACATATGCAATTTGTAAAAAATAAATATATATTGTTTCTTCAGTTTTTCGACCTTAAAATGATTTATTTCAAAATTGTGTTGACTTCTCGACAACTAATACCCCAGTGAACACAAAATGCAAATGTTACATTACACAGGAATCACAAGTTACCTTCTTTTTGTTATATTTGTTTTACAGCATAATGACATAACAATTTATTTCTTATGTTACGTGATAATTGTTTACCTTCCTGTTGCATATGAGTTATATATGAGGGTTACTTTTATGAGACCCAACGTCGTTACTCATATATTATGTATCAGTTATGTATTTATGTTACTTTAATTGGATGTAACATTGCCGATTACGTATAAGCAATAAGGGTTACTCTAACTGAATGTAAACTTGTTACTCTTACGTGATGTAGTAGTTATTTATCGGACCTTACTTGATATATACAATGCGAACCTTTTTTAAAAATTTTATCATTATAAATATAATAGTTATTATATAACAAAATAATAACAAGCCTCATAGGTTCAATGTAATTGAACTTTCGAGGTGGGAGCTAGAAAGATTGTTCTCGGGAGGTAATTTTGCGCACTATACAGGGGGATTGTTATAGAGTGAAATTGTTATAGCGAGGTCCTACTACTAGCGTTCATCGATCGTAATTGAATTTCATTCGAAATTCGTAGACCCCACTTAGGACGATTCCGTGTTCGAACACCAGATGTCAGCCCCTTTGCTTTTAATTGCCAATATGTACAAATTTAATCTACACCGCATATGCCCATTCTGAACTTCAACAAAGATAAAAATTCACAGCTGGAGGTTATGTTATGAAACATTTGAGGGGAAGTACATTCCAACTGACAAGTCCTATAGGTTCAATATGATTGGTCGATAAACATTCGAGGTGGGAGCTCGAAAGATTGTTCTCGGGAGGTAATTTTGTGCACTACAGAGAAGGATCGTTATAAAGTGAAATTGTTATAGCGAGATCCTACTATTAGCGTTCATCGATCGTAATTACATTTCACTCGAAATATTGATTCATCCTCTATTTATTTACAATAAATGGAAATTCAATTTCGTGAGAATTGCAATAATACCGTGAAATTTTTTCAGAATATTATTTCGACACCGATCACCGATAAACTTCACGTATCGACATAAGAATCTGCCCTAAATGTTTACAATTTTAGCCAACAAACGTTTGTCACGCTGCTTTTGCTTCACGCATTTTTTAGCGATGCCGTTTTACTTTGACTCGTACGCAGACGTACTCACGGAACGTAATATTGGGGTCACCACTTGCGTGTGTGGCTGGCTCACCCGGAGGACAGACGCAATTCCAATATTCGCCTTTCGGAACTTCAAAAACGTGGAATCAGATTAAACGTAATATCTTTGCTCGAGGATCCATTTGCACGAAAATATCGATTACGAAAACACAGAGCGGAAATGCAGTAAGTTAACGAGCTTCTGGATGCCGAGGTAACGTCAGAAAAGTGCCGCGCCTACTAACGTTCCTTCCCCTCGAGCCTCGACACGGGCAGCTAGCTTGTTCTGCCAGTTCTTTCTGAAACAGGTGGGGGCCCTCCTCTTGGTTGTGTGGTATGCTGTCCTTGTGCAGTACGGCGCAGCGCTGTATCTTTTGCTGACCGCACCTTCGTCATGTTCGCTTTTCTAATACCTCTACACTTTCTAAAAGGAACATTCTTTGGAAAATCTCAAATTGGGAAACAAAAGGACCTGTTGTACCTATTATACTTCCAGACAAAAGGAACCAGGTAATATGAGGCAGCTATGAAATTGCCAGACTGATTAAATGAGCCGTTTATTTTGAGAGTGGCCTAAGACCAGTTTTTTTTTAAATTCTCCAAAATGTTTTTTTTTTACAACTGATTCCTAATGGCACGTGTTACTACAGTTAACAACAAAAAAAACTAAAAAAAATGGACTTGGGCCACTTTCAAAATGAACGGCTCGAATAATTTTACTCTATTTTATTTGTTGTAATATTAGAAATGCAGTAGCTGTCCCTTTCGATATACTTCCTACTTGACTAACGCATCGCTGGAGTTTTGTTTTCCACAGGTCCAAGGCTCGCGGCGAATCAATTTTTGTCGGTTGTTTCAACGTACCTGCCGTTTCTTTAATTTCTCTATTTCTAGTATTTATTATGCCTTGAAAGATAGCGAGGCAAGGGATACATAGAGAGGAGAACAAATTTTTTATGAAGATATGTATATATTAGGGTGTCCCGTAAGTTTCTTCCTTTCCAGCTCGAGGTCATACATAGCGTGGCGCGGAAAAAACTTATGGGACAACCTAATAGTCAGGAAAAAAACAAAGATTTTTACTGAAGAGGATCTGCAAAAAGATCGATACGTTTAAACTTCTTATTATTAACAACAGCTTGTTGAAGAACGAAAAAAATAATAATGAAATATGATTATTTTAAGGCTTAAAACAAAAATCAGTAGAGTATTTTCGCAGTAAATTTGGGGAAGTAGAAAGAAAAAGGAAAGGTGACAAGAAAAGCAACTGACAATGAGTAAAACTGTCAGAAGCTCAAAGACAAAAATAATTTCAACACTTTGCCGTCCGCACGTCTGACCGGGATTCTTTCGTTTGACGCCGGTATAGATCTGTATGTACGACATCAACGTGGTGCCACCGACGCTTGTCCGATAGTTTTCGCATGGCACCAAAGTGGTGCCATCGGACGGCATAGTGTTAAACAAAAAAAATGTTGATAAGGTATGCGTCCTTTTCCTGGTTCAGCAGAAATTGAAATAATTTGGATTTAAAGGACGAAAGGGAGTTCGAATTTGTAATTAAAGAACTTTGAGAAACTTGCTGTTCTAACAAAATAAATAACACAGTCCTGCGTCGAACTATTGAACAATGAGGCGGAACAACGTTCGTAGAGATTATCTAGTTTTACAGAAAATTTTACAAATCTATTACCTACGTATGTCAGCTTCAGCTGTAATTTACACTGTAAGGTGTAGTCTCACACTCCCCGTTGGCAAACTGGGTCTTTTACGTACACTAATAATTTTTTCGTTGTTTTCGGTTTTCGAAAAATTTTGAAAAAAATGTGTTACGTCTAGGAACAGAGGAACGCTCTTTTTTTAGGGAACAAAGTAGCTTTATGTTCCCAGGGATAAGAGCATGCGTCAAAATGGGAGGCGTTAAATGAAATGAAGCGAATGTTTTAGTAAGAATAATATAAAGATTTATCGGAAAAGAAAAGGCTAATCAGACTTGGGATTAAATGAAGGAATCGGAACACCAGATACTAGTGTAACGAGGGGATAACCTAATGGTAAACCAGATCCTAGTTCTCCAATAGGTTTTGAGGATGAATTTCCGCGACCAGATACTAGTCACAGAACTTCAGGAAGGGCAAAGATAAAAAAACTAGGTACTAGTTCTAAGATCTTTGGGGTGCAGATGATCTTAGTAAACCAGATACTAGTTCACCAAGACCAACTGGAGGGAAATTTAAGAAAAGAAAAGAACAAAAATTTAGGCTTACTTTTTAAAGTTCTTTCCTGAATTTTATTTTCAAAGTTACGTTGAGGGTTGATTCTATTCGGTTGGAGGTCCAAAACAGAGTAAGCGAAGTACAGTGTGTCCGGGTCGCTTATAAAGGCCAAAAATCGTTTTCTGTCTCTTAGAACTAAACACATCTTAAATGTTGTCCGTCTTTTTTAACTATCGCCCTCTTCGTTTTAAACGGAGTTTGTGTTTTGTCCTGCCTTGTCTATTTTCCTATCCTTTTCCAAAAGAAAAATATCTCTTTCCAACTTTCAAGTACTAGTGTAGTGGAGGTTTGTTTGTCTTTATAAGTTTTACGACTTTATGAGCACCATAGATCTATAAGGAAATGCATGGTGTCGTATGCTAGGCTATTGGAGAAAGAAAGAAAGAACCTCTTGACTAGTGTCTGTGTCTCGTACGTAGAGTACGTAGGTCAGAATGGTATGGTGTTAAAATCTATGTTGAAAAAAAAGGTATCCTACACTGCATTGGGAGAGAGAGATGTTTCCTTGCTAAAATTTCTAAAAAATAATATAAACAAAATGAATGAGTTTTGTCGTAGGACGTAACAAGTGTAAAATACTTCTTGAAGTCTCTACCTCGTTATTCACTCATTTATTTACTCAAATGTTTCCAAGCTTTATCGGCAAAGATATAAATTCGGCGGGAAGTATCTGCTAAAAAAAAAAATTGGATTTCGCAGTGGCTGTAAGCGACCCAGGATACCTTCGAAGGGTAAACATGCAGAAAAATAGGATTGTTCTTTATTACAATACGGTATTTTCGGAAATGTGAAAAATTTCACGTCACAATATTTTTTACTCAAACCTACTCCCTACTGCTCGAAACGAGAGAAACGCGACGGGTACGCCACTGTCACAATTGCACACGTTAGTTAAAGTGACTCGACTCCCACTCTAATCCCTTTCTTTCTTATCAACACATACAAAATACGCATTGTATACCCGGTACTTGTCTGAAGTCACAATATATGTATATGAGCATATTAATGTTTCATGTTTTGACACTCGAAGTACACAATTAAGGCCATGTTGACAATAACGTGGAACTACTACGATCTCCGCTCGGTTACAAAATCTGGGTGCGCAATGTAAAAAAAAAGGTTTGAATTTTAATATATAATTATGAAATTTGAGAAACTTGGATGGTGTCTCGAATTTAAGATAGTCTAATTGGCAGGAGAGAGAGAGAGAGAGAGAGAGCGCATGATTTGAGTGTAGAATTACCTCCCAATAACAATCTTTATAGCTCCTCCGGGGAAAGATTGTCGACCAATCACATTACCCACAAGACGCGTCACTTGAAATTGGCTTCCCTTGAAATAATAGATATTTCCCATGCACCGATACATTGAGGCTATTGTTGATTTACGCATATTTAACCTCACCGGTTTCAGTCTCTTCCATTTTTTAACCACTACTTCTACCAAATGTGTCAAAAAAACATCCTTCAGAATTTTAATTTAGAATTATTTTCGAGGTTTAACACGTCAAATGCTACGTTAGACTAGACTTTCCGTTCAGGCCGTGCCGGTTATGACAAATGCAATACCATATACCATTGCGACCCACGCGGCGCGAATAGGTAGTCGCGTAAATGTGACGTAGTTCACTTACTTGAATTCACGTAACGTGTTAATTTAATCTTCTTTTTGAAATCCACAAACGGGAGGTGCTTAGTAGAGTAATTACGCGTCTGTGAAAAATTTGGTATTAACACTACGTCATCCGGTGGTACCACGTTGGTGCCATGCGAAAACTACCGGGCAAGCGCCGGTGGCACCGCGTTGGCGTCGTACATAAAGATTTATACCGGCGCCAAACGAAAAAATCCCGATCAGACGTGCGGACGGCAAAGTGTTACTCGGGAAAATCTATTTTAATTATAATTCTATATTTTTGCTTTTAGATTTTTTATTACGTTTAATTAGCGCAGTAAAAATAGTGTTAAGAAGGTTCTACCGGTACATAACTAGTCAAAGCAGAGTAGCTGTCTGCTAGTTGTCAGCTTTTGCTTGACTTCCATATTCTGACTCATGGGTCTGGTAACGCGGCACTATTTTATCACATTTTATTTTTGTTTACTTTCCATGTGAAATTTGGTTATAACAAAATGAGTCAAAAACAGCAAAACTTTTTTTGGAAAGGAAAAAGAGTTACTTATAAAGTTTATAAAAAGCGGTGTCACCAGCAACAAATTGGGAAAAATATACAAAAAATATTTAAAGAAAAGCTTGACGCGAATAATCTCAAAAATGCAACAAACTGTAAAGTTATTGAAGGCCGCAGAATAGTTCATATCCAAACACTTGCGAAGCAACTAATTTGCAAAAACTGCAATTCTATTCTTTCCCTTAAGGACATTGTAAAAGAAACGAAAATTGGCCTCGCTTCAATATTATAGCTGTGATTATCAAATCAAAGAAAATAAAAGAGGTTAGTTTTATAATTTAAAATGTTATGTTTTTGTAAGTTTGTGATTATAGATGATCATTAAAGGAAATAAAAGAGGTTATGATTTAAGACGGTCTTGATTTAAAATGTTTCTATTTAAAATAAACGTAAATATTTTAGCACCTGTAAAACATAAACATTATAGCAGACGAAGGACAGTGACTACTGAGTGACAGAGATAGCGCATGTGCGCGCATGTATATCGAATGCAAAGTTGTCAAATCTTCTAAGCTGTGATCGTCGATGAAAATCATATGTAGTTATTTATTTTTAATAACTTTTGCAAGCTGTGAATTATACTTTTTCAAGGTGCAATGTTTTTTTTATTTATTCTTATATCACTACAAATTTTGTCAAAATAATTTTAATTTTTGTTCATTTGATATCCCGACAATAACGCGAGTTTCCATAAGATTCAATGTAAAAATTGGTAAAATAAAATTATTTATTTCTCAGTTCTGGGGCTGTGTAGCCTCACAAAAATTTAGTTACAGCTTTTAAAAGATATTATTGACCAGTGTGTAAATTTTCATCAACTTCTCAATTTTTAATCTATTAACGGTAAAACTTCCTTAAATGTTTCACACACTTCTCCATGAAGTTTCATAGATCGCATTTTTTACAGTGTGAGAATCTGGGGTTGGTATTTGCTATTGCTTCTGAATAAGAATATACACTTGAACATATGTAATTATCTGTATCCGGAGCAAAATTTAATTCGTAAAGACGCTTTATGAATATTAATAATCAAAAGTGCGGTATCTTCTTAAGTTGGATTTCTGACACGTTTCCGTAACGTTATGAATACGAGGCTTTGCATAACGTTGCAGTCTGTGCGTGCCAGCGTAATTACGCCTACTGTGAACATAAGCTTAGTCGTCGACGACATATGCACGGGTCGTGTGTGTCATTGAGGTTCTGATGTGTCAATTAATCAGGGGTCATGGTATCAAAGTTAGTTATTTCCCCTAGAAGTGAGACATCACTAGCGACCGTGGCACCGCCTAAGTTTTACACACTTTTTTTTATTTTCTTTTCTTCGTTTCATTGTTTCATGTATCGTTGCCATTCGAGTTTAAACCCTCGGTGCAGATAAACCAGATGCACCCTTCCCTGCATTCTTCGACCACGACTTTTAGGCACCGGATGTCAGAAGACACCTATTATGCAACTACCTGCTCGTTGTTGGTAGTTTACCTGCGACCAGAATAATGACATGTGGGCTTGGGAAAGGAATAAGAAACACGTGCATACTTTTCTCTAACTTGAAAAGGATCCCTTGAAATGCAGAACCTTAGATCTACAGTCACGATAGGCAACGAGAGTCAAAATCGTCACCAATCCTGAAAATCCGATCTCAGGCCTAGAGTCGGGCGATAATTGGTTAGATAGACGGTCACTTCATTTTCGGACCAATAACTGGCCCAATGCAAACTAACCAACTTTTGACACATCAATGCTGGGCCGATACACGGCCCAGAATCGTTTCATCCGTTATCAAATAAATGATTCTCACAATCAGTTTTTAAGGAGGTTGTACCGTTTTCAGAATTAACATTGAGAATTTGATAAAATTTCAACCACTGGTCTGTTTTTATGTAATAAAGCTTCAGTTAAAATTTTGAGATGGCTCAGAGCCTAGAAGCCGAGAAAATTGTAATTTCATTTAAGGTGGTCGTTTCAAAAATGACAACTATTCAGATTGTCACATAACTTTGAAAACTTAAAATTTACATCTTAATACACATTTCTGTTAAATATGGGTTCAGTTTACCGTTTAATTAACTAGATATAATGACTCAAAGTTCGTGATTTTGCGTGTCATTTAACACGGGGCTTATGGCAGTCACCGGAAGAAACGAGATTCTTTTGTCTGTAAAATAGTTTCTACAATACATATTGAAACCAGAAATTAATGTAAAGTAGATTAATACCTGTAGATTAACATATTTCAAGTTTGGAAGACTCGTCCGTTTAGTACCAGAGCACTATGCGTTAGAAAATGAAGTCGACTACGATATTTTTTCGTACAAACATGTGTCTCGGGAACGTGGCAACGTCGCGTATAAACATGGTCGTTACGCGGTATTTTGAAAAAGAACGGGTGCTTCAAATGTAACAAATAAACACATTTTTCTCTTCAATTATATTTTTCAGGAGTAAATCCATTTGACATTTTTGGACCCTCATATTCTTGCTAAGTATTTGCAGGTTTACTATACGATTCCCATCACACGAGAATTTTTCCTCGATCGGATTGAGGTTATGCCATTTCGTTTTCTGTGACGTACGTAAACACGCGGAAAGTAAAGGAATACTCTATCTCTCTCACTCGTAATCGTTTCGTTACCTAACCTGATGGACTTCAAAATACGACGTTGCCGTGTACTTGCTTTCACAACTACTACGTTGCATAAAATATTATTTGAAAAACTAATTACATCAATTACTACTTTTCTTTTCTTACAAATCGATATAAAATAATAATCTAAATAATTTTACTATAGAAAATATATCGTTATAATAATACTTTCTTTACTTGAGTTTTATTTTGACTAATACAGTTGGTAAAGGATCACCTTAACATGTGTTCTTATGGGAAAAATCACTTTTTCAACGATATTTAAATAATTAACATTCAGATCTTCGTGAAAAATTAACGAGCGGTAAAGGATATTGTCCTAATCATTTATCAATTATCATAATGTACGTTCAAAGCTTGTTAGACTAGGAAATCATCAATTCTCATCCAAAATATATAACCGAGAGTAGGAAAACGAAAGTCTGGCAACGTTGCATCTGCGCTCACTTTGCGCGGTATCCAGTTCATCTGACTTATGTTTTTGCTCGAATATTTTTCTAATATTTTTTCCAATCTGAGACTGCTGAACTCTTTTCTTGTACACTTTCTCGGTCGCTCTTTTGCCTTTCCAGAAAAAATCCTTCTCGTGTTTCACTCATATTTTGACAACTGGTTCGTAGAAAAAGCAACATACATAGTAAACGAAACGAAACACACGCGCCATATACTAACGCAGGTGCACGCGGGTCGTAATCGTAGTGGACCGTGTGCTTTGTTAAGTTGCCAAATCTACGCTCGCAACTACGAGAATCAAAGAGAAGTATATTTGGGCGCTCAATGGATGAGCTATATACCGATACAACCTCCTTAAAATCACAAGAGATTGCACGTGTTCACTGTGAAGAGTGTAAAAACGGTGTGGGGTGAATATAGGCTAATATAGATCTAAAAAGGAACTGCTACGTGGATCAAAGATCGTTACAGTTAAACCGCGGGAAGATTCAAAATACATTGTTAAATTTTTAAGGGGTAAAACCTCTCTAGGATTTTCAAAAAATCGATGTTTTTTTTTTGCTTAAATGATACTTTGGGGTCATAAAAACAATATGTCATTTAATTTATAGTGGAAAACAAATGATAAAAGGTTAGAGGTAAACAAAAATTTCAAGGATTAAAGTGTTCATAAAACTTTAAACGCGTTTTTCTCGAAACCACTTTTTCCAAACTGGGAGGACGGATTTCTCGGAGACTATTGCATGGATCGATTTGACATTTTTACAGTAGCTTCACAACAATATTCTCTTTGGAAGTACATAGCCGTTTTTCGATTGAATGTAAACTTTTTTTTATAAACAATTTATAGCTCATTTTTAGGTCAAAAAGTAGATTCATTTCTTAGAAAGTGCATCACTTCCACAAATTTTGTTTAAAAAATAAATCCCTACGTACTTCCAAAGCCAATTGTATATAGATTATAATTTTTTTTAATTTTTTGATCCATGACTCATATACCTCGAGAAATCCGTCCTCCCGTGGCGGTGTTTTCAAAAAAAGCTGTTTTCAACGACGGGCTCTGCCGCCGCCATTTTATACGAAAATGACAATACAAAAATTGTTTTTCCCAATTCAATATGTGCTAAAAAAAACCCTCTGAAAATAAATTCTATTCAGTTCGTCATACTCCCAAAATAAATTGTGAAATTTAGGTCTTTTTTTCTACCTCTAGAGTGGTTTTACCCCTTAATTGAAATTAAACTGATTTTTTCACATCATATATATTATAGAAAAATCTTGCAGCAAGTTCAAGAAAAATGAAAAGAGGATTCGCAGATCCAAAAAACCAATTGGAGACTGAAATAAGTGTCATGAGAATGAAAGTAGATTTGAAAATTTCAACTCGGGCAGGGACTTGCAGTATATACTGAAGTAATAAATATAGTAGCATATACTATATTTATAGTACTTGTACTATATTTATACGCTACTCTCTGTAAAAACTATAAATATTTTTAGGAAACAATATCGTGTAAAGTAATTTTAAAATGACTGAAATTAAAGCATGAGCTTTGGAGGTAAGTGTGTTTCACAATTTAAAAGACCAGTTGTGGAATTTCCATTTTAGGAGAAGAAAATTAAGGTGAACAAACAAAACTTCCAAAGGATGCAACAATTTAAACTTCCAAAGGTTAACCCACGGTGATTCGACTGGTAAGGGTTTAAATAGAAGATATCCCAAGACATTTTAAACCCCTAGACCTTTTACACAGGTTTGTGGATCTATTAAAGTTGCAAAGCACGCCACGTTTCTCCAATCATTTGTGTAGAGACTGCTTGTTTAGCATGGACTTACGGTACCTTCGTGTAAGTCAGGATATAAGTAAGTGAGTCGGAAATAAATGCAAGAGACTTACAAATTAGAGAGAATTTAATCGTCTTAAATCGATTCGCTTGGACTGCAAACGTTTACAGGTCACGAAATGTGCAGAGTTTCATTTGTTTATTTGTGCAAAAACGAACGGATCGGGGTTTTTCATCAATAACTTGGATTTATGTATCTAGGAAGTCTGTCATGTCTATAAGCTTGGGAAATACTGTATTAAAATAGAATGTGTGTCATTGCAACTTTGCCCATCTACAAAAATGATCAATTCCTAACACCTTTGAGTCATACACCAAAACTGTTCCTGAATATGAGAAATATTAAAGAGTCACCTACCATCAATGGCCCAGTTTTTGAAAAACTAAGATTCAAAGCACCATTATGGGGGTCACTTTTTTGAGTAATTGTGGGGCGTCGAAAGATGCTGGAGAATTTTAATAAAAGCACCCAAATTTCAAAAATCGAACGTAAAAGATAGGAGAACGCGCGCAACAGGGCAATAGACACGCAAGATTGCTTCGCCGTCAGCAGCAAATCGAAAATTTGGAATCAATAAGTATAGCGGAGGGTGTATTTTATGGTCCTAGACCGGATGACCCGGTATCAGTTGGAATCAAACGTTTTGTTTGCATGCAAATTGTCCCTGAAACTTCTCGAGCGATCCCTTCCAAAACTAAACAATTTATTTGAAATATTGAAAAAGGGTGGCCTTTATCTCGCAATATCGAAGTTTTAACTTTAAATAGCCACCATTTCACCAAGAATCAACTTTACCCACAAGGGAACAATATAAGACGAAATAAACCAAAACTAAAAGAATTATTATAGTAAGAATAATTTTTATATGAATGACTTTACTTTATTTTCAGTAATAAATAATTTTCATAATAATAATAATGAAAATATAATTAATCATTTTGAACTTTATACTTATGTTAGTTTTAATTAAAGAATCATTTTAATTTAGGAGAGAAAGGGGTTTTGGGGGTCAATCAAAACCAAAAATTCTTTAACAGTTTTTTTTTAATAGAATTATCAAAAATAAATACCTTTTTTCTTAGAAAATGGTAGCTTAATATTCACTTTACGATTCCCAACAGATGAATTAGTCATCAAATGAATGTAATTTGAGAAAAAAATATAATATTCAATTTCATCGAGTGATTCAATTGACCCCAGCACGGGGACAATTGACTCACTAATTAGGGTTAAGAAATTAGTATATTAAAAATGATTTCAATTTTGATCAAGTTAGAAATTTTGAAATATAAATTTGATAATACATTACAATTAATACTTTACGATTATATGTGAAAAGTAAAATATTATTAACTATTTTACCAAGAGCTGAAAAAAAAGTTGACATGCTTGTAAATACAAAAAGTTGAATGTTTCAAAATTGAATGATCATAATGACGCCAAATTGTGGGCAAATCAAAGGTTTACACCCTGGAAGATAATTTTAAAAGGATACTTTAATAATTTCAACGAAATAATAACGTTCAAAAAATCTCATATTTAATGTACACGACTTAAGGAAACACCCCAAATTTAAGAAAAATGATTTATCACTATTTCTACCGCGCTAATTATACGTAATTGACCCTCAAGCGTCCAGGTAAAATGTAGAAACACATGTGGCCAGGTGGGGTCCGCGCGGACCCCACACATTTTTTGACAGAAATCGATCAGTTTGATATCAAGAATTCCATTTCTCCATTAACTGTAGGGAAAGTAAAGTGTTTTTTATTGAAAAAGAGTGATTTGTGTGTTCTTTGAAGCATTTATCTCAACTGCGATTGGCGGGGTTGACCTGGTGCGATTAATCGAAAAACCGCATTAAACATGCTCTGGGTTCCGATTGGACCCCACCTAATCGCTTTAGGGTTAAAAATCCAAAACCAAAAATGTAGAATTATATTGGGTTGGCAACTAAGTAATTGCGGGTTTTGTCATTCATTTGCATTGAAAAATCGGCAGTTACTTAGTTGCCAACCCAATAATTAAACTAGACTTTCTTAATTAATACCAAATTTTTGGCAGACGCATAATTGCTCTACTGCACACCTCCCGTTTGTGGATTTCAAAAAAAGATGAAATTAAACCTCGAAAATCATTCGAAATTAAATAATTAAATTAAAGTTGTCTTTTGACACCTTTGGTAAAAATAGTGTTAATATTAACACCTCTGAAGTCTTTTCACAGAGGAACTGCATTGTGTAAGCAGAATACTTTCCATTTAAAGTTTTAGTTTTAGTTTTACTCTGTGTTATTAGATATTTCCAACAATCCAGAATCTCTACTGACATCTAAAAACTTTTGCTCTATCCACCCATGTTACTTTAACGCTACTTTCCCAGATTTTGTCAAATCTCTCTGAAAATGTGGTACTTGACACACTTCTTTTCTTTCCCGTCTTCATTTGCACAATTTCGGACATAAAATCACCAGAAAATTTTTTAACTCGATGGAATAAGTTCCACGTAGTTCACGCAGAGTGCATTATGCAATTCATATCACAGAGTTTGTTGCAATAATTTCGACCCAATTTTTCGTTTCCAAAAAGAACACTCGAAACAGCAATTGTGGGTAGTTTCGAATTTTTTTTATTATTTTCTGACGCATGTGAATTTTTGGTACAATTACTTATAGGAAATTGGGTAGTCCTTTATAAATGTGAGTGCCTAGTGAACTCACGTTTGTGTACCTTGAATACACAAAGTACGGAGTGAATGAAAGCAAAGGGACTCACCTTAACGAGTGACGTCACAACAGGACTATCCAGCAGACCTTTAAGAAAGAGTAGATCGGTATCAGCAGCTGCAACTTTGTCCAATTCTCCTAGATTCTCGCGGACGTGCATAAATGCGGCTGGAACAGTCACAGCGCACTTCTCCATAACTAGAACTAGTACTCATGGCACAAAGGGATGGAGGGGGTTGAAAACAGGGGAAAAGGGAGCACGAGACTATCGCGAAAGATTCTCTGGGGTGCGGCATCTTCTATTCGATCAATACCCCTTACTCTACAGGTGGCCACACGCGCAAATCAGCTTGTGCCTTGCTTGATAGCAATGTTGAACACGTTTTGTAGAAATTTAGGAAGAAGCAGTAATGTAAAAAACGTTGTTTTTGTCTAACTATGCTTGTTAGCTAAACTTTTGTCGTAATGAGAGTCTTAGACCCCATGAAAAACGTTAAACTAAGAATGAATCGATTTAAGTCCACAAAGTTAATGAAAAGAAAACTCGCAGCACAGATTAAAAATAACAATACGCTGAAATCGGATAAGCTCCCCTTAGAAAATTGAATGGATCTTTAATCGGGAATTGAATTTGGCTTAAAGCATTTATCATTAACTGTTCTGGCATTTATTTAGTAGCAATTACCACTATGCCGTCCGGTGGCACCACGTTGGTGCCATGCGAAAACTATCGGGTAAGCGCCGGTGGCACCACGTTGGTGTCGTACATAAAGATTTATACCGGCGCCAAACGAAAGAATCCCGATCAGACGTGCGGACGGCAAAGTGTTAAGATAAATTCGATACGATGTACCTTATTTGTTTGAGGTCTTGAATGTATATTGATTTTTTACCAAATATGTACAGGACCTCGCTATAACAATTTCACTTTATAACAATAGCTCTCTATAAGGCGGAAGTTCCCAGTGGACGCAGTTACATAAATATTACGTTAATTTTACCAAATTGAAAATCACACGTAACATAACACGGTAATCACAAGACAATCACATGTGACTTACAATTTCCCACTCATTTTTGTAACAATGTGAGGTAACATAGTTATATTCTTGTTACGTTTATGAGATGTATAATTTTCCGTTATATTTATGCGACATCGATGCAATATAATGTAAAAGAAACGTATTCGTTGCAACTTATAAATGACGTATATGTTATAAAGGATTTTTTGTTGCTTAAAAAAGACTATGAAAAAATTACTATAATTGAAATCAAGTAAACGCGATAATTCGTGTAAAACTAAACCAGTAAATATCGCAGCTTCTAAAATTCTATGAAAATGTGTAGTCATAAAACATTCATTATTGAACTGTAACGTAGTAATTCTATCGCTACAGTGTAACACTTAATAGCGACAAGTGTTACCTTGCGACAAAAGTTGAGTTTATTTTATTTTGTAATAACGATTATTTAATTCTTCTGATTTTTATAAAAAGTTCGAATATTATATACCAAGTCAAGTCCGATAGATAACTGTTATATAACGTAAAAGTAACAAGTTTACATTCAGTTAAAGTAATGCTTATACGTAATTGACACATAACATAGAAATATTCAATGTTACATTCAATTAAAGTAACATAAATATACAACCGGTATATAATATACGGGTAACGACGTTACGTCTCATAAAAGTAACACTAATATGTAACTCATATGTAACAGGAAGGTAAATAATTGTTATGTGACTATCAAAATATGTAGTCATAAAACATTCTTTAATGAATTGTAACGTAATAAATCCGTTACTACGGTGTAACAATCAATAGCAACAAGTGTTACCTTACAACAAAAGTTGAATTCATTTTATTTTGTAATAACAATTATTTAATTCTCTTAATTTTTATAAAAAGTTCACATTGAACGTATAAGGCGCGTCAATTGAAAATGACTTCCCTTCAAATATCTTTAAAATTATAAATACGTGTCGCTTAGTAATAGAAATATTCATCCACACTCTGAATTATTTAAGGGGGTAAGGTCACCTATAAAAAGAAAAAGTATATTAATTTTTTTTACAACTTTTATTATAAAACTACATTATTTAAATATACATTGTAAATTGTACTACTAAATACTTACTAAATTATTTTTTCGAAATCCCTAGTATGTAGTATAAACATACTAGAGATTTGTTAAAAATTTCCATTTGGCGCAAGGTTCAAGGAGCACCGATTGACCGATTTGACTCCGCAATGGCGCATTTTCTCTGGAAGACCATCCTTTATGGAATGAATGTGGGAATTTGGAAAGAAAAAAAAATTACAAAAGTTCTGAATTTTTTAAACCCAAAAACAAAACAAAAACCAAAATTATGTATATATATCTGACAAAAAGTGTTGTAACTTTTTGTTTACTTACTTCTTCCAAAATTCCCACATTCATGCCGTAAAGGATATTCCTCCGAATGAAATGAGACCTTGTCGATGCAAATCGATCAATCGGTGCACCTCGAACCTTGCGCCAAATGGAAATTTTTAACAAATCTCTAGTATGTTTATACTACATACTAGGGATTTCGAAAAAATAATTTAGTAAGTATTTAGTAGTACAACTTTCACTGTATATTTGAAAAATGTATTTTTATAATAAAAGTTGTGAAAAAAAATTGATATACATTTTCTTTTTACAGGTGACCTCACCCCCTTAAGGTATTTAGTAATAATAAATATGACTTATTTGGAACATCTTTTCTATTCGGTCAAAAATGTGTTTAATTAAAATGAGTTTTATAGTTATGAATTCACTAACAGTGAGATTGAAAATATACGAGCATGATAATAATATTGACCGATATTGCAAGTAGTTACTATTGAAAGCTGTGAATGTGAGGTAGATTTAATTAGTTTGCAATTATATTGAACATAATCGGTTAAACCATCGAATGCAATTAAGTACTACGCGGTACAAATTATGAAACATTACACCTCTTTGATTCAATTTGCATGCTCTTATTTAAGGTTTTAATTAAAATTGGTTGGAATATCTGTACCTAGGAGTGCTGCAAATGATATAACTTTGTGAAAGGATATACGGACAATCCGGCATAAGTTTTCAAAATTACAGTTGTTGCCAATGATAACCTCTTTAATTTTCATCGCAAAGAGAATATTGCCAATATCTTCTTCTCAAATCCAATTTTATAATTAGAGTTTATTTTAACTGTGACTTGGTCCACTAATGTTCCTATCTACGCTTCCTCTGTATCAAGAAATTGAAATACAGTGGGACCTCGCTATAACAATTTTCACCCTATAACAATCCCTCTGTATAACACCCAAAATTACCTCTCGATAACAATCTTTCTAGCTCCCATCTCGAAAAATTGTCAAACAATCACGTTGAACCTATAAGGCGCATCAACTGAAGCTTACTTCCCCTTAAATATCTCAATACATAACATCCAGTTGTGAAACTTTATATTTCCTTTTGACATTTTTCTTTCGAGTCTTTCGACATTGGCCTTGTCCACTTCCGGTTGATATTTTTCACGCAAATGTCAAATGTGACATTCATCCGAAGGATCCTAGATATATTAACAACACTTATAATGCTTGCAATTTTTTTACGTTTTTTTTATAAATTATGAAATGATTTCTGGGTTTTTGCAATAGCACCGATTTTAATAGATTTTATTTCTTGTCATTTCTTGTAAAAACCAAAACATCTACAAATAATTTATCAAATATCAAGATCAACTAAGAATTATTATTATTATTATTATTATTATTATTATTATTATTATTATTATTATTATTATTATAATCCTGTAATAAAATTACCTACCTAATTAAATTTTCATTTTTTATTTTCAAACTTTTCCCTAGTTCTCATTTCCAATTCCAATATTAAAGATTTCTCCACCAGAGAAACTTCCAACTATTTCCTTAATTTAATTTACCTCAAAGTCTAAATGTTTCTCCATGAATCTCTAATTTGACTTGTAAATTTTCAAGGATCCAAACTTTGACAGCATTTTCTTAGTTATGTTTTATTCTTCCTCTTTTCACTTTCCAGAAATTATTGGGTTACATTGCAATGTGTCAAGTTGTCATTTCAATTTTACTCGCAGCCATTGCTTTTCTTACAAATGATTTTTTTCTACCTTTTCGTTTTCACCCCTAAAGTACCTGGTATCATTTTCAAAGGAAACTGACTCTTTAACACTATTTCTACCGCGCAGAATTATATGTAATCAAAAATCCGAAAGCAAAAATATAGAATTACAATTGAAATAGATTTTCTTAATTAATACCAAATTTTTGACAGACGCATAATTGCTCTACTAAGCACCCCCCGTTTGTGGATTTCAAAAAAAGATTAAATTAAACCTCGATAATAACTCTAAATTAAAATTCTGGTACCATGTCAAATTTACATGACTCTCCATTCACGCTGCGTGGGTCGCAATGGTATACACTATTGCATTTGTCACAACCGGCTCGGCGTGAACAGAAAGTTTAATTTCGGTTACCGGTGACCGACAGGACATTTAACATATTAATTGCCTTTAACGAACTATTTCAATTAATTGCAATTTCAGATGTAACATTTTATAATACAATAAATATTAATATAATGTAATAATACATTTTATAATTCAGTTATCGCATATTAAAAGTTTTTCTGTGAAGACACACATTTATTGACAATGTGCAATATCTATTTTAAGAATACTTCGCTGAAACCAAAGCGATTTCAGTTGATAATTAAAATTTGGTGAATCAATAAATTATGGGAAATGACATCTGGCTAATTAAATGTAAATTATCTTACTAAAATTAACTATATTGGTTAATTATGTCATTAATTGCAAAAGACAAATATTATTGCATCCACGAATGAAAGATTTATGCTATAAAATGCGTTTGTCAACTTAATTAAAATTTCTGTATACACTGCCGGCCAAAAAAATGGATGCGGTTGCCAAAAACACGTAATTACAATAAAAGGCTTTCTTTATTGTAGCATCTCATTAAAAAATAATTAATAAACAATATATAAAAATATATTATGCAAAACAACTAAAAATATAAAAAAATATAATATATAAAAACAACAAAGTGTCCCGTTACCGTCATAACTAAAATATAAACTGAAAAATATGGAATGACAATACGTATATTTAAAATTACTAGAAATATATATTAATATAATAATATAGTTAAATATACCAGAAATATACCACTATTTGTAGAACAGTGTAGTCGAAAACATCTTTAGGATGTATTTTAATATAATTCAATTAATTCAATTTTAAGAAATTAAAATAATTATTTAATTTAGTGTTTTGAAGATGACAAACGTATTGGTTGTCGAAATGTCACCACAATATTGAAATAAATAATTTTAAAACCAATAGACTGAAGAAAGAATATACATTTATAGAAATATATGGTTAATGCACCATAATAGAGCAGCCACCCCCACATTCCAAGGGTGGGTTCATTATGGGTCACCATTTCAGAAATCATTAAAAAAAAATTTATTAATTCTGAGTGAAAATTCCTTTATAATCAGTTACTTCAGCCTTGTTTTAATTGTTATTTGTTTTGTTGTTATAATTTATTAATTATTTTACCACAAAACACTATAATGAGAGAGCCTTTTACTCCAGTTACGCGTTTCCAAGCTTTTGACCTACAGTGTAATAAATATTTGAATGGATGCAAAATTTACTGAAACATATTTTAGCTGACAGCCGTGATTGTATTCCCTCTAGACTCCCATTCTTCAAAATCCAAACCTCCTTCGCTTTTGTCTTTCACCTGCATTTTCGTTGTGACGTTATCCAATAGGAGATCGATAAATTTTAGTTAACAATTGCAAACTGTTTCAAAAGATGCTTCGAACAGACCAGATAAATCCATTTGAGTGATTACTCTCATTGGGCATATTCATTGTTCAATTTCATTAGCATAAAACTTGTAAAAATACCTCGAGGTAAATTTTTATAAAAGTTCGTAAGAAGTCAATTTTGTTCTTTTTTCGATTTTCTGATTTTCTAAGTTAATACATCAATTTCAATATTAATTCTAATTTTGCAGAATTTATAGTACGCTGTATAAAAAATTGTCTAAACTTTGATACTTATTAATTTTGTTGTCATGTGATAAAAAAATGTAAAAATTAAAATCTTTAGGGAAAATATCGCTCTTTTTACGTATTAATAAAAAAAACTTAGTTGTTCCTGTAAAATTATAATTGTTACACTTATACGCATAAATTTGTTTAACGAAACTCTGTTAAATTTGCCAAGCTTGGTTTCCATGTATTTTAGAAAAACTCATCTTCGTATAATTTTCAATTGATTATTTTCTATAAATTACAATAAAATTCTTAGTTGATTTCTTCCTTGATGATTTTGTTCATACAATTTTTTAAATAATCAAAATTAACGAGAAGCTGTCGAAAAATTGCATTGAAAAAAATATTTTTTGGTTTTTTCGACATTTTTTGCCCCACAACTTCATTTTAGAGTAGTCAAAAATTTTGTTTTCGAATTTCCAATGGCGCCATCCAAATAAAAGCACTAAAAAACTATACATTTCATGTTCTACTTCTTTTTTTTTTAATCGAATTGAATCGGTAAAATAAAAGCTCAAAAGTGGTGGTTAACCAAGTGGCTTTTTTGTGAATTTCAAAAAAAGATTGGTTTGAACCTCGAAGATAATTCGAAATTGAAATTCTAAAAGGTGTCTTTTAACACCTGTGGTAGAAACAGTGTTAATGGGGTAAAATGGGAAGAATTTGCTGGAACGTTTTGGAACTCTCTCTACTAATAAAATTATTCACGCATTTCAATATTTCTCGATTGGTTTTTTTGAATGGGATGGATGCAATCGAGAAAATTGATTTTTTAATAACCTTCTTTTTCTTCCTATAAGTAGGAAGCGTCCCCGGCTTTTCTAGTATTGCTCCGTCCTCAGTATAAATCCTAAGTGGGTAGTCTCTTATATCGCAATATACGGTCAAGTACTTTATATCGGATATATATATATATTTATATACATATATTGTGATTCTAGAAACGGGGACAAGCTTTAAACATTTTTTAATTTAAGCAAAGATTCAAATACTTCACGGAGACAGAAGTTGAACCCCCACTGCGGGTCATCTTTTGACGAGAGAACTTTTTTGTTTGGTGCAGCGTAAAATATTGAAAATTAAATTTTTTACATGCTTTTAAGGTAGTTGTTGCCCAACATTAGTCAAAACAAAACTTAAAACTAAAAATACAAGATTTTTTCTGTATTAAAAATCCATATATTAAAAAAGATGAATTTTAGTTATTATATTATATTACACAATAAAAAAATAAGTACTTTTAACAAGAATTATACTCTCGTATGATTTGGGTAGTCAAAACTGAGAAGAAAACGTTGCAACGTCGCGGTGCTACCATAGTTCTATTTATGTGTATGTGACTTTACGCGCGCTATTGCATAACCTCAAAAAAGTCTTCGACTACAGTAACACGACATAAAGCATAATTTATTAAGAAAAAAGAATTGTTACGAAGACAAAAAGTGAGAGAAGTTCAGACTAATCGATGGAAAATAGATGAAAAACAAAATAATTCTAATGTATGTGTTGGAAGACGAATTGTTGACATATCAATTTTGGGACAAAATTTATGATGTACCGACTGCCAAATGACTTTGTCTCTTGATAAAATTGTGAGTATAACGAAGATTCATTATTATTTTTTTTTCAATCGTACATAATTGCTAAACGTATTTAATACAATTTTATTAAGTAATGATATTCTGTTCCTTCGATCGCTTCTGTAATCTAACCACTCCTCAATGAATTTGAATGTAGCGGCAAAAGGCGACTTTGCGACATCGATCGAGCTTCTCATAGTCATCGTAAAAAATGATAAAACGATAACATTTAGGATAATATTACTCCGTAAGTAGATGGTCAAAAATTAAAAAAAAAATCCATGTGTTTTATTATAGTTTACACTCATTTTGTGTTCATTTTCAACTATTTGTCAACACTCATTCTATTACTATAGCCGAAGAAAGATATTTTTCACGCGCCTTCACCATTACTACAACGTCAAAGTATAGTAAAAATTGTGAACTTTGATTGACGATATCACAAAAACGAGATGGTCAATTGGTTCAGGATTTTGCATACATATTCGTTGGTACCTATATTAATTTTGTACAAAATTTCAAGCAATTTTCAATACTTTCGATTTAGGAAACAACTACCTTAAACATTAAGACCCAAAATTTAATGATTTTTTTGTGCTATTTTATCTGTAAAAAGAAGGCGGTTCAATGTTTGTCAAAAATCCTCATTCCGGTGATAGCCAACCACTTATAGATCAACTTGCAATTTTATTTTTTTATTTCAGATAAGCCAATCTGCCGGAATCATGGACCCCGCTTTTTTTACATGGGTGCCATTCGAGCGGTATAACTCACGATCATAAGTATATTTTCTTATAACGAAACTCAGAGACATAACTGAAGAATGAATAAATATGTAGTAAAAATTTGAAAGGCCTGTGTCTCTTCATTTCATCATGAAAAAATCCGAAAAAATCTCAAAAAAACACGGCCACCACACGGGTTGACCCCCTTAAGGTAGTAGTGTCGATTTTAGAATTACCGTTCAGATTTCGATAAAACTTTGTGTACTGGTCAATTATAGGCTAAAAGTAACCCAGTTAAATTTTTGTGAAGCTAGGGTACCTAAGAAAAAAGTTATGACAATTTTTACTTTTACGATAATAACACGGAGTCTTCTGGAGAATCTGCTTTTAGATTGAAATTCTCAAAAACTACCGTTCAGAATTAAATAAAACTTGACAAGGTATTAGTTGATATCTAAACGAAAATATTAATTTTAGGATGTTATTATTTCTTTTGGCTACACGACTTTTTTAATTATTTACATTGTAGTAAATTAGTTGAGACTATCCCGATGGAATATAGTCTGGGCTAAGATTTAGAATGGAAACTTCATCTAAATCAACTGAAATTATTTTTATTAGCAAATCTTGTAGTACCAAGACAAAGCTATTAAATAATTTTTATTGCAAATCTTGTAATACCAAGACAAAGCAATTAATTATATCCCTTTCTCGCATTTTTCCATGTATCACTTGTCGCTTAAAAAAATGCGAGAAAGGGATATAATTAATTGCTTTGTCTTGGTATTACAAGATTTGCAATAAAAATTATTTAATAGCTTTGTCTTGGTACTACAAGATTTGCTAATAAAAATAATTTCAGTTGATTTAGATGAAGTTTCCATTCTAAATCTTAGCCCAGACTACATTCCATCGGGATAGTCTCAACTAATTTACTACAATGTAAATAATTAAAAAAGTCGTGTAGCCAAAAGAAATAATAACATCCTAAAATTAATATTCTAGTATAACGACTTAAGAAACAACCCAAACCATGTCTAAACGAAAATGTTGATCGCTTACATTTATTAATTTAGTACGTATAAATATCATAAATTATTGATTTTCACGCTTCGCCATCCGATCTGACAACACCGTAAAATAAATTGTAGCCCGCGCCATTTGAATAATCAGATTGGCAATAGTAGGAATTCAATGGATATAGTAGGATTATTTCTTTTCCATCAGTACGCTTTAATTTTTTCACTAATTTCACTTGCTGTTCCCTCTTCGTAAACAATTTTTCGGTAATTCTTTTACCTTTCCAAGAGAACTTTTGAGTTCTTTTAGCTTCAATGTTTGTGGGTTCTTCCTGAGACATTTTGTACACAAGTCACTATAAAAACAGTCATGGAGTCGCGGTCTCGCAGTGGCGCGAATCTATCTGCTATAGGCGGTGTTGCGATATCTATATACTACGCTAGTCAAATGTAAGGGTACACTCATTTGACTTGATCAGTAGCGACACTACTACCTTAAGGGGGGAAATACATGTAGACGGTGAGAAAATAGTCAATTTTTATCATTTTTTTTAAGTAACAAAGCGTTTTAAATTTTTGAAACTTTAGGTACACTTTATTACATAATTAAACTGTTTAAATAAATTTTTCCATTAAGGAATATTGTCAAATGGCGATGTTCCGTCGTGATCTTCCAGGAAGGTTTTGGCGGCAGTTACTCGTTTGTTGGGAGTCCCAACGACTTTAATATTCATCTTAAAAGAATGAATCAGAAATTTTTAGAATTTTAACATCCAGATACTGAACTTATACCTAAGAAACGTTTAAAAAATTGAAAATTACAAAAGTGGAATACTTTAGGGAAAAAAACTGCAATTTTACGTAAAATTTTTTTCCTTTTGGCAATAAAAAAGCAGTTTTGAAAAGCGATTTTCATAAACAAGTAGGTATAAGTTCAAGGTAATAATGTTATTGAGTTGTGTGTACAATTTTAGCACGATCGGTGGATTCGTTTGAAAGTTATGTTTCCCACAATCTTAAAGAATGTAGTTTTCCGCAAATCGTTTTTAAAGTTCCGAACTACGAAAACTCAATCACTTTAGTAACTTACCGGCTAATTAGCGATTTCAGGACCACACGGAATTTCAGTTTAAAACTTTACCACCTTATTCTTGAGATGTTTAACTAACATTTTATGAAAAAAAAAATGATTTTTTGAAGCTGCTACATGTACTTCCCCCCTTAATTTGCTTATATGTATTCTAGTACTTCGTCACAACTCCGCTAATATTTTCAAGATTGATACTGCTTACTGCCTCTTTTTATAGCTACTTCAATGCCTCTTTAATATTCTTGCCGTATAACGTCAAAACTTTTCATGTTTCTTTTCCTATTTTAGCTTTACACTTTATCACTCCAACCGTAATTTCTACAGTTCCTTCTTCTTTCATATTTTATTTTTATCACTCTTATAATTCCTTCCCTTGCTTTTCTCTTCTGTTGCTTTCTTTTAGTTAGTTGAACCCTCCAAGTCAAAGCTCTATGATAATTTTTTTTCCACATTTTCAGCTTCTTTTTTTCTGTACATGTGTCTGCGAGTCCTACAAAGCAGAATCTTTCTAGAAACTTCCAAATATTCTTCATCCTTATTGTGTATAGGGTGAACCAACCAGTGAATGATCGAATTGCTAACTTTACGGGCAGGTTACCTTGCCCGAAAAAAATTCGAAAACAAGAACACTCGACTTCTAAACCTTTTGACATTTTTCTTTTGAGTCTTTTGGTATTGGCAACGCCGCCCACTTGTAAAAGATATTTTCCGCGCGAAATTCAAATGTGACCTGTAGGCGTGGTTTATTTCGTCAAAAGGTTTGAACGTTTCCGGTCCCGACTTGTTAAAAGGTTTGGAAGTTGAGTGTATTTTTAAGATTCCTTCGTTGATCTCTATTTTGATGATTCCTTTCGTATTCTCTCATTCGATTTAAGGAAGTATTTAAATAGTAAACTTTGAAAAAATCGATTTTTTTTCGCTAGGTCGGAAGCTCCACAGACGCTATTTACCAAAATTTCTCTTTAACGAAATTCATGACCTGCATTAAAGTATAAAAAAATACACACGTGAAATGTCTTTTGTAAAAACTCTCGATGATTAAAAAAAAACCCGAAAAACCTTTAAAAAAAGTGCTCTTTTCACTAGATTACCCTTTAAACCCTTTAAAAAGTTGCATTTGCACTTTTTTCCGCAATTCATTGCAGTTTCACCCTTTATACCGAGTTTCTCGTATTCCATTTCAACGGAATTTCTTTCTTCCTTTCTTGCGCTTCGCTATTCTCCACAATATGCCTTGCTTTTAATATGCCTCTTTCAGGCTTTGTCGGGTCAACATCTCCACCCATCTTAGAGACTTTCAACTTATTGTTCTTTCTCATTACAACTAATTTTCCGTCCCATAATTGTTTTTCCACAGTTACGAAGTTCTACCCTTTCCTTGCCTATGCTTTGGACGTTCCTCTCATACCTCTTTTGAAGCTGCAACCTCCCTTCTTTCTGCATCCTTATTTTCTTCTATTTAATCTCTTCAATCTTTTGATAACTATACATTCCTTTTTCTTTCTTGCCTTCCATTCGTTTCCTCTTTCTATTACAATTTCTTGATTCTTTGTAACAATTTTTCTTTTCTATCCAATACTATTTTTTTTTCTTTTTCTTACTTTCTGTTTATACTTTCTGTCCTTAGTTAAACTTTATGTCGTCGTATTTTACCTTTCTTGTCCAAACTTTATCGCTACAAACTCCGTTTTATTTTCAATATGTGTGTTTCACTTTACGAAATAATACAATACGATGAAATAAAAATTTAAAAATCGAAAATTGTAAAGATTTAATTACAATTTAAAATAGAAAAGAAAATTTAACTAGAACCGCAACGGACACACGAGGGCGTGTGGCGCTCTAGTCGCAATACGCACAAGCGCCATCTTCTTCCGTCGCATAGAGCGCATTGCTTAACAAAATAATAATGAATTATATAGACGAAAAAATGTAGTAAAGGAACTAACCTCAAATTCATCAGAATAATTGAGCCGTTCATTTTGAAAGTGGCCTAAGTCCATTTTTTAGGTTTTTGTTGTTAACTGTACTAACATGTGCCCCTTGATATTAGTTTTGATAAAAAACCATTTTGAAAAATAAAAGAAAAAACTGGATTTAGGCCACTTTCAAAATGAACGACTCAATTAATAATATTAAAAGAAAATAATACTGCAATTCCGTTTGCTTCTAACAAATAAGTGAAAATTTGTATGCTGTAAAGAATATTAAAATAATTAAAATTTGTTAAAACAGTTCAAAATGGTGGAAGAGATTGTTATAACGAGGTCCTACTGTACTCAAAAAAAAAAATGACGTGTTATGAAAATTCTACAGTCGAATTTAATTTTAGCGTACAAAAATAGGTGGAAATATTTTATTATTTTAAAATTGGAGCACACACTTTGATTCCCAATTTTGCAGGTTTACGTAGTCATTGATCATTCAGAACAATACCACTTTAGCAGTAATTAACTAACAGTGTAATTTATTAATATTTTGATAGCAATTAACGCGAATCCTTCATCAATTAATTAGAGATAGTAAAGGTAATATCATCTCTAAGCCATAGAGTACTGCAACAACATAATTACTGTCCCTACCACCTATCGTTGCGTCAGAACTTATTGTAAACATTTTGAAATCGATCGAAAACTAGATTTGCATTTTCAAATCGGATTCAACATTCGATTTTGTATTTAAATAAAGCAAAAATCCGACAAAACCTTTCTTTAATCTTGTTTTCAAGCGAGTCACTATTTGTAAATTGTTAGTAGAGATCCATCCGATTCTATGCATGTGGCGCCCTCTCTCGCGTACAAGCGCGAACCACCGTTGGTCATGTGACCATCAAATAGATATACGGATCTTCTTTGATCTTTTGTAGTAACGGTCGTGCGTAGACGCATAGTTCATCCAAAATATATTCTTATTTATATTATTATTAAGGAGGTTCTACCGGTACATAGTAGTCAAAACAGCGTACGTTACAGCTTGCGCTTGATTAGCGCAGTGTCTTTTGTAGATCTGTCAACGTCGCTTCTTGCATAGTCTTGTTTACCTTTTGACTGAATAGAATACGATTAAAAAATGAGCGGAAAGCAATCAAGATTTTATTGGAAAGATAAACTAGTGTCAGCTAGAGTATTCAAAAGGCGGCGTGAACTGCAGCGAATTGGAAAAAACATCCAAAAGTTATGGAAAGAAAAAAGCGGACCTGATAACCTTAAAAATAACTCGAATTGCAAAATCGTCAATCCTATTAAAGGCCGCAGGATAATTCACGTTCAAACACTTCCTTCAAACAGTTCCTCAGTTATAAGCCTTTTTTATTAATTCAAAAGAATGTTACAATATTAAAAATATCTTCAACTTTTCACTTTTTATGCGATTCCTAACCTCACTGTACACACGATTGATGACAGAATAATAGCGGACGACGCACGGGAGACAGAGTGAGAGAGAGACAGAGAGAGAGAGAAGCGGTTGGTCGAGTACGACGTTGCCATATATCCGCCGGAGAAAATATAATGAAAATTTTTACAAGATTATTAATTTTTTTGTGATTCTTATATCCCATGAATGATCATTTTTAAAGTTGCAATCCATTCGTTATTTATTTTCCAACCTCGACAAATTTTTTCACACGAATCGTAATTTTAGTTCGTTTTATATTACGATAAATAAGTGATTCTCCATAAGACAATGTTAAAATTGGAAAAATTAAAATATATTTTCTCGCTTAAAAATCCATGAAGTCCCACAAAAATTAAACTACAGCTTTATTAGGCTTTTATTTATAACTCTATAAGTTTTCGTCAAATTCGTAATTTTAGATCTATTACCGGTAGAACGTCCTGAACTAATTTAGATCTTATCCACAGGTTCGCCATCATATCTCAGTGCTCAGCTGTTAGATCCTGATCCTGAGTTGAGAAGATCTTCTAGGATTCAACAAAATGCTAGACCTATAGCTGCCCCTTTCGCACGCACTAACTAAGTTCTTTGAGAATTCATTTCTTGTTTCCGCCATTCATTACTGGAATTCTCTTCCATCTTACATAGTCGCTTCTTCGACCATTGTGTCCTTTAAAAATTTTCTTTTTAACTACATATTGGAACAAGAACGCACAGAATGGAAACGGATAAATGGCGAATGGACACTTTCGACTGCTGCGAAACGTTAGAACAAACAATTAAAAATATCGGTTGAACAACAAAACTAAGAAAAATAAAGGATTATTTATCATCAACCAACCAAGGAAAATGAGAAATTATTATTATTTATATAAATTCATTGTATTCATTTTGCATTGCCTCATGGGTTCCATGGCATATTACTTTATAATAATAAAAAAATTATATGTTGTGTAAATAATCTAATATAAATAGTAAACGGGAAAGGAATCAATTATAATGACATATTCTTTTTTGTTTTTCAAATATCACATACTTTTCAAATTAATCAGTTTTAAGAAATAGAATCCACGCGCGCAATTGTTTAAAGTTTAAGTGTTCTATTATTGTACAAAATATAGATTTCCGCGAAAAAGTAAAAAATTTTAATGACGTTCCCAAAGACACCGTTAAAAGCAACGACGTCAAAGGTTTCGATATTCTATACGTGCGGGTGAGAGTAATGAATATTCTGGAGATAATCAACACGAGACGATCTCATAGAATTTTGAACAATTCGTAGTCTTTGAAATTTGATGATAATTACTCCTCGAAAAAAAATGAGCAAAAAGAAAGACTTCTTGAAAAAAATGATCGTATCTCGTATGTGATCATGAAATGCTTACACTCGTGGACATCCGTTGACGACAAAAAATAAGAATACATCAGGATTATTTTCATTTATGTATATAAAACGGTAGGAAAAAGGTGATCGCGGATTACGCGAAAAAAAAACCGTTATACTAACTGCGATAAAAATTTATTTGAAATTGTGCTTATAAATTCGACGGATGTCGTAAATATTTTATCGACAATGTTTGCTAGTTTAAACATTCCAAAAACTTTTATTAATGAGACTGACATGGAACTAGCGATGAAGTTTGAAGAAACAGTCTGATATAATGGATTTTGAAACAGAAGCATCTTTGAGCTCCCTATGAAGATCTATTTATAATAATTCACCAGACATTCAAATCGTTTTTGCGAGAAAATGGCAAATTACTATTCAATGGCTGTAGAAAAAACACAGAAAGCGTTCAGAAAAGTAAAATTAGTACCACCATTGGGAGGGTATACATATAATTATCACTAATTAATTATTATTATACAGCATGACCTCCCTATAACGATTTCATTTTATAACAATCTTTCTTTACAAAGCGCAACGTTACCTCCGAATAACAATCTTTCTAGCTCCCACCTCGACACGTCCCCTCAAGTATTTCATAACATAACCTTCAGCTGTGAAGGAATGAAATGTTATTTGCGAATTAGCAACAATTATCGTTTATCTTATTATTTATCGTATTAGCAACAAAAATATAAGGGGTCCCGCCTCATTTTGAGAGACCTCCGACATCGAGATCTCCGTACGCTGCTCTAGTCTCGCATAGTCCCGCAGAGTGGGAATCGAGGGAGAGATTGTTAAAAGGAGGTTTTTCGCTCCCGAAGAGATTGTTATAGGAAGGTCGCCATATGACAGTATAAAAACACAGGTGTTCAGAAAGGTAAAATTAGAACCACCATTGGGAGAATAATACATATAATTATCACTAATTAATTATTAATATATAGTATGACCTCCTTATAACAATTTCATTTTATATCAATCTCCCTCTATAGAGAGTAAAATTACCTCCCGATAACAATCTTTCTGACTCCTACCTAGGCAGTTTGTCGACAATTCACGTTGAACATCTACGGCTTGCCAGATAAAACTCACTTCCTCTCAAATATTTCATAACATAACCTCCATCTATCAAGGAATAGAATGTTATTTGCGTATTAGCAACAATTATCGTTTATCGTATTATTTATCGTATCAGCAACAAACATCCAAGGCCCTGAAATGAAGGCGAGTGAAAATGAGGCGAGTCCCCGAACACAGCTCTAGTCAAGCATAGTCCCGCAGAGTGGAAATCGAGGGAGAGATTGTTGTAAGGGGTTCTATCGCTCCCGACGAGATTGTCATAACGAGGTCCCATTGTAATTACGAAATGAGTTAAATGCATGAAAAATCTAAAACGTATTTTAAAATATACAATGAACAATGTCAAGGAAGCTATAAACTGAGCAACTGCTTTTACTGGTGGTCTGTCCTTATCGATGATCTTATATGCACAGTCGGGCAATAAAATGTGTTTATAGAAACCAGAGTGTTACCATTCAACAAAGACAAACCGTCCACTAACATAAACATCCCTTACACTTGGCTATTCTCACAATTGTAACAGACATGTTCTTTCAGTTACATTATACATATACATAAATAGACGCTATTTATTAACCATTTCGCTTTCGTTTTTATTGGTTTATACAAATGTTAGTTATTGCGGTGATTATTACTTTTTTTACATAATCCACTTCACAATGAGTTGCTAACTATGAAATCCTATCTTTATTTTCAGCATAGTAACGTTTCTACTTCTGTTCAAAATCTCATATTCGAATACATTAACACGTTGCTGCCACGTCTGTCACCAATGACTGACACTGAACTTTTCGTTCAGGCCGCGCTGATTGTGGCAAATGCAGTTGTGTATATCATCGCGACCCACGCGGCGTGAATGGAGAGTCGCGTAAATTTTAGGTGGCGTACAACGTGTTAAGGTAGTTATACTATATTATACAGGGTGGGCCAATAAATCGTTCCACCTTGAATACCTCCGCTATTTCGAGACCTATGGAAAAACTTATCAGGGCAGGGTTGCACTGTTTTGAGGGTTACTCAGAATGGTAGAACTAAATTTTTTCCAAGGTCCTTTTTTAATGAGATCTCAGGTTGTAAAATCTTTATGTACGACACCAATGTGGTGCCACCGGCGCTTGCCCGATAGTTTTCACATGGCACTAGGGTGCTACCACCGGGGACGGCATAGTGTTAAGAGCATTATATAAGCGTAAAGTATTATCTAAAGAGTCTGCAATGACTCGTTACGTAACTCAATACACATTATCGCCAATTACGGAAACGTTAAATGAAGAATGAAAGGTGCAACTATATATACAATCAATATATGGACCTGTACAACAAAGAGAATTGTTGGAATGATGTGACTACGCTTGGCGTCAGAAACAAAAATTAATCTTTATTACTTTCTTTAATTTATTTTCTTATTTAGCTCTGTGCGGCCTATTCATAGAAAAGCAATTTAAACAAGAGATCTTTTGAGAACGGGTTTATAGGTCTGGGTATTGATGAAAGGTAATGTAAACTTAAGGGACAAAGATGATTTCAATGCTAAGCAGGTTTTGATGAGTTTGGAGTCAGTCAGAGTAGAGTATTCAAGAGAGCAACATATACCTTCCAAGTGTATTAAAGTAAAGTCAAAGTTAAGTTTAAAATACTGAGTACATGTAATTATTGAGTTATCCTTATCCATAATCCTATAGAGTTAATACTATTTCTACCAAAGGTGTCCAAAGACACCTTATAGAATTTTAATTTCAAATTATTTTCGAGGTTTAATTTAATCTCTTTTTGAAATCCACAAACGGAAGGTGCTTAGTAGAACAATTATACGTCTGTAAAAAATTTGGTATTAATTAAGGAAATCTACTTTTGTTATAATTCTGTATTATTGGTTTACAGCTAGTTCGAGAATTTATCACGATAAAAATTCCAATGTGGAATTATTTCCTGAATCAAGAACCGGTCCAGTTTAGGCGCACTTCCCCGAAAGTGTTTAGTATAAACATTATATCTATAATTAACATTTGCGTGGTATGACAAAGCCGGTGATTAAAGAGATGTGTTAATTATAGCATAATCTTATATTAGAACAGCGAAGCTAACAAAAGCATATCTTCCATGCCCCTATTCGCGTTGGAATGAAACGTTTCGATTTTGTTCAAAATAAATTACCTCCAAACCCTCTCAATCGAGGAGAGATACCGCTCATTTTCAACATTCTTGTAATGCTTGATATTGCTTTGTACGTCCGGGTTTTGTCAATATTCAAACACTCAATTTTTTGACAACTGCGTCCGTTGACTGTATTTTTAAAAATTCATCAATTTAAGAATTTCCTGGTATTTTTCTGAATTTAGTTTAGTTTTGCTGTTTTTCATAATGTTTTAAATTTCGAATGTATGGTTTCCCAAACGGTTTGATGACAAAAGGTTTAGAAGTCGAGTTGTAGGTAATTTGTAGACGAGATTTGATTGTTATTTTTTTTTACGTTGGTTTGATTTATAAGTTCGTTCCATTTTTAGCCTTAGATTTTATTAAAAAAACGGAACGAATTTTTTAATCAGTCGAATGTTTCATTTAAATTCGCTTTTACAATCTCTTGGTTGTAATAATCGGGCAAAAATTTAGTCTCGTATTTCTTAAGTCAGCAATGCCTATCACAAAATGTAAATGTTACATCACACAGGAATCACAAGTAATCTTCGTTTGTTACATTTGTTTTACATAATAATGACATAACAATATATTTAATATCTTACGTAATAATTAATTACCATCTTGTTACATATGAGTTATATATGAGTGTTATTTTTATGAGATGTAACGCCGTTACTCATATATTACATGTCAGTTATATATTTATGTTACTTTAATTGGATGTAACATAGAATATCTCTCTTATGTGTTGATTACGTATAAGCATTACTCTAACTAAATGTAAACTTGTTACTTTTACGTTATGTAGCAGTTACCTAGTGGACTTGATTTCGTATATAATATTCAAACTCTTTATAAAAATTCAGAGAATCAAATAATCGTTATTACAAAATAAAGTAAACTCAACTTTCGTTGCAAGGTAACACTAGTTGCTATTAATTGTTTACTTCATTCCAGAAATAATAATTTTTTCATAGACTTTTTTACGCATCAACAAGATCCTTTGTACCATATACGTCATTTATAAGCTGCAACGAATACTTTTCTTTTACATTACATTTCATCAACATCGCATAAATATAACGAAAAAATATACATCTCATAAACGTAACAAGAACAAAACTATGTCACCTCACGTTGTTACATAAATGAGTGGAAAATTGTTAATCACATGTGAGTGTCTTGTGATTACCATGTTATGTCACATGTGATTTTTCAATTTGGTAAAATTAACATAATATTTATGTAACTGTGTTCGCTGGGTAAACTATTATGACTAATTTTTACCGTTATGAATTTGATGCTTCTTCGTGCACTTCATGGCAATCAGGTTCGCAAATAAGCGATGATCGTCCCTTTTTCCTTTCTTCCCGAATAAAACCATTTTTAAAGCTCTTCTAAATCTCAAAATATTTAAGTCACGCGCGTATATTCATTCGTTAGCTGAATGTCGTTGATATGTGGTTGTTTATTTTGTTTACCATCCACGCGTGGACACCACTTTTTTGTTTTATCAATATACGATCCCAGGATACAATCACAACTAGAACGGGCCCAAGTCGAGTAAAATTTTAGATGCGCCACATTAAAAAGATGAAATTTCGAAATCGTCACAATTTAAACCACATTTTGTGTCACAAATTTTTCCCTTGAATCGTTTCAAAAACCTTAAAAATTGGAGCCCAAGGGGACGTTGGGTCTCCGATTACGAATCTGAAGCTAAATTTTCTAAATTTTAAATGGCTTTGTATCTAAAAACGCCCAAATTTTGACAAAATAGTGAATATTTGACCATTATTCTTTAAAACTGGTAAATCTGGGTTTGTCGTATTACTGATTATGACTCCAAAGTCAGATTTTCAAGATTTAAAATGACGTATTTTGCTCATATTTTGTACATTTTTTTCATAAGTTTACACGTAACTCAATGTAAAATTACTTCAGCGTCTATAACAAAATTGAAGCTGAAGCGGAAAAAACAATTAAATAATGGTAACAACGAAAGGGAAGTTCGATAAAAGTAAAAACGGTAGATACATAAGTGTGTAACTGGTACGTATGTATTTCTTTAACGCGAAGAAATAAACGAATTGACCGATCGTGAAAGCATCACAGACTAACAACTACTTCGAGATATCGTTAGCTTCGTGGCTAAGAGTCTGATTTCTTACGGAGGCGAACCAGCTGTTCTATGTTTGGTTTTTAAAGTGGGGACTGAAATACGCGAAGAATAAATGTCGGCCTATGTTGAGACCTCGAATGTGCATAATTATGCTACGACATTTGCATTTCTACCCCTTGTCGTCGTGGAAATTATATTTTCAGAAAAAAATGTCTCGATACGTACTTTATAATAGTCGGAAACCCTGCCTTTGAGTTCCTCTGTATTAAAATAAATTCTCCACATATTTCTTGCATACTATAGGAGTGAGTAATCAAGTTTGCAAAAGAAAGCGAAGTATAAAGTACATCAACAAAAAAAAATCAGATCCAGAAAAAAATGCCGAGAAATATATAGACTCTGCGATTATAAAATCATCCAGATTTTCTTTTAAAGAAATGGAAAATGTCAGAATCAAAGATTTATAGCCATTTTTTTCTATCTTGTAGTACTCGAAAAAATAAGAGACACGTATTTTTTTTTATGTGCTAACATCGACTTTAAAGGGGTGAAAACCACCCCTAAAGTTTTATCCGAAAATCGTTTTTTTATCATATCTCGGCTTGTAATTAATATTTTTCAATAAAACAGTGAAAAATATTTGTCATAAGAAGTCGAAGATATTAGGTGTGTTTATGACCCAACGGGTTGCGACCCTTATTTTATATTTGCAGAAAACTAGATTTTTTATGCTTTTTTTCATCATAAAAACCAGAGTACGAACTGAAAAAAAATAAAGAAAAGCATTTCCGTTTACTCTATCGAATATTTGAGTTGCCCTGTTTCAGGTTTTTTTACGCAACCGCCCCCAAATACCGTAAACTACCCCTTAATTTTATTTAATAAATTAGTAAAATATAATATTGTTTTAATATGATATTAGGGTTATTTTTTTATAACTACTATTATAGAATTAGTGAATGTATGCGAAACAAAATTATTGGAAAATGTGTGTTGATTCATTTGAAGAAATTTCGCAAAAAGGCCTACCAAAATCGATTTAAATTTAAAAATACCCCCACAGGAAAGGCCCTAAGAAGGTTTTGGGGCAAGAGGAAACGCAAAAATGTATGTCTGTTAAAATAAAATGATTTAACAACTATTATACTTTTTTTATGTTAAAAATATCTATACCTTTGACGAAATACAAACTTGTTATACCTTGGGTCCAAAGCCCCAGTGTACCAACTATGTTTAGTCTGGTGAGGTGAGCCAACTAAGGGTTAAAAAGAAAAAGAAATTACTCCATTTGCCAGCATGGATACCTTGTTATAGTTTACCTCGGCCGTGAACTTTATCCTAGTAATTGAAGCGGCTGTCATAATGGAAGCAATTTAGAGAATTTGTGGCATGATTTGTTACAATAACCTACCTTCCGTTCTCACAAAGAAGAAAGATGAAGGTATTTATGGGCAAGATTTAGTGGCAAAGATCCAACATTCAGCAGAAACTATTCATAGACCGTATGTGACGTGATGTTTCGCAACCGATTCCATCAGTTTCCATAATTCCAAGAAGGAATATTTTGTTTCAAAGTAAATTTGACCACGTAGTTGATCCAGAATTTTGTAACATTTACATTTTGTGCTCACTGGGTAACGGTTATTAATTCTAGAAACCTGCCACAGGTAGACCAGCATCTGGTTGTCGCTGGAACCAACTACAAAGATCTTTCTTCAATAGTAAAATTTTTTACGTGTATTATATACTCATTTTTAACAAATTGCACGTGTACAAATATGTCAACACATTACATTTGAGGTTTTTTTTCTGCGCATCCTCTTACGCATCAAGCTTACAACACAGATACACATAGCTACGGAGAGTGGGAATTGAGGGGAAGATTATTATAAAGCGTTTACTCGGTCCCAAAGAGATTGTTGTAACGAGGTCCTACTGTACTACCTTCAAAATGTTTCATCTATATGAAACTCATATGCATGTGTAATACGTACACAAATCTATTTTAAGTTTATGTCTGTCAGGGAGGAAAAATATATATCTGCATAACGTATATCTCCGTCTTCTGAAAACTTTGGAACATTAGGGTCATCCGTGTGACGTCTGCAAATATATTACTGCATCTATATTTACGCAGATAGGCGAGATATAGCATCTGTAGGTACAAAAACCTTATACATTTCTCAGCACTAAATAGAAACATGCAGGTTGACTCCCGGAAATACGGCCAAATTGAAATGATCAGAACAGCCGTAATTTTTTACCAATTCATTGTTTTTTTTTCTACACGTATCTTAGAGTATGCCATTTGGTTTACGTAGCAAAAATCACGTCTTCTAAGTGACGCCCGTCTTCCTTGATACAATGTTCCACTCTGGTCTTATAGCTGTCACACACACGCACCAATGTTCCCTCATCGATAACCGGCTAAGTCGATTCTACGCGCGAAATTACCCCTAGAAATGACCCTGTCGAAATCGATTTTGAATATTTAATTTCGACTTATTTTCGGGTGGCCCAAAGTAGGTCCAAAAATTTACCTTTGTGTACGATTTTTGGCCGACTTTGATCGACCCTCCTGCGATGGCTAATCGAGATAGGGGTTCCCGCGGGTGCTTATTCGATGTATTTTCGCGAGTAGAATGCAATGAAACCGTCGGAATCCCCGTGTTACGTATATGTAACTCTCGAAAAGATCTCGCATGAAAGTTCGTTTGCAAATGATAAGACGAATATAATATAGTATAGTAAGAGTATCGATGACTTCTCGAGGAATCTTTCCAGAAGCCATAACAAGACAACCCAAGAAGACGAACAATGAATAGACCCTTTTTTCTTTTGCATAAACAAATTCCAAGCGACCAGTGCGTGCAAAATTTCTCAAGAAATCCCACTCGAGAAACCCGAAACTTCTTAAATTCATAAACTTCCTAAACTCATAAACTCGAGTTGACACTTGACAAATTCCAGAGTTATCAGTACTGTTTATAAAAATCCCCACCAAAGGGAATTCCAAAGGACCCTTCCACCGTTAGAAACAAAATCCCTACCCCATAACCTGGGCCCAATGGAAAAGCTCAAAGATTAGTTTGCCCTATAAGGAACCATGTGCGATTGTGGAGAGGAGTAGCCTAGAATTATTACTAATAATATCGAGAGCGGCAAGAATGACCATCTTAGGCACAGTCACTTTTTAAGTAGGACAGTCAGTCCTACGATTTCCTTAAGATCACTCGCGGAGTCTTAGGATCATTCGTGATGACTCCTTCACGAGTCTTAGGATCACTCGATCAGTGGATCCAGACTCGTTCGATCTTAGAATCATACGTTGATTCAGTGATTTGTTAACGCGGCCTCGGACTTTTATATTTTAATTTGGCGAGATATGGTATTTTAGAATTCAAAATCAAACAGTGTAGTGCATTAATTCTACTCCTACAACCTCCATCGCAACATCCTCACGGGTCATGACTAATCAGCTGCCGCCGAACTACGCTCCGGGATTCTTCTCTTTGGATGGTGAACATCCCAGCATTCCTGACTTCGAAAGCTAAGCGACGTTTTGTCCATTCGTAAATTAATTTGAATTCCAATTTCAATTCCAATTTCTATTTCAATTTCCATTTCTAATGAAAATTCAAATTCTAATTCTATTTCCATTTCTAACGCAATTTCTAATTCAAACTCTACTTCAAATTCCAACTCTATTACTATTTCGAATACTAATTTCAATTTCAATTTTAATTTCGAACGCTAAGACAATTTCTATCTCTATTTCAATTTTAAACTCTAACTCAATATCAAATGCTAACTCAATTTCTATTTACATTTCGATTTTAAATATTAATTATATTTCTACTTCCAAAAGTAATTCAATTTCAAATACTAATTTATTTATCTATTTTCGGCAGCATAAAGTAGACTCTCCTGCAACGGCTAATTGAGCTAGGGATTCCCGCAGGTGCTTATTCGATGTATTTTCGCGCGTAGAATGCAATGGCATCGTCGGAATCCCCGATTTCTCAAAGGAAGTTGCCCTTTTGCCACGAAAACCCCATTTTTGATCGAAAAAACCGTGATATCTCTGTTCCTATTGAGATTTCGGCCCCGAGCACCCGCTAAATCGATTCTCCGCGCAAAATTACCCCTAGGAATGACCCTATCCCGATCGATTTTGAATATTTATTTTTGACCCATTTTTGGGGTGGCCCAAAGTAGGTCCAAAAATTGACCTTTTTGCACGATTTTGGGCCGCATAAAGTAGACTCTCCTGCAACGGCTAATTGAGCTAGGGATTCCCGCAGGTGCTTATTCGATGTATTTTCGCGCGTAGAATGCACTGGCATTGTCGGAATCCCCGATTTCCCAAAGGAAGTTGCCCTTTTGCCCCGAAAACCCCATTTTTGATCGAAAAAACCGTGATATCTCTGTTCCTATTGAGATTTCGGCCCCGAGCACCCGCTAAATCGATTCTCCGCGCAAAATTACCCCTAGGAATGACCCTATCCCGATCGATTTTGAATATTTAATTTTGACCCATTTTTGGGGTGGCCCAAAGTAGGTCCAAAAATTGACCTTTTTGCACGATTTTGGGCCGCATAAAGTAGACTCTCCTGCAACGGCTAATTGAGCTAGGGATTCCCGCAGGTGCTTATTGGATGTATTTTCGCGCGTACAATGCAATGGCATCGTCGGAATCCCCGATTTCCCAACGGAAGTTGCCCTTTTGCCCCGAAAACCCCATTTTAGATCGAAAAAACCGTGATATCTCTGTTCCTATTGAGATTTCGGCCCCGAGCACCCGCTAAATCGATTCTCCGCGCAAAATTACCCCTAGGAATGACCCTATCCCGATCGATTTTGAATATTTAATTTTGACCCATTTTTGGGGTGGCCCAAAGTAGGTCCAAAAATTGACCTTTTTGCACGATTTTGGGCCGCATAAAGTAGACTCTCCTGCAACGGCTAATTGAGCTAGGGATTCCCGCAGGTGCTTATTCGATGTATTTTCGCGCGTAGAATGCAATGACATCGTCGGAATCCCCGATTTCCCAAAGGAAGTTGCCCTTTTGCCCCGAAAACCCCATTTTAGATCGAAAAAACCGTGATATCTCTGTTCCTATTGAGATTTCGGCCCCGAGCACCCGCTAAATCGATTCTCCGCGCAAAATTACCCCTAGGAATGACCCTATCCCGATCGATTTTGAATATTTAATTTTGACCCATTTTTGGGGTGGCCCAAAGTAGGTCCAAAGATTGACCTTTTTGCACGATTTTGGGCCGCATAAAGTAGACTCTCCTGCAACGGCTAATTGAGCTAGGGATTCCCGCAGGTGCTTATTCGATGTATTTTCGCGCGTAGAATGCAATGACATCGTCGGAATCCCCGATTTCCCAACGGAAGTTGCCCTTTTGCCCCGAAAACCCCATTTTAGATCGAAAAAACCGTAATATCTCTGTTCCTATTGAGATTTCGGCCCCCAGCACCCGCTAAATCGATTCTGCGCGCAAAATTACCCCTAGGAATGACCCTATCCCGATCGATTTTGAATATTTAATTTTGACCCATTTTTGGGGTGGCCCAAAGTAGGTCCAAAAATTGACCTTTTTGCACGATTTTGGGCCGCATAAAGTAGACTCTCCTGCAACGGCTAATTGAGCTAGGGATTCCCGCAGGTGCTTATTCGATGTATTTTCGCGCGTAGAATGCAATGGCATCGTCGGAATCCCCGATTTCCCAAAGGAAGTTGCCCTTTTGCCACGAAAACCCCATTTTTGATCGAAAAAACCGTGATATCTCTGTTCCTATTGAGATTTCGGCCCCGAGCACCCGCTAAATCGATTCTCCGCACAAAATTACCCCTAGGAATGACCCTATCCCGATCGATTTTGAATATTTAATTTTGACCCATTTTTGGGGTGGCCCAAAGTAGGTCCAAAAATTGACCTTTTTGCACGATTTTGGGCCGCATAAAGTAGACTCTCCTGCAACGGCTAATTGAGCTAGGGATTCCCGCAGGTGCTTATTCGATGTATTTTCGCGCGTAGAATGCAATGGCATCGTCGGAATCCCCGATTTCCCAAAGGAAGTTGCCCTTTTGCCCCGAAAACCCCATTTTAGATCGAAAAAACCGTGATATCTCTGTTCCTATTGAGATTTCGGCCCCGAGCACCCGCTAAATCGATTCTCCGCGCAAAATTACCCCTAGGAATGACCCTATCCCGATCGATTTTGAATATTTAATTTTTACCCATTTTTGGGGTGGCCCAAAGTAGGTCCAAAAATTGACCTTTTTGCACGATTTTGGGCCACATAAAGTAGACTCTCCTGCAACGGCTAATTGAGCTAGGGATTCCCGCAGGTGCTTATTCGATGTATTTTCGCGCGTAGAATGCAACGACATCGTCGGAATCCCCGATTTCCCAAAGGAAGTTGCCCTTTTGCCCCGAAAACCCCATTTTAGATCGAAAAAACGGTGATATCTCTGTTCCTATTGAGATTTCGGCCCCGAGCACCCGCTACATCGATTCTCCGCGCAAAATTACCCCTAGGAATGACCCTATCCCGATCGATTTTGAATATTTAATTTTGACCCATTTTTGGGGTGGCCCAAAGTAGGTCCAAAGATTGACCTTTTTGCACGATTTTGGGCCGCATAAAGTAGACTCTCCTGCAACGGCTAATTGAGCTAGGGATTCCCGCAGGTGCTTATTCGATGTATTTTCGCGCGTAGAATGCAATGACATCGTCGAAATCCCCGATTTCCCAACGGAAGTTGCCCTTTTGCCCCGAAAACCCCATTTTAGATCGAAAAAACCGTAATATCTCTGTTTCTATTGAGATTTCGGCCCCCAGCACCCGCTAAATCGATTCTGCGCGCAAAATTACCCCTAGGAATGACCCTATCCCGATCGATTTTGAATATTTAATTTTGACCCATATTTGGGGTGGCCCAAAGTAGGTCCAAAAATTGACCTTTTTGCACGATTTTGGGCCGCATAAAGTAAACTCTCCTGCAACGGCTAATTGAGCTAGGGATTCCCGCAGGTGCTTATTCGATGTATTTTCGCGCGTAGAATGCAATGGCATCGTCGGAATCCCCGATTTCCAAAAGGAAGTTGCCCTTTTGCCACGAAAACCCCATTTTTGATTGCAAAAACCGTGATATCTCTGTTCCTATTGAGATTTCGGCCCCGAGCACCCGCTAAATCGATTCTCCGCGCAAAATTACCCCTAGGAATGACCCTATCCCGATCGATTTTGAATATTTAATTTTGACCCATTTTTGGGGTGGCCCAAAGTAGGTCCAAAAATTGACCTTTTTGCACGATTTTGGGCCGCATAAAGTAGATTCTCCTGCAACGGCTAATTGAGCTAGGGATTTTCGCGGGTGCTTATTCGATGTATTTTCGCGCGTAGAATGCAATGGCATCATCGGAATCCCCGATTTCCCAAAGGAAGTTGCCCTTTTGCCACGAAAACCCCATTTTTGATCGAAAAAACCGTGATATCTCTGTTCCTATTGAGATTTCGGCCCCGAGCACCCGCTAAATCGATTCTCCGCGCAAAATTACCCCTAGGAATGACCCTATCCCGATCGATTTTGAATATTTATTTTTGACCCATTTTTGGGGTGGCCCAAAGTAGGTCCAAAAATTGACCTTTTTGCACGATTTTGGGCCGCATAAAGTAGACTCTCCTGCAACGGCTAATTGAGCTAGGGATTCCCGCAGGTGCTTATTCGATGTATTTTCGCGCGTAGAATGCACTGGCATTGTCGGAATCCCCGATTTCCCAAAGGAAGTTGCCCTTTTGCCCCGAAAACCCCATTTTTGATCGAAAAAACCGTGATATCTCTGTTCCTATTGAGATTTCGGCCCCGAGCACCCGCTAAATCGATTCTCCGCGCAAAATTACCCCTAGGAATGACCCTATCCCGATCGATTTTGAATATTTAATTTTGACCCATTTTTGGGGTGGCCCAAAGTAGGTCCAAAAATTGACCTTTTTGCACGATTTTGGGCCGCATAAAGTAGACTCTCCTGCAACGGCTAATTGAGCTAGGGATTCCCGCAGGTGCTTATTCGATGTATTTTCGCGCGTAGAATGCAACGACATCGTCGGAATCCCCGATTTCCCAAAGGAAGTTGCCCTTTTGCCCCGAAAACCCCATTTTAGATCGAAAAAACCGTGATATCTCTGTTCCTATTGAGATTTCGGCCCCGAGCACCCGCTACATCGATTCTCCGCGCAAAATTACCCCTAGGAATGACCCTATCCCGATCGATTTTGAATATTTAATTTTGACCCATTTTTGGGGTGGCCCAAAGTAGGTCCAAAGATTGACCTTTTTGCACGATTTTGGGCCGCATAAAGTAGACTCTCCTGCAACGGCTAATTGAGCTAGGGATTCCCGCAGGTGCTTATTCGATGTATTTTCGCGCGTAGAATGCAATGACATCGTCGAAATCCCCGATTTCCCAACGGAAGTTGCCCTTTTGCCCCGAAAACCCCATTTTAGATCGAAAAAACCGTAATATCTCTGTTTCTATTGAGATTTCGGCCCCCAGCACCCGCTAAATCGATTCTGCGCGCAAAATTACCCCTAGGAATGACCCTATCCCGATCGATTTTGAATATTTAATTTTGACCCATTTTTGGGGTGGCCCAAAGTAGGTCCAAAAATTGACCTTTTTGCACGATTTTGGGCCGCATAAAGTAGACTCTCCTGCAACGGCTAATTGAGCTAGGGATTCCCGCAGGTGCTTATTCGATGTATTTTCGCGCGTAGAATGCAATGACATCGTCGGAATCCCCGATTTCCCAACGGAAGTTGCCCTTTTGCCCGAAAACCCCATTTTAGATCGAAAAAACCGTGATATCTCTGTTCCTATTGAGATTTCGGCCCCGAGCACCCGCTAAATCGATTCTCCGCGCAAAATTACCCCTAGGAATGACCCTATCCCGATCGATTTTGAATATTTAATTTTTACCCATTTTTGGGGTGGCCCAAAGTAGGTCCAAAAATTGACCTTTTTGCACGATTTTGGGCCGCATAAAGTAGACTCTCCTGCAACGGCTAATTGAGCTAGGGATTCCCGCAGGTGCTTATTCGATGTATTTTCGCGCGTAGAATGCAATGGCATCGTCGGAATCCCCAATTTCCCAACGGAAGTTGCCCTTTTGCCCCGAAAACCCCATTTTAGATCGAAAAAACCGTGATATCTCTGTTCCTATTGAGATTTCGGCCCCGAGCACCCGCTAAATCGATTCTCCGCGCAAAATTACCCCTAGGAATGACCCTATCCCGATCGATTTTGAATATTTAATTTTTACCCATTTTTGGGGTGGCCCAAAGTAGGTCCAAAAATTGACCTTTTTGCACGATTTTGGGCCGCATAAAGTAGACTCTCCTGCAACGGCTAATTGAGCTAGGGATTCCCGCAGGTGCTTATTCGATGTATTTTCGCGCGTAGAATGCAATGACATCGTCGGAATCCCTGATTTCCCAACGGAAGTTGCCCTTTTGCCCCGAAAACCCCATTTTAGATCGAAAAAACCGTAATATCTCTGTTCCTATTGAGATTTCGGCCCCCAGCACCCGCTAAATCGATTCTGCGCGCAAAATTACCCCTAGGAATGACCCTATCCCGATCGATTTTGAATATTTAATTTTGACCCATATTTGGGGTGGCCCAAAGTAGGTCCAAAAATTGACCTTTTTGCACGATTTTGGGCCGCATAAAGTAGACTCTCCTGCAACGGCTAATTGAGCTAGGGATTCCCGCAGGTGCTTATTCGATGTATTTTCGCGCGTAGAATGCAATGGCATCGTCGGAATCCCCGATTTCCCAAAGGAAGTTGCCCTTTTGCCACGAAAACCCCATTTTTGATCGAAAAAACCGTGATATCTCTGTTCCTATTGAGATTTCGGCCCCGAGCACCCGCTAAATCGATTCTCCGCGCAAAATTACCCCTAGGAATGACCCTATCCCGATCGATTTTGAATATTTAATTTTGACCCATTTTTGGGGTGGCCCAAAGTAGGTCCAAAAATTGACCTTTTTGCACGATTTTGGGCCGCATAAAGTAGACTCTCCTGCAACGGCTAATTGAGCTAGGGATTCCCGCAGGTGCTTATTCGATGTATTTTCGCGCGTAGAATGCAATGACATCGTCGGAATCCCCGATTTCCCAACGGAAGTTGCCCTTTTGCCCCGAAAACCCCATTTTAGATCGAAAAAACCGTGATATCTCTGTTCCTATTGAGATTTCGGCCCCCAGCACCCGCTAAATCGATTCTGCGCGCAAAATTACCCCTAGGAATGACCCTATCCCGATCGATTTTGAATATTTAATTTTGACCCATATTTGGGGTGGCCCAAAGTAGGTCCAAAAATTGACCTTTTTGCACGATTTTGGGCCGCATAAAGTAGACTCTCCTGCAACGGCTAATTGAGCTAGGGATTCCCGCAGGTGCTTATTCGATGTATTTTCGCGCGTAGAATGCAATGGCATCGTCGGAATCCCCGATTTCCCAAAGGAAGTTGCCCTTTTGCCACGAAAACCCCATTTTTGATCGAAAAAACCGTGATATCTCTGTTCCTATTGAGATTTCGGCCCCGAGCACCCGCTAAATCGATTCTCCGCGCAAAATTACCCCTAGGAATGACCCTATCCCGATCGATTTTGAATATTTAATTTTGACCCATTTTTGGGGTGGCCCAAAGTAGGTCCAAAAATTGACCTTTTTGCACGATTTTGGGCCGCATAAAGTAGATTCTCCTGCAACGGCTAATTGAGCTAGGGATTTTCGCGGGTGCTTATTCGATGTATTTTCGCGCGTAGAATGCAATGGCATCATCGGAATCCCCGATTTCCCAAAGGAAGTTGCCCTTTTGCCACGAAAACCCCATTTTTGATCGAAAAAACCGTGATATCTCTGTTCCTATTGAGATTTCGGCTCCGAGCACCCGCTAAATCGATTCTCCGCACAAAATTACCCCTAGGAATGACCCTATCCCGATCGATTTTGAATATTTAATTTTGACCCATTTTTGGGGTGGCCCAAAGTAGGTCCAAAAATTGACCTTTTTGCACGATTTTGGGCCGCATAAAGTAGACTCTCCTGCAACGGCTAATTGAGCTAGGGATTCCCGCAGGTGCTTATTCGATGTATTTTCGCGCGTAGAATGCAATGGCATCGTCGGAATCCCCGATTTCCCAAAGGAAGTTGCCCTTTTGCCCCGAAAACCCCATTTTAGATCGAAAAAACCGTGATATCTCTGTTCCTATTGAGATTTCGGCACCGAGCACCCGCTAAATCGATTCTCCGCGCAAAATTACCCTAGGAATGACCCCATCCCCATCGATTTTGAATATTTAATTTTGACCCATTTTTGGGGTGGCCCAAAGTAGGTCCAAAAATTGACCTTTTTGCACGATTTTGGGCCGCATAAAGTAGACTCTCCTGCAACGGCTAATTGAGCTAGGGATTCCCGCAGGTGCTTATTCGATGTATTTTCGCGCGTAGAATGCACTGGCATTGTCGGAATCCCCGATTTCCCAAAGGAAGTTGCCCTTTTGCCCCGAAAACCCCATTTTTGATCGAAAAAACCGTGATATCTCTGTTCCTATTGAGACTTCGGCCCCGAGCACCCGCTAAATCGATTCTCCGCGCAAAATTACCCCTAGGAATGACCCTATCCCGATCGATTTTGAATATTTAATTTTGACCCATTTTTGGGGTGGCCCAAAGTAGGTCCAAAAATTGACCTTTTTGCACGATTTTGGGCCGCATAAAGTAGACTCTCCTGCAACGGCTAATTGAGCTAGGGATTCCCGCAGGTGCTTATTCGATGTATTTTCGCGCGTACAATGCAATGGCATCGTCGGAATCCCCGATTTCCCAACGGAAGTTACCCTTTTGCCCCTAAAACCCCATTTTAGATCGAAAAAACCGTGATATCTCTGTTCCTATTGAGATTTCGGCCCCGAGCACCCGCTAAATCGATTCTCCGCGCAAAATTACCCCTAGGAATGACCCTATCCCGATCGATTTTGAATATTTAATTTTTACCCATTTTTGGGGTGGCCCAAAGTAGGTCCAAAAATTGACCTTTTTGCACGATTTTGGGCCGCATAAAGTAGACTCTCCTGCAACGGCTAATTGAGCTAGGGATTCCCGCAGGTGCTTATTCGATGTATTTTCGCGCGTAGAATGCAACGACATCGTCGGAATCCCCGATTTCCCAAAGGAAGTTGCCCTTTTGCCCCGAAAACCCCATTTTAGATCGAAGAAACCGTGATATCTCTGTTCCTATTGAGATTTCGGCCCCGAGCACCCGCTACATCGATTCTCCGCGCAAAATTACCCCTAGGAATGACCCTATCCCGATCGATTTTGAATATTTATTTTTGACCCATTTTTGGGGTGGCCCAAAGTAGGTCCAAAAATTGACCTTTTTGCACGATTTTGGGCCGCATAAAGTAGACTCTCCTGCAACGGCTAATTGAGCTAGGGATTCCCGCAGGTGCTTATTCGATGTATTTTCGCGCGTAGAATGCAATGGCATCGTCGGAATCCCCGATTTCCAAAAGGAAGTTGCCCTTTTGCCACGAAAACCCCATTTTTGATTGAAAAAACCGTGATATCTCTGTTCCTATTGAGATTTCGGCCCCGAGCACCCGCTAAATCGATTCTCCGCGCAAAATTACCCCTAGGAATGACCCTATCCCGATCGATTTTGAATATTTAATTTTGACCCATTTTTGGGGTGGCCCAAAGTAGGTCCAAAAATTGACCTTTTTGCACGATTTTGGGCCGCATAAAGTAAATTCTCCTGCAACGGCTAATTGAGCTAGGGATTTTCGCGGGTGCTTATTCGATGTATTTTCGCGCGTAGAATGCAATGGCATCATCGGAATCCCCGATTTCCCAAAGGAAGTTGCCCTTTTGCCACGAAAACCCCATTTTTGATCGAAAAAACCGTGATATCTCTGTTCCTATTGAGATTTCGGCCCCGAGCACCCGCTAAATCGATTCTCCGCGCAAAATTACCCCTAGGAATGACCCTATCCCGATCGATTTTGAATATTTAATTTTGACCCATTTTTGGGGTGGCCCAAAGTAGGTCCAAAAATTGACCTTTTTGCACGATTTTGGGCCGCATAAAGTAGACTCTCCTGCAACGGCTAATTGAGCTAGGGATTCCCGCAGGTGCTTATTCGATGTATTTTCGCGCGTAGAATGCAATGGCATCGTCGGAATCCCCGATTTCCAAAAGGAAGTTGCCCTTTTGCCCCGAAAACCCCATTTTAGATCGAAAAAACCGTGATATCTCTGTTCCTATTGAGATTTCGGCCCCGAGCACCCGCTAAATCGATTCTCCGCGCAAAACTACCCCTAGGAATGACCCTATCCCGATCGATTTTGAATATTTAATTTTGACCCATTTTTGGGGTGGCCCAAAGTAGGTCCAAAAATTGACCTTTTTGCACGATTTTGGGCCGCATAAAGTAGACTCTCCTGCAACGGCTAATTGAGCTAGGGATTCCCGCAGGTGCTTATTCAATGTATTTTCGCGCGTAGAATGCAATGGCATCGTCGGAATCCCCGATTTCCAAAAGGAAGTTGCCCTTTTGCCCCGAAAACCCCATTTTTGATCGAAAAAACCGTGATATCTCTGTTCCTATTAAGAGTTCGACCCCGAGCACCCGCTAAATCGATTCTCCGCGCAAAATTACCCCTAGGAATGACCCTATCCCGATCGATTTTGAATATTTCATTTTGACCCATTTTTGGGGTGGCCCAAAGTAGGTCCAAAAATTGACCTTTTTGCACGATTTTGGGCCGCATAAAGTAGACTCTCCTGCAACGGCTAATTGAGCTAGGGATTCCCGCAGGTGCTTATTCGATGTATTTTCGCGCGTAGAATGCACTAACATTGTCGGAATCCCCGATTTCCCAACGGAAGTTGCCCTTTTGCCCCGAAAACCCCATTTTAGATCGAAAAAACCGTGATATCTCTGTTCCTATTGAGATTTCGGCCCCGAGCACCCGCTAAATCGATTCTCCGCGCAAAATTACCCCTAGGAATGACCCTATCCCGATCGATTTGGAATATTTAATTTTGACCCATTTTTGGGGTGGCCCAAAGTAGGTCCAAAAATTGACCTTTTTGCACGATTTTGGGCCGCATAAAGTAGACTCTCCTGCAACGGCTAATTGAGCTGGGGATTCCCGCAGGTGCTTATTCGATGTATTTTCGCGCGTAGAATGCAATGCCATCGTCGGAATCCCCGATTTCCAAAAGGAAGTTGCCCTTTTGCCCCGAAAACCCCATTTTAGATCGAAAAAACCGTGATATCTCTGTTCCTATTGAGATTTCGGCCCCGAGCACCCGCTAAATCGATTCTCCGCGCAAAATTACCCCTAGGAATGACCCTATCCCGATCGATTTTGAATATTTAATTTTGACCCATTTTTGGGGTGGCCCAAAGTAGGTCCAAAAATTGACCTTTTTGCACGATTTTGGGCCGCATAAAGTAGACTCTCCTGCAACGGCTAATTGAGCTAGGGATTCCCGCAGGTGCTTATTCGATGTATTTTCGCGCGTAGAATGCAATGGCATCGTCGGAATCCCCGATTTCCAAAAGGAAGTTGCCCTTTTGCCCCGAAAACCCCATTTTAGATCGAAAAAACCGTGATATCTCTGTTCCTATTGAGATTTCGGCCCCGAGCACCCGCTAAATCGATTCTCCGCGCAAAATTACCCCTAGGAATGACCCTATCCCGATCGATTTTGAATATTTAATTTTGACCCATTTTTGGGGTGGCCCAAAGTAGGTCCAAAAATTGACCTTTTTGCACGATTTTGGGCCGCATAAAGTAGACTCTCCTGCAACGGCTAATTGAGCTAGGGATTCCCGCAGGTGCTTATTCAATGTATTTTCGCGCGTAGAATGCAATGGCATCGTCGGAATCCCCGATTTCCAAAAGGAAGTTGCCCTTTTGCCCCGAAAACCCCATTTTTGATCGAAAAAACCGTGATATCTCTGTTCCTAGTGAGAGTTCGACCCCGAGCACCCGCTAAATCGATTCTCCGCGCAAAATTACCCCTAGGAATGACCCTATCCCGATCGATTTTGAATATTTAATTTTGACCCATTTTTGGGGTGGCCCAAAGTAGGTCCAAAGATTGACCTTTTTGCACGATTTTGGGCCGCATAAAGTAGACTCTCCTGCAACGGCTAATTGAGCTAGGGATTCCCGCAGGTGCTTATTCGATGTATTTTCGCGCGTAGAATGCAATGGCATCGTCGGAATCCCCGATTTCCCAAAGGAAGTTGCCCTTTTGCCACGAAAACCCCATTTTTGATCGAAAAAACCGTGATATCTCTGTTCCTATTGAGATTTCGGCCCCGAGCACCCGCTAAATCGATTCTCCGCACAAAATTACCCCTAGGAATGACCCTATCCCGATCGATTTTGAATATTTAATTTTGACCCATTTTTGGGGTGGCCCAAAGTAGGTCCAAAAATTGACCTTTTTGCACGATTTTGGGCCGCATAAAGTAGACTCTCCTGCAACGGCTAATTGAGCTAGGGATTCCCGCAGGTGCTTATTCGATGTATTTTCGCGCGTAGAATGCAATGGCATCGTCGGAATCCCCGATTTCCCAAAGGAAGTTGCCCTTTTGCCCCGAAAACCCCATTTTAGATCGAAAAAACCGTGATATCTCTGTTCCTATTGAGATTTCGGCCCCGAGCACCCGCTAAATCGATTCTCCGCGCAAAATTACCCCTAGGAATGACCCTATCCCGATCGATTTTGAATATTTAATTTTTACCCATTTTTGGGGTGGCCCAAAGTAGGTCCAAAAATTGACCTTTTTGCACGATTTTGGGCCACATAAAGTAGACTCTCCTGCAACGGCTAATTGAGCTAGGGATTCCCGCAGGTGCTTATTCGATGTATTTTCGCGCGTAGAATGCAACGACATCGTCGGAATCCCCGATTTCCCAAAGGAAGTTGCCCTTTTGCCCCGAAAACCCCATTTTAGATCGAAAAAACGGTGATATCTCTGTTCCTATTGAGATTTCGGCCCCGAGCACCCGCTACATCGATTCTCCGCGCAAAATTACCCCTAGGAATGACCCTATCCCGATCGATTTTGAATATTTAATTTTGACCCATTTTTGGGGTGGCCCAAAGTAGGTCCAAAGATTGACCTTTTTGCACGATTTTGGGCCGCATAAAGTAGACTCTCCTGCAACGGCTAATTGAGCTAGGGATTCCCGCAGGTGCTTATTCGATGTATTTTCGCGCGTAGAATGCAATGACATCGTCGAAATCCCCGATTTCCCAACGGAAGTTGCCCTTTTGCCCCGAAAACCCCATTTTAGATCGAAAAAACCGTAATATCTCTGTTTCTATTGAGATTTCGGCCCCCAGCACCCGCTAAATCGATTCTGCGCGCAAAATTACCCCTAGGAATGACCCTATCCCGATCGATTTTGAATATTTAATTTTGACCCATATTTGGGGTGGCCCAAAGTAGGTCCAAAAATTGACCTTTTTGCACGATTTTGGGCCGCATAAAGTAGACTCTCCTGCAACGGCTAATTGAGCTAGGGATTCCCGCAGGTGCTTATTCGATGTATTTTCGCGCGTAGAATGCAATGGCATCGTCGGAATCCCCGATTTCCAAAAGGAAGTTGCCCTTTTGCCACGAAAACCCCATTTTTGATTGCAAAAACCGTGATATCTCTGTTCCTATTGAGATTTCGGCCCCGAGCACCCGCTAAATCGATTCTCCGCGCAAAATTACCCCTAGGAATGACCCTATCCCGATCGATTTTGAATATTTAATTTTGACCCATTTTTGGGGTGGCCCAAAGTAGGTCCAAAAATTGACCTTTTTGCACGATTTTGGGCCGCATAAAGTAGATTCTCCTGCAACGGCTAATTGAGCTAGGGATTTTCGCGGGTGCTTATTCGATGTATTTTCGCGCGTAGAATGCAATGGCATCATCGGAATCCCCGATTTCCCAAAGGAAGTTGCCCTTTTGCCACGAAAACCCCATTTTTGATCGAAAAAACCGTGATATCTCTGTTCCTATTGAGATTTCGGCCCCGAGCACCCGCTAAATCGATTCTCCGCGCAAAATTACCCCTAGGAATGACCCTATCCCGATCGATTTTGAATATTTATTTTTGACCCATTTTTGGGGTGGCCCAAAGTAGGTCCAAAAATTGACCTTTTTGCACGATTTTGGGCCGCATAAAGTAGACTCTCCTGCAACGGCTAATTGAGCTAGGGATTCCCGCAGGTGCTTATTCGATGTATTTTCGCGCGTAGAATGCACTGGCATTGTCGGAATCCCCGATTTCCCAAAGGAAGTTGCCCTTTTGCCCCGAAAACCCCATTTTTGATCGAAAAAACCGTGATATCTCTGTTCCTATTGAGATTTCGGCCCCGAGCACCCGCTAAATCGATTCTCCGCGCAAAATTACCCCTAGGAATGACCCTATCCCGATCGATTTTGAATATTTAATTTTGACCCATTTTTGGGGTGGCCCAAAGTAGGTCCAAAAATTGACCTTTTTGCACGATTTTGGGCCGCATAAAGTAGACTCTCCTGCAACGGCTAATTGAGCTAGGGATTCCCGCAGGTGCTTATTCGATGTATTTTCGCGCGTAGAATGCAACGACATCGTCGGAATCCCCGATTTCCCAAAGGAAGTTGCCCTTTTGCCCCGAAAACCCCATTTTAGATCGAAAAAACCGTGATATCTCTGTTCCTATTGAGATTTCGGCCCCGAGCACCCGCTACATCGATTCTCCGCGCAAAATTACCCCTAGGAATGACCCTATCCCGATCGATTTTGAATATTTAATTTTGACCCATTTTTGGGGTGGCCCAAAGTAAGTCCAAAGATTGACCTTTTTGCACGATTTTGGGCCGCATAAAGTAGACTCTCCTGCAACGGCTAATTGAGCTAGGGATTCCCGCAGGTGCTTATTCGATGTATTTTCGCGCGTAGAATGCAATGACATCGTTGAAATCCCCGATTTCCCAACGGAAGTTGCCCTTTTGCCCCGAAAACCCCATTTTAGATCGAAAAAACCGTAATATCTCTGTTTCTATTGAGATTTCGGCCCCCAGCACCCGCTAAATCGATTCTGCGCGCAAAATTACCCCTAGGAATGACCCTATCCCGATCGATTTTGAATATTTAATTTTGACCCATTTTTGGGGTGGCCCAAAGTAGGTCCAAAAATTGACCTTTTTGCACGATTTTGGGCCGCATAAAGTAAATTCTCCTGCAACGGCTAATTGAGCTAGGGATTTTCGCGGGTGCTTATTCGATGTATTTTCGCGCGTAGAATGCAATGGCATCATCGGAATCCCCGATTTCCCAAAGGAAGTTGCCCTTTTGCCACGAAAACCCCATTTTTGATCGAAAAAACCGTGATATCTCTGTTCCTATTGAGATTTCGGCCCCGAGCACCCGCTAAATCGATTCTCCGCACAAAATTACCCCTAGGAATGACCCTATCCCGATCGATTTTGAATATTTAATTTTGACCCATTTTTGGGGTGGCCCAAAGTAGGTCCAAAAATTGACCTTTTTGCACGATTTTGGGCCGCATAAAGTAGACTCTCCTGCAACGGCTAATTGAGCTAGGGATTCCCGCAGGTGCTTATTCGATGTATTTTCGCGCGTAGAATGCAATGACATCGTCGGAATCCCCGATTTCCCAACGGAAGTTGCCCTTTTGCCCCGAAAACCCCATTTTAGATCGAAAAAACCGTGATATCTCTGTTCCTATTGAGATTTCGGCCCCGAGCACCCGCTAAATCGATTCTCCGCGCAAAATTACCCCTAGGAATGACCCTATCCCGATCGATTTTGAATATTTAATTTTTACCCATTTTTGGGGTGGCCCAAAGTAGGTCCAAAAATTGACCTTTTTGCACGATTTTGGGCCGCATAAAGTAGACTCTCCTGCAACGGCTAATTGAGCTAGGGATTCCCGCAGGTGCTTATTCGATGTATTTTCGCGCGTAGAATGCAATGGCATCGTCGGAATCCCCAATTTCCCAACGGAAGTTGCCCTTTTGCCCCGAAAACCCCATTTTAGATCGAAAAAACCGTGATATCTCTGTTCCTATTGAGATTTCGGCCCCGAGCACCCGCTAAATCGATTCTCCGCGCAAAATTACCCCTAGGAATGACCCTATCCCGATCGATTTTGAATATTTAATTTTTACCCATTTTTGGGGTGGCCCAAAGTAGGTCCAAAAATTGACCTTTTTGCACGATTTTGGGCCGCATAAAGTAGACTCTCCTGCAACGGCTAATTGAGCTAGGGATTCCCGCAGGTGCTTATTCGATGTATTTTCGCGCGTAGAATGCAATGACATCGTCGGAATCCCTGATTTCCCAACGGAAGTTGCCCTTTTGCCCCGAAAACCCCATTTTAGATCGAAAAAACCGTAATATCTCTGTTCCTATTGAGATTTCGGCCCCCAGCACCCGCTAAATCGATTCTGCGCGCAAAATTACCCCTAGGAATGACCCTATCCCGATCGATTTTGAATATTTAATTTTGACCCATATTTGGGGTGGCCCAAAGTAGGTCCAAAAATTGACCTTTTTGCACGATTTTGGGCCGCATAAAGTAGACTCTCCTGCAACGGCTAATTGAGCTAGGGATTCCCGCAGGTGCTTATTCGATGTATTTTCGCGCGTAGAATGCAATGGCATCGTCGGAATCCCCGATTTCCCAAAGGAAGTTGCCCTTTTGCCACGAAAACCCCATTTTTGATCGAAAAAACCGTGATATCTCTGTTCCTATTGAGATTTCGGCCCCGAGCACCCGCTAAATCGATTCTCCGCGCAAAATTACCCCTAGGAATGACCCTATCCCGATCGATTTTGAATATTTAATTTTGACCCATTTTTGGGGTGGCCCAAAGTAGGTCCAAAAATTGACCTTTTTGCACGATTTTGGGCCGCATAAAGTAGACTCTCCTGCAACGGCTAATTGAGCTAGGGATTCCCGCAGGTGCTTATTCGATGTATTTTCGCGCGTAGAATGCAATG